>OW679199.1:18477918-19100380 GCA_940337035.1 Agriotes lineatus | reverse complement strand
CCAAGCAAATCGCGATTAAACGTTTTTTCACATTGGAGAAATTCTTGGGAAACCAACCGAATTTAAAATCGGAACACACTAAATTTATTCACGAATATCGTGCACTAGGTCATATTACCTTAAATTCATGCCCGGAGTCGGACATTCCCTCAAAACATGCTTATCTTCCACACCATGCGGTGATTAAACCATCCAGTACGTCCACCAAATTAAGAGTTGTATTCGATTCAAGTGCTAAAACGACCACGGGTGTCAGTTTAAACGATACATTATTAGTCGGACCTCAAATTCAATCTGATTTGTTTTCCTTGCTTACTCGATTTCGAACGTATAAATACGTTCTAACAGCTGATATACATAAAATGTATCGCCAAATTTTTGTTCATTCAAATGATCGACCGTTTCAACAAATAGTATGGAGGGACAATCCGAATGAAGCCCTACAAAGTTATTATTTAAATACCGTTACGTATGGTACCGCGTCGGCACCTTTTTTAGCCGTGCGCACGTTGCAGCAATTAGCTCACGAAGAAACGGAAATACTTCCAAGGGCAAAATCCGCTATTCTTAACGATTTCTTTATGGATGATTTAATAACAGGCACAAATGATTTTAATGAGGCTCTGAGTATTCGCGAACAATTAATAGAAGTTTTGAGTAAGGGTGGTTTTGAACTCAGAAAATGGGCAACCAATGAACCCGCGTTATTACCACGTTGTCAAAGGTCAGATTTGACGAACGATCAAACATGGATTAATCTTGACAAGGCGGGCGACACGAAAACTCTCGGACTGTCTTGGAATTGCATTAACGATGTGATGCAATATGACAACACACAATTAAAGATTTCAAATAAAATCACGAAACGGGCGATATTATCGGTCACCGCTCAATTGTTTGACCCTCTGGGTTTGATAAATCCGGTTATTGTAACGGCAAAGGTCATTCTACAAGGGTTATGGGCTAGCAAAATTGGTTGGGACGACGAGATACCGTCCAAGATACGTGAGAAGTGGATACAATTATTCACAAGCTTATCGGTTTTAAGCCAAATAAAAATCCCTCGAATTGTTGTTGAAATTCCTGAATTTATCGAGATTCATGGCTTCAGCGACGCGTCGGAACTCGCGTATGGAGCGTGTCTCTACATAAGATCAAGGTCCGCGGTAGGCGAATATGCCGTACATTTATTATGCGTGAAGTCGCGAGTTGCCCCTCTTAAAAGGGCATCACTGCCGAGCTTAGAGCTGTGCGCCGCCGTTCTTCTCTGGCATCTCTTTCGTAAAGTTGAATCGATAATAAATCTCAATATCAGACGATCAGTTATGTGAACTGATTCTAAAATTGTGTTGGCCTGGCTATCCGCGGAGCCACATAATTGGAAAACGTTTGTGGCCAACAGAGTCGCGGAAATTAATATAGCAGCAAATAAAGTCGATTGGAATTATATTCCTTCAGAATTAAACCCAGCCGATATAGTTTCACGTGGTAGTTTACCGAACGAACTGCTTCATAATCGTTTATGGTGGCACGGTCCAGATTTTTTATCGGACTCGAAATTAAAGTGGCCAATTAATGACCACGTAGATATTTCGGACGATTCGTTAGAGAAACGAAGTTTAGTCTCAAATGTTGTCACACAAAACAACCAAACTAAAGAATTTTTTGAAATGTTCGAAAGATTTTCTAAATTTTCCAAATTGCAACGCGTTATTGCGTATTGCAAAAGATTCGTCAACAATTCAAAACCGGGCGCTATAAGACAAACGGGTGGATTGACATCAATTGAATTGCATAATGCAGAAACATTTATTGTAAAACAAGTTCAAGCGTGTAACTTTAAGGATGAAATTGCAGCATTGCGTAAGGGTGACCAAGTTCACAGGCTCAGCATTATTAAATCTCTAAATCCATTTCTTGATTATAATGATATTATCCGAGTTGGTGGTCGCTTAGCAAATTCAAAATTGCGTCATGATATTAAACATCCCATTTTACTGCCCAAACATCATGTCACGAACCTTTTGATTTATCGTCAGCACACAAGGCTACTGCATGCTGGGCAACAAGCTACATTGTCGTCACTTCGTCATAAGTATTGGCCAATTTCAGGTCGAGGCAGTGTACGAAATGTCCTGCATAAATGCATAACTTGTTTTAAGACAAACCCGCAGCCCTTAAGGCAAATTATGGGTGATTTGCCCGCGTCTAGAGTCGAGCCCGCCAGACCATTTATTAATTGCGGAATTGATTACGCGGGACCTGCACTCTTAAAGGAAGGTTCCGGCCGTGGAAAACGATCCGTAAGGGCATATATTGCGATATTTGTTTGTCTAGCCACTAAGGCAATCTCAATCTCACGCCGCGGAAACATAAAAAACTTATATTCCGATAATGCTACTTGTTTCGTCGGCGCTAACCGCGAACTAAAGCAATTGAGAGAGCTATTTAAAAATCAAATTTTTCATTCAGAGGTCATCGACGTTCTAGCCACAGATTATATAAAGTGGCATTTTATCCCGCCTAGAGCCGCGCATCATGGTGGCATTTGGGAAGCTGCCGTAAAGTCGGTTAAGCATCATATTAAAAGAGTTATTGGTGAGGCTTCTTTCACGTTTGAAGAATTGTACACAATATTAACTTGTATCGAATCTTGCCTCAATTCCCGTCCTTTAACTCCAATCAGTAACGATCCTAATGACATCATTCCCTTAACTCCAAGTCACTTCCTTATTGGAGACGTGCTCACTGCACCCGTTGAACCGGATGTGACTAAGCTCAACATTCATCGCTTGTCAAGATGGCAACACATTGAGCAAATACGTCAACACTTTTGGCAACGATGGTCAGCCGAATATCTGACCCAGCTTCAACAGCGTGCTAAATGGCACCACGCTGAGACCAATATCGCCATAAATACTATGGTCTTGATCAAGGAAGACTGCGTACCTCCACTACGTTGGCCGTTGGGTCGCGTTATCGCTACCCATCCAGGGAAGGATGGCAAAACGCGAGTCGTGTCAATCCGCACCTCGAAAGGCATTATTATTCGTGCCGTAACAAGGGTGTGTCCGCTACCAGTCCAATAGCGATTGTGTTGGTGATTGAACTAATAAACAACTTTTAAGTGCTTCGTATCAGTGAATTCCCGTGTCATAGACTATGATTTGAGACATTTGATCACACGTGTCTATATTTATGTTCTTTCATGCTTTTATTGTGCTCAGTGTCTTGTAAATCTCCTGTACATAGTATGTTCTTGATAGTTCTTACATTTGATTAATTACCTTGCATCTAATTTATCTCGTGTACTTTCTGTGTCTCATTTCGATGTATTTCCTGTGTTTATTTTATAAGGTATTGTTATAAAGGTCCCCAGTTCCTTTATAGGGGCCGGTATGTTGAAGCATCATATTTAATATTTACTTGAGAATAATCCTAGAAATTGTTCGTGGCATTAGGAGCTGCAGCCAGGTTAATTTAAGTCTTGCTCATCTCCCGCTGTCCAGCAATCTATCATACTTAAGATCCTAATCTTGGATTTGCATGTCATTTGTAAATACCATCTGCAATTTAAGACGGATGTCATTAGTTTATTGTTAGAGCTTTCGGCGAAATGCAGCTCTCTTGTGATGGTCGACCATTCCTTCCCCCTACTCCTAAAGAGGTGGTTTAACGAGTGTCCGAGTTTTCTTGGGCTCGAAGAGACAGACACGACCAGAGTCACGTTAAGACACCGAGAGATATACATCTCCTCTATAATCAGTACCGGCAAGTTTAAATTTGTAATTATACAGTCCGCTTTTAGTGTTACATTGGTGTATATGTTACAGGAAATGTATGAAACCTAGGAATTGTATACAATTCCTAGGAAATGTATATAATGCCGAGCCAATTTAGGAAATGTGTAAAATAATTAGTCAAAGGTTTTTTAATACATACATTTCCTAGGAAATGTATGTATTTCCTAGGCATTGTATGGAATTCCTAAATAGTACTAGGAAATGTATGAAAATCAACATTATACTGTAGAATTTGTGAATGAATGAAAAATAAAATACAGATGAACTGAAGTTTTCCTTAGCAGTGAGACGATTTTTCAGTGCTAGTAACCTAACCTAACCTAACTTAACCTAACCTACTGACATAACATCCCGAATTTAACACATTTCCGATTCTAGTTTAGGAAATGTACACAATTCCTAGGAAATGTGTATAATAAAATTTATTTCACACTTTTCCTGACGATTTTAGGCATTATATACATTTCCTAGGAATTCTACATAATGACGGATTACATACATTTCCGGTAACATATATATTGTAAATAAAGTGTTATTACAATTATATTCGTTGGGTTCAATCATTCACGACCGCGACGACTTGCGTGATTCTCCGCCGGTATTTCGTTGTGCCCGTAAGGTTCGGGTCGCAACACCTACTTTGCGATTATACAATAGTATATTGTGTAACTAATGGGAAAAGTGACACATTTCCGAACGACCACGTCTGTGGAATTTGTTTGAGGAGAAGAGTTCGGGAAGTCCACTTTTCCTACGTGTTTCACATCTCATTTTTGCTGCGATCGGATTGAACCCAAAAATTAATTAACAATTTTATCATTGATAAACATCAAAAACCATACGGCAACATTTTGTCAGCCTAGGACGGAAAAGCATATCTTCAGTCCGATTGAAAAAAAATACAAGGTAGGGGTTGTTTAAAGCATACTATGTAATTATACACCGCAATCCATTTGAACTGGATAATTTAAGCACACTAATTTTTACGACATTTTACTAACCTTTTCATAGCAAACTGTAGTTTGTATTATTGCTAGTAAGCGAGTTAATTATGGTTTTAAAAATAATATGTAGCCACATGTAATTGTTAATAATTACGCGGTAAGTCAACAATGCATAACTGCTATGAAAGGCTTATCCAGGCAGTGTCATTGTTTAGCGAATAATAATTAATAATTGATCAAGTTTGATCAAACAACACACAAAACACCAAAATCTTTAAACTTCTTTACTACAGATTATGTATTGTTCATATATCGGAGATGGTTATGAATAACGTGACAAACTTTTTAAGTTGTAAAGACTGGAAAAACCTTATTATTACAGAAAAAAGTGAAGGAAACATTTTCTGCAGACCAACAAATATAAGATTAATCGGAAAAAATGCTTTAAATTAATCGGAAAAAATGCTTTAATTGAAGATTTTTATAATATCTACACTCTATGGGCCCATCCCTCTTCAGCTAAGCTCGCGATGTGCTTGTTCTTGACAAGATGTTTTTATGTTGCAGCAAGTTTTTGCAAAATACCTGGATTTGATTTTAAATTATTCTAAAATTCGAGATAACTCACATTCACATTATACCTCAGACTCAAAATTACATTCATTTGTAGACGAGTCCTCTCTGCAGTTCTAAATTTATTTATTATTGAAAATACTCTAAGTTGTAGCTGAAGTTCCTGGAAAACAAAAGATGTATTGGACAATCTCAATCTCTCTTTGCCTATCAGTCTACCCACTATTGTTCATATGTAGTTTTCTTGTTATGCCATCTTTCCATCTTTAGTCAGTTACGTATTTTTCGAGAAACGCAAATTGATCGAATAACTTAGTCGAGGTGTCTTCATTTCGTTTTTTTTGCGTCAAGAAGTTCTCTGCTTTCTCAAAATCGCACCATGGTGGTTTACTTCTCCATGTAACCTTGTTGAACTTTGAATACATCTCACTCTCTCTCTCTCGGTTTTTACCACCCGTCAAGGGTCTTCACCGACTCAACAATTTTCCTCCAGTCTGTTCTGTTTTTGGCAGTTCTTCTCCAATTGCCTCTCGGTCGTGTTGCTGGTATGCTGTTAAATACTCTTTGGGTTATGGTGTTGGGTGTTATTCGGGTCATATGCCCTATCCACTATGTTCTCATGCGTTTAACAGCATTAACTATATCTGGTTCATTATATAGTCTTCTAATTTCTTCATTATATCTTCGTCTCCATTCTCCCCTTTCCTTGACTGGTCCGAATATCCTTCGTAGCACTTTTCTCTCAAACGCCCTTAAGTCTGTTCTTCTCTCTTCACTAGGGTCCATGATTCACAGCCATACATTACAATTGATCTTATTATTGTTTTGTATAAGCGTAATTTCGTTTTCTTTGATATTAACGTGGTCTTGAAAATATCATTCATCACAAAATAGGCCCTGTTCGCTGTGAAAATTCTGGCTCTAATCTCTTCTGATATGTCATTTGTTTCATTAATTACTGTGCTAAAGTATTTTAAATTATTAACCGTGTCTATTCCTGTCTTCCTGGTTACTTGTTCTTGTTGTTTTATTCGTCTTGATGTCCTTAGGTACTTTGTTTTCCCCGTGTTTATTTTGAGTCCTACCTCTTACGGCTTACCTTTCAGGAATTTAAAGGTTTCTCTTTCATTAGTGCTAATTATAGTTATGTCGTCAGCATACAGCAACATCTGGTTCTGGTTTCTGAAGAGGTACTCCTTTCGTGTGGGTTTTTTTCTTATGACGGTTTCCAGTACCATGTTGAAAATTAAGGGGGACAATGCAATCCTTGTCGCAGTCCGACATTGCTGCCAAAGGCTTGAGTTTGTTCTCCTCCTATCCTTATCTTATAATTTGCCTCTTAATAGTCATTACTATCAGTATTCTTAACTTGTCACCTTTTTTATGTATAGGGCACAGGACTCCTACATTCCATTAATTCCCATTTTAAGAGTTCTACTGGTATCGCATCTTCGTCTGGCGCTTTGTTCGTCTTCATTTTGCCTATTATGTTTTAATTTCGCCGTATGAGGGATCTGGTTTTTGATTCTCTTCGTTTTCATCTCCGTCTATGTTTTCTTTTTCTTGTTCTTCGTCTTCTTCTTCGTCGTTTTCTGTATTCAGTAATTCGGCAAAATATTCTGTCCATCTATCTGCCACATCAGTTTTGTTAACTATTACTTTCCCTTCTTTGTTTTTACACAATCTTGTTCTGTGTTGGAAGCCATTCCTGAAGTAACTTATTGCTCCATGAGCTTGCCTTGATTTGTTCTTCCCTAATTTCTCTTCTATTACTGTTAGTTTCTGATTTATAAATTCTCCCTTTTTCCTTAGGGTTATTCTAGCTTCTTTTCTGGCTTCTTCATATTTTGTCTTGGCTTGTCTCGTGTTTTGTTAGAGCATCTGCAATCGTGCTTTTTTTCTGTTGTCTATTACCCGCGTGCACTCCTTGTCAAACCATTCGTGACTTTGTTGTTGTTTAAAGCACAGAATTTCCTCAGCCGTTTTGTTAATTGCTTCTTTTATCTCCTTCCACTGTTTATCAATATTTTCACCATCTCCACTCTCCGTACCTGTTGCTAATTGATCTAATCTTCTATTCCACGATTGTTGGTATCCTTCTTTGACTTCATGGTCTTTCAGGCTATCTACCTTATATCTTACTACTTTAGTAGCTGTGTTTTGTCGTCTGGCGCTTGATATTTTTTGTTTGAGTCGTGCTTGTTCCAGGAAGTGATCGCTGTCGCAATCAGCGCCTCTCATTGATCCCACATCTATTATGTTGCTACGATTTGTTGCGTTGATTAGGGCATGGTCTATTTGGTTCACCGAATACATACTTCGAGTGTATTGTTTGGAATATGTTAGCAGTTTGTTTTAAAATCTGGGTCATCCTTCTCCAAAAAGGGACAGGCTTGTTCAAAACGGGAGAGATGAATTATGGCACCGTTGAAAATAATTTACTTCTATCTTTTGATTGACGTAGACTTATTGTTATAAACAACTAAAATATATGTAACAAAATGTTTTGATAGTCTAATTCGAAATCAAACAAAAGCTTCAATTTGCACCTTCATTAAAAATAAAAGGCAAGCTTTAAAAATTGCTGTTGCATCTGTTATTGTATACTTCACATTCAGCGACTCTCAAACACTTAAAATCCTAGTGAAGTTTTCGCTTTTTTTGTATGACGATGAACCTCCAAAAGCCACAAGGTCGACCTGAGAAACACCCTGTATAAACTGATTTAAAATACCACGATGTCATGAATACTTCTTAGTCGGATTGCTCGTTCCGAGCGTCGGCGTCGTGACAACATGTGGGTTAAATGCCTTTATTGTTGGTCGTTTGAACACAATCTACACCGAGGTACAGGTAATTTTTGAAATTTGGCCCACGTAATTAGATGGCGAACGTCTTAGTCTTCTATAATAATTTTTTTCTTTTCCTTGTACTACCAGATTTTATAGAGACTAATCATTTCTCCTCATAATGTGACCAGCGTGATCGAAAAAAAAATCTCCTCAAGGTATGCCTTGGAATTTGAACGCATGTCCTCACTGTTATCCTTACAATTTCAAATTGCATCCTTGACAGAAGCTTACCGATACTATTTTGAAGTTCATTTGACATTCAATATTTTCTGAATAAAGCTGTCGTGACATTTTTTGTTTTATATAAATCACAGGTTATTCGAGGTCATTTTTTTACACTTTATTTCAGTATCGACTGCTTTATATATGGTCGTGCTCAGTTTCTCTCTGATATTAAGGTCTTGTAATATGAAAGCACGAATACAGTAAACATTAAAGGATGACACAGCTAAATGTCAATCTCAAAATCATGGAATGTATGTTTCTTGAACTTGAAAGTGAAATTGGCCGATAAAGTTACAAAAAGCCTAACCTAAGACACAGGTCCAATAAAAGAACAAGGGTTCGGCACTAGAACAAAAAAGTAATAAGTCGAGTGTTGACAGTTGACGCTGAAACAAACGCGAAGCATTCAAATATTTAAGTGCGACTTTCACAAGAGTTATTGAGGATTTGGCCGAATATTCTAATCTGAACAGTAGTAGTCAAAGGAGGCACGCAAACAGCATTTTCATCCGAACTAAACGGCGAGCTCGCCCCGGATCAAAACCGTCGTTTCCGACATTGGTCGAATCAACGATTTATCACGCAGGCATCGCCAGTTTCGTTTATTACTGTTATGTTTTCCACCTGATACGTTTTGCGCCTATAACGGGCACACTTACTGCGAGCAAATCTCTCTAGCGCTTAAACGTTCGACGTTCAGAGATGGCTTTATGAGTATTATCGAGGCACTCGAAAATTTCGGGACGGGAGAAGAATCATTGAGTTCGAATTTCCACTTCGATTACAGTGACACAGGCGGAATATTGACGGGTGCACCTTGTCACGTCCTGATAACCGATGACAAGTTTTTATACCACAGACAAAATGAGAACGCTTTTTTTAATTTATTCATAACGCTTACGGTAACGGTCGTTTGCTGTTAAAATTCATAGTCAAGTGAGAATGTCCGCACAACGTTGTTTTTGTTACATCCCATCCACCTATGGCTAAAACGTTAAGCTGCATTCACGAGTAATTAAATTATGTTATTAACAGTAACTGATTTATCAATTAAGCTTTTGAATCGCATTTTACGAAATCAATTTAGGAAATTTCCATTCTGTGCGTTCCAGTTAGTTTGTTGTGCCATACACTAAATTATAACGCTAACTCCCGTCGTATGAGAACTATTTTCAGTTAATTAAATTTGGAAGGTAAATTCTGGTGACAAGTAATGTAAATCCAAAACAATGTTCAAACAGACCTTCTCATAAACAGTTAGACATTTTTCAAAACGAAGCAAAAATATTGTTCACGCCTGAAACTCAAAAGGTAAAGTTAAATAGTTTACCAACTGCAATTGAAAATCTGAAAAATAATAGAACTATAGATATTACAACGAAGAAAATTTTTAGAAAAATTTTAGATAAAATAAACAACTGTTGCATTTAACAATGTAGATTGGCGAGTGTTGTTCTAATGATAGTGCCTTCGCTTAGGGAATTTGGAAATTCGATAAAATGAATCAATTTTCGAACTGCACCGTATTATAAAACCCCTTGCCTTGACAGTAACGAAGGATTAGAAGTGTTTATGGTTTAATCTGAATGTTCCGCTTCAGCATGCGGATTCGCTAATGATGTCATTTGTTGGTTGAAAACTTTGATGCCGAGTTTGGGATTTGGGTTTCAATCTATCTACCCGCGTCAAAGTTCCGAAAAATGTAGCCGTTTTAGTTAACTAGTTAAACACGATAACGTTTCTATGGAAAATATGAAATCTCATCTACAACTAGAATTTTTGGTTTTGCAAAAGTTTAATTTAAAAGTTAAGTACAAACAGAAAATGACAATTTAAGTGGTAACAACGCATTATGAAACGATGAATGAATAATTGAGATCGTTTCTCCATTGTACGCTGATTGTATCAAGTACTATTGATATTCTAATGATGAATATGTAACTGCAATATTTAATCATTCTGACGTTGTTCAGTTCGATGTAGATAGACGATCTGGAAAAAATAACAATTTAATAATAAATTTAATCGTTATCTATATACCAAGTAAGTCTAGGCCCCCGAGCTCGTAGAAACCAGTGGGCCAATTTTTTCGAGTGAATAAACATTAATTCACGTGGTTTATACAATATTGTATTGCTCTCGTGAGGCATGCATATTAGCCACTCAAGATAATTAACCGTTTCTTTCGTGACTAATATGCTAAATTCCACACTGATACTAGAAATATATTTTATTCAATTTCAACGGAATAATACTAACAATAGTTATGGATTTAATTTTGATAGAATAAAAAAACTAATCAAATGGTAGTCTGTCAGCCATGGTTGCTTTGATCTTATGTTTTTATTTGCAAAATGCATTGCAGAGAGTGAAATAACCACTACAGTACGGAAGTTGTGGTAATACTTTTTCTTTCGTCACTAATATGCTACATTCCACACTTATACAATAAATAACTATTATTCAGTTTTAACAAAATAATAATAGTTATGCATTTAACGTTTTCAAGAAAAAAATAAAATCAAATAGTAGTGGCTTTGATCCGTTTTATTAAAATTCATTGCAGAGAGTGAAATACGCTACATTATAAACAACTATGTATAGTGACTCCTAAGGGATTGATAAGGGCACTCTTAAAAGTCAACATTCGATAAAAAAAATTATTGCGTTACATTTTTATATTCAGTAGGTATTAAGGCTGCAGTAAAAGTTTCTCAAAATATCTTAATTTACAATACCATGTTTATTTTCTCTTCTTATCTGCGCTAAACCACCTTTCATTTCTACATTGTATGTCAGTATGTAACTCACAATTAAACAGACTAACAAACAAAAAATATAAATAAATGTGCAATCTGACATTAAGTAAGCATTATTGCCAAGTGAAATAAATGTATTGAACAAAGAAAGACGCAAGACAGATGTTTTAAATTTTTCATGAGAAAAGCCGATTAAATAACAGTTCCAACTGAAGTGCTTTCACTTTTAAGTATTGGAACAATCATTGCCTTCATTTTGAAATAGAAAATTAATTTATAATCACAAAATTCTATCGCCATGTTCATTATAATTATCAAATTATAATCAGCGTTTTTTAATTAAATCAGATATTCCTACTCCCGGTCTGTGTGCAACTAGGCTACCAGGAGAAAAATTTACAATACTCATGATGGACATATACTGTACCAAAATAATAAATAAACATATTCACATCTAGGAGGAGTAGCCATTCTAATACACAAAAACATAAAGCATATGGTTACAAAAATTAAATAAGTATCCCCTACAGTAATACACTGGGCGTTTCTAAAATAAGGGGACATACATCGCCGAAGTATTCTACTATCAAAAATAAATAACAAAGTTATAATAAACCCATGTCCGCAAATAAATACTTTCTCAAATATTAAGCTTTAAAGTTTTAATGTCGGTAATTGAAAAAAACAATTTCCATGAATTTTATAGAGGAAGTGTTTTATGATTTGGCTGCTATCAATTTGGAAAAGACTGGTGATAGATCCTTGCAATCTCGCGACCATATTCATTGACACGATATTACATAAAAATCATATCCGCTTTTTCACTCTAAGAAAAATATTTCATTGCATTGCTTAAACTGAGATTGACTTATGTTTGATTCACACAGATGCGTGCATCAAAACCTTTTTGATTATAATTAATCATGTAATTCAAGTCATAACTGTTCTATTTCATTCAAAGGTCGTGGTAAAGTCAAATTTGCATCCTGCCGTATTTGTTTGCCCCTGTTAATATTGGAAAGGAATTTGTAAGCTTCCCTTAATGGCTTTTAAGCGGATGGATACATTTTCTACTAGAACTTAAGCCGACTTAGCATATTTGGGAATCATGGGTTTATGGATTTCGTTCAATTGCCTCATTGAGAGAGCTTAGCATTAAGATTCTTAGAATAAGTACTTATTCCTACGTGCGACGCTCCGATTGGCTACGCAGGGTCGCCTCAGCCAATAGTGTTTGAGCTTGCCCCTCCTTGATGAATTTGCGAGTTCGGCTCGTTGTAAATTCAGCGTCAGTTAGATACAGAACTTCGAGGAAGCAAGTTCAGCTATGCTTTGAACTGGGTTGCGGTCGTTCTAACTCCCTGGTAAAGACGTTTCCAGGTTGTTTTGTGTTACGGTTACGCGCAATTCGCTATTTTCGCGTGGCCAATCCAAGCGTGTCACAACAGTTGAAGCTTTTGTAAAAAACCATCGGTCCATCAGTGACGTTTGTAATCGTTGTTATTCAATATACTCGTGTTTGTTAAGTCTTGTTTCACTCCAACAACTAACTGAACCCAAGTCAAGGGTTATTAAGTGGCAGTTCCCGGCAATCCCATTGAACCGGAATTCGCAGCGGATTAACTGGGGGCCCCATTCGTGGAAGCCTCTTATCAAGTTAATCGTACAAAAAACAACTTATTTCCATCAAATTTCCATAGTACAACCACTTGATCTACAACTTTACTAAACAATTTTGGTAATATTATCCACGTTTCAAAGCAAATTCAATCGTGATTTTCCATTTTCATATTACTCCAAAAATGGCTCACTGAACAGAATTGCCTGAAGGCTAAACAGTTTTCTGTTACTTGCGCTGATTCCGTCCCTTTAATTCTGAGCACACGGTTGAGACTGCAAGCCGTGTTTTAAGACAAAGTAGTCAGGCCACTCTGAGGGACGTTATAATTTGGTAACTACCCGAAGTGCAGCCCCACACTTCAAATTGTTTGGCTTGGAAAGATATTACCCGATGATAATGAATCAAAGACTTAATGTCGATTGTTTTTATTACAAACATCTTAGTCTATATATACATACATACATTTCGCTTAGTTCTAAAAATTGCATTATTTCAAAGTGCAAAGTGTTTACCTTTACTAGGTCGCTGTCGTGTGCCATAACAAACGGTCAGCATTTAACAAGGTCGCTATACGTTACATTTTGCAATTCTGCTAAATAGGCAGATGCAACGGCTGGAATAAATACATTGAACTTCATGAACTATAATGCAGTGCACTGCTATTTTGCTATTTTAAACATATTGAACTGTATTTCTTAAATTTTGAAATAAAATTTAAATCTGTTTAATTTGAGACTAAACACAAACATTAAAACTGCAAAGAATAATATCTCACAAAGGGTGCATTTGCGGAAAGGAGTTTCTTAGAACTTTTTGAATTATTTTTGATCATGAAATACTTCTGCAAAGTACGTTTCCTTATTTTAGAAACACCCTGTATATATTTCTGAAAATATCACAACATAACAATAGTCAAAAAATTCAGGAGTACGCCCCAACAAGTAAATCAGATGATGAAGAGGTAGAAATACCTTACGAAGATACTACAAAAGCACATAAAGCGGAAAACACACACTAGAAAAATAATAATGGGCAAGTTTAACGCCAACGTAGAAAGCTCAAACCATAATAATATCCCATACAGAAGAAACTTCTGACTTGGACATAAAAATGAGAGAGAAGACAGATTATTTGATTATTTACAAGGTGAACAAATGTATGCTATGAACACTTTCTTGAAAAAACGAGAAAAAAGAAGTTGGACGTGGAAAAGTCCCAACGGAAACATTAAAAATGAAATTCATTGCATGTCAAATAAGAAATAGTTTTAAATAAATTTCATACGGAAAGCGATCATGAGTACTAAGAGCTACAATAAAAGTAAACACAAAAAGAGAGAGAAATAAGAAGTAACCTTTTCCCACTTTTGAACAACTGTAGCAAAACTGCTCTGAATACGAACTTGAGCTCAACAAGAAATTGACAAATGAAAAGGATTTGATCAACATGGATACAAAGAGCCTAGAAAATAAAAATAAGGACAGACATTAAAACGGCGATTAAAAAGATATGTTCTTCAGCTAAGACTAAGAACACAAAAATGACGAAAGAAACAGAGCAACTTATGAAATAGCGAAGAAACATGAACAGAGATTCCTCAAATTATAGAGAATTGAACAAGACAACCAGAGAGAAAATTAGGTTAGATGTGAGAAAATATAATACAGAGAGAATTAAAAAAGTTATTCAAAATAACAATAGCATGAAGAGTCTCAAACTATCAACAACCAATGGAAAAACCACAACACACCAGTTAAAAAATGAAACAGGGTCGTAAAAACGATAACATGGAAATAACCTCAAGATATGAAACTTGCGAACATAATTAATATCGGCTCAGAGGAATTACCTGACATTAACACAGAGAAAATAGTACACGCGCTATCTCAAATGAAGAATGTCAGAGCTCCAGATGATAGTATAACAAGCCAAATGATAAAGTTGGAAAAGTGGCCACTTTAACATCCATGAACTACTACTAAATAAATGCCTGTCAGAAAGCATTATCTTTGAAACATGAAAACTGCCCAGGTAATTTTAATGTATAAAAAAGGTCATCAATTAGAAATAGAAAACTATCGCACCATTAGTTTTCTGCCCCACTCGTATAAGTTGCTGACCAAAACTATCACAACTAGACTGATAAATCAGTTCTACTATTCAGTTCATCTGTCATATGTCAAAACTGGACTAATAAAAACGTCAGATTTTGCATTTCATAGCCAACCAAAATAAATTGTAGTGGTTATTGTACTAGAACGCAAGTAACTTTTTTGAACAAATTAAAATCTTTATTAAATTTTGAGCCTTTTTAATTTGAAAAATGAGTTTAGTTTACTGAATAGTTTGCTGAATACTATTTGTACGCACAGTTACGTAGACTATTTTTGGGGTGGTATCAATCATCTTCATTGCGTCTTGTACGTCGTTGTACCCAAACGCAATCGATCTTCGTGATACCTACTACCCCAAAAATAATGGAAACAATTTTGATTACTTATAGTATTATATACGACAATTTTATCAGCCCCCTGAACATGTAGGTTGTTGTCAAAGCTATACCGATGAGGCCAAAATTATACCGGTTGTCTAAAATTGTAACCAACATAAAGCATAAGTGTGCTAGACAGTAATGGATATACATTTTACCAAGAGAAAACAATATGATACAAGTACTGTTGGACTTGTTGCCTAGCTACCAAAGTAATTATTGCATTTTCCACATCTGTTACTCTTATAGCAAATAGTATTTGAACCTTCTACTCATGGAATTGCCATGTTCCGTACAATTTTAGGCAACCTGTATATAACAAGAAGATAACCTGAACAAGGATAGGTACACGAGCGCTAACAACTATATATTCGGAAGGTGACATTATTAGTAATTCATTTTATAAAAAGCAGGCTATAATGTCAACAATCGGAAATAATTGCAGGTCACTGTCACAGTATTTTGTCAATAGCAGCTTTAATACCACAAACTCAATACATAAATAAGCTCGTGGAGTAGCATCAACCCAAAAAAAAAGACGGTAGTTAATAATTCAACAGTGTCGTCAAGGTAATCAATGTTAAAAATTGTGGAAGGTCTGAATATGACCAAGTTAACGGTAGGCAACAACATACAGCAATATGAAGAAACTGGTAGCATTATTATCTCTGGTAAAAGTACTGGTAGGCCCCGACTGATAACGTTTCGAAATATAGACCTCCTGTCAGAATATGTAAAAGTGCTGCACGATCAACTTTGCTTGAGATAATCGCTCGCTGAAACATGCAAGCCGGATTAAATATATTTATCAGGAGTGCTGCAGGAAGTCGATTAAAAAATGTAGACTTAGCTTTCATGAGTTAGGCTTGCAGTACGATTAACTTAAATTTAGTTGATGAATCAGCAGTTTCATAGGACAAAGAAAAATCATTGATAACAGAATTGCAGAAGAAGAAATTATTGGCTTGGGCAAGGAAAAGGGCTTCTTGGACAGTATAGGACTTGAATAAAGTTATCTTCAGTGATGAATCAAAATTTGATGTGTGCGTAGGTGATTTGATCAGAGATGAGTTATAAGGTCTAATTCTAAAGCAGCGCACCGTAAAAAATGCTCAGGGGGTGATGGTTTAGGGCTGCATGCTAATGCCAACAAATATCAAAAAAATCTACATATCTTGTTGCCTAGTATCAAAAAATTGTATCCAGAGATTAATTTTATCTTTATCTTTATCTTTATCTAAAACAACCAAAAAATGGTTAGATCATAATATTAAGGATATGAATTGGCGCTCAAGCAATTCTGACCTTAAGCAGTCCTGACGTAACCGTACAATTCCCCATCTTCACACAAAACTGCAAGAGATTTGGGATTTATTTGCAGCAGGTGAATGCCAAATACTTCTGAATACCGTCCCAAGAAGAACAAGGCAGTTATTAAATCGAAAGGGTACATTACTCCGTATTAGAAAGAACATTTAGTTGTCAAACAGTTTTTTAATTATTTGTTATAAATTAGGTAGTCAGTTAATCTGGTTAAGAAATAATATTTTCATCTGCAAACTTTTTTTTTGTAAATATTATATATCTTACGAAATATGAAGCACAAATTACTACTTCACAAAAGAAAATTAATAACTGCAAGGATTTATGAAAAAATACCGGCGTCCGAACATACAGTTGTTAGGGCTCGTAGAAACATTCGAGTGGGCTTGACGCTCATTTAAATTATGACATATCTCAAATAAACCTGCATACTTAAATCATTCTCTCATATGGCATCTCTTTCTTACTGAAGCATTCATTTTTTGTTGATGCTATCTCATTGATGTGAATGGAAAAAATATAGGGAGGTTTATATCCAGGAGTGGACTATTAAAGGCTGTTGAAGAGAAACAAAGAGAGAAAGAGAGAGAGAGGAGAGAGAGAGAGAAAGAAAAAAGGAAATGAGAAAAAGACAGACAGAACGAGAGACAGAGAGAGAGAGAAAAAAATAGAGGGTGAGGGGGGATGGGGAGAGAGGGGTTGGGGAGAAGGAGGGTAAGGGTAAGGGAGAAAAAGGGGGCGGAGAGGGGGATGGAAGAGGGGAATGGGAGAAAGGGGGAGAGAGGGGGGAGAGCGAGGGGAGGGGTGAGAGACTCCTACGTTTCGCGACTATTGTTATATAGCTAGTAATTTAAAGAGAAAATTGCAATGATGAAGTGCTCTTACATTTTATTTTATTTATTTGAACGTTTACACATAAAGACGGATCAAAACTAAAGAATGCAAATATTTAAAAATGGTACCTCAATTACGAGACAGACAAACAAGATGTCTCCTTGTGTTAATGTTTGTTATTCGATAACGTAAATAAAAAAAGCACCAGTATATTACAGAAACTTTATTAACCCTTTACAGCCGATGTGCCGTTGATTTTGGGCTATGTTTCTCAGCTGATGTGCTGCGAACTGGTACGAGACCGTCTTTAACTATGTACAGTTACTTAACGACTACTTCTTACTTAAAACTACCTGGAGCCGCCCTGTCGCGCTCACCCCTCCCTTACTAGGGTGCATGCCTGGAGGCTCCAACATACCGCCCCCTTTGAAGTCCTTTAGGCTTCGAAACAAGAAGAATTAATAATATTATGTACAATAACGTAATAAAGACTGTATAAAACAATTCCTACACCTAAAGCACAATATACAATGATTCTTACAATTAAACAATATATACCCCTATTACTAATACATAAATCGTTTATGTTCACTCATTTAGAGGCAAAAAGCACAATTTATTTACAGGCCTTCGCAACACTCCGCGCACTGTTTTTACCGTTACCACTCTCACTAATTGGTCAGCCCCTGGATGAAGCTCAATTATTCTCCCCAAGAGCCACTGTTGAGGTGGTACGTTGTCCTCTGCCACGATGACCATTCTTCCTATACGAATATCTTCGAGCGCCCTTTGTCGCCACTTGGAACGCTGCTGCAGTTGAAGCAGATATTCTCTATGCCACCTTTTCCAAAAATGTTGCCGAAGTTGCTCCACTCTTTGCCACCGTGAAAGGCAATTTAATTTTAAATGGGTTGTATCGGGTTCCACCATTGTCATCAACGGTTCCCCGATCAAGAAATGACCAGGAGTCAGTGCGGCCAAGTCATTAGGATCAGAGGTCAGCGGGGTGAGGGGTCGGGAATTTAGACAGGCTTCGATTTGGGTAAGGAGAGTGTATAATTCTTCGTACGTTAATAGCGCGTTACCTATAACCCTTTTCAAGTGATATTTCATCGCCTTAACATTTGATTCCCACAAACCCCCCATGTTCGGCGCACGAGGTGCTATGAATTTCCACTCGATATTTTTAGCAGCTAATGTGCTTATCAATTCATTTTGAAAGTTAGAATTTTTAAGAAATTGGGCCAAATCAGCCAATTCGCGTTTGGCTCCTATGAAGGTAGACGCATTATCTGAATATATGCGTGATATATGACCACGTCTTGCGATAAATCGTTTAAGCGCACTTAAAAACGATGCTGATGTTAAATCGCTCACTACCTCCAAATGAACTGCCTTAGTGGCAAAACATACAAATAACGCAATGTAAACCTTTATGGTTCTTTTACCGCGTCCGCGACCCTGTTTGGCCAAAATGGGTCCTGCGTAATCAACTCCTGATATTAAAAAAGGACGTGTTAATTGCAACCGATCTTTGGGAAGATCACCCATTTTCTGCACAATAGTACGGGGCTTTGCATGAAAACATCTCATACATTTATGAATGATTTGCCTTATGACACCTTTTGCCGCTATAATCCAATATGTCTGCCTTAATGCCGCTAATGTAGCTTGCGCCCCTGCATGCAATTGACGCTCATGTTCACTGATAATAAGCAATCTGGTCAAGTGATGATTTTTAGGCAGAACTATGGGATGCTTTACATCATTAGATATAGCTGCATTTCTTAGTCGACCACCTACCCTTATTAAGTCATCGTCGCCTACAAAGGGATTTAAAGAAGCTAATGGGCTACATTTGTCCACTACCTCGTTTTTATTTAATTGCCATCTCTCAGCTGCAAATGCCTGCTGTTGTACAATGCGAACTAAAGCAAACGTAGCCTTTTGCAGTTCATTAGATGCCAGCGGCCCTGATTTTGCATCTGTCTTGTTTTTGCAATTTTGAATAAATCTAAAACAGTAGGCTATCACGCGCTGTAGCTTGGAAAAAGATGAAAATTTGTCAATGAACTGCGTCTCTACATTCATTGTTGTAAAGGCTATAACCTTCTTGCGTTTCTCTATAATCTCAACATTCCCTATCTCTAAAGTTGGTTGTTGGTATTCTTGATTCAACCACGTCGGACCAAAGAACCACGTTCGATCGGTGATTAATTCTCTAGGTAGCAGACCCCTACTAACAACATCTGCAGGGTTATCCCGCGACCTTATATGGCTCCAATTTTCTATTTGAGATAATGACTGAATTTCAGACACCCTATTTGCGACGAAAGTATTTAACGTATTAGGTTCTGTCGCTAACCACGCTAATACAATAGTCGAATCAGTCCAACAATATTCCCTTTTAATGTCTAAATTAAGCGTTTTCTTAACGCTATCCATTAATTTAGCTAACAATAAAGCAGCGCATAGCTCTAGCCGCGGTATTGTGACTGTTTTCAGCGGCGCAACCCTACTTTTGGCACACAATAATTGAGAACTATGTTCATTATTAGTGCCTATTGTCTTAATATATATCGCAGCTCCGAAACCTAATTTTGAGGCATCGCAAAAGCCGTGGATTTCTATTGATTTGAAAGGAAAACACGACACTACTTTACGATTGTTTAAATAAGACAGTTGACTTAAAAATTCAGTCCACGTCGAATGAATATCCATGGGTACGCTCTCATCCCAAGCTATTTTCAATAACCATAATTTTTGCATTATAATCTTGGCTTTCATCGATACTGGTGCTATAAGACCTAAAGGATCAAAAATCTGAGCTATCGAGGATAAAATCGAACGTTTAGTAATTTTACTACATAGTGTGTGTGTTTTAATTTCGTATTTTAGAAAATCACCATCACAATTCCAAATTAATCCTAGCGTCTTAGTTTCTCCATTCTTATCTAAATTAATTACACTATCTGGCCTTATACCACTACTTCTCGAAAGGATTTGTTTTTCATTTGAAGCAAACTTGCGCAATTCGAACCCCCCTTGTGCCAAAATGTCAATTATTTCATCCTTTAGCGTTATTAGCGCATTTAAATCATTCCCGCCCGTAATGAGATCGTCCATATAAAAATCGCGACCTATAACTTTACTGCTTAGAGGATAATTAACTTGATTTTGTAAAGCTAGTTCTTGCAAACATCGAGTTGCGATGTAACTGGCTGGTTTCGTACCATATGTAAGTGTAAGCAACCTGTATGTTTGAAGGGGTTCATTGGAATTATTTCGCCATAATATTCTTTGATAATCAGCCTGCTGCGGATGAATTTGTATTTGGCGATACATTTTTGCTATGTCGCCCGTTAACGCATATTGAAAGGTCCTGAATCGCGTCAAAATTGAAAATAAATCTTGTTGAATCACTGGTCCACACATTAAATTGTCGTTTAAACTCGACCCGTTGCTAGTCCTCGCCGACATGTCAAAGACCACTCTTAGCCTGGTGGTTGAACTAGATTCCTTAAACACCGCGTGATGAGGAAGATAGCAACTCGGCACGTTTAATTGATGTTCCGGAACCAATTCCATGTGATTTAAATGCTTGTATTCCGTGATAAAATCCATATATTGCTGCTTTATTTCTGGCTTACAGTTTAACTTATGCTCTAAATTATAAAATCGCTTTAACGCATTTTGGTAAGACGCGCCCAAGGCCAGCTTATCGTTTTTAAACGGAAGTCTTACTACAAACCGACCATTTACATCCCGATGAAAAGTGCTCCTAAAGTGGTTTTCCACATTTATTTCTTCAGCAGACAAGTGTCTTTGACATGAGTATTGTTCAAGTTCCCAGAATTTAGTTAAGCTATTTTCTAATCTGCTTGCGGTACTCAGGTTGCACGAAGTTCTTGTGGTACTTAAAGCAAATTCTATTGAGCCCCCGATTAGCCATCCAAAATGCGATTTCTGTAAGAAAGGTTGATGGTTGTTCGTTCGTATTTGGCCCACACAAAGAACTTCCCAAAATATCCCGGCACCTAGCAATAAATCTATGGGGCCTGCTTGGTTAAAATATGGATCAGCAATATTGAGATTTACGGGGATTTGAACCATGGCCCTGCTGAATGATCGCGACGGAATATCTTGTGCAATTTGCGGTACTATAAGACATTGCACTTCTGCAGTGAAATTATTATGACGGGACTTGACAGAGACTTCTACCATTCTTTTGACGTAACTGAGACCTTGATTAATACCCGCAATTGTAATATTTGTGCTCATTTGATTCAGAGATAATTTTTTTGCTAAGTTCTCAGTTATGAGATTACTTTGAGAACCTACATCTAAAAGTGCCCTAGCTTCGTGCAAGTTTCCCTTGCTATCACTGACATTGACTAAAGCGGTTGATAGCAATACAGTCGTATTAATGTCCTTGTTTGAACATATCATTGATGTTGATGGCACTATTTCCGATTCATTCAATTGAGAGGCACTGCTAACCTCTGCTAACGTTGTAACATTTTGAACTACATGTAACAAACTATTATGCCTTTGTTTGCATTCGCGGCACTTTAAGGTCGATCGGCAATCATTTGTTTTATGATTATTTCTGAGACAGTTTGAGCATAAATCGAATTTCTCGACTTGCTTAAGGCGATCGGGAACACTTAATTTTAAAAATTCTAAACACTGATATATGTTGTGCGAATTGCGTTTACATTGAAAGCACGACGGTTTGTTGATATTCAAGTATGAAGCATGACGAGGTGGTTTTTCCCTTAAGCTTACTTTGTTTGATGGATTCGCCTGATGTGGCCTTGTTAAAGAGCTTAACGATTCGAGTACTTCGCATCGTTTGTCTAAAAATGTTATAAATTCCTTTAAAGTTGGAATCTCGCTATTTAGACACGATTGCCACTCTTTGTTAGTGGTATAATCTAATTTTTCGCTCAAAATTGGAACAATAAGTGCATCCCAAGAATCAACAGGTAAATTTAGAACCTTTAATGCTGCCATGTTTGAGTTTACCTTGTCTACCAATTGGCGCAGCAAAGTATGAGATGGTCTAGAAATAACTGACAATTTTAATATAGACTGAACATGTTCTTGTATGATTAACCTTTTATTTTCATACCTTCGTTTTAGAATTTCCCAAGCAGAGGTATAATTAGCTTGTGATACAGGCAATGCATCAACTGCATGCAGAGGTTCTTGCTTAAGGCAGGATTTTAAATAGTGAAAACGTTCACAATCATTTAATTTGTGGTTATCATGGATTAGCGATTTAAAGGTGTCATAAAAAGCTCTCCAATTTGAATACCTTCCGGAGAATTCGGGCAAATTTAAAATTGGTAATTTGATATTAAATTGCGATTCACGCGAATTTTCTGCAGGAACTCTCTGTGAAGCAGAACCGGTATGATCTTCCAAAATTGATTGGATTGCGCATACTGTATTAAAATACAGCGTGTCAAAGTTATCCTGATCATCATTTTCTGACAAATCTGGATTAATCATTAAGATTTCCATTTGCAAGCTATTAAACTGATCGTTAATCTCCTTTAACATGGGAAGTCGTACCTTCAACTGATTAACATTATCCCCTTGTTCAAAATTACCTACAAAATTTGCTATTTTTGTCAATCTAGCCTTAACATGACCCCGTTTGTGAATCAAGGTTCCTAATTCCGCCGCCATATCAATTAAATATTAGAATAGACTGCACGGCGACAAAGATATACACTCTCCGATGATAGGACGGGTGAAATAGAGTTATGGAAAGGATCACTGACCTGTTTGACCTAATGCCCTCCGTTTTTCTACTGATGTGTAGTTGATGTAATTGGCCTTGATGCTGCTGATATGCAGAGAATTTGATCGGAGTCGTCGTCTTGAAGCTGCTGATGTGCAATAGGAAAACGTCCCCCTCTTTGGTGCTGCTGTTGTGCGGCTGATGGAACTCGATTTCCAGGAATTTCGACGAACGAACACACTTTTTAAATTAATTTACCGGTGATCCGGGTCGAAGGACCAAATGTTAATGTTTGTTATTCGATAACGTAAATAAAAAAAGCACCAGTATATTACAGAAACTTTATTAACCCTTTACAGCCGATGTGCCGTTGATTTTGGGCTATGTTTCTCAGCTGATGTGCTGCGAACTGGTACGAGACCGTCTTTAACTATGTACAGTTACTTAACGACTACTTCTTACTTAAAACTACCTGGAGCCGCCCTGCCGCGCTCACCCCTCCCTTACTAGGGTGCATGCCTGGAGGCTCCAACACCTTGATCATAATATTCATAAGCATAAGAAATTATAAAATTTTAATTATTAGCAAAATCCTTGAAACTCAATATTCCCTATTTCATCAATTAAACAAATGTAGAAAACAGTAGTGTCTTTACAAGGATAATGTGGCTAGCATTATTTTCCGAGCTGGTTACTACAAGCTATGTTGCAATAATTAAGTGCACCACGAAGCTGGCATGTGATAAATTGACATGACAACGTTTGAAACGAAATACAGTAGCTTTAGTTTGTGTTTTGATCAATTAAATAATAAGAAGATTCAAAGACCTTCGAAATGATAGTTTTATGAACCCTAAAAATTAAGATACAAGAAATTTTGCAATGATATCTCTACTATTATTGGAGTAAAAATTTAACTAAAATAGAAGAGACATGTTGATGCGCTAAAGGAAATATAAGTTTTATATAATAAAAGCAATATTTTAAGTTGCAGGTTTAAATCTCTTCCAGCAAATTAACTTTCGAAAGTTTCGCAGAAAAACGTGCAAAACATGTATTACATTTCCATCTGAATTGGGCGTGATGTATATTTATACTATGGAATTTTAATTTAAACAGAACCGAGGGCTGAAGTGTTTCACAACAGCTACAGATGCCCTTCGTTTATGCCACATTTAGAAATGTGCTGTAGCGTTCCAGAAAGCAGCAATCCATGGCTGCCTTTCATTAATATTTGCGGTACAAGTGCGAAGTGAGTGCAACCAACCGCAAAATTACAGTGCTTCAAAAGGTATCCCAGTTTTAAATTTCGAAATGCGTTTCTGCGTTAGACAGAAGCAGTTTCTCATTTTAGGCGAGCAATAAACAGAAAAAGAAATAATAGGGGGTGAGCGAGGTGGTTTGATGTCAAGAAGAGCGACATTTATATGCATATTTGATGGAATATACGCGCTTTCTGAAGCGTATGTCACGGTTTTGTACGAAGGAACGACTAACGACTATCTTGTTAAATCCTGATTCGGCATTAGAGAAACTGAGACGTGGAGAGTAGTGAAACCATTAAATGATAGAGGCTTGCCACAGAAATTACACGAAATGTAATATTCCGCCTTTATTTCTTTCCCTAACAAAATACCCAATTAAAAGGTGTGAGTATCTTGTCTTTAGTCATAAAACTCTTATAGTTATAACTTCATGTGCGTTCGCACTGGCGTAGTACATATTCAAGGTGCTCTTGTAGTATTATCATTAATTATTAACATTTTAATGTTTTGAACTAGCTGAGCAGCATTCACAATTAATTGCATTGCTATGATTTTTCATTAAAAAAATAACAGTTTTTTGATATTCAGTTTCCTCTTTAATTTAAAAAATAGAGGTGCAACAAAGACATTGCAAGTTGATGCTGCATAAAACGTGGCTAATATAAAAGCATAAAGTGTTGTTGTAGTACATAACAATTTAAATACAAAAATATTTAATAAACTACAACCGCTTACAGAGATAATTAATAATTGCATCGCCTTATGAACCAGAATTGTAATTAACATTTTAACGTTCTAAACATGGCTAACAGCATAATTCGCTAGAATGAAAGAGCTAACGAGAAAATTTAAATTCTTAGTTTTATACTTATTTACATAACTGCATTCAAAATTGTATTGTTACGACTTTTCAAAATGAGCGGTACTTACTTTCAGACTTGCTTTGAAATAAACTCTTGTTGTTAAACACAAAGTTAAGAAATTTTTAGAACAATTTAAAGTCGGCAGGATTTCTTTTAAGGGGAAACTTTAAATTGCTTTTAAAAGGTTCTTTCTAATTTGCTTTTTCGGAACTCGAGAGGAAGTTGCGATGTTAAGTTACGAACAATTAGGAGAAAAGCTTAAAAATGCTCGCCGATTTGTTAACCAGCATAAATTATGGACGTAACAGAAAGAGCGTTAGTCAGTAACTGTTTCTAAAATATACACCTTAACATTATTTACACAAAGATACCATTTAAATAACTGCAACGTCTTTAAAACACAAAAGCTGTAGTTAGATTTTTCAAGAAAACAGCTTATTCCTTTGAATTTATTTTTCATTATTACTGTCATAGCTGCAAACAAATTAGTGAAAATAAATCCTGACAATGATGGATAAAAGATTTTATGAAAGAGTACTGAAAAGAAACACAATAGCAATATCTAATATTTACTGTTCAATAACTGGTTTGAATTAATACTACAGTTCGTCTGTTTTCAGGAAGAAATTAAAATAAATTTAAATATTCACGTAGTTTTGAAAGCCCTTTCACAGTGACATTAGTTCTAGGGAAATGTTCATGACGAGGCAAATTTCAAAAGTGAGGGCCGGCCATTTTAATATATAATAGAAAAAATTCCTGGTAAAAGACATCCACACACCTCCTTTATATCTCTGAATAAATGCCGTTTTGCTTCCAACAGTTTCAATATCAAAAAAATATTTTTCTATGATGCCCTCTGCATAGAAGTCTACTTCCAGTGAAATCAGCCAGTTTAGCACATCTGCGATTTCTTTGGTAATTCTATACAGTGTAGGTAACTATTTGAATTTCCTGAAATGTTGTTACCTACACTGTAGGTATTGAATTTCCTGAAATGTTGTTACCTACACTGTATGAGCACTGATTATATTTCTTCCAATATCGACCAATTTCGGAATCATTGATGCTACCCGTTGTACTAAAAAATCTAATCACTGACGAGATTTAGTAATATCAAAAATTGCTACGACAAAATAACTGTTGCCAATAAATGACCTGCAATTCGCGATTGGATCTTACTTCTGAAACGCGCCTCCTAGTACATACTTTCAACTACCACCTTCGCATTCTGTTATGGATGAATAATCTATAGGTGTATGCATATTTCATTATAGTACCACACTGAGTCTTATCAGAAAACTAACGGATTTTCTAAATTTTTCAAACACTTAGTTAAAGTCGTAAAATGTAGTTAAAGCTTTCGTGCCTAAATATAATATCTCTGAAAATAATAGCAAACTTTTCCATGTAAATCTGCCTCAAGACCACTGTATATTACAGATTTAAATATTATAAATATCTTTTTCTTATGGAATTCAGAGCAAACTGTGGTTTGAAATTACTAATGTAATGATTTATTTGAAGGGCCAGCGCAAACAATTTAAAACTCGAACATTAAACTAATGTATTTCATTTGTAATTGTTTTGTAATTTATAGTTAATAGACTTGGTTTTATTTAAACCAAGTTTATGAGATAACACAGTTCATTTATTGTAATTAAATAGCCATTATAATAATAGCGCGAACATCTAATTATAATTTAACTAAACATTAAATCACTGTTTGCTACTTATTTAATCGTAAAATTTCAAACATACAAATAGGAAAAACTATTAATGTTTACTAGCTCACAACATAGGTGGGCTTACGCTAATTAAAATAATTTGTGCATTATTAAAATAAAAAACAAAATAAAATTGTTTAACGTATTTAATAAAGAATAACAACTTTTGCTAGATGGAATATCCGTTGACAAACGTTCAAAGTTATGTAAAAATATAGGTAAGCATATCTTACTGTTTCTAATAATACTGAAACAGTAAACGAAAACACTTAATAATGAGAATTATATTAACTCGCAAAGAAGAAAAAAACATTGTAGCCAGTGGGTTTCAAATCTGCGCTCCCACCGACCGCTGGTCAAACGCTTTAACTTCTCGCCTAAGATGGCGCAACTAACTCACTTGCTTATCGCTGTGCTATGAAGGACACGGTGACGACATAAGGGAGTACTGCCGACCGTGGACGAACTACGCGCAGTCGATGACAGGACGTGAGAGACGCAGACACACAGGCGCAACGCACGTTATATAAAAGTATGTTTATGTTTTACATGTCATTTCATCTCTAGAATATGAATTACTTATTTTTTACGTTTGGTTCAGTATTCGATTCCATATATGATTCAAATCCAGATTGTTCAAGACAAATTATAATTGGCTTGAATTTCCAGTATGTTTTAATAATCATATTTAGTCATTATTTCGCAGTACCTGATATTATGTCCCTGTTAAATCTAGAAAGATCTTCTTGCTATAAATTCGTAATCCAGCCATTCAACAAAGGCTACGATTTTTTTTATTGTTTTTGTAGTATATCTTAATAATCCTCATACCATTTTATAAGATTGTATTCCCTTTCAAGCACACCACATGTGTGGTACATGTGAAGGACGAGGACATGACTAATGAGGTGAATAATTCTGGATAATCTGGATGAGTTGGTGTACGCGCTGCGCTCCTTTGGTAAGCTGCTAATCATCGCCTTTCTAAAGACGAGATTATTTTCTCCACACTGCATCTTTTAATCGTCTCAAGTAGTATTCCTTGTTCACCGTCACCTTATGGACTACGTATAATGAATAACACCCCCGTGCCAAAGCAGTGAGGATTGTCTCTCCAACTTTGACGCACTTTGTTGTTCCATTCTTCTTCCTGATTCATTTTGAAGAATTTTAAAATTCCACCAACGTAGGTGCAGTATCACAAGCCACTGCGTAGCAGGTCCTCTCTAATAGACCTCCAAATTTCATTGCCATGGAGAAACCAGTTAGAGAAATGTTGTTGGCCGGATACTTACTGGAAAAAGCTCTTCGACGCTTCAAATTCCAATTATTATTTTGCAAATTTCAGTAATTTATCTCAAATCTAAATTAAAGCATTCTCCACTTTTTCAAATTCCCAAATATTACAGCTCAAATCTTTTCTAAAACAGTAATCGTTGAAATATTTGGATAATTTTCTACCCAATTTTTTTGATTCAGGACTATTCTTGCCTTTATTTCTTTTTAGGAAAAAGATTAGATGTTGTAATAACTAATAATAAAAAGCCTATAATGAATAATTACCCACAGAAAAAAAATTAGCGGCTCTATTACATAGAGCTAAGTGTGTGATAGTTTGAGCAATTTTTTAAAATTTTTCAAATTATCCGACATGCAAGACATTTTGAGGACTGAGTCTGACAGGTTAAAAAAATGGTTTCTTATTCTTGTATTTGTAACTTTTAGTAAGATGTGCAAAATATATTGTTAAAAATGTTTGTAAATGGCTTAACTCATAACTTCCTTTGCAAGTGGACGTTGTAACACTAAATAATTTTAAAAATCAAAGGAAAATAGTGGTAAAAATATCTTCACATTGACAATAATACTAAAGCAATAATAGGAAACACTTGGAAATGCGAATTAAATCAATTTCAAATAAAAAAATACCGGTTATGCGTTTCGAACTACAGCGCCTGCGAACGCGAATTTAAATCCGGGCGCTGATCCACCGTGCCAGCGAGCACCTCTCCCAGCTTTGCGATGCGCGGCTGTATTTAAGAAAAAGAACATGTTCAAACTTTTTGACTCTTTTACATTACCCTGTATCAGTTGGGCTCCATTTTTGACAAGTGTAATGCCTGACCTATGTGCAAATTATTATTTTTGTCGATTTCTCAGTTAACGTAAAAATAAACAACATTTTATTTTTGAGGTGCTCAACCTAGTAGCCATATAATCTGCATGCAAAATATCGTGTTCCTCCAACTATTTACAAATAAAAAAAAACGGTTGATACGATTCGAACTACAACCTGCGAACGCGATTTTAAATCTCAGCGCTGATCCACTGGGCTATGGAGGACCTCCCCTGGCTTTACAATGAGCGGCCGTATTTAAGAGAACGGACCTGTTCAAACTTTTTGACTCATTTACGACATTATCCTGTATCTGTTGGGTCCCATTTTCGAAAAGTGTAAAGCCTGATCTATGTGACAAATACAACTTTTATCTATTTCTCAGTTACCGCAAAAATAAACACAATTTTATTTTTCTTTCAGGTGCTCACCCTGTATATATTTGTCCGATAATTTCTCGGTTTCATGCCAGGTAGACATATAAGATACATACAAAATATCGTCTTCCTCCAACAAATGGTTTTTGAGTTATACCGCTAACAGCCAGACAGACCTCGTCTTTTAGACGAGGGAAGTAAAAAATGTCATTAGTATCTACATGATCTTATGATTAAATGCATGTGAAATTGGAAACAGTAGTGCTCTATCAGCACTTGTAAATGTTAAAAAATTTAATAAAATATTACGTAACTGTTAACTGCAAATAAATTCATTTCAAGTTTTTTTAGAACTAGGAAAGAAACAATTTAAATAAAGAGCTGTTTATCAGAATAGCAGGCAATATACTTTATTTACAGTACTCGCAAAAGCAAAGCTAAGAAAATAAGCAAATTTAAGCTCTCTAGAGATATATTTAATTTAACACACACAGCACGCAGCGAATTTACTGCTACTATAGGCCAAGAAACAAATATTCCCATAAATTTGACCCTAGTGAAGACGCGTATGGCTGTAGACAGTAAAATATAGACTATTTTATACTTCGAATTTTAGGCAGAATGGAGAAGGGTTTGTGGTGTGAAAGCGAGTTAATTCATTAGGCAGATACTATCTCAAAACAAAGAAATTCTCATTATCCTGTAGCCTTTACGTAACAACTTCTGTTATAGTTTAGTTGAGCGTTTCTCCCTACATTCCGCCATTTTCAATCTAATTCTGATCCTTGATCTATATCTCTTCGCCCTTAATTATATTGGTTGTGCGCTAATTGACGCTTCATTTCGTTCCTTAAATGCCGGAGCTCCAAAATTATCGACACGAATTCGCCAGTCTCTCTAACATCTGAAACAATGAGATGGGCTATTCACTGATTATAGTTTATGTTTGTCTTTGGATAAAGATTGCAACTAAGCCTAGGGATAAAGCGAGGGCAAAACTAACATATTTGTATTCATTCCTACGCGTCATCCAGATCTATTATTTTTGGTTCTCTTTTCGTGGGCTTTTCTATATATCTCTATATCTAAACAATGCATGCGGTGATGGTTATATTATAGGTCGTACGTGGGCCAGAAATGTTTGGAGCAGCACAGCGATGTGTATATTATTTTCTTGCAGCAATCTATTGTGTTCGCCATTTATGCAGAAAAAACAGAATGATGATTTTACGTGTTTGCCCATAACGCAGCCTTTTCCATTTTTGTTTTAATTTTTTCTTCAGCGTAAGCATATCTTTGTACGGTATATAATTCTATACCAAAGCGCCTTCGAACAAATACGACAAATAACACGATCTAAAAAATGAAGGAATCTTCTGCAATATGGTATAAATTGACAATATCTAGGTAAAATGTCAGGCCGAAACATTGGATCGATTGAATCGAAGGACGTTTCATAACAATGTATACCCTCCACAACAGTTTCCAGGTAAAAATTGCAGTTGCTATAGGTATTTCTCACAGGACCGAGTTTTTCTATTTACAAATTGGCGGAGAAAGATACATTTGTGAGGCTACAAAACAGCAAATTGGCATCTGTCCCTGTAGCTGAACTATCTTTGATCAGCCAAGTTTTATTGTTGCTTTCAAAAAACTTGAATTTGGGAATACAACGCATCAATAAAATTTGTTATTAAAAGGCCTAAGAAATTAAAAAACTTGGTCAAATGAAATTACAGTTCCTATTTACTGATACTCATTACTGAACTTTTCACATGCACTTGTTTGTTATTGGGCATATTACAAGAGACTATCATTCTTTACACGATTTCAACGATTTTCAATTATCGAAGTTGCAATACAATATAAATTAATACACACATGACTCAAAATAATTTAAAATTTAGGTTAGTAAATTTGGTGTATATGTTTGTGAATTTCGTTAATAATTCTAAAGTTACTTGGGGACTTTGAATTGCTGTAGCTTAATCATATACTCACTTATTTAAAAATTGATGGCAGTTTTATACTCAGGAAGTATTGGGATTTAAATATAGTGCACATACGTCTTTTGTTTTAAATTTTGTTTAAAAAAAATGTAATGAAATAGTCTCTGTATGTCAAAGTATCGCGCTATTTGTGTACATAAACGTCATATCATGGTTTTAGATCTTCGTGTTCGTATTAGTTTGATTCAATGATTCAAGATGGTGCACCACCTCATATTTACAATCCAGTGAAAAAGTTCCTTCAAAATGTTTTTGAAAATCGAATAATTTGCAGATATTTTTCTAATGTTTGGCCTGCCAGGTCACCCGATATCAACCCCGCTGATTTTTGGTTATGGGGTTACCTTGGAAGAAGTGTTTGTTACTAATCCTACCACTTTACAAGAATTGAAACAGACAATTTCCCAACAAATTGCAGCATTTCACAAGTTATGTTGCAAAATTCTGTACATAGTTTAGAGGAAAGACTAAATCCCGGTTCTTCACAATTGTAAATGTGCTTTTATTTTTAAAATTAGGTAATTCATAGAAGAGTTACAATAATTTAAAGTCTCCAAGTAACTTTAGAATAATCCTATATTTCAATTACAATTGATTGAATGATTGGAAATTCTATAAGCATATACGAGGCTTGTACCGTAAGTAATGCCTGTTGGCCTGTAATACCATTAAATTAAGAAATATCTAAAGGAAATCTCGTATAGTATTTATTCAAACTTTGAACTACAAAACATTATATTTCAACATAAACCCCCTCTCTTTCTAAACATGTGAGCCACCTTGAAACACACCGCTCAAATCCACTTTGAAAAAAAGATGCATTCGTGTTTGCGCTTTAAATTATTTTGGACGTGGCGATGACGTGTGACGCCATTCTTTTGACTGATTTTTGGTTTCTGGATCATATGTAGACGTTCTGTAGATGGTTATGGTTCTCGTTCTTCGAAGGTGTTTACGAGATCAGCACAAAACTCCATCCTTTTTTCCTTTAGTGCTTCGGTTAACCAGTGAGGAACCCACCTAGCACACACCTTAGAATAACCCAGATCATGTATAATCTTCTCCACAACATTGTGTCCCGTTCCCAACGCACCAACAATTTCTCGTTACAGGCAGACGTCGATCTTCAGGAATCATTCCATCAATGCGCAACTTTGTTTCATCAGTTCCCACAGTAACCGGTTTTCCTGAGCGTAGCTTATCAATAATATCGGTTCCAGCAGCCCTAAATTTGCTCCCCCATCTATGCACATTACATTACTAACGTCAATTGTCGACTCACCAAACACTTTTAAAAGCCGTCCATGAATTTCAGAGGCAGAACAACCTTCTTTTTCCAAAAACTCTATAACTACTCTTTGTTTTAATTTACAATCCATACTGAAAATAGTTTTCAACAGTTTAATAAACAACTGTCATAATAAAACAATAAGTGACCAAAGCCTTCCTTGATTATTTTGTTTGGCTTTTCCAGGCTAACAGGCATCACTTACGGTACAAGCCTCGTACATACAGGCAAGCTCTAAGGCAGCAGAAATATCATATAATTGTTTCATCAAGATGTGATTCGAAACAAATGTGCAGAGCATTAAAAGAAATAGCGGAATACAAAATGAAAACATCGACTACATATTCACTAAGAAATATGCTATAAAGCAAGATAAAAGTTGTGAACAAATTTATTAGTTATTTTATTGGCAGACTTGTATGAAAAAATAAAGAGTTCAGTAGCAACTGTGAACTGGCTAAGCACATGCATAAGATATCCAAGAAAAAAATGTTTTCTGAAAGTCCACGTAGATTCGTTAAAGATAGACCATGATAGCGATTAAAAGGAAGGGTAGCATAGACAGTGTTAAAATGTCTTTGCTGTTTTTTTTTTACTATATAGGAGATACTTTGATAACGATAATAAATGAATCCTTATAAAACGACAGATTTCTACCTGGAAGGATTTCTTAGTACTCATCATTTCGAAAATGAAAAATTCCACAAAATAGGTAAGTAAAATAACACTAAATATTTTACGTATTTATGAAAAATATGGGAATGTATCATAATTACATAAATTTATAGAAATGAATTACAGAAGAGAACAAAAGCAGGATTCCGGGAAAGAGATAGTTGTGAAAGAGCATTAAATTTGTATAATAATTACTAGGAAAGAAAACACAAAATAATCAGCATATGTTAGGGAGGGGAAGCATGTTTAAATTTCCGACAAGCATCTGAAATAATTCATAGAGAAGCATTGCTGAAGAAACTTAATGTGTATAAAGATTGATTTCAGTCTTAATAAATCCCAATAGAAGAAAAATAAAAAATATTAAACACTTTAAGAATTCCACAAAGATTAGTATTAAGTTTTTCTCCTCCTATTATAATGATGTATCATTAAACCAGTGCAATATTGATCTTTTTGTTCTTCTTTCTCTTTATCTTTAGCCTCTTTTGCCTTTCCGTGTGGAGGACTATTTATACCGCGCGGAAAGTGTACCGGAGGTAATAGGCAGCACGCGAAATACAATACTTTATTATAATTATCTTAACGAAATTAATAGCGACCTACATCATTTTTACATGTGACTTAAATGTAAATAAATTAAAGCAATATGCAGATTTATGTCGATTATAGTAATAGAAGAAATTACACCAATAACGATAATATAATTAAGATTCTTTGCAATCAACTAATCAAAGAATTTTGTGGGTTTTGATTTTAGTGAATAAATTATTTACCAAATCTTTGCGGCATATTTTTATTCAAATCCCTTAAATGTCAGTAATATAGGAAATATTAAGTTACGGTTCAATTCAATATCATACACAAATGTTCATTACACTATAAATGTTTTAAAACATTTAATTCACTACCTATTCCAATTAAAATAACAGACTAATGCCGGTTAAAACCAATTTAAATGCATATTTAAAGAGATAAATAAAACAGTGAAATTACAGTTATAAATTAGCAAATACCTAAATACATTATTGAACATTTAGAAAATTTAAATTAATGAGGAAACATTTTTGAATTAAAAAAGTATTCTTGCATCGCTGCTGTTGTTAGCATCAGATTCATACAGAATATACAAGTTGTAAGAGCCAAACGCATTGTTTGAAGAAAACGTATGTACGAAAACTATTTCGGCATTTCACGTACAGCTTGCTCTCTGTATAATCTGTGAACGTTGCGGGCGTTTAATGCTTATTCTCTTCCCAGATTAAAATAACAGTGTATATTCACGATATGAATTTACGCTTCCTACATCCACAACAAACATGACGTGCAGTGTTTCACCTCTAAAGCGTGGTTATTGCATCATAAAGGTGAAGTTATTGGCAGTTTCGGGTAGCAAAATTAGGGTAGATAAGGTGTATTTTACTTTTGATGTGCTATTCTAATTTCAATTTGCAGTTAGTGGGCGAAGCTTTAGTAAGGCATGGTACTGGTAATGTAGGGTCAAGGGATGACCACCACATGCATTTTATTGTACTGCTATTTATTACATAAAAACTGCTGGAACTAGGAAGTAAAAACGTTCGAATATTTATTAATCCGCTTTAGTTAATCTCCAAATAAATAGCTATTTAAGTCACAAGGAATGTAAGGACCTATTAACATTTGAGGTAGGCAAGTACAAGATAAGACGAAGTCGCGGCTTGTTGCCTGCCGAAAATGTTAATAGGCGATACATTCCGAGTTATCTTATTATATTTTTCCCGCTACTTATCAAAATTTTCGTAGATTTTTGAAAAAATCGTTTGGTTTGTCACCTGTCACCAGAATTAATTTTCGTGAGTCGTGTTACCTATGAGTGTCACATGTCACATAAACACTTCCATTTAGAAACAAAACGTCTAAATCTGCTTCTTGCTTTGCTAATTTTATTATCCTAGGAACTTAATAATAGTATTAAGTTCCGTTGTCAAGAAAAAGCAGCAAACAAATATAATCACCGACTTACACGTTTTGTTACTAAGGCTGTATCACTGACTTACATGATCAGCAGCGGGAAAAAACTATTTAATACAATTAAGAACCACTATTATAAAATTAAGGTTTTATTGAAGTTGTCTGGAGTACCAAAAAATCATTCAAAGTGTGACGATTGTATGTGATGGGATAATGATCGATAGATTAAGTGAACACATGTACTCTAACTACATTTATACAAAAATGCAAATTGACATTATTCGAAAATATGCGTTCTGTAGGGGCAACAAAAACATGTTTACTGCAGAGCATGCTAGATAAAAAGGTTAATTTCATTTCGCACTTAAAAATATACTTATAAGTAGATACGAAAGCTAAAAAGTTTTGAATGAAAATAACACTACTTTCTGAACCTCTTTTGAAAATTTCTAAAACAAAATAATGTTTCAAAAACTAACCCTTCAGTTTCTTTTCCATTCATTGCAAATATAGACCCTGTACTTACTTTGCACATTTGCAATATTCAAACAAAACATTTAGTGAGATAGATTGCCTAGAAGCTTAGACTGATAGGATATATAAAAAATCTGGTGTGATATACTCACACAACTTCCTTTTACAGTGATTTTATAATTAGCCAAAAAATTAATTTTTAATTTTTAAGAATTTGTCAAAAATTACAAATTCTACAAAAACGGTACAAAATAGAGCGTTAGTTGAAGAGACAAATTTTCTCTAGAATTTTAAGCTGAATTTAAAAATGTAATAATATACCGGGCGTTATTAAAAAAAATAGAAAAAAAATAAAAGAAACCCATTTTAGAAGTATTCAACTGGAAATCACCTATCTCACATCAATACACATTAAAAATGTAATAAAAACGTAGAGCCGTTTTTGAAAAAATCGAAAAAAACTGAAAAATCACAAGAGTAAACACCTACTTCTGGTTATGCGATTTTCTTCTAAAGCTAGCTGTCTCATTTAAATAATATACAAAACTTAAATATGAAGTTTCAACGCCATACCTCTTTTTGTTTTTGAGATATTCTGTTCACAGACAGTCACACAGACAGACACACAGACCAATGAACAAAAACATGTTTTTTGGGTTCAGGGGACTCTAAAACGTGAAGATCTGTTGAAAACTCAATTTCGATTTTTTGGGGTGAATTCAATACTTCCTTTATCGTAAAAGGAAGTAAAAACAGCTTTAACTGTAGCATTTCCAACCGAAAGCTTACTATAGGGTTTTGATTTCCAGGAAAACTTTCTATATAGTTGGCTTGGCTTTATGGACTTGTTCCATGCAGCGAACTGTAAAAAGCTAACCGTTACATTCACAATTTAACAATTTTATCACAAAAATAATGCCCCAAATGATACAGACAAATCAATAAAAAAACCAATTAGGGCAGGCTGTGATATGGGCTATACGTTTGGCAGTACTGAAGTGTATTGTCAGTCTATGTCAAATTCGAGATTTGCAGGTTAAGTTTTACGTGAGTCTGTGTCAAACAACAAACAAAACCTAACCTACTAATCTGGAATTTGACATAGAATGACAATACATTTCAGTATTGCCAAACGTATAACACATATCACAGCCTGCCCTAATTGGTTTTTTTATTGATCTGTCTGCATTAGAATCCACATACAACTCGCGTGCAAAACATAAATACACAGCGTCATCAAGGATTGCTTCAGGTGCTCACAACGAGAGAGATTAAATTGTAAAACGCCAGTTTTAGACTGCTAGAGGAACGTAAGAGAGCTATTTGTATATGTTAAAATACAAGCAGCGTGGGGGCTATAACTAAATCATTTCACATAAGCATCTAATATTCGTGCATATGCGTAATAAGTTGATATTTAAATGAGTACAACTATTTTCCTTACAGAATTACAGGAGTTCATGGCGTTCCAGTACATATTTTAAGAGTATTTAAACTCCTATAAATAGTCCAGTCGTTGAAGGTTTTCCGCTCCGAATTCTTTGAACCTTGACCGATTGACGTGAAATTTGGTGAGTGGTTAGGGGATGGCTCAAGGGGCAAAAGTGACATAGCGCCGAGGTGCGCTTTTACCCTGAGAGTGGATGCCACCTCTTCTCGGGGTGGAAATGTGCTCACTTAAAATAACCCGGAAATGGATAGAGGGACAAATTCTAAGTAAAAAATGTTCTATATAGTTTTTTCAATAGATCGATATTTTTCGAGCTATTCGCGATTGAAGACTTAAATTTTTCGTGATAAAAATGTATGTTTTTGGACGGTTTTTCGCGAATAAGTCGAAAACTTCGCATTCTATCAAATAGGTTGTAATAACCAAAAATGAATCTTAGAAAACAGGAAAGAGATTGGGTTTTTTATGAATGCTCTAGGTTCAAAATAAAAGAAGTTATGGCTCGTTGAAGATTTTTTTTGCAACAACTTGGTTCGAAGTAATCAACGTTAATTAACGAAAAACCGATGCATTTTTCGGGAAAAACGTATAGAACATGTTTTGTAGTGATTGTTAAAAGTCGATTGCATTATAACTAAGCGAGTTACCATGCAAAAACGGTGGGCCACTCGAATTTTTGAAAAAAACAATGAGCGCTAAAACCCCAGCCATTCCACTAGAATTGATATTGACCATTATCCCTTTACAAATTACTTTATTTTAGTATTACTTATGTAATCCAAAAGTTTGGGCGGGTTACAATGCGTATTTTTCGAGAATAATATGATGAAAATGGAAAACGTATTTTTCAAATTTCTTAAAAAAATACCTTATTTTGAAAATACCTAAAACCAAAGAAAAAAACGTAAAAAATAATATAATACAAAAATGTGGATTTTTTCTTAACGAACATTTTAGTTTTTTTTTATTTCTGTAGGAAAAAAAATAACGGAGATATAAATGTTAAAAGTTTGCATTATAGTGCGCGGACCACCCCTCCCGAGACCTTCAACCCTTTACTTTTTGAATATGCAAAGTCTGAGCATGGCGAAAAACTTTTCTATTACATGAGTAATACTAAAATAAAGTAATCTGTAAAGGGATAATGGTTAATATCAATTCTGATGGAATGGCTGGGGTTTTAGCGCTCATTTTTTTTTTGACTGACCCACCGTTTTTGCAACGTAACTCGCTTAGTTATAAAGCAATCAACTTTTAACAGTGCTCATTTTAAAGGTCTTTTCAATCACTACAAAACATGTTCTATACGTTTTTCCCGAAAAATGCATCGGTTTTTCGTTAATTAACGTTGATTACTTCGAACCAAGTTGTTGCAAAAAAAATCTTCTTCAACAAGCAATAACTTCTTTTATTTTAGACCTAGAGCATTCATAAAATAAACCAATCTCTTTGCTGTTTTCTAAGCTTCATTTTTGGTTATTGCAACTTATTTGATAGGACGCGAAGTTTTTGACTTATTCGCGAAAAACCGTCCACAAACATGCATTTTTATCTAAGTTTTCAATCGCGAATAGATCGAAAAATATCGATCTATCGAAAAAACTATATAGAACATTTTTTACTTAGAATTTGTCCCTCTATCCATTTCCGGGGTTATTTTGAGTAAACAATTTCCACCCCCGAGAAGGGGTGGCATCCACTCTCAGGGTAAAAGCGCACATCGGCGCTTTGTCACTTTTGCTCCTTGAGGCATCCCCTAACCACTCACCAAATTTCACGTCAATCGGTCAAGGTTCAAAGAATTCTGAGGTAATAGCATATTTTTACCTTCAACGACTGGACTAAAAGTTTTAAAACATTTTCTACGATGTAAAGAGGAAAGGTTTCGAAAATTTTCCTAAAATTCCTTTAAATTTTTGTTTTATTTCCTTTTAAGTTAGTTGAAATATCATTTTAGCTAGAAATCTTGTCAAATTCTGCAAACATCAAAACTATCCTCCTGATTACAGAAGAAACAAAAATGTTGTGCAACACAAAAAAGTCATGGCAGAAAAAATAAACACGGGTAGATTATTCTGAAATAGTGATAATTCATAGTATTTCAAATATAGGGAGGTACGTTTTCTAGTAATAATTTATTAAAGTTTTTCACAAATAATTATAGTAGCCACTGGTACGTATAATAAGTTGAGATAATTACACAACTTTCAAGGATGTATTGGTTCAAATTCGAGTGTCTTATCCCAATAAAAGAAATGTCGCAAGTGTTTGTGATTAACTGCACTATTTTAAAAATGTTATCAGTCTTGTGTTTAATGCGATGTTACATCAAACAACTTCTTTACGCTACCCCAAATTCAATTTAAGATTTGCAAGAAAAGGTGGAAAATGCGGTACAAAGAAATGAACATTAACCATTCTTGATTGCAAATATTAGATCTTCAATGCAGACATGATCCCGGGTTTGTGTTGCAAATCAAGGGGAGCATTTAGAAATGTTTTTGTAAGACTGAACATTAATGTGCGTAGATAAGCGATTTAATAAAAAGTATACTTCTGCCGGACCGGTGAGTACATTTTTCAGTAATTTAATGATGCGGCCGTCATTACACGATTCGATTTTGGGGTTTCCAAATAAATATTATACAAGAATTTCAAAAAATAGTAACCACAAATATGAGCTATATTGCCTTACACCATGCTATATATTCTTTTCTACCATGTATTTTGGGCCTCCCTGTATAAACTTTATACAAAATAAAAGTACAAGTTCGGGCATATATTTTAAATGGGTAAATTTTAAGTTTATTCTCTTGCAATTAACATCTTCTGAGTTCACTCTGCACACATGTCACATCATCACGGTATGAGAGGCTCTAGTTCGATATTACACCTAACAATGCAAATTCATTAATATTAATTACAGCAAACATAAATGTATTCTAATACACTACGTTTTAATAGTTAATGTGCAAAATGTTATCCAGTTATGGCATATCGTTGCTTTCTCGTGTATTAGTTTGTCATTAGAGATGAGTTTAGTCCAATTAGAGCACCGAAGCATAATACAATTCTTTGAATGGCCAAGCACCAAAAATGATATATGAAAGGATGCTGGCAGTGTATGATCAGAAAAATACTGGGCAAAACAGTTCCATTGGGGTCGTGGATCAGTAGAAGACGATCCACGATGGTTCTTGAAAATCGACGTTTGAAGGTAGCAGAGATGGTTGTGGCGTTAATGATATCCAAACCAAGTGTCCAATACATTTTGCGGAATGCGCAAGGTGTCAGCTAGATGGGTTCTAAGGTTTTTGATTCCTGAACAAAAAATTTGTCGTCAAGAGATTTCGTCAATGAATTTGGATATACTGAAAAAAGATTCAGACATATTGTGCAAAATAATGACAGGAGACGAAACTTGTGTCCATTACTAGGAAATAAATTATGGTAGCTATAATTGTAGCTTTTAACGTAATTATAGATAATCAAGACAAGTTGTATATCACTACGTATAAGCAAAAACATCCTGTATATAAAAATGCAGTACTTAACGGAATTTGAACTGCGATCAATATAGGGAATGAATTCAAATATTAATCCAAAACCTACTGCCACGTACGCCTACGATCAATGCTTTTAATTGGAAATCTAAATCAAAATAAACGCCTGACTATAGTTCATTAGATATTTGAACGATTCTAGGTCCAATTTATGTAGGTGAATTTAATTGAATATTTTGAACAATAAGGGAACATGTTTGAAATTCAACTGCCGCTTAAATTAAACAGTCTCTCCGCGATTCAATTTCCAACTACCTAAATTGAGTAACGTTACTGCTGTAATTTGATAAAGCCTGCATTTGTTGGTACCCACAACGTTAGGCTTCCATAATTGAATTATATAAATTGCAATTGCTTTAAATGCACATTTCTACAACCCACAGAACTTTTGAACAATTACGTTTGCATCCGCAATAAATTTAAAAAGTCCATTAGCGAACGCCGAAAAATAAAAACTAATCGCAAGCATAAATTTAAATTGGTAATGCTGCAGGATAATTTTCTTAATGGGGGATCGGTAGGAAAAGATGCCTGCAGCAAAAGTTCTATTTTATAAAGATTATAAGTCTGCATTATTTGTCTTCGTTCCTACAGCTGAGTAATTATAGTAATGCGTAATTCCGTCTAAAGCCAACAATTAATATAATGATTTATGAATGGGAAAATAAGGAGGTAGCAGGTGCTACAAACGTCTTACAATCAATATACCGTATGAGTTCTTCGATGGTGAATTCCAGAAAGGGATTAAGCACCTGTGGATAATATCGACGATTAACCTGGGGACGACGAGAAAGAGCAGGTAGAGTAAGTGAACAGTGTAATTTTGAAATTAACGGAGATAGTGTGAAACTTTCGGTATCAATCTATTGTGTAAATTAAGTCAGACAAACGATCACCTTAGCATCATTTTGTTTGTACTTCATGAATATATGCGAACCGTAATGAATTCTCAGCCTCAACATAACGAAGCTGTTAATGGAATAAATTGTAAGTAGTACTTATGACAGCGAAGACGAGCTTGTAATCAATAATACACCGAAGCCACTTGTTGACAGAATCAGGGGCCTGCCCATTTTTGTAAATGACGTTTCGCGGCACGCAGTTTTGGGAGTTATTCCCATTAGCATTTGGAACTTTTAAACCACCCAAATACGTCCGTAAATCTACAAATACTTTCGGAACAGTGTTCCTATCCCGAACTGATTAAGCAGCGGTTGAATACAACCCCAATTTTTTTGTTAAATTAAATTGTAAAGCAGAATGGGCCCTCAACACAGTTATGTTTGCAGCCAAACGCCTTGCTCCGAACGAAAGGTATTCTATATAGCTGCCAAACGATGATTTATGTTGGAAAAGGGCCATTTTCTCGTCTACATAACGGGCTACTGAGCCCAATCTCGCATATGAACGTGGCAAAGGTTGCACAGCTAAATTAATCCTCCGCTTAGAGAGCCATATTAGCGGCCGTGAAAGTTGGGCATTACCGATTTCATTAATTATACAATAAAATGCTGTTGTGTAGCAAAGCGGACTAGCACTTTGCTTTCTATTGGCGTAACAAATAAATTGATTGAGTTCCAATATAATTACTCATGATTTCATAACACGATTACATAACGGGGATTATATATGTATAAATGGAAATATATTATAAATTACTGAAATTATACAAAAAAAATCAATAGCATATTAGACATCTGATTTCAAAATGGAAAACGACTGATTAGAAATATATATCCCTGTCGAATTTTAAGTCAAGCTATTTTTTTATGGAAAAAAATATTTTAGGTACCCTGACTCCTACCATCTTTGTCACCTTACGGATATAACTTAATAGATTATATCAAGATCAATATAATATTATACCAAATACACAATCTATATTTCGGCCTGGCTTTAGCTGTATCGCATACCGGGTGTCCATTCTCAAAGTCGAACATAGATAATCAACACTATGCATTCGATTTTTAGGTGTTTTGTCATTACTTCTATATTATTATTATTAGTATCATTTAATGCGAAATAACTTTATATTTCCTCATTAGCTTTCCTGTAACTTGTATTGTCGAGCAGGGGTCAGCAAAAACGTTCAATGCAATGTTAAATTCCTATGTTCTAGTTGAACTTGATTACTCCAAGGCCTTTGATATGCTTAACCATGACGCATTAAAGGCTATACTCTGTTTCATATGCTTTGAAGCAGATGCTGTTGACCTTAAACTAATTTCTTGAATGACAGAAGCCAAAGGGTTGTTTTGGAGAGCACTGTGTTTGATGCCTAATTCTTGACAGGGGTGTTCTACAAGGATCTATTCTGGGACCGCTTTTGTATAGTACGAGGGCGATTCAAATTTGACTTGCATTTTATTTTTTTCTGGTCGATACAAACTACAAATTAATATTATATATACATAATTTTTCTAAGTAATAACCCCCTTTAAAATACACTTGTCCCATAGCTCCGGTAGCTTCTGTATTCCCGTCGAAAAAAAATCTTTTAGTTGACGACGTAGCCAATTTTGCACCGCATCCTTCACTTCCTCATTAGAGACAAAGCGCTTACCTCCCAATAGTTTTTTAAGGGGGCCAAAGAGATGAGTCACTTGGGGCCAAGTTCGGACTATATGGGGGGTAAGGCAGCACTTCAAATGTTCAGTTTAACGTCAGAAAAAGTCATCGCTTTCATACATAGCCGGAATTCTCTGTAAACCTGTAGTAATTTCTGCTGTTGTTCCGCCGAAAATTGTTTTGAAACCCACCTGGCGCTAACTTTAGTAAATGTAAGCTTGTCGTGGACAATAGTGTGAATACTACCAACACTGGCGTTTACAATCCCAGTAATTTCCTTCACAAATATTCACCTATTGCTCCGGATCAGCTGGTCAACTTTTTGAATGTTCCCAAGATTCACAGCAGACGCTTGACGGGCAGTATGCAGCAAGTTCGATACGCATTCACAACCATCCTAGAAGGATTTACACTATTCAAAGACTTTTTTGAGTGATAAACACCCTTCTTCAAACTGTTTATGAAATCTCTGATGAATATCAGTCGCCTTTATACCTTCATTGAAAAGAAATTTTATAATTATACGTTGTGCAACAGAATTTAACATATTGTTGCACGAAATTGTTAATACAATTGAAAGTACTGACACAATCAAGTTGTAGTGGTTTATGGCGTTAGCTAACATGCCTACTTCGATGAATGTTAAACCGCTTTACAGTATCTCGTCAATTATGTTCATAAAAAAATAAAATGCAGGTCAAATTTTAATCGTCCTCGTAAGTAGCTTTTACACAGCGACAGCAATTATCACTTTTACGCTGACGATACTCAAATTCTTTCTCACTTAAGAAATGGTACTGCAGTAACTCATATTAACAAATGAATTAAATAGCCTAATAGATATATTCAACAAACATTCGCTTAAAATTAACCCCGCTAAGTTGACAGCCATAATTGTTGGTAAAGATAGTTTACGAAAGGGAGCTCAGGAAAATACAGCAATTAAACTCGGCAAACTTATTCTGCAAATACAAGACTGCGTAAAAAACCTTGGTCTTCACATAGACGCCAAGTTTCCATTTAAAACTCATGTCGATAACCTCATATGTCAAGCTTTTTATCAATTAAAAATGTTACACTCTAGCCGTCATTTTTGTACGCCAAGTTTTCATTTAAAACTCATGTCGATAACCTCATATGTCAAGCCTTTTATTAATTAAAAATGTTACACTATAACCGTCATTTTTGTAAATACTAAATTAAAAACAATCCTCTGTGACTCAATGGTTCTATCACAATTTAATTAATGCGGTATACTGTGCCATGAGGATCCAGACAGTACAGAACTCTTGTCTTCGCTTAATTTGTGGCAATAGAAAATACGACCATATGTCACCTAAGTTACTTGAGGCCGGTTGAATGAATATGAATAGAAGAATGCTGTTGCACAGGTAGCGTTTTTATCACAAAATTTTGTATAAGCGGACCTCTCCATATTTATATAATTATAGTATATTACGCAACCAGTTTAGAAAAGTGATGTTTTACTGAACAGGTATGGCTGGTTTGAGTACGAACGTTAGCGAGTACTTAAACGGCCATACGAGTTCAGTAAAACCACTTTTCTAACGTGTTGCGTATACTATTTTACCCCATTTCATAAGAAATATAAAATATTAAATTTTTACATAAAAGTGATATTAAATGTCAAAACATAACCAAGTTGAGCAGAACTCGTTTCTACGTACTCAAGCACAATACGCAGCTCCAGTTGATATTATGCATTTGGTAGTAGTGAAGTGTACTGTTGGTGACACTGTAAGTCTATGTCAAATTGGAGGTTAGCAGGTTAGGTTTTGCGTCAGTCTGTGTCAAAACTGACACAAAACCTAACCTACTAACCTCGAATTTGACATAGACTTACAGTGTTACACTTCACTACTACTAAACGTAAAACGAATCGCTGTTACTGTGCAGAAAAGTGTTGCTAATGCAGAAACATGCCACATTTCTCAACTATTTTGAATGTAGAAATGTAGTACATTACCAAATGAAATCCTATAAAATCAGTTTCCCTACAGGTGTTTATCATCAATTTCAACAGTCTTTGTATTTCTCCGCGGATATTTTAACACGTTTGAAGTCTCCTTTCCAATTGAGATTGGCACTCGCATACGAGGTATTGTATGGTAGGCAGAGTATTGTAGGTTTCACAGGTTAGCTTAGACTGCACTCATGCGTTATTTAAGTAGGTTCAATTCTCAATCTTCTTAATGCTATGTGTTCTGTTGGGTAGATCTTCATGTACTTGTTGGTAGTTCAAAATATGTAATCTTCCACAAATTTTTCTGTTGATGGTGTAGCTTTTTCATTGGCGCTTTTATTTTGCTGTATGCCTATGTGTGATGGTATCCACAGGAACTTACAACAGTATACAGTATTACGCAACAAGTTTAGGAAAGTGATGTTTTACTGATGAACAAGTATGGCTGGTTTGAGTACGAGCGTTAGCGAGTACTTAAACGGCCATACGAGTTCAGTAAAACCACTTTTCTAACGTGTTGCGTATACTATTTTATCGCATTTTATAAGAAATGTAAAATATTAAATTATTACATAAAAGTGACATTAAATGTCAAAACATAACCAAGTTGAGCAGAACTCGTTTCTATGTACTAAAGCACAATAAGCAGATCCAGTTAATGTTATGCATTTGGCAGTACTGAGGTGTATTGTAGGTGACACTCTACGTCTACGTCTATGTCAAATTGCAGGTTAGCAGGCTAGGTTTTGAGTCAGTTTGTGTCAAAACTGACACAAATCCTAACCTGCTAACCTCGAATTTAGCATAGACTTACAGTGTTACTCACCAACAATACACTTCAGCTGCAGTAAAACCAATCGCTGCAGAAAAGTGTTGCTAATACAGAAACGTACCCCATTTCTCAACGATGTTGAATGTAGAAATGTAGTACATTACCAAATGAAATGCGATAAACTGTTTTACTAAACGGTTTTGCAACTGAGCATAGTTGTGCTCACATACCGAGAATTTCTGACAACTAAATAGAAGAAATTGAGAGACCTTATTACTATGAGAATATCCCTTATGCATATTTAATCGGAAATTTTCCATAGCCACGGCGATTATTTCTATATTTATCGTAAAACTTCCACTTACAAAAATAACGTAAAATTTTAGTATTTAGATATTGGTTTTATTATTTTAATAAAAATGTTTTCTTTGCAGTTTCTTTTATTCGTGATATTTTCTATCAAAATATAATGCGTTCAAAAAAATCCTATGAAAATACGTGCAATAAATATTCAGCAGCTATTTTTTTCTAACAAAAGCATTCGTATATGCCTCCAAGAAAAATCCCTCCGCCTTCGGAGTCGGGACTTTTTCAGTTGCAATGTACTTCTGCTTTTAATGAAAAAAAAATAGCTGCAGAACATTTTTCCAAATATTTCCAGAAATTTTTCAAGCACTTGTTATACTTCTAGTGATAATTACAGTGGAGCACATAATGGAAATCTGATTGTGTCCTATCATCACGTGAGCAACTAAAATAATTTATTATGTATACATGATTTTCACAATTACTTTTCAAAATTCATGCAAGTACGTTGTATATTATTCTTCGATTTTGATTTTGGAAGATTTTATTTTGTCCCAGATTTCCCATTCTTAAATTTATAATTGTTCAGTAATTTAGTTGGACAGTTCGAAGCCTGCTGATAGCATTGTATTATACATATTATAATAAAAATTGATCCACGACTGAGTTTATATTTCTTTACAATCAATCGTAAGATTGACGAAATTTTGAATTGCATCCCTTCTATATTCTTGTGAAAACCACTGTTCCGCACTTTGTGAGTTAATTAAGAATAAAGTTTTTTGACAGTGTTTATCCGCGAACTCCACTGCCTCACTGATGGCGTATAGTTCTTCTGTGTATACCGAACTGAAGTAACTTAGTTTACTATATAAACTATATACACAATAGCACATCCAACGCTATTTTCAGTTTTGGACCCATCCGAATATACATGTTGGTATTCAGCAGTATTTGCTTAAGATATACTTTACAGTGTGTCCCAGGATTGATATTACAGGTGGTGAGGACTAAAAATTTTTGAATTTTATTTTAAGATTGTGGGATTAGGTCCTGCTTGAACAGAAGAGAATTTTAAGAATATTTTCCGTTTTTGAAAAAAAAAGCCTTGACAGTGAAGCGAAAACTATTTTCTTTTCAGGTAAACTACCCTTTTTGTTCAGGATGATCTACCTACTCAGATTAAATTTAAAACCGTATTTTTTTTCAAATTAAGCAAAATAAATTGTATTTATTAAAAACGATGGTTTAATCTAAGTAGGTAGATCGTCCTGAAATTTTGATAGGGCCATAATTTATCATTCTAAACAACTTTTCTCGGTAAAATTTTGCCGTATCATAAAGAAAGAGGATAGTTTACCTGAAAAGAAAGTAGTTTTCGCTTCAGTGTCAAGACCGACTTACTTTTTCAAAAACTAAAAATATTCTTAAAATTCTCTTCAGACCAAGCATGACCTAATCCCCCAATCTTAAAATAAAATTCAAAAATTTGTAGTCCATCTCACCTCTTGTAACATCAATCCTGGGATGAAATAATGCTCGAGGTGTTTCTTGTTTACGAAATCTTGCTAGCTGAAGGTCAGTGCTAGGGATAGAGCGGGGTATTGGTACTCATATAGGAGGTTATTCAGCGTTGCTTTGGTATGCTCTCACTTATAATATCATGAGTAGTCAAAGTTATGTCGACTATTTTTGTGGTGGTGTCACGAATGTTCATTGCGCTTTGGTACGATTAGGACGAGTGCGCTAGCACGAGTCCTAATCCCAAGCGCAATGGACATGAGTAGTGACACCACCGCAAAAATAATCTACTTAACTTTGACTAAGAATGGTATTCGAGGGACTATTTAATGAACCAAACTACCTTTTTCAAATTAGTTTTCAGTAGATCTAGCAACAAACTACGCAATTTCTATAGTAACAGAACACTAATGGCGACTTTTTCTAATAAAAATCGCATTTGTTAAAAATAGTCACTTGAATACCTTCTAGGAAGATATATCCACTGATATTTTTTTGATTGGTCAAGAAACGTCAGAATTCTGGATTTTCATTGGTCACTTTTTGACAGATGACAGGTGAATTGAATAGTCTCTAATATTTTTGGCACGCACTGAGTATGGAGGTGACATTTTAAGGTTTTGGGAGTAATTTGTCAGATATTGAGAATTGGTTACGTCTGTGTAATTTATGTGTTTAGGATTTGTGGTAACGGTGTGTAGTTTAATTAGTTTTGTTGTCTTCCATAAGCTGCTGGAAGTTGTCCTGTTTCTCAATAGAGAATTATAACTGGGCTAGTCCTGTAAGCCTCTGTAATTATTCTCAGATCATGATTGTAAACAGTGTCAATCGGTTTTATAACGTTAGTTAGCTTCGCCGTAAATAAAGCTTGCATAATCGAGCTTCGATCTTTGTAAATTATTGAAAATTATGATTAGTGTGTGATAAGGGATGCCCAGTTTATGGTAGGCATTCAATAGCTCGATAGTTTTCTGACACTCATTTTATTATGTGTGTGGTCGAAGTTAACTTCTTATCAAAAGTCAGTGCAGTGTAGGTACAGTTATAATTTTTATAAGTTTTCAGCCGAGAATTGTAGTCCGTTTTTTCACTCCATGTTTCTAGTTGGTTGATGGTTTTTTGTAATTGCTTCTGAAGACGTGTAGGGTCCGAACTTGTACAGTATATTATAAGATACTCAGCAGAAAGCAAAAATTTAGCTGTCGCTGGTAAGTGTTCTATTAAGTTGTTTATAACACTGAGAAAAAGTATTGTGCTTAGAACAGATCTTTATGGTAGCCCATTTTTGTGTATGTGTATTTCATACAATGTTCTTAATTCTAACCATAAGTATCCTTTCAACCAGAATATTTTTAATTGCAAAATCCTTTCCTTCATTCCCCATTTGGCCAGAGTTCCAATAATTGTGTGCTTCCACGTCATGTCAAAGGCTTTCATCATGTCTAAAACGATTACTGAAACTACTCTTTTAATGTCTAATTTCCATCGCCAACTTTGCTATGTGGTTCATCTTAGTTGAAATCCATTTTGTTCCTGAATAATTCCATTTTAGTTTCCAAAAACCCACATCAATTTGTTAAATGTATAGGTCGTTAACTAGTAGACAGCGTTTTTTCTTTAGCGAGTTTTAGTAGAGAAACGACTTCGCCATACTACCAAATTTCTGGAAAGATGTTCCATGTCTATACGTTTTTGTACATCTGTAGAAGTTTCAACATTACTGGTTTCGGTAAGTGCTTTTCTATTTCGTAATGGACACGATCTGAGCCAGGTGTATAACCGATACTGTTCCTCAGAGGGACTTCTAATTCTTGGCATGTGAATTCGTTATAATATTCTTTAATAACGGTTATAATGGTATCATGTATGAATTCGTTAGAATAGTTTTCTAAACCAGATACGTGAACAAAGTGGATACTTAAAATTTCTACTATTTCTTCATTTGATGTAATTTTGCGTTGGCTTATAATCAATAAAAGCGAATCGAACGAAAGCCATACCATGTGTATTTACATATTTTGCTGACCACAAAAAAAATTATACAAATTTAGAAGTAATACGCCTTGGATACGGTTCTTAAAGCGTTCGATGCCGTCATTATGCCTTCAACATGGCTGTTTTTGTAAAAATTGTATAACATAAATTTTTGACATTGATTAGTATGAGTAAAGTGTCAAATTTAAAGGCGAGTTCAAACAAAAATGTTTACCTTGTATTTATTCTGTTGCAGGTCTGCTAAATATGTAGTGCAGTTTATATTTAGAATTGACATATTATCCCCATGATTTTTGTTTTTCTTCTTTATTACCTTTCGAATCCATTTTTCATGTTGCGTCAATAAAAAATAGCTAACAAAATGCCTCATTTTCCGTAAGGAGTGTGAATTTGCGGATTTCATAACGCATTTTAGTTTTAAAAAGTACAGTCTCTTTTTCGCTAGTGAAAAAAAAACGTAAATTGCACGCGGTGTCGTAAATTTGTATGTCAACATAACCTAGAATATCCAAAATTGTTATACTTCTGTTATGATCGTAGCAGAAATATTGTATGCAACATCTTCAAAAAGTGTGTTTATGATACTTGACATGTCCAATACTGCTTTCCTCGGATAATTTATGCTGCGTGCCAAAAGTACGCACTTTTTGCTCTTGATACATAACCAGCTACTATCTAGAATAGTGAGTAGAGTAACTGCTTTACTCATACTTACAAGTGAGTCAAGGCTAACGTTTATGAAATTTGTAACTATTTTCTGCTATTTAAGTTAAGTTTTTAAAAGTTAATTGTGGTACTTATTAGTTTTTCGACATGTCAACTTAGAAATGCTACGTATGCCGCTTTCAGTTACAGAAGCCGGCAAAGCAGGGGTTATCGATCTAATGCAACAAAAATTACGAAGAATTTTCTTCCGGTGGCTAAAGACGCGATTTAATTCTAGACGGCTCTTTGAATGCGGATATTAGGTACTCGACGACTTCAAGTGGTTTCAATTTACAAAATCCTTCCGTTAATAATTCTACCTTTAATTACTATTCGACAAGATAAAAAATGAATCTTACTTTTTCTGTCGCTCACAGCGTTAGCGTGAGTAGTTACTGTGGTTTCTGACTACAAAAAGTGACACTTTAACATTACACACGTCATGAAATATCGTGATTATCTGACATTTGAAGAAAATAACTATATTTTTAACTTTTGAATTGCACCATAGAATATAAATAAATATATCGCCCTTGCTACTTATACCCCATCTGTTTAATCTGTTATCTAATTATATTCATATTAAATAGTTATACACATCACCTAGACATAGAAGCATTTCTAATATGTGTTGAAAACTCTAATTTAATTTTCCACGAAAAATGGATTATTTATGAAAGCAGTGCCACACTAGAAAAAATCACAATTAAGGTCACTTCAGTTGAATTAATAGTTTTAATAAAAACGCTACAATACTGAGAAATTTTGTAAGTTTAATTACTTTTTACTTCCCTCGTCTAAAAGACGAAGGAAGTATTGTAATCGCGAAAAAATCATCTTTCGAGATTTCTTCGAATCTACACGTTTCAGGGTCCCTAGATGACGAAAAACAGGTTTTCTCAATTCCGTCTGTCTGTCTGTTGGCTGTATAACTCAAAAATGATTTATCGGAGGAAGACCATATTTTGCATACACATTATATAGGTATCTATCTGGCATGAAACCGAGAAAATTTCAGACAAATTTTTACAGGGTGCGCACCTTAAAAAATAATTGTTTGTTTATTTTTGATTTAACTTAGCAATAAATACAAGTAATAATTTGTACATAGCGCAGGCTTTATTCTTACCAAAAATGGACCCCAATAGATGCAGAATAAATGGTGTATGATACAAAAATCGGGTGTGATACACGCACACAACTTCCTTTTGCAGTGATCTTATAATTAGCTAAAAATTTGATTTTTAATTGTTAAGCATTTGCCAAAAATTTTCTAAAATTACATTTTCTGCAAAAACGGTACAAAATAGAGCGTTAGTTGAAGAGACAAATTTTCTCTAAAAGTTTAAGCTGAATTCAAAAATGTAATAATATACCGGGTGTTCTATTCAAAATAGGAGTTAATAAAAAAAATAGAAAAAAAAACCCAAAAGAAACCCATTTTAGAAGTATTCAACTGGAAAATCACCTAGCTCACATCAATACACATTCAAAATGTAATAAAAATGTGAAGTTTGAAAAAAATCGTTAGTGCAGTTTTTGAAAAAATCGAAAAAAACTGAAAAATCACAAGAGTAAACACCTACTTCCGGTTATGCGATTTTCTTCAAAAGCTTGCTGTCGCATCTACATAGTACACAAAACTTATATATGAAGTTTCAACGCCATACCTCTTTTCGTTTTTGAGATATTCTGTTCACGGACAGACACACACACACGCAGACAGACAGACCAATGAAAAAATATGTTTTTTGGGTTCAGGGGACTCTAAAACGTGAATATCTGTTGAAAACTCAATTTCGAATTTTTGGAGTGAATCCAATACTTCCTTTATTGTAAAAGGAAGTAAAAAGGAGCAACAAATTAGTGCGTTACTTAATACAGCTGCAACGCAGGAATTGGAAGAGTCGGTGCTCCATCGCTCAGGTAGGCGTTCCCTTGCCATAACCCACAAAACGTTGGGACTGCATACGCGGTCCGCCTGCCCTCCGAATTCGACCACCGGTAACGTTTTTTTTAAATTTGAAACTTTATTTCATTTATTAGAAACATGAAGATATTTTTACTCCTAACTTAATTTCATTTTTAAAATTATTTAGTGTCACAATGGCGACGAGGGAAGTTCTGGGAAAAGCCTTTTACTGAGTTTTACAATATGTGCTTGCACGGAACACAGAAGGATCCAGAAAGTCTATCAATAATGCTTCGAATTTTAGATTAAAAGAAAACCACTACGAGGGATTAAATGGTAGTTTGCATTATTATAAGAGCTTGAAGAATAGTTATTTATGCATCAAGTACCAAAAATTGGCTTTTTAAGCAGTTTTCGTCCGAGGTGCATATTAAATTTTTCCGTCGACCGTCATAATTTGAAAAAAAAAATAAAGTGAAGTCCAAATTATAAGAGTTGTTGAGGTCGAAAAACGTTTGCGGACAAAAAGCGTTTGCGGCTGGCTGTAAAGTGCGGCCGTAAAGTGTTTGCGGACGAAAAGCATTCGCGGATGAAAAACATTTGCGGACGAAAAGTGTTTGCGGACGAAAAATTAATGGTGTCCAAAAAAGTAACATTTTTGGTACGCAACTGCGTCCGTAAAATCACATTTTAAAGGGAGGTCGACGGAAAAATAATTTGATTATATGATACACGTTTGGAGAACAAACGTCACAAAAAAATAAGAATTATAAATCTCTATGTTTCTGAGCAGCAATGGAAAATACAAATTTCAACAGTTCAAAGCCACATCTCATATATTTACTTACAAAATATCATAAAGTTATGACAATTTCCTTATTTAATTTATGTCCTACCAGTACATTAATTAAAATTTTTCTACAGCCGTGATTTTAAACTGTTTCCAAGGGTCATATGCGGCGTGCTTTATGTTGTCTATAAAACACGCCATTCCATTTAAAGCACGGAGTACTTTAAGAGTTTATAAAACGTTGAACAATAAGTAACATGTTTATTTATTATTTGTAAAGATGAAATGTACAATTATTATATTGGATGGATTTGTATGCACCGTCGAATTTGTCGCTAGCAGCAGTGCTGGGCTGAGATGATGTTCTATTATCCAGCAGGGCACTTGAATTCTGGTTTGGTTGATTCGCTTGATCGCCAAATACTGTTTTGGCAATTTTCATTCTTTGTTCAAAGGATTCTTCAATGTAGGACTCCGCTACTTTCGTTGACTCCCACCCTCCATGCTTTTTTAGCCCGGTAATATCACCACCTGTACATTTTTAAATAATTGTATATTAACACACCATAACAATTAGCTATAAAAATTACCTGAATTAACGAAAAGCGTCGCTGAACTACGACGAAATGTATGCCCTGTATAGCCATTGGGATTTTCCAATTTTAGAAAAACCGCAATCCGTTTTGCTATTGTGCCGAAAGTATTGATGCCCACGACTTGCCGACTACACTTTCCCTTACAATACTGCAGAAAAAATCTTGACGGTGCATTTGTGGGACGTAGGGCAACATAGCGTCTGTACAAATCAATGGGATTAACACCAAACCCACTGTTAATGATACTAAATCTGCGATCTTTATGAGTTTTGGTTTCACGGATTGTCACATTCAGCACATGTCCACAGTCCGTTATATCTCTGAATTCCAAATTACATAATTCTGCTCTCCTACATGCTCCCGCAATGCCAAAGAGTAAGGCAACCTACGAAATAATAAAATCAAGCACTTTTAAGAACAATTGCCCTTCCTACCTTGATGAACAAATATTCTTCATCTTCGGCAGTTTTTAAGAAAGTTTCTATTTCATCCCGTGACAGAACCTTCGATTTTTTTTGACAGTATCCAACGTTCAAGTTTTTTAAGTATGGAATGATGGCACCAAACTTTTCAATGTCCACATTGTCTTTGGCCTTCAATGTAGCCTTAAGCATAGAATATTCTGGCCACAAAGACGATGGGCATAACTTTTGTGACTGAAAACATGAATATATATTGTAGGTAATTAATTATAAAATGCAAAAATTAAATAACAAACTCACCCTCGCATCTAAATATGCTAAAATGACTTCTTCGGACACTATTTTGATACGTTCGTTTGTCATCCATCTTTTAAACATTTCGTAAATCTTTTCGTATGCATCCTTAGACTTTTTGGGCAACAAATTACTTCGTAATTCTTGACCTTTTTGTAAAATAGACGCTGGAACGCTTTCAGACATCATTTTTCAATAAATTGTTTTTCAAAATTTGTTGACAATTTTGTTGTTGTAACTATAGCACCCACAGCACTCTCATCTCGTCCCTCATAGAATGAAGTGACAGTTTAGCATCATCAATCAAGCAGTATAATGTCACATTTTAGTGACGTTATTCCTTTGCATTTTGGCTAACAAACTCCTCGGCTGTAGAAAAAATATTGAAGCCAACTCGTGTTTTACAGTTTAAAAATCTCGGTCGATCATAAAATTCTCGCTTCGCTCGAATTTTAACATGATCGACCTCGATTTTTAAACCCTCTGTAAAACACTAGTTGCCTTAATAGCTATAATGACTCTATTTTAAGGTATCTTAGATACAAAATAACGCTCCAGGGCAATTATTTTCTTCTTAAGAACACTAGGGTTATTATGAAAAATTAACAGTATTTGTTTCCATGGATACAACCTTTATTTCAAAAATTATGCACCACTGTCACAATGAAAATTAATGACAGCTCATCTAATGTCACAAATCTAACTTAGATCAGCTAACTAGATCAATCTTAAATACCATAGCATAGTAATTATATGAATTGAATATGAATATGAATTAGGTAAGAAAATTGGTAGGACATAAAACCTTGAAGGCACCACAGGCATTATGAGCTAAGAGCCCGCGATTGTTGTACACACCTCGGGCCAAAGGCCCTCGGTTACTACACTAACAATCTTGGGCTCTTATTTTACTCATAATGCCCCTTGGTACCTTAATAACTATAACGTCCCCCAAGACATTCACTTGCAATTATTAGTGATTTTCGATTTTTCTGTTTCCCAATCTTACTGCTTTGAAATGGTTGACTCCATGTTGTAGCTGTAATACATCCCAATGGCCCACCATGTACATAAAATACATAATGAAAACGTAAAGCAGTTACATCATCGACAGGAACAGAATGGTCAATAGCAGGTGTAGCAACACTAATCTGAAAACTGATAATAGAATGAACAGCAAAATTAATCCGACAAATGTTGGCTCCTTTTGTGAAGCGATAATATACAGATTGTCCGAAATTCGTTTTGAATATAGGAAATTAATGAGTGAGACAAGGAAGACAAACAAACTGAGTAGCAAGACAAAGATAGAATGTAATCATGGATAGGTAAATTTTTAACTAATATGAAGTCAAAGAAATATTTAACAAGTAGGTATTACAAAAAATATTTTTAGTTGTTCCTCACTGGTAAACATCAATTTATCAGGTCACTGTATTAATCAAGATAGTTTATTTTTAACAAGTTACTAACTTGTAAAATCTTTTATCAAGTCACTGTATTCGCCTTGAAAATGTTTCTTAACTGGCTAGCCTGTAAATTTTTTACTGGCTAGCCAGTAAAATTTTACAAGCGTGCTCATAGATAAATGATAGCGTGCAAAGCCAGAGTTGTCTTCCTTAGTATGTGTCATATTGATGACTTTAGTTGCTTGTCAGTTTGACATTTTGAATAAATGGTAAATTTCTAGTTATTTACAAGTGAGGAACAAATAAAATATTCAACAATACACGCACGGTAACAGGTTTTACTGGCTCAAGAAGGTGACTGGCTCGCCAGTCATATCCTTCTATTCGCCAGTAAAAACCCTCTTACCACCCTAGTAATGTTAAATACTATTTAAACATACTTTTCAAAATTTTAGATACTGTGACGATAGTGCTTAGCGAAACTACACCAGTGAAAAAAAGGATTCATATTTTAGAACTACAGAATCTGTTAGTAAAAGACGCGGTATAAATATTTGATGAAAGTTATAGTTCACGCTCTAGTAAGAGTACATGTTGTCGTACAATATATAGTAGTGGAGTTACATGTTGTAGTATAATACATAGTAGTGGAGTTAATTTAACTTAATAATATTACAGTGTAAACCTAGCACCCCATCATTAATTTGTAGTAACAAAGCGTTGGGGTTGGCAATGATTTACTGAACGTATGTCCAGATTTAGTGCATCTATTCTTAGCTGTCCTGTGATACGTCATGTCATTTTATTATTTTTAATTGAGAGAAGACAAGGGTTTCAAGTCATAGCCAACCCCAAACGGTTTTATTAATGAACACCGATTATCATACTTATAAAAGTGTTATAAAACTGATTGATGACTATTAAATATTCTCCTAATATGATCAAGGGATATTTATTATATAGTATTATAAAGAGCGTTCTTTTAAATTTGACGTCGAAGTTTGTTGTTATTTAGTAAATTGTGTATTCTATTAGTGAAATATCTACGTAAGTACAGTACAGTTTGTTTTAATAATTTTAACTAAAACAGAATCTTTCTCTACAGAATATCAGCTTCTCCAGACATATAGACGTATTATGTAATCTCTACATGTCAGTTATTTGTGTTTGGTAATGTAACCTCTTCAATTAAAATGGTTTTGCTACAAGAACATAACATTTTTATGATCAAATCCTATTTTCATAACGGCAGTCATATCCTTCTATTCGCCAGTAAAAACCCTCTTACCAAGCTAGTAATGTTAAATACTATTTCTACGACCACCACTAAAAGTAAGCCTTTCAGTGCTAGCTTTTTTCACCGAAAGTGACGTTTTATAATTTAGCGTGTTTAAAATGAGATCAGCTGTTTACTTTTAGCACATGTGTTATAAAGTGAAGTGAGGTTATAAAACTACAATTTCGAACTGGAAGTGAGGTTGTAAAGTTATTCTAGTTACTTCTTGCGTTAGAGGTAACGTGTTTCTTAAATAATTAAAGCGTTATGTAATGAATAAAGTAAACTGTGTACATTTATAATTACCTTTGATAACTGACTTTGACAGTACTGGCTCCACAAACATTCACCTGCGCGTAAAGGCCATCTCTTTATTATGACATAAATTATAACTGTCATAACTGCAAACCTTTGTTAAATCGACATTTTTTGGATTAATAACAGAAAATTTAGGGTCGCAGAAAATAGTTATTTACTATACAAGTGGGATAACAGCATCATTAATATACGTGTGTGTAAGTTACAAACGAGTGCGTAGCACGAGTTATGTAAGCCCACAAGTATATTAATGATGCATTATCACATATGTATTGTACAAAATTTTATCTACGACTGCCTAAAATTGAGAAAAGTGCATTAAGAGAAATGTCAGATCTGTCATTTTCAAAAATATTTTAGTAGGCAAATGTCATTATGTCATTCATTTGACACTATTTCAGTTACGTAATGAAGTCATTACACAACTCAGTTGCGCAATGAAACCATTACATAACTGAGTGGTGTAATGAGCTGCATTACCTAATTGAAATAGTGTCAAATGAGTGACGTAATGCATTACTTATCCCACTGGAGTAGATAAAATATTATATGCAAAAGTGTTATTGCACTCGACATGTTATGAAACTCAGCCTTCGGCTTCGTTTCTTAATTTTCATGTCTCGTGCATAAACATCAACTTTTAGCACTTGTTGCATAAATAGCTATTTTGCAATACTTGTTAAATATTTCTTTGAGGACTGTTTACTACTATGTAAGCAACCTCTTTACGGCCCAGCCGTAAAAAGTGTCCGTCAAGACCACGGCCTGCTAAATTGAATTAGAAAAAGATAGGTATGACGAAATTGTATGTAGGTATTACAAAAACTATTATACAATACACGTCCGTTAGGGCATTTACTGCCTCCCCAGTATTATTCGACTCGTTCTTCGAGCTCGTCTTGCAAACTCTCTAGCTCGGCCCTAAAAGCTATCCTAACGGACTTTCGCTGTAAAATACTATGACAGAAGTGTTTGTTTCATCGACTTAATTTTAGTTTAGAAATGTACCTAGCCATGATTACATTCTATTTTTGTCCTGCTACTCATTTTGTTTATGTCTTCCTTGTCGCACTCATTAATTTCCTATGTTCAAAACGAATTTCGGACAATCTGTACATACAGTAAATTTATTATAACGCGCAATGTAGCATTCCCGTTTCCATAAGGACTTGATTGTTACTAGTGGTTTCTCAGGGTACGCCACGCCATGTGTAAATGCGTTTATTTTTAAATGCAATATAAGAACCCTGATTTTATTGAAAAAGAGGCATCAGAAAGAACAACAGGGCATGTAATAACCCACATACTTGCTGCAAACTGAAGTCTTTATACCATTTGATCAACAGAATTCCTTCCCCCGTACAATATAAAATGTTTTTACATACTCAGTAACGTTTCCATATTGCATTTTAAAATAAATGCATTTACACATATTGCGCGTTATAATAAACTCCCTGTACATATAGAACATGTGCTAATAATTTTACTGCCAATCCGTCAGAATACACTTGCGAGATGAGTTCACAAATGTATATATGTATTTTTGACCTCTTGTATTTTTCCCCGTTTTAAGCGCTTCTGAGTTGGGATAACAAATTTTGCCTATAAACGTTTACTTTTAAACCTTCCCCGTCGAGTTAAACCCTACATATATTTATATTATAGCAACTTAACTGTCAAATTCTAGCAAGGAAAGTTTTCTAAACATGTTTTACTAATAAAAGAATCACATCATTTCCAAATGTTAATTTTAGATTGCAGTGCACATAAATAGCTTGCTCCTTTAAGCGTTTATAGAGAATAGATCCAATGCCATATTAAAGTTCCAATTATAATTGGATTGATTATAAAACAAACCGGTGATTTCTTTAATCCTGCAAACAGAATGTGCGATTCTATTGTAGATTAAAAACACAGCTGCTACTACTTTAAGAATTAAACATTTTAATTTTGTAGTGACCTCTGGGGTTTTCAATATTTTAAGTAAATATTTATATGCTCGTGGGCGCTATAACTCTCATGCCTACCGCCACAAGCTTTTCTGTTAGGTCACGTTTTTGGTGGCAGTATTTAGCAGATTATTAGATGAAATTCACGCTTAAACGATTGAATAAAAAGTAAGAAATCTAAACGAGTTAGCCCTCGAAAATGTAGGGGTGGAGAGATTTATGAACAATCAATATTTACGGTACGAATAAAACAGAAAGCATCAACATGAAACGTGGAAACAGCGCTAGCTAAGATCCATTTCGTTAAAAGGTTACGACTCTATTTGTGCGTCCTTGCATCACAAAATTGGTTTAGCAAGCGACAGAAATGTTGTCCTTTGTATTTCTCAGATAGATATGAACGAGGTACTGATTTATAGGGACAAAAAAGAATAGCTGATACGCACCATTATTTATATGCACAGCATACATATTAAATTAAGAAATATGTATTTAATTACAATTTAACAATAAATTAATTAATCGATTTCCTACAAAATTTCAGTAGATTCAGCCAAAAATTTCATAAGAGGCTAAATATATACAAGAATACTGATATATTAATAATTAATTCAATATTTTGCTAATACATCAACTTAAGTGTTCCTCATATTGTATATTATTATTGGAACTAGTATTCATTACAATGTGTTTTTTCTAGATTACTAAAATCAATGACTGATATTTATGACATAAGTTATGTTTATATACAGGATGTGTAGTTCTTTCATTGTGCAAGTGGGGAACACAGTAGCACGAGAAATGAAATAACTAAGAGAGGAACAGAAAAACAACACTGGAAAGATGAAAACAAACGACGTGTGTAACACATGTGAATATGCGCTGCATGCATGATGAGTGATGAGGGAATACCGATAAAAGTATAAAATGTAAGAAAGAAATAAAAAGGAAGAAAAGTCAACGGTGACACGGATATATTGATTTAAAAAGGTGGGGGGAAAAGTGAGAGTTGCTCCAGACGTGAATGGCGGAGTCGACAGCTTTGGGTATCAAAGTTAGACAAAGGAAAGTAAGACTAACAATTATTCAATACATTACATTACATAAAGTAAATAATCTGCCATGTAGCACTTGACCGCTTAACGTAAGAACATTTCCATATTCTCATTTTTATAAATAAACCGGGAATCATGATATTGAATATGCTATTTCAAGACCTGAATTTCTTATATTTGGTCAGAACTATTCGATTTCTATCCCAGATAGTTCCATTGTGGTCGTGAATCAGTATACAAGGCAAGACCAGGATAGCCGAAAACTGCAACGAATCATGAAATGTGCAAAAACGTAAAGTCGATGGTTCTTGAAAATCGACGTTTGAACGATATCCGAATTAACTGCCCTACACATTTTGCATGGAACAAGCGAGGTGCCAGCCGGATGGGTTCCAAGATTTTTATTAACTCCCGAATAGAAAGATTGCCGTTGAAGAGATTTCTTCAAAGAATTGAATTTACTGAAAAAAATCCAGACATGTACAAAATAGTGACAAGAGATGGAACCTGGGTCCATTTATTGGGAACCTGAGATAAAGCAGATATCAATTCAGTGGGTCCGGTCCAGCCAAGCTTACGGCGACGGTTTTTTGGAACTGCCAGGGAATTCTTTAATTGATTATATGACGAAAGGTAAAATAATCACCGCCAGTTACATTTTAGAAACTACATCGTGCTATACAGGAAAAGCGTCCACATTTATTGAAGAAAAATGTTCTGAATCTTCTCGACAGAGCAACAGTACACAAGGTCCAACCTGTTCAGTGTTCAAGCTCTAATGCAAGAATTACGATACCTGGAGCGATATCATTATGCGTATAGCCAATACCACCTTTAAACAACGCCAACGCTCGTAAAGTAGTTAGTTAACGGCCGTGGCGAGAACTTTTACTACAGCTCATAGCTACAGGTTGATTGTAATTATCAATTATAATTAAGCTTTTTTAAAAGAGAAGTCACTTAGTCGTTAGTGCTTGGTGCTGTGAACACTCCGGGTTTTACACAAATAAAATGACCTAACAAATTATTGCAATTATATACCATATGTGTGCAAGTTTTTGTAGATAGATATTTCCATCATGTGAATAGGGTCGGTAATAATAATTCTTTGACTACTGCGGTAGACAACAATTACAGTTTAATCAAGAATTAAGCCGTGTTTAATTATGTTATATTCAATGAATTACTTGAGAATTTTGCAGAACAATTTGTAATTGTTCATAACAAAAGAAATGTTGTGTCGCAGTTGGTTCTAAAATTTCTTGCAGAAGATGGCTATTTAGTTTAGTTTATGGGATGCAATAACAGGGAGAGGAAAAAGTAGCGATATTTATAAATAATTCTACAACCAATACTTTGATTAAAAATTATTGTGCTAAAATTAATAATAACCAACTTAGCAAAGGATATACGAATCGAAAACAACGTACGTTAACAAATAAGTAAACCAAATTTTGACTTTTATATTTATACGTAGTTTAAAAAGCGAGTTTTAAATTTTGGGATTAATATTCCATTACAAAAAAGACGACTAAAGTATGGCTAAGGGCTCAGTTCACGACTGGTAACGCCGACTATGCGCCTATACGAGTTAACAGACGTTTTACTTACTTGTGCTGACGGCACGCCGGAAAATGGTGGTGTTATTTATAGGTGGTATTGGTATAACCCGACATGACCCCCTGCGACTGTTATTCATTCTGCAAGTTTTCTGACGAAGAACTTCAGCAGCTATTTTGCTGAACAGCAATATTGCAACTCCCGAAAAAATGCAACAAGGTGTGTAGGGTTAGGTGGTGACTATATTGAGAAATAAGAAATAATTTGTTACTTTGTCGTTTGCTTATACGGTAGGTAGAATGTTAAGCTAGTGTCTCCCGTATGTTCGAAAAAAAAGAATTGGCAGATTTTCGTTTTTTCGCGATCAATCACAAGGAAGGTTGGCTAGATCGGATTTATTTTCTAATTGTTACTTAATATTTAATTTCGCAAATTTTCAAAGTGAATTAATTTGTATCTTGGCCTATCTGAATGTAAATTAGAAATTAAATTCAAGTAAATAGCTAAGCTACTGGACTCTATGGCAACGCTCTCATTATCTAAGATCTTGCGAAGTACATTCACAATTGTATTCCATACTGTACCGATCCACTAACAAGTCGTAGGAAAGCTCTGCAATAACTTATGAATCAGACTATGTATCCATTATACAAGGTACGTACATTACTATAAAGAGTGATAACTACAGAAAGAGCTAAGGATGTCAATTTCGAATATGTTACCATCTTGTGAAAATTCTCTTCTGCTAAACAAGCCCAATAAAGTCATTAATTTTCAAATTCATGGCTGTATTTTCATTAGTTAATATATTTTGCAATAATAATATGGAGCCACATTTAGTTTATTGAATGCTTTAGGATAGATTATAGAATGAAAAAGTTTATCTTTCTTATTTTATACCAACATAGTCACTATATAAAATGTTTCACCATGTATTTCATCTTTTTGTTTTTATTTTTAATAAATACATTTATCCTTCAATTTGCACTTTCCTGTGTTACAGTGTGCTACAGACTACAGATCAAAATATTTCGCGTTTCTCCATTGGATAATTCCTATGAGAACACGTTGAGCATCGGCGATTTAAATTAAACCAGTTAATTCTACTAATTTGTTATTATTCTTTAAATTAAATAATGGTATAACTGTCGAATCTGGCGATAACATAATTTGACATTGAATTATGGAATAGGTTTTTGTGCTACCAACTTATTTTTACTTGATGTCGAGTTCGTTATCTGTGACGATAAGGTCAACTTCCGTATCCTTGTTGATTGGTTGACAATATCAATATAACAAGCCCGTTAGGACGATAACGGTCCTAGGACTGTTATAGAAAATTGTTTTGTATTTGGTTACTATAGAAACAACAATCAAGCAGTTTATTTAGCCAAGCAGTATTTAAATATTCGACGATATTTTAATTTTCATTCAGAGCGTAAAAAATATACCCGACTCGATCGTTAAGTGCGTTATAAGAACAGGCCTCAAAAAATAGCAAAACTTGGCCATTCGAACCTCGTTCTTCTAAGTTTTCTGAGCCTGTTCTAAGTACTGACTGATCTTGCAACGTAATGTACTCTATGCCTTTACTATGCGCATTAGTTACCTAGCACTGTATGATGCATTTACCTGGCCTACTATGTTGTTGTGTTGTTTTGTTAACATTTTGGTCCAACTAAAACTGGACATTGCCTATATGGAGAGTTCTATCTTGGGTAGCCTACATGATAATTATTCAAAAAATCACATTGCATAACCTAGTACGCTATACCAGACAATATAAAGTGTTTGGAATATGCCAACGTCTACCTCCCCATATAGTACTGCTATGAAGTTCTTTGGTAGTTACGGTTTATAAAACACGAAATATCGTGAGCATCCACAAAAGGTTGACGTGAAAAATTTTGCTAAATTCACTTAATCACTCAACAAATGAACGATTATTCCGGTGAAGCAACATGTTGCTGATTGAGTTTCGATTCGCAGCCACACCTTTTTTGTGGCAGGGAGCTAGCTACTACTTTCGAATATGACGCAAGGCACCAACTGAATAACATACTTTCCAACTTTAGAAAGAAAATCCTTTGATGTATCTCAAATAGTAGCCATTTTAGAACGCATACAGAAAGTATGTAGCCTTGTACACCTAGTCGTACATATTTTTGTGAATTTTATCTCGATATATTTACTTCAAAGTTCTATGCCCAGCCATTCATACCCTTCTGTTGGTGTTACATTATACTCCTATATTATATACATATGCAGGAAGTTCCAAAACCTACCAGAAATATTTTAGGAATCAATTGGGTAACTTATAGGATAAAACAATCTAGATAAACATATATCCTAAGTTCACCCCTTAACGAATTGTGCTTGATTTTGTAATTTTTGATTAACATTCATAAAAATGAATTTACCAAATAATTTTTTAAATATTATTATTATTCACAAAAAATGTTCGAAATTGTCCCCATTGCGATCGATGCGCAAGGTTGTGCATCGTAAAAATGATTGTTGGATTTTAAAAGAATTTATGGGTTATTGCAAATAGTATCTGCGGCTGTGGTATTTTAAGACGCAATTCCTCCAAAGTGTGTACTTTCGTATCATAAACTAACTGTTTCATTTAACCCCACAGGTAAAACTCCATGGGATTTAGGTCTAGCGAACGCGGTGGCCATGCCACTGAACCGCCTGTTCCAATCTATCTCCCTGGGAAATGTGTGTTAAGCCAATTTCTTACTCGTAGAAGAGCCCCATCGGGCTCGTACCACATTTAATATCTAATATTTAACGAGGTATCTTCCAGTGGTATCAGCAACGAATTCTTTATAAAATCTTCGTAATCTTCAGCATTCAAACGTTGTAGTAATTCAAATGGTTCAATTAAGCGATCATTTAGGATACCAGCCACCATTTTCACACTAAATCGTCGCGTTATATAAGGGTTTTCTCTTGCACATTCATAGAAATTATGCAAATTAGTAATTCCGTTTCTCATGATTCGTCAGTCCACAAAAAATTAGGCAGAGTATCTGGATTTTAGATTATATGTGGAAGGTGAGTTACCTCACACGCACTTAGGCTGCATTAAGTGGGCTCCAAGTTGGGTATCACTCAAGCCATCCAAACATTTAATGTATTTAAGGACGACCGCAAAAGTGTTGCTGATTGTGCCCATAGCGAGCCAGAAGTGTCCCGACATGAATCCTCTTGCAAGAGCTGGGCAGTGACACAAAACCTGTTCTGATGTCTCGTCATCATTGTTGCATCCGCGACAGTTTGGGTTGTACACCACACACCAGTCCCATCCCGTGCATATGTTGGTTAGAGTGCAGTGTCCAGATAGAATACCCACGACTAGTCGAAGGTTCCTTCGAGACAGGCAGAGTATCTTCATGCGCTTGAATCCAGTTACAAAATCTTAAAGAAGCTTCCTCATCATTGCCCAGAGCTTGAACTCCTTGATAATGGTATGGATGGAAATGCTCCCTTCTTATTATTATCCAAACCTTAGTAAAATAATGGCGCATTTATGCATAATAAACTTAATTCTGGATATTCCAGTACGTGTGGACATTTTCCGCACACTTCATGTGGCACCTTCTTCTAATTTAAGAACTTGCTCCTCATCGTTTACGGGTATACGAACAATATCTTGGCCAGCCGCATGCCTTAGTTGGAATGCCTCGTGTTCTCTTAACTGCCGATATGAATTAGTAAAAACTTCACGTGTGGGTAATCTTCCGTTCGAATACCTTCTTCTGTATTCTTCTTGCGCCGCTAAAGCATTGCCATCACACAAACCATACACATGCACAATATCTGCGTATTTCGCATTCGAAAATAAACTCGTCATTGTAATTAGGTATCTTTTTAATACAACAATTGTAGCTTCTTAACTTTTTAATAATTTAACAGTTAACACTGAAAATAATATTATTGTTTGTTAACGATAACACAAAAATTATGAAATTAAGAATAACTCGTTAACAGTTGAGTTTAGAATATATATTTATCTAAACATTTTGACTCTAAGTGAATTTCCAAATTGATTGCTAAAATACTTCTGGTACGTTTTGGGACACCCCGTATATAATATACAATTCGTCTATATTTCAGCAATATAAAAGAGAATTCATCGCTTTGAGATGTGCCACATCATAAGGACTGCTTACAAAGCTGTTACCTTATCTATTAGTAAAAAGAGGCGAACCTAATCGGTTGTTAAGAGACGTTAGAAATAATCCACGAAATTTAAAGTATATTGTGGAAATACTGACTATTATAACTTAATTTTGTGTATCCACAAACCAATATTACTGGTGGCTCAAGGAATCCTTGAAAGTTACTCAGATATCAACTGCTACATCATACAGTCAAGGCAAACTCAAGAAGGCTTTTGAATATACACAGTAACTATTATTAATATTAAATCAGTTAATAGGATTGCCTCTTTTCTAATATCCGCAATAGCTCAAATAATTTTCAGCAGAAACTTCAGGAATATTTTCAATAATTTAAAGTAAAGTATGAAATGCTTAAAAATGGAAACCTTGTAAGCACAGAACTTTGTAATTGAAGCGTGCTTCTTAATTCGAACATACTTTACTTTCTGTGCTTTTGGTTGGAGAATTAAAGTTCGCTAATAGCGGGGCATCGACTGAGCTCAATATCAATCGCAACTTTTCTGAAATCAATAGAGAAACTTTTCAAGTGGTGATTATGGTTCGTATAAACGAGATTAATAATTTGATAAAGCATTTCTGCACTGCCACGTTCACACCAACTTGGTACGTATTTTTTGCCGCAGCCCCCGCCATTAGGCAATTTATTTATTCGGCCATAAATAAACAGGACGAATAATTTTACTTTTCATAGAATCTTCGTAAAAGAAGGCTGAATGCGTACAAGAATTCGTTCCCGGTAAATTACTACGCAAAAAAAAATGAAACAATTACACTTAACGACCTTGCTGAACAAGAGCTTCCATAAAACGTAATTTAAGCGTCTGCTGCTTGCAAATTCATATTCTTAGCAAAAAATGGAAATTCACGCTACCTTCAGAAGCCGTTACTTAGTGTTATGGCTAAATACAGAGCTTTACTTAGTCTTCAGAATTTTAAAGTCTATACTTTAGAGAGCACAAAGGTCTTTTAAGGTATTAGCTTGTGCATTATAAACACGTTCTGGCACTGCTGTAACTGAAACACTTCAAGCGCTTTTCAGAAAAACAAAATCTCAGCCGAAACGTTCAAGAAAGTAAAATTCACGCACAGCTGCGTCCCCACATTCCCTGAAGAAATCGAGTCAGGGACCGCCGCAGTTTTGCAGTCGTGGTGACGTTTATACTGAACAAAACAACAAACACGAAACATTTTTGGTTTTCTAATTATTCCGTTGAACTTACCCCATATTAAACACACACGTTTTGTACTCAAGTTGGAGTACGACGCTACTTTAAAAGTAAGTACTTTATTTCCCCGAAGTTAACAGTAATTGTGAACGGGGATGGAAAATGCGTTTTCTAGAGGCGATGGAGCTGGGATATGAAAAGCGTAGAACAATAATTTCGCATTTACAGCGATTAATTTTCATAAATTCAGAATATTTACGCAATCTCAGATCATAGTGCAAGAAATTATAGTTAAATATTGTCTTTAACACAAGTACAAACATACCCTTTGCAACGTATCTCTATGATCGATACCCATAAGCATATTTTTCTGGATTTTAGATAAGAAATAGTATTTTAACCACGTTTAAAGTTGCACGTGGTTGAAGCTTAAACTATATCGCAGCCATTTTCGAGTTAGCTTTTTAATTTTTGCAGTATATTATTCAACAATATGCGGAAAATATGGCAAGAAAAGGAATGGTTGGCTTTACTTTTCCGATGGCGATCTTCAAAGAAGTCGAAATAGTTGTCACCAGCAATAGCGAGGTGTATGACGAAGTCGTCTACGTATGAATTCAGAAACGCGGAGTGCCACGCACTTCTCCCGGAAACCGGAGCCCGAGACTGTATGGCGTCTGCACCGAACCAGAGGCGGCAAGATACTGATGTGGGGGCGGTGAACTAAAACCACCCCGCATAGACTCGCGAATGCATCTGCCATCGCCGCGATAACGTATATGCGCCCCTATCGCAGTTATTGCAATTACTCTTGTCGGGGGTGGTGGTGTATACCAATCAGGGCGATGGGTGTAATTTAAGGAATGCAAGAAAAACGTCAACAAGGAAATTGCGTTTTAGTGAACCCGAGCATTCGGCAGACATCGGGTGTTCCTCCTTTTGCATTTTAATTGTATAATTTGGGTGTAAAAGCCGGAGGTACATTGAATTTTAACCACGTTTTTCCTTATTTTGCTTCCAGTTCCTACCTGGCGAAGTGCGGTTGCCGGATTTGCAGACATGTCATTAAGCAACGAAGTTATGAACTGGAGCTAAATAATTTACAAGTAAAATGCAAATTTGAGGCACCCTCATTTATTATTGCAGAATTTCGGACTTGCCACAAACTTTGAGCAGTTTTCTATTCAAGTTCGTAGGACTAAGAGGTTGTTAAGTGCTTGCACGTCGATTGAACTCCTAATATTACTGTAGCATGAAACCATTTAATATATTATATATTTAAAAACCCCTTTAGCTAATCGATGCTTCAAAGTCTTTAAATACGCTTCTATTAATATAGAAGCCTTGTTAAGTAGGGTATTTTATCGAATATAAAAGTTATGTGCTGCATATACTAAGTGCAAGTGATTCAAATTAATAGAAGTAACATATGTTATCTACTCCAATGGAATAAGTAACTAGTTACGTCACTCATTTGACACTATTTCCGTTAGGTAATGAAGTTCATTACACCATTCACTTAGGTAATGGCTTTATTACCTAACTGAGTGGAGTGGTGTAATGGCTTCATTACCTAACTGAAATAGTTTTAAATGAATGATATAATGACATTTTCCTACTAAAATATTTTTGAAAATGACAGGTCTGACATTTCTCTTAAGGCTGGCGTTTGGCTTATGTTGAAATAATAGGGACAGATTGATACATAGAGAGTGCGCCGCGAGCAGCTGGACTGAGAGGTCGTCATATCTCAGCGAACCGCTAACCATACGGCGCATTTTCGTCGCGTAGTTTAATATCAATTTAAACATAAACTTTTCGTGTTTAAGTGAGCAAAACATACGAACAATTATAATTGTAATATAAAACTCGAGCTACTCGACCCCTCGGGGTTGAGTATTTAAATATATCCAAATAGTCTAACCATGTCCGACCCCGTTAAACGAAAATCCGACCAATTAACACCACCAGTGAGTGAAGTAGTTAAACGTTACACTTGGAATCCAGAAAATCTAATTAAAAACAATCCTTACTACCTCCTCTCAACTCAACAACCCGACACAGATAGCCGGACATCTACAACCACAGGGCCTAATAACAATGCTACAAAGGTAATTAAAGTTCCACCAATTTTCATACACAACGCGAGTAACCACCAAGAAATTATCGCGGACATTAAAACAATAACCGAAGACAGAGAGTTCACAACGGCTTTTAGCAGTAAATACTTAAAAGTAAACCTAACGTCACATGACGACTACCGCAAGTTAACGAAATATTACATGAACAACTCAGTACAATTTCACACCTTTCAAGACCCGAACGAGAAACCTTTGTCGGTCGTCATTAAAAACGTACCTCTCTCGCTAACAGACGAAGAACTTAAAACAGAACTTTTAGCAAAACAACTCCCTATTAAAAGTGTAACTCGTCTATTAAGTAAAGACAAGAAAAGCCCAATCCCAATCTGCGCAGTCATATTACCGGCAACTGAAGCAGCAAAAGAAATTTATAATATAAAAACAATATTCCACTCGATAGTGACGGTTGAGGCAAGGAGAAAGGCAAGTAATATCCCGCAGTGCCATAAGTGCCAACGTTTTGGCCATACAAAAAACTATTGCGCAGCCAAAATAAGGTGCGTCAAATGCCAAGAAGATCACCCGCCCAAAGCTTGTAAAAAAAATCCCAGTGACCCTCCAAAGTGCGTGAACTGCGGAGGTAACCATCCGGCGAATTACAGAGGATGTCCCCACCACTTGGCACTTCAAAGACAGCGCATGACAACTATGAGTCCCAGGTCGGCACGCCAGCAGCCAAATTACTCAAATGCACCAAACAGCATCCCTTACAACCAAGCCTTGCTATCAAATCGAAACCATGACAACCAAACAAAAGATCAAAGCCCCCAACCACTCCAACCTTCCCATCTTGACTCAGTATTACAATTCATCAAAGACCTAATAATCCCTCTAATACCCCAAATCAAATCCTTTATATTAACTCACATTCTACCCAACATCCTCAATGGATAACTCTCCTAAACCTATTCAAAAACTAACAATCCTCAACTGGAATGCCAACGGGATTAGATCCCAAAGAGCACTATTTATATCATTCCTAGCAAGATATAATGTCGACATCGCCTGTATAACCGAAACCCATCTAACAGAAGGGGAAGTGTTTAAAATACCTGGTTACGAAACATACCGCAAAGACAGAACAACCGGAGCTGCATGGGGAGGTGTAGCAATTATGATAAAACAACGATTACAGCATAGCACTCCCATGGACATTCCAATAGAAAACCTTGAAACAATTACAGTCAATGTCAGTAATACCAGTCTCAATCAAATTAAAATCACTACAGCATATAAACAACCAAACAAACCACTCAAAGACGCCGACATACAAAACCTATTCAACACCACGACGCCAACACTAATAATAGGCGACCTAAATAGTAAATGCACCTACTGGGGCTGCCGCGCCAACAACCCAAGCGGCAATAAGCTAAACCACCTTGCTGCAACACATCAATTACAGATATATGCTCCGAGTGAATATACATACTATCCGTACAGAAGCGATCATTTGCCTGACATCCTTGACATTATAATTACAAAAAATTTTCACATGCCAATCCAGCAGAGTGTAATACCAGAACTTGACTCGGATCATCTCCCCGTACTCATTACTTTTACCACTACACCAGTACTCAGACAATCAATACCCAGAATGATAAAAGGTTTCGTTGACTGGGAACAATTCCAACAAAAATTAGACTTACAGCTTCTAAACCCAATCAAACTCCAAAACCCCTCTGACATCGACAGCCACATAGAAGTATTAACGACGAAAATCAATAATTCAATTCAAGCATCAACAAAACCCTATAAAAATAGAAAAGCAATCAACCCAAACATCCCCCCAGCATACATCCTAGACCTAATAAACCAAAAAAGCAGAACCCGTCGACTTTGGCAGAGAACGAAAGAACCGCTACTTAAAAACCAACTTAATAACCTCACTCACAAAATCAGAAGAGAAATTGACAAATATCGAATATTCACATACAGAAAGCACCTTGAAAACATCGAACCAAACAGCACTGAACTATGGAAAGCCACCAAAAATATAACCCGAATAAAGGAAACTATTCCAACCCTTGAAACACAGGATGCAAAATATACCACCGACGAGGAAAAAAGCAATCTGTTCGCCAAACACTTGGAAAATACATTCACGCCAACAATCTCCGAAGAAAACCGATTGCACTCTCACCATATAATATCATATATTGAAACACATCAACCAATACCGGATGACTTCAACCAACCCACAACACCGAGTGAAATTGGCACATATATACAAAATCTGTCATTAAGGAAATCTCCTGGCCACGACTTAATACCGAACGTGATACTTAAAAGATTAACAAAAAAAACACTGGCCTTCTTGGCGACGCTATTCAACGCTTGTCTGAGGATGGGACACTTCCCCACCAAATGGAAGTTCGCTCACATTCTGATGTTTCCCAAACAAGGGAAGCACAAAGGAAAATGCAGCTCATACCGTCCCATAAGCCTTCTTCCGACGCTTTCAAAATTATTCGAAAGAATCATACTAGAACGCCTACAATTGTCACTAAATGAACACCGCATAATTCCAGCAATACAATTTGGATTTAGAGAAGGTCACTCTACCGTACAACAACTCCAACGAATTGTAGAAACTATCGAACGCGGCTACGAAAACAAGCAATACACGGTGGCTGTTTTCCTAGATATAACACAGGCATTCGACAAAGTTTGGTTAGAAGGATTAAAATACAAGCTACTGCATATTCCTCTGCCACAATACCTGACAGCAACCATCTTTTCGTTTCTGGAAAACAGAACTTTCGCAGTTAGCATTAACGGTACCATATCGGACACCAAAAGCATCCATGCTGGGGTTCCTCAAGGAAGCGTATTAGGTCCGACACTTTTCAACATTTTTACCAGCGATATGCCAGTCCCAATCCACAGCAAGGTAGCGCTTTTCGCGGACGACACCGCCATAATAACACAGCACGCAGACCTGCACTTAGCCATAAACAGCATACAAACAGCATGTAACAACATGGGCAACTGGTTCACTAAATGGTGCATAACATTAAACCACACTAAGTGCAAAGCCAAAGTTTTCGCTCTGAAACGCATTAGATACCACAACATCAACAATATCAACATCAATGGTAAGCCGATCCCTTGGAGTCTACAGCATGAAGCAGTCAAGTATTTGGGTGTTCACTTAGACACTCGACTTACATGGAGCTACCATATCAACACTAAACTCAACCAAGGATACAACAGGCTGAGACAGCTATATCCACTCATCAACCGCAATACGCCAATGCGAAAAGAATGTACCATCCTGCTGTACAAAGCGATCCTCAGACCATTAGTAACATATGCCTGCCAAGTCTGGAGCACAACTTCCAAAACTAACATTAAAAAGCTCCAAGTGTTTCAAAATAAGATTCTGCGCATATCGATTAATGCCCCCTGGCATATAAGAAACTGTCAAATCCACCACGAACTGGGAATGGAGACAATCGAACAATTTATAAATAAACTCACCAAAACTTTTATTGAAAATTTGCGGTACAGCGGCAACAACATTATCCAACAACTTGGCCATAAGAATATTCACAAACGCCTTAAAAGAAAATTGCCACAAGATGTAATTCAAACTCCAGACGTTAACAATGAGTCAGACGACAACAGTGAGTGAGTGATACAATTATGTCTCGAGGAACCATGATCCTCCTTAGTTATGTCGTGAAAATTAAAACATATACATTGTAACAGCAAAACCATGTATAATACTGTTAAGTGTTGAGCTGGTTGTCATTAATAAAAAAAAAAAAAAAAAAAAGATTGATACATAGAAATCACGTATTGTCGATTCACACGCGTCGTATGAAGTTAAACAAGGCTTCATTTCAAAGACGAATGTTGGCTGATCGGCGTAAGCTATTTTATAAATGGTAACAGATTCGCTTGCGCTGTAAAATTGTATTTAAAATATCGACGCTTTTGTAGGCACTTTTCATTTGTATTTCTGTCATCCAACAGTAAAATTTACTTGTGAAAAATTGAAAACAGAAACTGTAAAATTGCTTACAGGAAGATACGATTTTTGATCTTTCATTTAAGACCCCATTGAACTATTTCTGACGTTTAGTTTTTGATAAAACGTGATTTCTAAAAAATTTGAAGCGGTTGTCATTTAGGGCGAATATTTCATTGGAATCGTCGGAAATTCGTGCCGGTTTTGTAAACACCTGATAAAATTTCCACAAAAATAGCGCACATATAGTTCAGCCATTGTAAGACAGATGTCGCTTCATAATTAAGGTTGTGACATTGCACGAATGCCGGGAAATTTCTACTTGCAGTATACAGGCTAATCCGAAATTTACAATACGGTAAATACGAATTCAAATGATAGTGGATGGTTATTATTAGAGCGTAGATTTCTAGCTATTTTACTATACGTAATAATTAATAGCTGAACAGAAATTCTTAGAATGAAATACGAATTGTAGATACAAAATATGAAAAGGTACTCATAACCCCCAAGGGATTTTTGAAATTATTTCTCCCTCAAACTCGTGGTAACCATGCAACTATAGGCAACGTCTTAGCAACCATACAATGAGGCAATTCTTGATGTTACTTACACATTCTAATTTTAAATGTCATTATGACATTTTGAAACTTCATACTATTTTTACTAATATAAATTAGTAATTTGGCGATGAAATCAGCTATGTTAGTATTGTATTAGCTTAGCTACTTGAAATTTCTACATGAAAAATAAGGTTCAATCAGAACTCTGTATTGTCAAAAACACATTAAAATTTTATTTAAAAGTTAATTATAACGTTTTGCTGGTTATACCAGCTTAATCAGATAAAATAAATTTAAAATACAAGCCTTTTGCAATAGTTAATCTGAAAGTTTAAACAAGCAAGCAATTAGAGAATAAGTGAAAGAATAAAACCTCACATTTAATACATACCAAGAAAAAACATATCGTATCTTAATGATTAGGATTCATTACATCTTCTTGTTTAAAATTGAAATATAATTTTTCTTTTTCCTTCAAAACTCCAACTTTTGTCAATAAGTATTGAAAAACAAGATAGGGTTGTGATTATTTTCTGTTTTTTTCGTATGTTTTCTTAAAAATTATATTTCTAAAAGACAGATATTAAAAGTTAATAGAGAACAGTTTTTGTTAAAAGAATAGTAATCACCTTTGTAGTTTTTGTCGTTTTCTTTTAAAGTGTATTCTTTATTATTCTTCTTTATATTTCTTGATTAGTCATTAGTAGCATTTTTTTTAGAATAAAAATAATCTTATTAAACATCCATAATTAATGTTGTATTTTCAATCATTTTTGTTTTTCCTGTGACAGTTTGGGTTTATGTTTGTTTCGTATTTTGTTTATTGAAATTTGGCTGGAAATTAATTAATGTTAATGTTATTAAGAAAGTGTTAGTTTATTGATTAAATCTTTACCTTTAATTTTTAAGAGTATTTGGATTAAGGTAAAATGACTAATGACTAATCAAGAAAAATAAAAAAGAATACACTTTAAAAGAAAACGACAAAAACTACAACGGTGATTTCTATTCTTTTAACAAAAACTGTTTTCTATTAACTATTAATATCTGTTTTTTAGCAAAATAATTTTTAAGAAAAAATACGAAAAAACCAGAAAATAATCACAACTCTATCCTGTTTTTCAATACTTATTGGTAAAAGTTGGAGTTTTGAAGGAAAAAGAAAAATTATATTTCAATTTTAAACAAGAAGATGTAATGAATCCTAATTATTAAGATACGATATGTTTTTTCTTGGTATGTATTAAATGTGAGGTTTTATTCTTTCACTTATTGCTTGCTTGTTTAAACTTTCAGAATAACTACTGCAAAAGGCTTGTATTTTAAATTTATTTTCTCTGATGAAGCTTGTATAACCAGCAAAACGTTATAATAACCTTTTAAATAAAATTTTAATGTGTTTTTGACAATACAGAGTTCTGATTGAAACTTATTTTTCATGTAGAAATTTCAAGTAGCTGAGCTAATACAATGCCAACATAGCTGATTTCATCTCCAAATTACTAGTTTATATACAAAAACAGCTGTAACCCCAAAATTTAATTTTTACTAATATTGCTAGTAAATAAAATATTGTATGCACCATGGGAGATATTCATGTTCTTTATCTTCGGTTGACTTACAGACCTCAGACTAGAAGCCCTCGGTCTGTAACACATGTCAACCCAAGGGAAAAACATATTCATATCTCCGTTAATGCATAAGTATCTATAATTTTTAGGTTGAAAAAGAATGTTGTTCGGCAACCGTTTTTGAAGTGATTACTACCAAAACTGTCATTGAAGTAGACGTTTCTCTTACTGACACAAAAAGTGTATTTTGCAATGCAACACTTATAGTTCCTAGAATTAATAGTATATTGTTTTATTAGAATTAAAAGTGGTACTTTGTTTGACGAGCAATTATGTTTGCATTTGCAAGACAAAGCGCACCGTAGCCGAGCAAATGCAAAAATTGCAAGTCAAACAGGGTCACTTTTAATCCAAATAATACATACTATTTTTTCTGCAACCTAGAAAAGTACAAAATATTAAAAATTTTAGATGATTGATTACTTTTGACGTTTCTCATTTAAAAATCATTATGACAACTACATTCACAGACGACCAAATGGAAGTTGCGTTTAGTTCCATGGAAGTAAAAGTACTTCCTAGGAACTAAAAGTGTTACATAGCAACATACACTTTTTGTGTCAGTAAGAGAAACGTCAACTTCAATGACAGATTTTGGTATTAATAGTTATTTACTATACAAGTGGAATAACAGCATCATTAATATACGTGTGTGTAAGTTACAAACGAGTGCGTAGCACGAGTTATGTAAGCACACAAGTATATTAATGATGCATTATCATACATGTATTGTACAAAATTTTATCTACGACTGCCTAAAATTGAGAAAAGTGCATTAAGAGAAATGTCAGATCTGTCATTTTCAAAAATATTTTAGTAGGCAAATGTCATTATGTCATTCATTTGACACTATTTCAGTTACGTAATAAAGTCATTACACAACTCAGTTGCGTAATGAAACCATTACATAACTGAGTGGTGTAATGAGCTTCATTACATAACTGAAATAGTGTCAAATGAGTGACGTAATGCGTTACTTATCCCACTGGAGTAGATAAAAGTAATTACTTTTGGTTGCGGAAAATACTATTTTATTTAACAAGCATATAATGTAGGCTATATTACGCGAAGATGAAATCATCCAAGTGTAATACAGCCATTATATGCAAGTCAAGTGCAATAATTTATCTACAACTATATAGTTTTTGATAATAACTAGGTACCTAATTAATCAACTTGATAATATATTCAAATTTATCAATCGATATTTACCTTCAAAACCTTTCTGCCATTTAACAGCACACCGGAATCACTTTGCAACACCTTACAAGAAAACAGATAGTTACCAAATTTTACTGCGATATATTGGTAAATGTTATATGTTTACAACTCAATTTATACTTCCTATAATGCTGTATTTGCCTAAACAGATATCAAAAACTTTAAATATTGACAAAGAAAAAAGTATTTTTTATTACACTACTTTATTTTCAATACAAGATTAATAGCAGATACACTGTGATTGAGGTCACCGCCCTGGGCCGAAGTGGTTTAGAATTTCGTCTTAATGTCTTGCTTTCGGTCGTACTCGTCCTCTCTATTGAACGAAGATAGTAATTAATAATAAGTACAAAAAATTGCTAAAAATTTTAACATATGTTATTACTTCTAAAGAAAAAAATGCTCATTGTATTTATGGTACTTTCTGATGATATTGTTTGTATTCGCAGAGTAGCACAATTCAAAGGCTGCTAAATATTGCAGCATAATTCTAATTTGCAGTAATACTCGTTTCGTGTTGTTCTGATCCCGGTCATGGAAAAAATTGTATATAAGCAGGAGAGAACGCCATTTTTTCTTCTATGTATTTGTAGTCCTCGCGTTTCGCACTTCCGCCTCAAACTCACACTTTGGAAAAACGTATGCCTCTCTCTTCCTTGTTAGAAAGTACTATTGATTCATGTTACCATCGATATTCTTCAGTTATTTTATCACCCCGCCCCCCTCAATTTTTTCGTCGGGGATTGGCACAATGTTGGCACCCTATGCAGAAAAACCATTTTTGCCCATGATGAATGTAGATTTCGTGAAGTTATTAGAATTTTGAATTAAACAACAAAAATATAAACAAGAAAGCTTAATAAACTTTTTTTATACAAGATACAGTTACTGAAGAAATTGAAATTAAAAATGAAAAAACTTTATTTTTAACCTGACTTGTTCAGCTGCTGTACGTATTAATCTTCCTTACTTTTGGTTGTTTAGTTACAAAATACTATTTTTTTAAGAAATAAAATATTTTATATTACATTTAATAAAAATTACTATTTGTTTCTAACTTTGATACGGTCCTGTCGCTAGACTCGCACCTCTATTTTATAGATGTTTTGTAAGAATTGTCTAAATAGCATAAAAATGTATTAAAACTAGATTGACTTGTTTATAAAAAAATGTACACATGTATTTACCAAACATAAACTGAATTGTTAATAAAAAAGTAGAAATTTACAAAAAATAAACCGAATTGTTAATAAAAAAGTGCATACATATTTACCAAAGATTTTTTATTAACAGTTTAGTTTATTTTTTGTAAATACATTTACTTATTTTTTTATAAACAATTTAATATATTTTTTTAAATACATATGCACTTTTGTATTAACAATTTAGTTTATTTTTTTATAAGTACGTGTTGACTTTATAAACAATTTAATTTCTTTTTCGTAGTTCTTTTTATATTCAATTAACTTAAAAATACAGTATATTTCATTTCTTCTCTACACACCCCTGCATCTTTCTTACCCATTTTCTGACAAATTTAATTTTATTTCAATTATACTCGGGGTTATTATTGCAATTTTTAAATAATTTTACTGCACGCCAGTAGTCTACTGCCATCAAAAATAAATGGAGGAAATTGAAAAGTTGTAGTAGGCTTAGTTTTATTAAAGAAATTATTTAAGAAGTTACTCAAAATCAGAAAAATAGTAGAATTTCAATTGCAATGGAAACAGTTTTATTGGTAATAATTGATTTGTAATATAATGTAAATGAATTAAAATTGATTTGCCTTGTTAATTTGCATTTATCTAGTTTTCGCAATTTCTTTTTCAAAATGAGCTGCTTCTAAACGGTAGTACCTAGGTATAATCGACCCACAGCGTTGCAGTCTCCCTCCTATATTAGAGGCTCTAGGAGTGGTAGTTCGAAATGGGAGCCGTAAACAGCAGGATTACCCAAAACTGTTTTATAATAAGAAACCGTTTTGAAAGGCCAGTGTCTATGAGTGTAAATACATATAACAATTTCAAAAATAATTTGTTTGATAGTATCTAGTATCCTGAATTATAGAGGGTCCGGCAGAATGACCGACCCTATTTAAATTATTAATAATTGTTTCAAATTTTAAAATATTTTTATTTTTTTCAAAAATGTAAAATAAAAACTTGCCAATTTTAGTTACAATATAATTTATTTATTAAAAATATTAGGTTTTGAAAATAACATCACTCAAACTCAAACTTCATTTTCACACTAATACAGATTAACCTAATTTTTAATTTGATTAAATTCATCAAGTTGGGCCTATCAGACAGAACTCTTCGCTGTATTTTGAAGGATTTAAAATTTCATCCTTACAAAGTTCAAGTCGTGCACCAGTTACTAGGTACCACGAGATTTAGAAGTTCGGGTTACGTTTTGTGAACAATTCCTTCAACTACTGAATAATAATAACCAAATTAATTTGGAGCAAGTGCTAATATTTTTAATAAATAAACTATATTGTAACTAAAATTGGAAAGTTTTTAATTTACATTTTTGAAAAAAAATTAAAAATATTGTAAACTTTGAAACAGTTATTAACAATTTAAATAGGGTCGGTCACTCTGCCGGACCCTGTACTACTTACTCTTCGTATTCTTGCACAGACCCCAATGTAAAGTCATACTCATTTTCTTCAATGATTTCTGCAGTAATATCGGATGTTTCTTGTTTACTTGAAACTGGAGATTTGCTGCGGTTACAATCTTCGACAATTTTCTCTAAAATACCCCTACAAAATTGGCCTGTTTCTGTGAAAAAAAAAACAGAAGGTTGCACCATTTCATTATTGAATGAAAACATACGTGTCAGCAAAGGTATTTTCTCAATGATGCTGTTAAAAAGAATTTCCACGTCTTTTCTTATACAGGGTGTTTCAGAATAACTGTTCCTAATTCTCAGAATTGAGAGAGGGCATGTTATCCAACACTTTTTAATAATAAACTAGTGTTCGGAAATACTTCCGTTTCGAGATAATACGACATTAAGGAATTGAGTACTTGAAATAATCTCAATGTGGAAAGTAACGCATGCATGCAAAATAGCTGCAGATAGTGAACCTTATCCATGGCAACATGGCCGGAGTTACTTGAAGATGTGCCACTTAATATTCGTAGAGACTTGGTCTTTCAATATGATGGTGCACCAGCGCATTTCGGTTTAAATGTTCGAGATTATTTAAATGCACAATTTCGAAACCGATGGATTGGGAGACAAGGTCCTATTCTTTGGCCTGCACGTTCGCCAGATATGACTCCAATTGATTTTTGTATTTGGGGTCATATTAAATCACTCGTCTATGTGACACCTGTGGACACAGCAGAGGAGTTAGTGGCTCGAATTATTCTGGCTTTTGATGACATTCGTGATCGTCCGCAGATATTTCGAAGAATTACCTTGTGTGTCGACAATGGCGGCCATAATTTTGAACAATTCTTATAATTTTTGTGTAATACCATTTTTTAAATATTAATAAAAATTGCAACCGCTGGAAATCAATAAAATCGTTACTTTTCACATTGAGATTATTTCAAGTACTCAATTCGTTAATGTCGTATTATCTCGAATCGGAAGTATTTCCGAACACTAGTTTATCATTAAAAAGTGTTGAATAACATGCCCTCTCTTAATTCTGAGAATTAGGAACAGTTATTCTGAAACACCCTGTATATCGTATCTGCGTACCCCTCCTTGAAGCAGTTGCCTTATTATTTCTTTTCTTTCGACGTGCGAAATTATGTTTAACCATTGTTATATTTGTATAACTAACGTCAAATTCTTCGTATTTATTGATATCGCACATGCACAAAGTTGCCAGGTCAAAGAAATACAATACACGAGATTGGAGTTACAAATATTACCAGATAGCTTTTTATGTCTTGTCATTTTTATAATCTATTTGCACCTGTTGTCTGGGCACGACGTTACAAAACACAAACACCTGACATCTGTTCAGCAGAGAACACCACCTTAGTTAGTCGTAAACTTACCTAAAGTAGAAATGTTTATAACTAGTTTGACTAGAAATTTCCAGGTGGTAGCATGCTGCAATACAATAAAGCGAGAGGGAAGATTGGAGCATATTCTTTGTTCCAATCCCCAACCTTAAGGTTATGTTACCTATATGTGTCAAAAGTCAAAACTATTTTCTTCTAGTTTTTCCTTATAATAATCAACTATAGCGTTTTTCCCTTTCCAATAATAAAACCCTCTTTCGTTTCTGTTCCATTGCAACTGAAGAGTATGCAAAAGAAATTAAAGAAGTTGGGAGATTATTTTTTTACAAGAAAGTGTGACATAAGTCAAGTTTTTAAATGGCAAACATTTCAGTGCTGCCAAAATCGGTAAGCAGAAGTTCCAAAACAGAATTTAAACAGGATACCAAGTTGACAGTGTTTTGACAGTTGACGAGTTTTGAGAATGGATAGTAAGTACACCGTGCCGACCAATTATAAAAAGGAGGTGGAGTTTAGTGATGGCGCCGAATTCAAACAAAGATAATATACGTATAAGAGTACACATACATTTAAATTATGTTCCGTTTGAAAGAAAAATCGGAGAAATTATCAAAGAGCTCGTAAAGCTTATAAAGCAGAAATATGAAATATATAAAAATTATGCATTTATTAAGTTATTTAATATATAAGAACATATATAAAAAATAATAATTGAAGTACTTAGTGCTTTACGTTATCACTTCTATACATACCATAAATTTTTAATTCATTGATTACCAATTTTATCAATGTAAGCGTTTACGTGCTTACTGTATGTTAATTCATTAATGCTCGTAAATAAATAAAAAATGGGAATACATTTCAGTTTCTAAGGGGAATCCTCTAATTATTTAGAATTTTATGACGTCATTTTATCTGTTTAAGTTTTTGTGATAATCACAAATCTAAATCTATTTAACAATATGTAGTGGGTGTTCAATTTGTCAGAATTCAGTTTAAAAGATTAGTGTGAATTTTTGTTTATTTGTAGTTTATGGGAAGACAAACTATCATTTAACTGAAATTTTAGATTTTGCGGTGCAATAATACTATCTTAAATTTTATTGTAAACACTAATAATTAAATTTGTATATTTAGCCAATTTTAACCTTTGGTTATCAATTTTATAATATTGAAATATGAAATCCTAATAATATAAAAGCTGAACAGTGTCACTCATCCTAAGAAATAGATATAAAATTTATGAAACTTGAAATGTCAACAGTGAAATATTTGTAGAATAATTTAGATAAGCTAAATGAGGTTACAGATTATACATACATACTACATTGGAATATTGGAAATATTTACAAAATTTATGAGGACAACGCTGGAGGCTAGGCAACCCAAATGACGTCTAAGTACAATAATACTGGTATAGTATTCCAACCAAAAATTGGAAATCTATTTAAAATCAAGTAATTACATCATGGAAAGTGTAAGTCATGTCTAAGTTGGTTTCATACAATCAATACATAATTTTCTAAAGTCAATCAGCTTTCAAGTAATGACAGTTCATCTATAAATTGAACATGTAACTGTTTTCTTAAGGCATTGTAACATTTTCTATGATTTAAGTAACTACCTATGTACTAGTTGTAGTTTTTAAAACCGTATAAGTAGTGTACCTAGGGGCGTTCTGGGACACTTTTTGGCGGGAAATTCAAATTCTGTGCGGGGGTGGTCTAGCGGTAAGAGTGGCAGATTCGCGATCAGCGGCCTCGGGTTCAAACCCCGGGCTAGGCAAGTTTTTTTTTATTTGCTTAGGTGGTGACGTCATTTTCTGCGAATCTGGACCGGATGTTGAGGTGGCGTCATTTCTCGCAATTTTGCATCAGATGGGAGTTTGAGAATGTAGACAGGTCCATTCTTGCAGGATGTTGTTATCAGTAAATAGAACAATGACATCCATTGTTTGAGAAATCTTAACGACATTGGACAATGAAGCGATTGTTGTCTGGAGATTAAAATGTGCAAAGCTGGTAAAAATAGAACAATGACATCCATTGTTTGAGAAATCTGCGCGACATTGGGCAATGAAGCCATTGTTGTCTGGAGATTAAAATGTGCAAAGCTGGTAAATAGAACAATGACATCCATTGTTTTAAAATCAGCACGATAATTTGAAATAAATTTGTCAAGTACTGATGTTTGTTAGACAAACAAAAAAGAATTACCAGGTGTGGGGTTCGAACCCACGCTTCCCTTAGGGAACCAGAGCTTAAATCTGGCGCCTTAGACCACTCGGCCAACCTGGCATGTTCCTGTAATCGGGCACAATGGTGTAATAAAACAACAATGTAAATATATTTGTATTTATTTACCTAAAACATACATGTATAAAAATTATTATAAATACATATCAGCTAATTATTGTGCTACGGATGTCATCTCTGTCTGAACGATTTCCTCGAAGACAAGTTTCGTGCTGCTCCCACACTTGCCACCCGAGATGATATTGTAGCGACGTTTTCCTAATTGTTGCAAGTCAGCATCTGTTAGGCAATCGTAACGTGCTGGTAGAATGAATCTGAAGTTGTCCAATTCCACCGCCACTTTATTGCCGTATTTAGTCGGACATCGATACACATTTATTATTAGATATTTTTCGTCAATCTTCAAATCTCGTACATTTCCCCACTCTTTAACCTCATTTAAGTTGCAAAGTTTCTGGTTGAAATCTGCCATGTTTTTGGAAGGAACGTGTGCAGGAGAATGATAAAAATACTACAGCACATCAGGTTTATATAGCACCGATGAAAATTAAGTGATGAGTCATCACAACGTGGTAATTTAGACAATATTTTTAGCATCAATCCAGCTATTGTGCTGATTTGAAAATCCAAGCCATTTTACAAATACTTTGTTACGTTTTCGTTTTATTACACGTTCAACGAGATGTATGTCTGGATATTTAACTTTTTGAAGCTCAAGATCGTAGAAACATCCTTGAATAGACCGATGGGAAGCATCTTTTAGTAGATAGGTAATAGGATTAGTTAATTTAACTTGATCGATTGTGAATATTTCATTAGTCCAGTTGGGTGTATATCCTTTATCGAATATTGTTCGATATTTGCTAATTCGCACAGGATCGCCAACCTTAAATTTTACATTACTTAAATCTGTCATTTTTATATGATTATAGGCTTGATTGAGAATTTCCTTCTCATTACTCTTATTCACATCAACCGGTCTTTTACCAATTGTACTATGTTTTTTGTGATTGTAGATGTGACTGACTTGAGATAATAGAGAAAGCCATTTGTATGAACCTTGCAAACTAAACATCTTCCACATAATAGATTTAAGTGTACGATTTACTCTTTCAACGACACACGCTTTTTTTGAACTAAATGTTGAGAAATGGTTAATTTTATATTTATTCATTAGTGTTTGAAAATCTTTATTGAAAAACTCTTTACCCTGATTTGTCTGCAAGTTCTTCGGAATTCTACCGCTTTCAGATAGTATTTTCTCAGTTGCACTAGTAACTTCCTTAGAGGTTTTGGTTTTTATAGGCTCTAACCAAACATATTTTGAAAATACATCTATAATTACTAAAATATATCGATAACCTTTATTTACTTTAGAGTATGGTATCATTTCTACTAAATCAGCCTGATGAAGATCATCCAATCCTTTTACTATTACACGACGCCTTCGAAAATTTATTCGTGCAGGCTTATGCAACTCATCTACTATTTGAGCCTTAATCGAACTGTTTATTTTCTTCCGGGTCATTTTGAACCTCTCTAAATGAGACAGTTTCACTAACTGAAGGTTTAGGCTGAGGTTTAGTTAGTTTTAGAGAAAAGTAGAGTTGATCAATTTCAGCTTGAATGTCTGCAATAATTTCATTTGCTATTTCTATATTTGTACTAGCAGAGTTTTCGTGTTTGGAAAGTCGATAAATAATCTTATTAAGTTCTTTGTTAAGGAGGGTCTTGTTGACAGAATCCTCTTCCAATAGAGATTGCGCAAGATTGACTAATCGTTTATGCTGAAGATTAAAATATTCACAGTCATCGTAAAAGTATAGATTTTTGTGCTGAATGTGACGACCGAACTTATCTCTCGACATTGTCGAACTGACTTTATTCAATGATTCCCGCCTCTTTTAACTCTTCTATTATACTAACAATTTCATTTCTATGATTTGTGTGACCGGATGCTTGAGAGGCATACAGTAACTTTAATCGATTGACTAACTCGTTCGGATCATCCCAGTAAACATAATCCATAGGTTTATTGCTAACTTGTTTATACATTTGCGGCATACCTTTACCAGAACGCTTTTTAGCTCTTAATGGCACTGATGAAGACGAGGGTGATGATGACAGGTTAGATTTTATAAATTTCTTGTATTTCGTTTGGTTGAAACCTACCTTCTGCACATTTTTATCAAAATTTCTATGCGCCGCACCTGTTCTGTTTATGATATCATTATAATTTGCTCTATCTGTCGACGTTGGAGTTATTTGAGGATCGTTTTTAAATAGTAATTCGTACAAACCAGGCGTACCTTCATAGCGAACATTTTTTACAATTATATCAGAACCCTTTATATCTAGCTCATCTCCACCAAAATAAAATTGGTTTTTGTCAAAATCATATCTAATTCCATACCTCCCTAGATTTGGTCTTTCTATAAGATAATTGCTTACATATTTCCTAGGAAGTTTATCATACTGTTCTAAGAAAGAACTTATAGCTTGCGGTTCTATGTTGGTAGACGGTTGAAATTTGTTTGCTATAGTCGTATTAGAATCATCTTCGGCGGTTTCGCACAATACTTCATCAACCGGTTTTGGTGTAAATAATTCTAGTTTTGAAGATGGGAGATTCTCTTTTTTATTTATCACTTTTGCAACACTTTGCATTTGTTCGGTAACAGGTTTAAAAAATTTACCGAGGAGCTGTTGTTCCACCAACTTACCCTCCTTAAGAGCTCGAACTTTCTGTCTTATAATATTTTTAGTTTTAATAAGTTCTGTCGCTACATTCGATTTCATTATCGGCGCAAGTATGTAAGCGGTAGACGGGTAGACAGGTAGACAGCTAGACAGGTAGACTGGTAGACAGGTAGACAGCTAGACAGGTAGACAGGTAGACTGGTAGACAGGTAGACAGGTAGACAGCTAGACAGGTAGACTGGTAGACAGGTAGACAGCTAGACAGGTAGACAGCTAGACAGGTAGACAGCTAGACAGGTAGACAGCTAGACAGCTAGACAGGTAGACAGGTAGACAGCTAGACAGGTAGACAGCTAGACAGGTAAACAAGTAAACAGCCAGTTAGACAGACTGACAGATTCAAACTAGTTCACACGTCAACAGCTTTCTATCAAATAATAGACATCAGAATTGTTAAATGTATATATACGAATCAAATTCATAACGATAGCGCCCATTATTTAAATCACTATCTTTGTCTATTACCAAAAATCCGTGTTTATGACTATTCCAGCAATATGCGCACATTTCTTTAAATTGTTCGTAAGTCATGTCGGTATTAACATGATCTCGGTAGACCTTCTGTAAATTCATATCGTCCTGCTTAAACAGCACCAGCATGTTAGCATTATCGCGAATAAGATGTTTAGGAATACATGCATATGTTTGACAAAGATAGAAACAGTCTATATTTTTATGTCGACCCATGCTAAAATATTCTCTCATAACGTCCTGTTTGTCGCAAGCAATGTCATCAAAAATAAAAATGCTGTTAGATTTAGCTTGATCGGGTGGTACAATGTTCACACCATCGCTGTATGTATAGTAGCCAACCTCAGGAATTAATTGAAACAACATACTTAGATATTCAAACTTTGCTTGAAACAGCGATTTTGAATATATATAAATATTTTCGAATCGTACTCCATTAACATCTTTTATTAGCGATATAATGATGTTTGTTTTACCGCAATTCGATGGACCTAGAATAAGACATCGTATCGTGGAAGGTAACAACGGTCCGTGTCTCCTGCTTAGAGTAGAGTACCTAGAGGGGTTCTGGACCACATTTGACCTTGAACTTTTTTCAAGGTCACGGGCCTAGCCGAGGTCAAGGTCATTGGCCTAGTCGGGGTCATTGACCTCGGCCGCTTCCGAGAATTTTTTCTAGGTCACGGATCTAGCCTAGGTCAAGGTCGGAGTCATTGGCCTAGTCGGGGTCATTGACCTCGGCCACTTCCGGGAATTTTTTGGGTTAAAAGTGTAGTTTTTGAAATTTTCCCACGCTCGAGCGTCTGGGATGCAGACATGTCCATTCTTGCAGGATGTTATCAGTAAATAGAACAATGACGTCCATTGTTTGAGAAATCTGCACGAAATTGGACAATAAAGCCATTGTTGTCTGGAGATTAAAATGTGCAAAGCTGGTAAAAATAGAACAATGACATCCATTGTTTGAGAAATCTGCACGACATTGGACAATAAAACCATTGTTGTCTGGAGATTAAAATGTGCAAAGCTGGTAAAAATTCAACAATGAAAGCCATTGTTTGAGAAAAAAAATCAGCACAACTACTAAATTGAATGCTGTCTTTGTTTGAAAATTTTTGCTGACGCTGTTAAGAGTCTAATTTTGAAATTCCTATACCGGATGTGAGTCATTTTCTGGAAATGCCAGACTTGTCAAAAAAAACTTGCCTGCCTGCCTGCTGCGCAATTAAACAATGAACCCATTGTTTGAGAAATGTGCAAGGTTGCAAAAAATAAACCGAATTAATTGTGGTCTAATAGTATATATCGAATTATTTCCAGCTAAAAGACGCAATATGAAAATCCAAACCATTTTAAATACCTTGTTAGGTTTTTGTTTTATTACGCGTTTAACGAGATGTATGTCTGGATATTTAACTTTTTGAAACTCAAATAGACCGATTGGAAGCATCTTTTAGTAGATACGTAATGTGTTCGATCCCACTGGAGGACTGTTTAAGCGGTAGACAGTATTTAACATAATACAAAAGTGTTGGGGTCTTAGAGACATTGATAGTAATTCTCGTAGAGATTTACAGGTTACAGTTCGGAGTGTAAACTGAGTTAAACATTTTGGATATTAGCAATAGTACCATTTAATATTGTGTTCTTTTACGTAAGCCCCAAATTTTAGATTCGATAAGCTCGAAAGCACTGCTGACAGACAGGCAGAAAACTTGTAAACCGGGCCTTGTCAAATATCGAACAGCAATATATATATTAGTAAAAAATACTCTTCCAGATTAAAAAGTTTGATGTAGTTTTAGCCAATCTTATACACATTCCAGCACTAAAAAATGGTAGGAAGCGGAGTCTCAAACAGCAGAAGGAGCGATAAAATAATCGTCAGCATTTTTCAGTTTATCCGATTCAGCAACTTTCGCATATCGCAAAAACAAACACCTTCTTTGTTCTTGTGTTAGCACCTTGGCTTTAAGAATAGTAGTATATTTACAAAATCCGACGCCACAGCACTATATGTTTTAACTACATTTTTTCAATAACTACAAAAATAAAAAGCAGCTTAAAATATTGTTCCTAAAAGGAGTGGTGGTGGTGTAGTTTTATCATTTGAATTTCGATTTCTTACAACGGTATTTGTAAATAGTCCAGTTTTTGGTTGCAACGAGCATAGTTGTAGCAGAGATTTCTGACGAATAGAAGATATAAACAGACAGTAATATTAATCTAAAATTGAATTAACAAAGTTGTTAAACGCATGATACAGGCAGTTATTAATTACTTAATATATACAATTGTCCTATATCCGGTATTCATGGTTTATCTGATTTTAATAGTCGATTAGAGTCGAATAACTAAGGTTATTACAATGCTAAAGACTGTGCGCAAAAAAAAGGTAAGATATCAAAATTTTAAAATAAAACTCAGCGAATAAGAATTAAATAAAATAAAGCCAAGAATTCTGCCCCACTCGTGACTAAAGACTAGCTTTACGCACTTGTATCGTACAATTTTTTTATCTACGATAGAATCTAGAAAACACGGTCAATATAAAAAAATATTTTAAATGTAAATTAAATGGTAAGGGACAGTATAATTTTGAACTTATCTAGATTGGTTAAAAATCAGATGTATGTATAAGAGAGAATCTCAAACTTCTTTAAAAGCATTTTGTAACTAAAGAATCACATTTGAAATTGTGTAAATAAAGCTAAAATTAGAAGGAGGAGCAAAATTTGCAGACTATAGAAATACGTGTCAAGACTTGTGGATGTGAGTCATCGTCTGGGAATGTGCAAGGTTGCTAAAAATGAACCGGTTGTCTGGAGTTTCTGCACAGGTCAGCGCGAGGGTCTGCGCGGGGGTCTGCGCGAGGGTTTGGCGGTAAATTCAAATTCTACACATAATTTTTGGCGGGAAATTTAAATTCTGTACAGGGGTTTTGACGGGAAATTCAAATTCTGCGCAGGTTTGGCGGTAAATTCAAATTCTGCGTAGGTTTTGGTGGTAAATCTGGGAATGTGCAAGGTTGCTAATAAATGTATGGTTAAGAAATTTGCTTAAAATTGACTGAAAATTTACAGACACTGTTTGTAAGTACCGAATGTAAATATTAAGTGTTTCTCTTATAAATACACAAAGTTTAGAAATTGGACGATAGTTATTTATTTCGGTTGGGTTTATGTACAGAAGGACAGCATTCCCTCACTTTAGCAATAAGCAAGTTCCTAAAGAAATATTATTTGTTTTTTAATATAGGTTCGAAAGCACTGCTGACAGACAGACAGACAGACAGACAGACAGACAGACAGACAGACACACAGACAGGTAGACAGGTAGACAGATAGACAGATAGACAGGTAGACAGCTAGACAGGTAGACAGCTAGACAGGTAGACAGCTAGACAGGTAGACAGCTAGACAGGTAGACAGGTAGACAGCTAGACAGGTAGACAGCTAGACAGGTAGACAGCTAGACAGGTAGACGGGCAGACAGGCAGGTAGACAGGCAGGCAGACAGACATGCAGGTAGACAGAAAGAGGTTGAGAAATTGTACGGTGATGGGGGATTGACTGTCTCATATGGATGAACTCGAATTAAGATATATAAGTCCATTATCGACTTTATCAATTGCCCCGGATACCTGATTAATGGAAACATTTTCGCGATACAAGATTGGGGGCAACAATATATAATTATACTAAGAAAATTCAAATTCTGCGTAGGTTTGGTGGTAAATTTAAATTATGATCAGGTTTTTGGTGGTCAATTCAAATTCTGCGCATTATATTGACGATATATTCAAATTCGACACAGGACAAATAAACCAATTTAGATTTGACAGAGGGGCTATATTTGCGCATCGCCAGATGTTTAAGTGGCTGTAGGCGTCTGGCCGAATCTTATTGTCTGGGAGATGTCATTGTCTGAAAATGATGATAAATTTTTGGAGGGCTAAATGTCTAATTTTTACAAGATTCCCATGACGAGTTTTGAGGCTAAAAGTCTAATTTTTGAAATTTTTACAAGATTCTCTCTCTCTCTCGCTTAATCAAGTTTCATAAATATTACGGGTTTTTCCAGTACTTTATTAAATATACAGTTTCGAAATTGCGCCGATAGTTATTTATTTCAACCTGTTCCACTCTTACAAACATTCGAACACTCGTAACTTCGAATAAGTTATCCTATCATCACCTTTGTTGCAGGTGTTAATAGAGGCTATATTTGTGAGCGTCTGACCGGATGTTATTGTCTGGACATGAGCGGCTAATAAGGGTGGGTCAATGACTTCCATTATGTGAGCCGGATGTGATTGTTTGAGAAATGTGCAAGGTTGCTAAAATGTATAAGGTCTTTGTCTGAGAAATTTACACCAGATGTAGTTAATGACCTCCATTATCAGTGTCTATAAATTTGGTAGACAGACAGACAGGCAGACCGACAGGCAGCCAGACAGACAGACAGACAGACAGACAGACAGACAGACAGACAGACAGCCAGACAGACAGACAGGCAGACAGACAGACAGACAGCCAGGCAGACAGACAGACAGACAGACAGACAGACAGGTAGGCAGACAGACAGACAAACAGACAGACAGATAGACAGATAGACAGGTAGACAGCTGTTCCTGTAACGGTTTTATGGGCACGACGGTGTAATAAAACGACAATTGTAAATATAATTGTATTTTATTTGTCTAATGTACATGTATTACAAATATATATTATACACTAGTCAATTATTGTGGTAGAGGTGTTGTTGTCATCTCTGTCTGGAGGATCTCTTCGTGCTGGATTTATTCAATTATTCCTGCCTCTTTTAACTCTTCTATTATACTAACAATTTCATTTCTATGATTTGTATGGCCAGATGCTTGAGAGGCATACAGTAACTTTAATCGATCGACTAATTCGTTCGGATCATCCCAGTAAACATAATCCAACGGTTTATTGCTAACTTGCTGCATACCTTTACCAGTAAGCTTTGTAGTCCTTAACGATATTGATGATGGCGAGGGTGATGATGACAGGTTAGATTTTATAAATTTCTTGTATTTCGCTTGGTTGAAACCTACCTTCTGACCATTTTTATCAAAATTTCTATGCGCTGCATTTGTTCTGTTTATGATATCATTATAATTTGCTCTATCTGTCAGCGTTGGAGTTATTTGAGGATCGTTTTTAAATAGTAATTCGTACAAACCAGGCGTACCTTCATAGTGCACATTTTTAACAATTATATCTGATCCCTTTATATCTAGCTCATCTCCACCAAAATAAAATTGGTTTTTATCAAAATCATATCTAATTCCATACCTCCCTAGATTTGGTCTTTCTATAAGATAATTGCTTACATATTTCCTAGGAAGTTCGTCATACTGTTCTAAGAAAGAACTTATAGCTTGCGGTTGAAATTTGTTTGCTATAGTTGTATTAGAATCGGTGGATTCACACAATACTTCATCAGCCGGTATTGGTGTAAATAATTCTAGTTTTGGAGGATTTGATATATTAATATAGTCATCATCGTCATCATCCGCGTCATAATCGTATTTAGTTTTTATTTTAAGATCATCATAATTGTATTTAACTTTTTCTTTCTTTTTCAATTTGAAAGGCTTAAATTGTGATGGAGGATTCTCTTTTGTATTGATTTCTTTTGCAACACTTTGTATTTGTTTGGTAACAGGTTTAAAAAATTTATCGAGGAGCTGTTGTTGCATCAACTTACCCTCCTTAAGAGCTCGAACTTTCTGTCTTATAATATTTTTAGTTTTAATAAGTTCTGTCGCTACATTCGTTTTCATTATCGATGCAAGTATGTAAGCGGTAGACAGCCAGACAGGTAGACAGGTAGACAGCTAGACAGGTAGACAGCTAGACAGCTAGACAGCTATACAGGTAGACAGCTAGACAGGTAGACAGCTAGACAGGTAGACAGGTAGACAGGTAGACAGGTAGACAGCTAGACAGGTAGACAGGTAGACAGCTAGACAGGTAGACAGGTAGACAGCTAGACAGGTAGACAGCTAGACAGGTAGACAGCTAGACAGGTAGACAGCTAGACAAATAGACAGGTAGACAGGTAGACAGCTAGACAGGTAGACAGCTAGACAGGTAGACAGCTAGACAGGTAGACAGCTAGACAGGTAGACAGCTAGACAGCTAGACAGGTAGACAGGTAGACAGGTAGACAGCTAGACAGGTAGACAGCCAGTTAGACAGTTAGAGAGACTGACAGATTCAAACTAGTTCACACGTCAACAGTTTCATATAAACTGATAGATATCAGAATTGTTAGATGTATATATGTAAGAATAAAATTCATGACGATAGCGTCCACCAAGCTGAGTTCAGTTATTCGCTAGAATTGTCTGAAATATGATTAAGGATAATGTTTACCACCGCTATTTTCTTTCATATGTTCGTGCAATGTGCAAGCAATACATTTTCGTCCTTCTTGATCGGTTTTTCCTTTACATTTTGGGCACTTATACTTAACTGGTACAGGCATCTCTCTCACACCTATTTCTATTACTGCTCACAATCTGTACAATAAATAGTGTTAAGAATGCCTGCCTGTCCGTCTGCCTGTCTGTCTGTCTGTCTGCCTGCCTGTCTGCCTTTCTGCCTGCCTGCCTGCCTGCCTGCCTGCCTGCCTGACTGCCTGCCTGCCTGCCTGCCTGCCTGTCTGCCTGCCTGCCTGCCTGCCTGCCTACCTGCCTGCCTGCCTGCCTGCCGGTCTGCCTACCTGTCTGCCTGTCTGTCTGTCTGTCTGTCTGTCTGTCTGTCTGTCTGTCTGTCTGTCTGTCTGTCTGTCTGTCTGCCTACCTGTCTGTCTGTCTGTCTGTCTGTCTGTCTGTCTGTCTGTCTGACTGTCTGTCTGTCTGTCTGTCTGTCTGCCTACCTACCTGTCTGTCTGTCTGTCTGTCAGTCTGTCTGTCTGTCTGTCTGTCTGTCTGTCTGTCTGTCTGTCTGTCTGTCTGTCTGTCTGTCTGTCTGTCTGTCTGTCTGTCTGTCTGTCTGTCTGTCTGTCTGTCTGCCTACCTGTCTGTCTGTCTGTCTGTCTGTCTGTCTGTCTGTCTGCCTGGCTGTCTGTCTGTCTGTCTGTCTGTCTGTCTGCCTGGCTGTCTGTCTGTCTGTCTGTCTGTCTGTCTGTCTGTCTGCCTGTCTGTCTGGCTGTCTGTCTGTCTGTCTGCCTGTCTGTCTACCAAATTTATAGACACTGATAATGGAGGTCATTAACTACATCTGGTGTAAATTTCTCAGACAAAGACCTTATACATTTTAGCAACCTTGCACATTTCTCAAACAATCACATCCGGCTCACATAATGGAAGTCATTGACCCACCCTTATTAGCCGCTCATGTCCAGACAATAACATCCGGTCAGACGCTCACAAATATAGCCTCTATTAACACCTGCAACAAAGGTGATGATAGGATAACTTATTCGAAGTTACGAGTGTTCGAATGTTTGTAAGAGTGGAACAGGTTGAAATAAATAACTATCGGCGCAATTTCGAAACTGTATATTTAATAAAGTACTGGAAAAACCCGTAATATTTATGAAACTTGATTAAGCGAGAGAGAGAGAGAATCTTGTAAAAATTTCAAAAATTAGACTTTTAGCCTCAAAACTCGTCATGGGAATCTTGTAAAAATTAGACATTTAGCCCTCCAAAAATTTATCATCATTTTCAGACAATGACATCTCCCAGACAATAAGATTCGGCCAGACGCCTACAGCCACTTAAACATCTGGCGATGCGCAAATATAGCCCCTCTGTCAAATCTAAATTGGTTTATTTGTCCTGTGTCGAATTTGAATATATCGTCAATATAATGCGCAGAATTTGAATTGACCACCAAAAACCTGATCATAATTTAAATTTACCACCAAACCTACGCAGAATTTGAATTTTCTTAGTATAATTATATATTGTTGCCCCCAATCTTGTATCGCGAAAATGTTTCCATTAATCAGGTATCCGGGGCAATTGATAAAGTCGATAATGGACTTATATATCTTAATTCGAGTTCATCCATATGAGACAGTCAATCCCCCATCACCGTACAATTTCTCAACCTCTTTCTGTCTACCTGCATGTCTGTCTGCCTGCCTGTCTACCTGCCTGTCTGCCCGTCTACCTGTCTAGCTGTCTACCTGTCTAGCTGTCTACCTGTCTAGCTGTCTACCTGTCTAGCTGTCTACCTGTCTAGCTGTCTACCTGTCTAGCTGTCTACCTGTCTAGCTGTCTACCTGTCTAGCTGTCTACCTGTCTATCTGTCTACCTGTCTACCTGTCTGTGTGTCTGTCTGTCTGTCTGTCTGTCTGTCTGTCAGCAGTGCTTTCGAACCTATATTAAAAAACAAATAATATTTCTTTAGGAACTTGCTTATTGCTAAAGTGAGGGAATGCTGTCCTTCTGTACATAAACCCAACCGAAATAAATAACTATCGTCCAATTTCTAAACTTTGTGTATTTATAAGAGAAACACTTAATATTTACATTCGGTACTTACAAACAGTGTCTGTAAATTTTCAGTCAATTTTAAGCAAATTTCTTAACCATACATTTATTAGCAACCTTGCACATTCCCAGATTTACCACCAAAACCTACGCAGAATTTGAATTTACCGCCAAACCTGCGCAGAATTTGAATTTCCCGTCAAAACCCCTGTACAGAATTTAAATTTCCCGCCAAAAATTATGTGTAGAATTTGAATTTACCGCCAAACCCTCGCGCAGACCCCCGCGCAGACCCTCGCGCTGACCTGTGCAGAAACTCCAGACAACCGGTTCATTTTTAGCAACCTTGCACATTCCCAGACGATGACTCACATCCACAAGTCTTGACACGTATTTCTATAGTCTGCAAATTTTGCTCCTCCTTCTAATTTTAGCTTTATTTACACAATTTCAAATGTGATTCTTTAGTTACAAAATGCTTTTAAAGAAGTTTGAGATTCTCTCTTATACATACATCTGATTTTTAACCAATCTAGATAAGTTCAAAATTATACTGTCCCTTACCATTTAATTTACATTTAAAATATTTTTTTATATTGACCGTGTTTTCTAGATTCTATCGTAGATAAAAAAATTGTACGATACAAGTGCGTAAAGCTAGTCTTTAGTCACGAGTGGGGCAGAATTCTTGGCTTTATTTTATTTAATTCTTATTCGCTGAGTTTTATTTTAAAATTTTGATATCTTACCTTTTTTTTTGCGCACAGTCTTTAGCATTGTAATAACCTTAGTTATTCGACTCTAATCGACTATTAAAATCAGATAAACCATGAATACCGGATATAGGACAATTGTATATATTAAGTAATTAATAACTGCCTGTATCATGCGTTTAACAACTTTGTTAATTCAATTTTAGATTAATATTACTGTCTGTTTATATCTTCTATTCGTCAGAAATCTCTGCTACAACTATGCTCGTTGCAACCAAAAACTGGACTATTTACAAATACCGTTGTAAGAAATCGAAATTCAAATGATAAAACTACACCACCACCACTCCTTTTAGGAACAATATTTTAAGCTGCTTTTTATTTTTGTAGTTATTGAAAAAATGTAGTTAAAACATATAGTGCTGTGGCGTCGGATTTTGTAAATATACTACTATTCTTAAAGCCAAGGTGCTAACACAAGAACAAAGAAGGTGTTTGTTTTTGCGATATGCGAAAGTTGCTGAATCGGATAAACTGAAAAATGCTGACGATTATTTTATCGCTCCTTCTGCTGTTTGAGACTCCGCTTCCTACCATTTTTTAGTGCTGGAATGTGTATAAGATTGGCTAAAACTACATCAAACTTTTTAATCTGGAAGAGTATTTTTTACTAATATATATATTGCTGTTCGATATTTGACAAGGCCCGGTTTACAAGTTTTCTGCCTGTCTGTCAGCAGTGCTTTCGAGCTTATCGAATCTAAAATTTGGGGCTTACGTAAAAGAACACAATATTAAATGGTACTATTGCTAATATCCAAAATGTTTAACTCAGTTTACACTCCGAACTGTAACCTGTAAATCTCTACGAGAATTACTATCAATGTCTCTAAGACCCCAACACTTTTGTATTATGTTAAATACTGTCTACCGCTTAAACAGTCCTCCAGTGGGATCGAACACATTACGTATCTACTAAAAGATGCTTCCAATCGGTCTATTTGAGTTTCAAAAAGTTAAATATCCAGACATACATCTCGTTAAACGCGTAATAAAACAAAAACCTAACAAGGTATTTAAAATGGTTTGGATTTTCATATTGCGTCTTTTAGCTGGAAATAATTCGATATATACTATTAGACCACAATTAATTCGGTTTATTTTTTGCAACCTTGCACATTTCTCAAACAATGGGTTCATTGTTTAATTGCGCAGCAGGCAGGCAGGCAAGTTTTTTTTGACAAGTCTGGCATTTCCAGAAAATGACTCACATCCGGTATAGGAATTTCAAAATTAGACTCTTAACAGCGTCAGCAAAAATTTTCAAACAAAGACAGCATTCAATTTAGTAGTTGTGCTGATTTTTTTTCTCAAACAATGGCTTTCATTGTTGAATTTTTACCAGCTTTGCACATTTTAATCTCCAGACAACAATGGTTTTATTGTCCAATGTCGTGCAGATTTCTCAAACAATGGATGTCATTGTTCTATTTTTACCAGCTTTGCACATTTTAATCTCCAGACAACAATGGCTTTATTGTCCAATTTCGTGCAGATTTCTCAAACAATGGACGTCATTGTTCTATTTACTGATAACATCCTGCAAGAATGGACATGTCTGCATCCCAGACGCTCGAGCGTGGGAAAATTTCAAAAACTACACTTTTAACCCAAAAAATTCCCGGAAGTGGCCGAGGTCAATGACCCCGACTAGGCCAATGACTCCGACCTTGACCTAGGCTAGATCCGTGACCTAGAAAAAATTCTCGGAAGCGGCCGAGGTCAATGACCCCGACTAGGCCAATGACCTTGACCTCGGCTAGGCCCGCGACCTTGAAAAAAGTTCAAGGTCAAATGTGGTCCAGAACCCCTCTAGGTACTCTACTTAGCTATTTAAGTAACAAGAAATGTAAAGACCTATTAACATTTAAGGTAGGTAAGTTCAAGTCAAGGCATGTTGCCTGCCGAAAATTTTAATAGGCGACACATTCCGACTATTTATGTTACTGTTGTTGAATATTTAAGTTCTATTAACTGTTGCTGGTTTATATTTCTTTGTTAGTTGTACTACGACCCCTCATAAACCTGTTCGTGTTCTTTTTGGAATTTAGGTTAAAGTAAAAGGCTTCCAAGGTAGGTGGTTTTGGTAACTAGATTTGTTGTTAAGTTGTGAATAACGACTGGCGCCCATTTTGTTTCAACTAATGAGTTTTCTTTGTAATCTTAAGAACCGTTGCCTGGTCCGTATTCACGCCATATTCTACCGAGAGTTAGAGCTAGCTAGGGCTATGCTCACTCCTCGTTTAAGGGTGCGGTACAAATCTGTGTAAAAGTCTGATAATTTTTAGGATCTCCTTTCTTTATTTTTACCGCGTAGCGTGAAGGTTTCATTCTTTCTCCATTTCTATTTCATGCATTTCGTTCTATTTTTTTCCAATCACTTCATGAATTCGTTCTATTTCTATATGGAGGTTAAATTCTCTTATAACGTTTGATAACGATTTCTTGTCCGCATTTTTAATATTCTTTCGTTATTCTATCTTCGTTTTTTTCATAAATGCGCTGGATATCTCTTTCATGGCTGTTGTGGTTTTATGTGATGTTATCATTCTTAATTCTTCCGTTGAAGCATATATTATTAAATTTTCTATATATCTCATCTATTGTTTTATGTCTGCCAACATCAGTGATAGCTAAATGCCTTTTTTCAGTGTATACTTCAACTTATCCTATTTCATGTGCTGTTATTCGAATTTTCTATTATTCGTTTTCTTGCAAACTTCTTCTTAAATAACGAATTCAGGACATATAAAAATGTGATTATTCCAGATTAAACTAACTTTTAAGTCTAATCAAATTTCTCACACCCAATTCATAATCTTAAAATTACCAAATTAATTGTTCGTTATGAGATTTGTTAGTCTGGTGCTTTGGTGTATAGTGAGCCCCACCCACTACAAGTTGAATGTGCCAGGATTGCAACTTGCAAGTGCATATGTAGGCAAAAAACTAATTACTGCGCAGCGTAATGACTTATGTATCTAAAATGTATTTCCTGATAACATCGCCGCCACGATTGAAATTGCAGAAACACCGCCTGGCTAATTCGTCTGCACTAGATTTAACTAGACAGTTGTCCTTAATAACTTCCTAAATCGGACATCTTAATAAACGCCAGCTATTAAAAGTTAGAATTAGTTCAGCAATGCGGTTTGTGTGCTATTTAATAAATAGTAAAATGAATAAACAATTCTTTCCTCAAAAATACTTGTAAAAAAGCAGCGGCGAAGTCAAATTTAAATTTGCATGGACAGTTTAATACTTCACGGAAAAATATTACGTTATCATTGTTTTTCATGTTCAGGCCATCCTGGCTAAACCAGTAAGTGAAGACCTAGGTAATTACAAGTTTTTTATGTGAAAAAGTAAAGACAACTGTAAGTGGGTATATAATTTCCATAAACAGCGCCAAGTGCATGCGAAGAAACACGCCTTCCAATTAGCTCGTTTTATGTAGGTGGAAACGGTAGCTTATCTGGCAACAGTTCAAAACAATGCAGCTTAGATAAAACTTTTGATTATAAAGAACAAGCAATTCCAACTAGAACACGTCTTGATGACTCACAGTTCTTCGTCCAGACAACAAACACGCTGCGAATCTGTGGGAAGTTTGCGTTTGCAATCTCAATAATTAATGGGTTACCAGTAAACTAGCAACTAGCGGCAATTTGCTTTTGTTTGCAAATGAAACTGTTGTAGACGGATGGTTTTAAAAATATAAAAGCATTTTCCGTTGAATATTCCATTTAAGAAACAACCAAAGTACAATACGCTCTTCGTCCAGACAGCAAACACGCTGCGACTCTGTGGGAAGTTTTGCATTTGTAATCTTAATAATTAATGGGTTTCCTACAAGCCAGCAACTAGCTATTTTAAACTATTTTTGATGGATGATTTCGAAAAACTAAAAACATTTAAGGCGATAATACAATGAAATAACCTGATTTTATAAAAAAAAAGTAGTAGAAACTACTTATTTAAAGTTATGAAATATAAACAAAGTTAAAAATAAAAAACAATTTATCGACTTACATTATTTTATTAGCTTTACCTAGTAACATCTAAAGAAAAATCTTTATCAAAAAACTACAAGAGATAGTAAAGGTCAGAAATAAACTAAAGTAAGCAATATCAATAGCCAATGGCATATTATAAAAAAAAGATAGGAAGAGAAAATGATAGATGAGCTGTTGAAACACCACAAAGTATTATGGGTTTCAGTGTAAATCTCATTTCAAAATTGATCTGATTCGAAAACAAAAATTATAATTTTACATCAATACCTATCTAAAAAAATATTGAAGATAGAAAATAAAATCTAACATATATTAAAAACTCAAAAATGAAGTATGATAAGGACCTCTTCATTAACATACATCCTGCGTAACGGCCCAAATTGTTTTTTTTGCCGTTACGCAGCAACTCTTTTTAACCGCTTCTAAGTTTCCCTTTTCTTGGACGTAGCCTTCTTCAAGCGCCCGTGAATGGAGCGGGTTGCCTATGTTTATTTTGAGAAATTTTGCAAATGCCTATTTGGTACCTCGTCCTTGATGGCGCAGCGTTTCTTCCGGTGTTTTTCCTGGAATCTTTGGGACGTATAGGATTTACCCCTTAAGCCATCCTTTCTTTGAGAGCAATGACTCTAGCATATTTACTTTAATTAAAATTGAATTCTCTACACATTTCCCGTGGTTACACGCAGTTTTTCTACGCCCGTTTTCACATGCAGGTATGAATTGCAATATTTTGTCTTACTTGGCTGGACAGAAAATTTGATGTTCCTGGTTACATTTTTTTAATGGGAAACTATTACGTATTTAGGGTAACCTCCTAAGGTTATGTATTATGAACCTGAAGAAACTGCTTGCTTCGAGACATATTTAAGGGCACAACGCCGCTGTCTCGCCTAAGCTCTTAGACTACCCAAGATCAGGTTTTTTGTTTTACCACATCATCTACGCATGGCTTCGCTATCCTCCAGCGATAAGTTTCACTAACTTTGCGTGTATCATCCAAACCTCCAGGCACTTAAAATACAGAAAAGAGACCCGCGCGTTCGGAATACTTTGAAAAGTTTTAGCAATGGCTCTTTGAAGTTTGTTAATATTTTCAATCGATACATTTGTAGTTAATTGTTTAATTTGTTCGATCTTCGCTTGTCAACTCCCTATGAATAAAACTGTACAATATCATATGCTGCTTTGCCTTTGGTTTAATTTCACGTGACGCTAATGCTAATCGATTTAATTAATTTTGGAATTGATTTATTTTTACGTACTGTATATTTGTATAACGTGGTTTATTAAATTGTTAATATGATATACGGGACTAATTTGATCATAACGTCTATGACGTTGAAGGAAGACATTTGTTTTTCGACAGATCATTAATTTTATTTACTTTCGAATGCGCTTCGTTATCCAAAGGTCTTTGTGATAAGCATTGGGAATTACGTTTAAGAACATAGCTTTTTGCAGTGGCCGAAGAGACTCGTTTAATTAGAGTTATCTTCGCTTTTCGAATTTAGCTGAATTATTAATTAGTCCTTTATTTGCTTATATAACCGCATTCATTCATCATGATATTGTATTATCGACACCATTTTTTATTTAGTAAATATAACTTTCGACTTTCTATTGTTTTACGAACACGGTGTAATTAACATATTTATTAATAGTATCTTTCTGGATTAATTTTGAATATAAGAATCTGGAATACATTGTCCTGTAGAAGTTTGCTTGGTATTAGTAATTTAACTTCTGTGTTTGTTTAATCTGTTGATTAGTTTAAAGTTATCGTTATATGGCAACTGAAGTCCATGTTGCTTTTATTTAAAAGCTATAAGGGAAACGTTTTTACTCACTCCCGACAATATAATCTCCGAAGATTCGAGTTAGCCTAGGCAGTGAGCCTATTCAAAGTTGCATAGTACGGGACACTTGTATGCAGTTAGTTTAAAATTTAAATAATTGGTTGCGCTCTTACAATCAGTAAACATTTCAAGGACCATTTAACTAAAATCGTGAAGTTTTTAAAACCTCGAAATTAAACAGCAACAAAATAACAATTAAGTATGTGCAGAACTTTTCAATTTATTAAATACTCCAAGAGACAATTGAGCTTTTCTAATTTATGTCTTCATAACTTTCCAAATTTTCATAACAGTTTGATTCATATTTCAAAAGGTATCGGTAACTTGGTTTAGAAAAACTTGTCACTATGTCATTCTAAGTGGTGTGTGCTTTTACAAATACTGAAAGCAAAAGTTTAAGAATAATTTTTTAAGCTAACATGTAGAAGGAAGCCATATATTTCATAGATGCGTTCTAGGGCTTCTGGAAGCTGTAAACAGCTGTCAGACAATCTGAAGTCATTGAGTTTCAGAAAAATCCCCACAAGTAGCTGCGCGTTGCTTTTAATACGAATAGTATTCCATTGACATTGTTCTTTTCGGGACACTCTGTATATAATCGTATAGTATAAATGAACCTCGAGACCGAAAAGTAAAAAACATGTAAATGACTATGAGTGAATGAATAATTCAAATAAACTTGCTACTATACAAAAAAAATGATGCTTTACTAATCATTATAAATTCAAAGATAAAGTTAAATGCTTTCAGTTTTTTTATTTACATCTATAGCTTTTTCAAGACGTCGACTGAGCCGACTTCAGCACCATATAATGTGATCCAAAATGACCTAAAACAACTACGCACTGCCACGATCATGTACGGCAAGTAATCAAGCCAAAAGTGCAAGCTGTTAGCTTCAGTGGGACACAAGCCTGGTTCTACCCTGAAACGTTAGATGGAGGGATGTAGAAGGTCTGTATGTATTAATAGTTTATTGGGCACCATTGTGTCATATATTCTCGCCTAACGGGGTGATTGGTGTCCCGTAACTTAGAAGAAGACAACCAAAGCGTCGGGATAAGATTGAAGTCGACCTTGCTGCATGGACTTACCTGCTGGTGGTTTAATTCGCTCATCAATTCAACTGCATATGATTGAATGATGTACGAGTAAACACAATGATACAATTGAAACATTATATAGAGCACAGCTGAAATATTCGGTGGACCGCCGACGTCATTCAATTTATGACTGCAAGCAAAAATGCCATAACGATGACGTCACGGGTTACAAGGTGTGATTTACAGTCCTATTAAGCTCGTCATAGTCCCGCCTGTGTATTGATAATGTTCACTGCCCTTCCTTATGGGGAGAAGCTTAAAACTGGTGTCCGTGAGGCGAAAAATTGATTAAAAACACATACATACAGACCATCAAATGTAATTCCCAATACAATAGGTACAAATGTTCATGCTACAAGAAGAGTGCCATGTACTCAAAGATTTAAGTATTCCAGCACGAATGCGATAATCGACTCCGAAAACAACCGTTCGTTGACAGCCGACGGGACTCTCTAACCGACGAATATTGACAGTGCCTTTACGGCAAGAATTATCACTTCAGCTACGATCGCATCGCCTAAAACTATTTAATTGGGTCTGGTCCACCAACAAACGTATGTCCCCTTTGCCAACTCTCAGCCTTCTCAAACGGGAACCTACTTCGATAGAAAGCCACAATAACAAAACAACGAAAACAAAGCGCCCGTTACACGCTTACGGCGGAAATGCCCGCTCCGCCAACAACTTGTCCCCGCTAGGTGAAGTTCGGGACTGAGGGATAAGAGCCGAAGGTGTCGCGTATTAGCAAGCCGCGACGACAAGTAGAACTAACATATCGCCTCCACCATTGACCAGGGAGACGAAAATCGCGCGGTAGCATACAATTTAAAATAGCCCAACAGTTTTTCTATCTTTATATTGAAGACATTCCTGCAATATTTACTAACCATTTTTCGTTATTTACGAAATTCGATAACTTTCAAGAAAATACTGAAATCGGCATCTTTATGGTAAAAATTCTAGGATGTGATGTGGATTATAATAATGCACGAGATGCTATGTATATTTTTTACCGAATTTCTACTCGTATCTATTACCGTTCCCGTATATTGCAAATATGGAAGGCTAAACTTAATCATTGGAAAAACACCAATTAATCTTTTACTATTCTTCTAGTTATAAAATACTGTTCTAGTTATTGTATTTTAAATTTAGATTATTAAAATACACATACATTATACAGGGTGATTTATAACTACGTGAAAAATTATACGGGACAAAATAAGCAAATTAAGCCAAATATACCTTAGCGCAAAGTTGTGCCCCTCATAACTTACAGCCCGTTAAAGGTCAAGAAGGAAACGCATATTTAAATGTGTCATTAAAAAATGCCTTGAAAAAAGTACTCATATTTAGCGTATGTCACTCATTATTGTTGAATAATACACCCTCCAAATGCTTTGGAAATCGTTACATTGTGCAGCTGATCACTGGTCTGTTTTTTGTCGCAATACTGTGCCTCATCCTGTATCACTAAACATTTTAGAAATTTCGACAGAGCAATTTCATCTATAGATTTGCTGTTTCTTTCATTTTTACTTCCCTCGTGTGAAAGACGAAGGAAGTATTGTAATCACGAAAAAATCACCTTCTGAGATTTCTTCAGATCTTCACGTTTCAAGGTCCCTAGATGACGAAAAAGAGTTTTTTTTTTAATTCCGTCTGTCTGTCTGTCTCTCTGTCTTTCTGTCTATCTGTTGGCAGTATAGTTCAAAAACTATTTTTCGGAGGAAGACGATATTTTGCATACATATTATATATCTACCTCGCATGAAACCAGTGCCATTTCATACAAATATATACAGGGTGAGCACCTTAAAAAATAAAATGTTTATTTTTGGGTTAATTTTGAAATAGAAAGAAGTAATAACTTTCACATAGGTCAGGCTTTACACTTGCGAAAAATAAGACAACCGATACAGAATAATGTCACAAAGCAGTAAAAACGTTTCCACAATAATACCGTTCTGTTCAAGAGAGGCGCGCGCCGGACTTATTTCGAAGAGGCTCGGTGGCGTAGTTGGATTTATCGATGCAGATACGATCTCTACGCAGGAGTGTGGTTACGATCGCTCTGCAGATGCGGTGGGTTCAAACCCCAACGAGATACATTTTTTTTATTTGAAAATGTATTTAATTTATTAGAAATGTGAAGATATTTTTACTCCTAACTTAATTTGATTTTTAAAATTAGTTAGTGTCACAATGTCGACGAGGGAAGTTCTGGGTAAAGCCTTTTACAGATTTTTTATTGGAGTTTTCGTTTTATAGATACGCGAACATTGTTTGTCCACTAAGAAAAAAAAATAAATACTCGAAAAATTATGTAATCTGTGAATCCAATATTTGTTACTCCTTTTAGAAATGCTATTAAATTATTAAAATCTATTAAACATTTATTTAAAAAAATGGTTTTGATTGTCTAAAAACAATGTCTACTCAAAACTATAGCATAGCTGCAACAACGTCCACTGCGTATCAACTAAACCATTGGGAAGGTGTATTATTCAGCAATAGATACTCACGTGTGCAAAATAATGAGTCCACTGCGTCGATGCATTCTTGATTAATGAATTTAAATATATTTTTTATTCTTGACCTTTAAGGGGCTATAAATAATCAGTGATGCAACTTTGTACAAAGATATGTTTGGCTTAATCTTTATCCAAGGACCTAGCCGTATAATTTTTTTTCCTAATTATAAACCATCCTGTATAATCAATAGATAGTTTCCAGGAATTACTTTTTATATTTTGTGTAATTGTGTTTTTATAAATAATTTCATAATATTACTATGACAGAAAGCCAGAAACTCAAATAGCATTGATAAGATCCACACAGCTTCTATAGTGTAAAACATTGGAATCGTCCCCAAAGCAAATTATTATCTTTAGTATCCAAAATAAGGCAAACCAAACAAAAAAAAATTGCTGAGAGCGTAAAAGTTTATTAAAACTGAAAATCGCTCATCTAAAAAATATGTTTTTGGATAACTCTCGAATAAATTTAAATTGTCAGTGAAAAAGTATTTATTAAATAGCAGTTTCAAAAAATTGATGTAGCGTGGAATTTTCTTTGCATCAATTTTTGGTTAGAATAGTTTTATCAACATTCTACAATTCAAAATTTGTCATTCAGAGCTTATCATTTTAATACTGAAAAAGAAATACTAACATTTAAGGGCTTTAATTATTGAGTCAATTGATTATTTGGCTCCACTCTACACATTATGGTTTTGGTTTATCATGGATCTTACGGGTGTTATTGCAGTTTCTAAGTCATCGACACCAACATTTTTGTTTTCATTTGTTGCAAACTCTTTGAACCACTTTGCCTATTTAATCCACACGAGTTCTAGTAAATAATTTCAAAAACTCACCTCTAACACAGAACGCAATCACAACAAACACTTCACACCCAGCCCTCATGGTGTCAACGGCGCGATGCAACAATCGCGTTCAAGGCATCGTCGTCGCGAAGCTTCTGAGAATCTCGGAGTTGCATTTGCTCGCAAGAAAGATCGAATTAAAATAGTTCTTGGGCGCCTACCACGCTACGGCAAATCATGGACAAGAGCTGCAAGGTGGACAGAACTATTTCAGGAAACCGTTTTAATTAATTGATTCCGCCCAAAACGTTGGCTAATGGCGTGACTCCTAATAATTAAGCTCGGTGCTCGTCCTTGTCTGCACCAGGTCTTGCCATGGATGATTTTACGACTAGTCAAACGCCTAATGGGCTTTCGGTTTGAACGGTTAATTACGCTCGGACAGGAACCCACGATTACGGATTCGAATGCTGTAATTGTGTTTTCCAACAAGCAGTTTATCTCGTCAGATAAACCTGCAGGTCTTTAAAATCAGATTAATTCAAAAACTAAGCAAATGCTCTTTAATTAATTGTTATAGTTTAATGCTTAGTCTCCACTCCAATACATCAATTGACTGATTGAAACCACAACCTCGAATACTTGGCGACAGTCTTATTAACAATAAACCACTAGAGTTATGCAAATGCATAGTTGCATACTTTTGTTTAATGAGTACAAATAGTTAAATTTTAGCATCTAACATTTCCTTAGTGTCTAGGCTCATTAAACATATTTTTGCAATTGCGGTGTTTCTTGAAAAATTATTCCTGTGGTTCTACAACAACTTGTAGTGTAAACAAGGACTTCCTTATTTTTTCTTATCTTTATAACATCTATTTAAAAAACTACGACAAACGCAAGCTTTACGAAGTTTTGATATTCATCTTGAAGAATTGTTTTGATCTTAATAGCCAAGATGAGAATGGAACAAATCATCTTGGTCTTGGTAGTCTCAGTAATCTTGGTGGCAAATATTGAAAGTAGAATGTTCTGCAAGTATAACCAGTACCCGATTTAGATGGGGGAGGGGGGCGAAACTGATGCTCTAAAAAAGAAAAGAAGAAATATAAAAATTACGTTTACAATAAAGGAAGTATTGGATTCACCCCAAAAATTTTAAATTGAGTTTTCAACAGATCTTCACGTTTTCGAGTCCCCTGAACCCAAACAACATGTTTTTGTTCATTGGTCTGTCAGTCTGTCAGTCTCTTTGTGTGTGTAAACAGAATATCTCAAAAATGAAAAGAGGTATGACGTTGAAACTTCTCATATAAGTTTTGTGTACTATGTAGATGCGACAGCAAGCTTTTGAAGAAAATCATATAACCGGAAGTATGTTTTTTTACTCTTGTGATTTTACAGTTTTTTTTTTTTCGATTTTTTCAAAAGCGGCTCTAACGATTTGTTTTTCAAACATTACATTTATATTACATTTTTAATGTGCATTTTTTTCTTTTTTATTAACTCCTATTTTAAATAGAACACCCACTATATTATTACACTTTTGAATTCGGCTTAAAATTTAAGAGAAAATTTGTCTCTTCTACTGACGCTTTATTTTGAACGGTTTCTGTAGAATTTGTAATTTTTGAAAATTTTTGACAAATGCTTAAACATTTAAAATCAACGTTTTGGCTAATTATAAGATCACTGTAAAAGGAAGTGGCCGTGAACGAGATTTGCGAATATACCATTATTATTAATTTTTATTGCGACTTTCCCATTCTAATAAGGTAAATTAGAAGCCAAATTTCAAAATACCGATGGGTCCACAATTATATACAGATTGCGGCAGGCAACTAGGACCATTGCAAAAGAAAGGAGAATATGCATGTGGCTGTCGTGGTATTTAACAAACGAACAATCAATGTACGATAGAGGTAGGTCGTTAGGATCATTATAAATACAAGGTATATATTCGATTTTTTAATTTTTTAAATACAATTACGGCCACATGTAAAGTCCCCTTGCTTTTGCTATGGTCCTAGTTGCCTGCCGCAATCTGTATAACAGCAACAAAATAACATGAACAAGAAAATAACACGTATTGCTTGAGTAAATAAGAGATAGTAGCAAATATTCGAGTAGGCCTGACGCTTATTTTAATTATGACAGCTGTCAACCAAGCATGCCTACTAAAATATTTTTTTCTACTCCTATACTTTAATTGATTTATTATACCGATAGGGCCACAATTATACCGGGTGTCCATTCTCAAAGTCGAACATAGGCAATTAACATTGGTGCATTCACTCGTTCTTCATTGAAATAGTTCATTTTTCTGTAGATAATTTTAACAGACGTTGACAGAAAATACCTGATTTACGCCAATTAATTATCAATCTTTTTGACAAATGCTATCGAACTTGAAAAGCAAGGCTTGGCATATTTAGAAATTCCCAAGCTTTAAATTAGTATTTTAAAATAAAAATCCCATCTTGAATATTATTATTGGTATCAATTGATGCGTAATAATTTTATCTTTCCATTGATACCATTATCTTCCCTGTAAGTTTAATTGGCGAGCAGGAATCGGCAAAAACGTTCAATACAATGTTAATCGCCTATGTTCGACTTTGAGAACGGACACCCGGTATATAACAGCAATGAGATAACATGAATAACAAAATAGAATGCTTGAGTAAGAAAGAGATGGCCATACGAAAAAATTATTTTAGTAAGCATGTTTAGTTGACAAATGTCATAATTAAATTAAGCGTCAAGCCTTCTAGAATATTTGCTACTATGTTTATCTCTTTCTTACTCAAGCAATACGAATTATTTTCTTGTTCATATTATCTCATTGCTGTTATATATAATTGTGGCCCCATCGGTATATTTCGTACCTGTACTTTAATGATATCTATTAAGATTCAAATTTTTCATTAAGATACAAGTTTATAACCAATATTAGGTTAATATCTAATAGTGCCATGACCATCTGACAGATCTAAAATTTATCAATTTTAACAATTGATAGTCACCTAGTAAATTCCTAAAATTTGTAATTGTTGCAAATAAAATAGGTAAAAATGAGCGATGATGAGAGTGAAATTGAGAATTTAACCCCACCAGAAATTGTGGAACAGGCCACAAACGTCGCAAACGATTTATTACCCGTAAAATCAGCTAAGGCATACGAAAAATTATATTCTCAGTTTATGGATTGGAGGGACAAAAATAAGGTTAGCAGCTTTTCAGAAAACGTCTTGATTGTTTATTTTGATGAGTTATCAAAAAAGAAAAAATTCACAAGTTTATGAACATATTATTCAATTTTGAAATCTACATTATCTATTAAACAAAAAGTGGTCATAACCAAATATCCCAACTTGCACGTCTTATTGAAAAGAAAATTTGAAGGCTATAAACCAAAAAATCTGGTGTGATACACTCACACAACTTCCTTTTACAGTGATCTTATAATTAGTCAAAAATTTCATTTTTAATTTTTAAGCATTTGTCAAAAATTTTCAAAAATTACAAATTCTATAAAAACGGTACAAAATAGAGCGTTAGTTGAAGAGAAAAATTTTCTCTAAAATTTTAAGCTGAATTCAAAAATGTAATAATATACCGGGTGTTCTATTTAAAATAGGAAATAGAAAAAAAAACAAGAAAAGCCCACTTCAGAAGTATTCAACTGGAAAATCACCTAGCTCACATCAATACACATGAAAAATGTAAAGTTTGAAAAAAATCGTTAGAACCGTTTTTGAAAAAATCGAAAAAACTGAAAAATAACAAGAGTAAACACCTACTTCCGGTTATGCAATTTTCTTCAAAAGCTTCCTGTCTCATCTACATAGTACACAAAACTTATATATGAAGTTTCAACGCCATACCTCTTTTCATTTTTGAGATATTCTGTTCACAGACAGACACACAGACAGACCAATGAAAAAAAACTGTATCTTTTTCATAGGTGACATGTATCTTTGGTATTATGGTTGTTTGTAGAAAAAATGAGCTACACAAATTGGAATTTAGAGATGTAAATGATTATACATCAACCCTTTTAATCACAATTAAAGATACAAAAACTAAAACAACACCAAAATTCACAGTAACGGGAAAGTATTATGAAATATGCAAGAAGTACATGAATCTTCGTCCAAACAATTGTACAACCCCATCTTTTTTATCAATTACGTAAACGGAAAATGCACAGTACAAAACGTAGGAATAAACAAATTTGGAAACATGGAAAAAGAAATTGCTACTTACTTAAATCTTCCAGATCTTAATTTATATATCGGACACTGCTTTCGCCGCAGTTCTGCCACAATATTGGTTGATGCTGGTGGTGATATCACGTCACTAAAACGTCACGGAGGATGGAAATCCACAACAGTGGCCGAAAACTACATTGACGAATCAATTCAAAATAAAGTCAGCGTAGCCGATCAAATTATGAATTCAATTGAATATAACCAAACCAACAATTCAATAAACATTACTACTCCATCAACATCAACAATGGCATCCACCAATATTGTCACAAAACTACCAGAAGCGCCGCAGTTGCATTTTAATAACTGTACCATCACAAATATAACTGTAAATCAAAAATAATTCTAAAATTTTCTTTTTTTTAAACTTTGATTTTGTGACATTTTTGTGTTTTGTTTATAATAAAAGTTTTTCCATAATATTTCCTTAGTCAGAACTCATAATTCCATTATAATTTTTAAAAATTTTGAAAATAAAGTGCTTATTTTTCACTATTAGGACTAGTCGTAGAAAAAAAGTGTATGCAACTCTCATTTAATGGCTATTAAGGCACTCATATTCATTACGGCACTCGCCTACGGCTCGTGTCGTAATTCTCATACTCGTCTCTTAACAGCTGTCATTAAATGCTCGTTGCATAATATACTATTTTTCTACGCTCGCCTCTAAAACTGACTATTAAAAACTCACTGTCAATGCGAAAAGTTAGCGATTCACACATTTTTTCCCTAGTAACCATTTTAACATCGCAACCAGGTAAACAATGTCTTAATGAAATAATCACCTCACTTCATTTTACTTTACGCATCGCCATGGCTAACCTGATTATTACTGTAATTCGTCATTTTTCTGGAACTGGCTAAAATTATTGACAATTGCATCACTGCGCGTCCATCATCACCCAACATTTTTATTAAGTTTGTGAGTTTTTGTGAAGTTGAAGACGGAATCTGAAGATAAGAGATTTATTTATTTTCCTAAAACGTCTCGTGTTCTACTAAAATTACACTTATTTATACAGTACAAGGACATAGTGTGTTACACAGTGTCAGTGATGTATTTCTGGTTGCCTGTTATAAAGAAATTTCAATTATTTAACAATTTTGTCATTTATTTAGAACCATAGAAAAAAATTGTGTGTATTTCGAGTGTAAAGAGTCATTTTGGTATTCGGTTGCTTTTTCGCGCTCTCTTTACACACTAAATACATAAATTACTATTTCGTATGGTCATCTCTTTCTTACTCAAGCATTCTATTTTGTTGTTCATGTTATCTAATTGCTGTTATATACAGATTGCGGCAGGCAACTAGGACCATAGCAAAAGCAAAGATTACAGAATAAATATATATTTATTCTGTAATCTTTGACAAAAGCAAGGGGACCTACATGTGGCCGTAATTGTGTAATATTAATAATAGCAAAGGTTTTATTGCACAGCACTACTTTGACATGCGAGGTTGATACTATTTTTACAGCCAACTACTACCAATTTTTCCGAGTTGTTGCAACATCCATTTATAAAACCAAACGCTTTGATTTTATAAACGTGTCACCTGTTGTTTTAAGCAAGTTTCACAGCTAACTCTTGTAGTTTACCGTTATTTTCATAGCGTAATTTGGTGTACATACAGACCAAAAAGACAGTCTTTGAAATATTTTTACAAAGAAAAGCCCGATGCTAACCTGAGTATAACCACGTAAAGATAACTGAAATTACCAATAAGAGAAAGCAGCAACTCATGTCGAAAAGAATACAATATGTCACATTCGATGCTAGGAGTATTAACTGGTTCTGAATATTATTCCAACACACATTTGTTTACTGTAAAGGAGGACATAAACATTTTTTATTTTAACGGATAAACAATTTCGTTAAACAACGAAAGCCATTTCAAGTAGTCTAAAAAGGTAGCACATCAAAATATAAACAGTAGAAAGGAGTTAATTAATAAAATATTTAATATAATTAATGTTAGTTACATTTGCTGTAATTTCATAAAAGCATTCATCTAAGCAAATTTATATTAATATTAATAACTCTTTAAAATTATAGTTGGTAGTCAAAATATACAGCTTATCAATTTATATTGGACCTTATCTTATAAACTTTTCAATTTTATACTACGCAATAATACTCAATTAGCTTTATAGAAAATTTCAAATTAAAAAATAGCAAAATTTCAAAAATTTCTTTATATGTCTATTAAATGTAATTTAAGTTATGATGATGTAATTTACACGAAAATTTAAAAAGCAAAAATTTCATAAAATGAACGATCATAGTAAGACCTATATTTAGATAAACGTAAAAAAATGTATGACTACTTAAAAAAGAAATGTGGACATTTTCAAAATCTACACGAAAGTCAATTTTGTTTTTATTTCTGGAAGTCGACAATTTTGGATTCTAAACATCTATCAAATCACATTAAATAATTAAAACATCTATACCCATTTGAAATAAAAATCTAATTAGAGTTTTTTTAACTCTGTAACGTCCTATTTCAGACTCTCTCTCTCTCTCTCTCTCTCTTTCTTCTTATCCCCTCGAAGAACAAAGAACAGAATAAACTATTAAAAAGCATTTGAAAAAAGGGGGAGAAATAGCCTGACAATTGAAAATAGATAATATGGTTTACTTCATTTAAAAATTTGCATTTTAATATAGTTTTCCCAAATTATTCTATCGAGGAGCATTTGCAGCTTTCCTTTTTAATTGCACCGTGCAAGTTCGTGCGGGACTTTAAAGTAAACTTTTATGAACACGTCCGCCCGAACTATACACAACTAAAACAACAAGAACGACACCAGCACAAGTCCGCAGTATTTATTAAAGGTTATTAAATTACAAGATCCAAACTGCATTAACTGAAAACGTAGTACAAAAATAAGGAATGTTTCTCTAAAGTAATTAAACTCTGCAAAATTCTATTAAATAGACAAATAATTACGTATCTTGGCTACTAAATTGAATATTTGTATAAATAATTATTAAAGGTATGATCAACTAAATTCTGTGTATGCGTGTTTCCTTACATTATTTCACTGTTGCGTTAAAAAAACATCGTCGTCATTATTATCTTCCTGTTCATCCTGATATTGAACTTGTTTAATATTATAAATTATATATTATAAATGCCACTAAGATAGTTAAATCATTTGAATCACTGAATGTTCTCATAAGTTGTTCTAGTAAAGTTAAATGGCCTGAATATCTCATTAAATGGTTGCCAAAATTAATGAAGTGCCAGGAAATATAATCAAACATTATCGTAAAAGCAATTAAATGGAATTTACTAATTAATACTAACAAATTAGGCAAACTTTAAAAAAAGGCCCACCAAACTAGTTTTCTGGATGTATATGTCGGTGATATTATAGCTTAGCTTAGCGATTAGTTAACGGCAATTTGTTGTTGCTTCCGTTTTTTTTATTATTCAAATTCTGTTTTGATTTGGAAAACAGATCAAGATGATTAACCCGAAACGAACTTGACAAATTAAATGGTATGACAAATTATTGACTTTCTCATACTGTTAGTGTGAAAACCTTTACTCACATTTGTGAAAATTAGAGTTGATGATGGTTTCCCAAATTTGAAACGTCAAGAAAGGTTTTACAAATTCAAAAAAAAAACCATTAATAATGAAGCTGCGTTCGAAATTTACATATTTTCGTTTTTTCCGTGATAAATCAAAAACTGTTGTTGGCGAAACGGCATTTCTTTTTTATTCAATTGTTAATTAGCATCTATATCTGTCTTTAAAAGGTCCATACAAAACGCTAGAACAAATAGGGACCCGAACAAATTCCTTAGGTTAAATTATGGCGTTCTATCCCAACTTGCTTTAGTCCAAAAATTGACAGTTGTCGAAATTGTCAAAGTTATAATAATAGCAGAATATGTACGAAATTTGCTATTAATGGTTTTTTGATGTGCGGAAACCAGATCTGATCACAATTTTGATGTACATTGCACACCAGCATTTCGCATACGTCGAAAGCTTCCTAACTTTTTTGTAACTCGGTGTATTAAATTTCTAACAAAAATTCTAATTTCTTTGCAGTTTTTGTCCAAAACAGGTATACATACTTGGTGGATGTCGCTCCGAGCACTTTTTCTGAGATAATTGAATTTAAATTTATTGCATACTGAAACTCGTCGTTGCCTTCCTTCAAACTTTATCCAGACTTAGAACTGGTCCAAAAAAATTGGAGCGTGGAGGTCAACGGGCCAACAACAATAAAAATTTACATAACAACGAGTTAACAATGATAGGTATCGTCATTAGTTACAAAATAGTATTGTCAAACAATTCAATTTGACAAACCTTTATCGTTTAATTTCAAAATTTAACATTTAATTTTTAGATTTTTCGCTATGGCCGTACCTTACATTTCGCAGAAATTACCGAGATATTATTAGTTTATGATTATTATCAATGGAATGGTCGGGAGTCGGTGAGAGTATACAGAGAAATATTTTCAAATAGGCGGGTACCAAACCACCAAACATTTGCTGCTGTTGAATGACGTCTTCCAGAAACCGGTGGTTTTGCTCCTTCAGCTGTTGTTTATGTACGAAATCGTACGATTAGGACACCTGAGATTGAAGGAGAAATTTTAGAACGAGTTAGAGAAGATCAGAGTCTGAGCATCAGATGGCTGGGTTTGGAGGTTGGAGTTTCTAAAGATATAGTAAATAGGATTTTAAGAGCACGGCTGCTGCATCCTAACACCTTCCGACCGTACAACAGCTTCTATCCCTCGACCCAGAATTAAGACTAGCTTCTATCGATTCATTAATGAACGGAGAGCAATTGGATGAAAATTTTCAACAGTAATTGTTGTCTTGGTTACGGCTCGTGAACTAATTTTGCTATTGGTCATTAATGAGTGTCGTACGATTTTCATTAAAAAAACGTTTACCGGTGAGTATTGTTTTACAAGATGAGGCGTGACAAACTTAAGTTCAGACATGACTAGATTTTCTATCTTTTTTTCCAATGCCTACCCTAAATGAGTTTTTTAACACACAATATAATGAACATGTTTATGGTGATGAAAACTCGCAAGCAATGAAGGTTTTGCATTATCAATCTAAATTTAAAATTAACGTATGGACAGGAAACATTGATATATGTATTTATAATTAGTACTGTCATCTTACCACCTCGTTTAAATGATTTTAATTACCTGGAACACCACCGAGTAAATTTGCCAACTTTATTGGATTATTTTTCACTGGCTAGTAGATAAAATACGTGATTCATACACGACTGTGCACCCCCACACACTTCGCTTTAAATGTTAGAAATCATTTAAATAAGAATTTTCGAAATTGATGGATCGGATGTAACACTGTTAGATTACTTTTATGGGGGATATATTAAAGATATGGTATCCTCTAGACCTGTAAACACCAAAGAAGAATTGTGGGCACAAATACAAAATTCAGCAAACGTTTTACGGTTAGATGCAGAGATGATTTCTCCGTCGAATTAATCTTGTGTACTTGCATTTTAAACATTTACTTAGAGTTTTTCTGAAAAATTAACATTGCTTATTTGGTTAGTTATTGATTTTGTGTGTTATTCCTATTGGTCTTTGCCAGTTCATTTTTACATTCTTATCATTGTTAACTCGTTGCTACGAAAATGTTTATTGTAGTTGGCCCGTTGGCCCTTAAACACGCTCCAACTTTTTTCTACCACTCCTAAAGCTTGTATTACACGGCGTGTGGAGCGACGCGCTTTGCGTGTGACTTGACGAGACACGCGCCTTGAGAACGGGCCGGTGCGACGAACTTGAGGCGGCATGTTGGTTCCCGTCGATTGGCGGTAAATTTCGCACACTTCCAAAGAAAATGCGCCGCGCGCGGAGTGGAGCCACTCTGGTACGCAGTCACACGATACGTGATCCAGTAGTCATTTACCTTTTGTGGCAACATGTGGTCAAACGATGTAATATTTGAATTGTTAACGTTATACAAACAAGAACCAATAATGTGGAACCCCAAGCATGAGGGGACTTTTGTTGTGCGACCCCACCCAAAACCGGTTTTTCTTCTTCTCTTGTAACAAATCATCACTGTTTAACAAAATGTATAAGCTGCTGCACAACCGAGCATCAGTTCTTGACGCCTGGACATTCTCAAATGCGAAAAAAACCAGCGTGCAGCGCAAATCACGCCCAGGCGGCTTGAAAGTTGTCAATCTACTGGCAGTGAGATCGCCATCGTTCCAGACAGACATCGGCGCGTCACTCCGTACGCCACACGCCAGGCGCGTCGCTCCACAGGCCGTGTAATGCCATCTTAAGCCTGGATAAAGTGTGAAGGGGGACAACGACGAGTTTTCAGTACGCAATCAAACATTTAAATTCAATTATCTCAGAAACGGTTGCTCGGAGGACACCTATCAAGCATTTTTTTAAACAAAAAATGCCAGTGAATAAGATTTTTTCTTAGAAACTTAATACACCGAGTCAAGCTTTCGATTTATGCTAAATGTACAGTGCCTTTATATAGACAGTGGCGACAATGGGTGTCCTATTTTTCATTGGCTCCCTAGATCACGTGGTCTTAGCCGCCATGTTTAGGCTAAATCACCTGCGATTCGTGTTATACTTTTGGTAGCACTGAAGTGTATTGTCAGTCCATGTCAAATTCGTGGTTAGTAGGTTTGACACAAACTGACGCAAATCTTAACCTGCAAATCTCGAATGTTTTCAGTACTGCCAAACGTAAAACACGTATCACAGTCGACTCTGATCACAGATTTAAATGAACACCGTTAGAAATTTGCCTAAATATGGCGGCGGGGGTGTGGCTTAGTTGTATTGTCGCCACTATCTATATAAAGGCACTGTAGGTAAATGTAGAGTCCCTGTATATAGGTTACTAAGAGTTGGGCAAACAACGGGATACATTTTGATTGGTTTGGATCACTTTTTGCAAGGCATGTGTGATAAAAGTGCGTTTTTGCATATTTTGTAACATGTTATGACTGATAGTTTCACACATGCAAATCTAAATCTTAACTAAATTGGCCGTATATTCCCCAGAGTCGGTTCTAGAGTCCTAAGAATGATGAATACTCTGAAAACTCTCCCATCAAAGGCAAGTAGCAAGGTTGGTTCCCATAACCTCTTTGTCGACATATGTCAAATATCTAATTTGGATCAAAAATGTATGTCAAATCAGGCTGTTTGCCCAACTCTTAGTAAACTATATACAGGATCTCTAGGTAAATGTTGCTGGTGACGCCCTCTACAATTTACATCATAACTGTGATCAGCTCTGACTTTGTCATCCCAAAAAAAAAAAACCATTAATACCAAATTTCGTGTAGATTCTGCTATTATTAAGATAATATTTAAAAAAAGTAAAAACATAATACCTTTGACGCCCTGTATTCGAAATCTATAAACTTTTGGACTAAGGCAAGTTCGGCTAGAACGTCATAATTTAGCCTCTGGAATTTGTGCTAGCATTTTGTACGGACCTTGTATATCAAGTCAAACTCAATGTTGTTTAAAACGATAAGTTATGTCCATGTTAATCGTAGGCGTCTGTTAATTTCTTCAGTTTGGTTTTCTTTGTGGAACTTTATTTTATGTTACAAATAAACATACTCATTTACTACCTCTATTTTTATGATTTTCCCCTAACAGATTTACATTTCCTGACGATAATATTTTAGGTTTTTCCCTGTTCATTTGTAACCCGACTTCGGCCGATCTTATCTTAAGGCTACTGCTACCTACACTTACAAGCCATGCTGTTGGAGATTTGGCAACGCTGATCGTAGACCAATTTTTGTACTGTTTATTTATAAAAATGTCTGTTGAAATGTGGCGTGTGATTAAATATTAATATGTTGGACTGCTCTAAGTTTGACGAAATACATTTATTTATATTACTGTACTGTTTGTGATAAGTGCAAGTAAAATTGCTGCTAGAATTCATGGGGTTTATTAAGTATTTCACTGAGGTAAGTAACAACCTAACCTCATTTTTAGGGCATTTCTTGTAACTTTTAATTTTATATTTAGAATGCCACGAAGACGCTGTGTACCAACCACAACAGTACCTTAAAAGAACATCGTATGCAAACGCTAACATTTTCTTTTCAATGAACGAGATCCGAAAGAAAGCATGGCTTCGTGCAACAGCACGAGAACGTTGGACTCTAACAAAAGGTTCTGTCGTGTGTGAAATACATTTTAATGGAAAATACATTTGAAAACGTTAGAAATGAGAGTGGGTAAATGTAGAACTGGTGATGCATTACCCTCAATTAGCTGACAAAGCTGTCCCAAGCGTATTTCCAAATTTACCAACATATTGTCGTCGAAAGCGCCTCAAGAAAGGACAAATCCTGAATGTAGAAGAAGACCAAATATTGGAAAGACATGCACAAACAGTGAAAGTGTTTTTAAGTGATGACACCAGCAGTTTTTGAAGTTTATGGAACAATTTTCGTCGCACAAATTTAGATGTTACCAAGCAGATAAGTTTATTATGCTCAAATAAGATTATTTACAGCTGTAGCACCATATTTTTGCATATATGTTGTACTCTCAATCAGCAGTGGTGTATAGAAAGTTACAAACTTTAAAATAATTACAGAAATGTTCTTTTATACATATGTTACATAGGTTAGGTTGTTTTATTTTTATAATATACTGTAGATGTTTGTATTGCTTGACTATGTAAATAAATGTCACCATTACAGAAGCTATCTTAGTTAATTACAGAGTAAAATTTGATAAAGAGTAAAACTGTGCTCTTTAAAGCAAAATTATTTCAAATGGTAGTATTGTAATTTAGGACCACCAACTACCAGAGATGCAATGTTGCCAAATCTAACATCATGGCTTGTAAGTGTAGGAGGCAGTGCTTAAGCTCAAACAGAATTTCCTGCAATTCGTCAGTGTCTTGGCTAATTAGCACAATATCATCAGTGAATCGAAATTGATTTAAATATCTGTCATCGATTCTAACTCCCTTTGCTTCCCAGTTCACCATTTGAAAACATCTTCAACGCAAGAGTAAAAAGTTTTGAAGAGATAGTGTCGCCTTGCCTCACTCCTCCCTTTATTGACATTTATTAGTTTTGCAATCTTCACTGATGATTACTTCAGATGTTGCTTTATTATATGTTTCGAAGTAAGTTTCTGTATCTAGAATCTATTCTTTAGTTGTTCATGGCTTGAAAAATTGCCCACAGTTCTACTGAATCAAAAGCTTTGTTATAATCGTCAAAGGCTAGGTGGATGGAGACATTGTACTCGTTGAATTTTTCGATTAGTAATCACACAGATTGTATATGGTTAACAGTACCATAACCCTTACAGAAAGCGGCTTGCTCTGAAGGTTAATAGTCTTCTTCTCTTCTTCTCAGCCTTCTTTCATCACCGTTGGATATAGGCCTCCCCTAGATTTTGCCAATTGGTCCTATTTTGTGCTGTTTGGTGCCATGTGTTCCCAGCGATTTCTTTGATATCGTCAAGCCACCTCTTCTGTGGTCGCCCGACGCTTCTTTTGGTTGTTCTTGGTCGCCATTCGTAATTCGACTCACCCATTCACTTGATGTTTTGCGAGCGATAAGTCCAACCCAGGTTAATAGTAATCAAATTTATTCATCAGCATATTGGTTGTAATTTTCGTACGTAATTTATATGGGTGGGTAGAAGACTTACAAGACGAATTGTCTATTTTTGGGTTACCTGTTCTTATAAACTTCATATTTTTCTTGTTTTCTATGACTGAGTTTACCAATTGTGTGTTATAGTCCCGTATAGTTTTGTTCAGCTGGACATAGTCCGGTGTTCCATTAGTCATGTTTCTTCTTTGTCTCATAAGTCCCGTAATGTCACTTTTTATCCTTCCGTTCTTATTTCTACCTTTAATTGTGTAGCGATATCTTTCTAACTGTTGTATTGTATTAATGTCGGCGTTCATTGTTTTTAGGCTTTCTCGTTGGATAGTTTTTGTGAAGTTTTTGTTGGTATTTTTGTGAGTTATCCCTGAACATTTCTGCAATAGAGAGTTTCTGCTGTTTTATTAATTTATTTCTTTCCGTCTTAGTGTTGATATCCACTATTGATCTCAGTATCCTATGGTCGCTGCCTGTGTCGAAGCGGTTTAGCACAGATACGTTCTTAATGATATTTTTATGATTAGTGTTAATGCAATAAATTTCGTTTTTAACAGTTGAATCTGGACTTCTCCAAGTCCACCATTTCTTTTTTTGGTTTTTGGAAGAAAGAATTCATACAATATAACTTTTACTTTTGGAGATAATTTATCAGCATTTCACCTCGTTATTGACAGAACCCAGTCCAAAGTGACCTCGGTATCGAGTATTATTAATATGGCGTTTCTCTATTTTAGCATTAAAATCGCCGTTATGATCTTGTAATGTGCGTTTTCTGCTTTTTGCCTGTGTTATGTCTTCGTATAGTTGCTCTATTCTTCGTCATCTGAAGAACTTGTAGGGCATAAACCTGAATTAATTGACACTGTATCTTTTAGATATTTGCGTAACGATATATATTACTCTCGGTGATATCGAATTCATTTTATTGACAAGGTGCTTAATTTTCTTATCTATCATGATACCTACTCACCTATTCCCATCTGTATGTTTTTTTCTGAGTTATTTGATACAGCAGGTGTCCTGTTTCTAATGTTATATTTTCGTCGGGCAGGCGAGTCTCCCATAAGCCCAAAACATCCCATCTAATTTTCGTCAGCTCTTCGTTTAATTCCTCTAGATGTTCCATAGTTCTCATTGTTCGAATGTTATATGTCGCTACGTGGATTTTTGTAGTTTATTTCTTCTTCTCGAGGCAGACCTTTTTAAAGCCGTGGAACTCATCCCTTGGAAGATCTACCCACCAGGGGTCCAGTTCGCAAATTTTATAATTCAATATGTTTGAAGAGGAGGGGGGTAAATAACCATACTCTTCCAGGCTGGCTAAACAGTTGGAGATGTTTAACTCAGCCGTCCCTGACATGGGCAAAAGACGCTGTGTGCAGCCGCCCAATTTGGGTACATACGCTGCTGAAGTTTATCATATCTGACTACTCTCACTTAATTTGCGTGCAGGTCAATGTAGTAGGCCTTAAATGAGAGGGGGGCACCTTATGAGGATCAGTAGTCTGAAACCTTCTCTAGTCTAGAACACTTAAAAGGACCGTCGAGACTAAATGTACTACCTCTGCAGCGTGTCCCTGCACACCTCAGAATAATAATATCAATTAGTAACCGTCACCCCTACTGTTATCTTTTTCTAATTGATACTGTGTTTGGTTAATTTCTATTCGTAACGCCGCTTGTGAAAATTAATTTCCATTAATTTTGGGCTAAGCCGGCCCTGTAGATTTCGATTCGTGATATAATCCTAACTAGCGGCTCCATGAAACCCGCTGAGTTGGTATCTTGAAAAAACCGCCGCCATTAATAACGTCTACGCAGCTTCCTGGAGAATTACCTTTTCTGCAGCCACACCCCACGCGAGTTGAAATGCATCTTGTGGGTTGCACATTTTGCCTTTTAACCAGTATTCGAGTTTATGTGTTGGTGCAAATACGTCGCTCAGACGGGGTGTTTAAAAATTAGCAAAATGCTATAGTAATACTTACATTAACACGAGGTTTCCTAATTTCTGTGAGACACCTGCTCGTAAGGCACTAACGGTGGTTCAATGCAAAATAGCTACAGATGGGAGGCCTTCCACGGCAATGAAACAGGGAACCCACCGGTCCTCTGATGCAAGGGAGCGCCTAAGCGAAAATAAAAAGGTATGTGGCCCGAGAAGTAAAGTTGCAAAATTCTAGAACGGCTACGAGGAAAACTGCCCTTAGGTGGAATGAGAGCTGAAGAGCGATATCAACACAGTCATATATTGCAAGTGAAGAAGGCAACGGAAATTTATTTGCAACTGGCGAAGAACGCATGCCGTGACGGAGCGGTCAAGACAAGAATCGCGGCGAGTAACCCACGAAACGAGTAGCTTTCAACCCGTAATATTATTTAATTTATTTTGTCGTGTACTTTTACATATTGTAAGATGTATCTTTATAATAGCGACGTCAAATAATATCAGCACGGGCGCTGGGTATCTTACTTCCGGTTCTGCCAGCGGCCTTTGGTTGCATACTGAGTGCAATGTAATTGTTCCAGTAAAATTCCTATGTTCGAGTTTGAGAATGGACACCCGATATAACAACATATAGAAGTACACATACAAGTAGGTTTTAAAAGCCAATTAGAAAATTTTTGAAATTCTTGGAACTTTCAAATTTTGAAATATTTTTGAAGAATAAAGAAAGTTTTATATGATTTCTTTATTGAGTTCGAAGAAAAACTTAAGATGATTTACTCAAAAGATGCACCCATCCTGTGAATGCAAGAGAGACAACCAACGCCCCATGAGTACCAGAGAGAGATAGATTTATCAATTTGAAATTCAAAACGATCGCTAAATTAAAATTAAAACTGCATCCGAGAGAAGTGCGCGCGCAGAAAACCAAGATGGCAGACACCCGGGAAGTTTAAATTCAAAAAATTGAACTTGGAAAAGAATCTGAAAAATTTCAAATTCAAATATTCGCGCGAAAATTGAAAATGGCTGCCGCGTAATTCCGGAAGCAAATTAAAAATGGCCGCCTCGTAATTTAAGCAGTAGCACATATCAAAATTAAATATCAAACTTCATATGTGATTAATTAGATCAAAACGAGAAAATTAATCAGAACATTTGATTCGCGGTTTAATTAGCGGTTTAATTGAATAAATCAATTTAATCGATCATTTTAATTGACCCAATTAAAAACAAAATGGCCGCTATAGTCCCAACTGTTCTACTTATATGATTTTCTATATTAAAAGATAGTTAACAAGTAAATAATATGAACTAATTATATTATCATTGAGAATGGAGAATGAAATACAATAGAGATAAAAAGGTTTTTAATTTTTACTTCTAACCAAATAAAAAATCCTATAAGTTTCTACCATTTTCTCCAATAAGAAATCACTCTAAAAAAAATTTAAATGAATCAACATTGTGACTACTATGACCTATATTTTAAGAAATTCAGACATGGCCACCACCTTGTTTCACGTTAATCATTGCGAAATTAACTTGCAAAAAAAGAACTACGCATCCCCTTTACTTAAAATTTTCATATTTACCAATTATTTCGATTACGTGTATGTAATTTATTGTGAACTAATTAATTTTAAAAAGGCAAACGGAATGACAAAGGTGTAGAGAAAAAGTTAATTATGTTTTGCGACCCTTTTTATGTAATAGACATACAATCGATCTTCCACAATCGTGCATTTCGTGTTTGAAACTTCAGTTTAAAATTTAATTACCTAGGAAGTCTATAAATTCAGTTACACCCACTTTGCACTTCGATTTGAAAGCCACCTCAAGATGAAGAGCAGCCGTTCTTACCCCGAGAACTACTTTGCAGCCAACAAGTTTGTGCTGAAATTCGGAGGCATGTGGATACCGGACAAACACGAACGCTCTTGGAAGCGAATTGCCTTTACATACTACAACATCTTCTGTGTGCTCTGCTGCGAGATTTTATACCACCTTTCCGAAATTTCGAAACTGCCCGAAACGCTCACCAACCTGGAGATCCTGATCGAGCACACCGGCATGCTGATGACGCACTTCTTGGGCACCTTTAAGGTCTTCACCTTCTACTGGCGAAGAGGCCAAATTTTTAAGCTGCTGGAGATTCTCGAAGATGACGAATTTAGATATGAAGACATGGACGACTATCGGCCCGGAATCCAGTTTCAAAGCGCAAAAGCCCAAAGTTCGAGAGTCACTGTTATGTTCTTCATCGCCGCCACGCTGGTCCCTGTTTCGAACTATTTAGCAGCAGGCTACAACTTTATTTTCCTAGACCATGCCGATTTTTTAAGCAAAAACGTTTCTTGTGACCAAGTCTTGCCTTACTTCAGCTGGATACCTTTTAGCGTCGATACCAAATTTCTCTGTGGGGTCGCTCTTGTCCTCCAGTTTATTCCACTGGTGATTTATGCGTGGCAGATAATTGGTGAATCCATTATATCCAGATAATCTTAATAGTAAGTATTTTTAAAACTAAATGATTTCTAGGGCATGATACGTTATTCAGCAGCGTGTTGGCATTTGCAAAGGCGCATCTTCTGTCTCTCCAAGGAGCTTTCGAAACCATAAAAGAAAGATGTCTGCAGGCATTAGACTTACCAAATAATTACTACGTGTTTCGGGTCGAGGAGAATCCAAAACTCCAACAAAAACTGAACCTGGAGATGAAAAAGTGCACAAGACACCTACAAACCATTATTGAGTAAGTTCCCGTATTTATTGAAAAACATTTCAAATCTAGTCCACTTCCTTCTTAAACTAGTTTGGTATGTGCAAGATTTCGATGTGAGAAGCCGGCCATAAATAAAGATTTAAGTTGTTTACATATTAAAATAAGTGCGTGAGAATAGGTCACTTTGGACAAATTGTATTTGTCACGGCGTTCTATATTTCTAAATTAGAGTGTAGTATATTATTCCTGTCTACCTTACAGCGTGTTTATAAAATATCTGCAGCAAGTTTCGAGGTAAATTTTTTCAAAAAACAGGACACCTTTGTTATTACTTTTTTAATTTCGTTATCTGGAATTATTTTTTCGGCGCTATGTATCAAACATTCCAAAAACCTGTTTAATGCTTAGAGTTGCACAACCTGCAAAACCGAGATAATAAAGGTAACACAAATCACATATTAAGAACTATTAAAAACAACCACAGCTAAAAATATTGCATCAAAATTGACATTATGCAAATAACACTGACTTTGTCACCTTCCAAAGTCACCCAGAAGTTAGTAATGGATAAAATTGCAAAGAGCTCTCGTTGTATTCAAACCACCCTGAATTCAAAGTTACTAATAAATATAAAAATTATGCACGGTTCGTTATAGTCAAAATGAACTCAGGCAGTTACTTTAAACAAAAATTAAAATTAAACCACGCCCACGTTCGTAAAATTCTAAAACGGCAACTCAAAGGTTGGATTATTAAATTACCCAATAAATGTTGTTACAACAAAATCATAAACTGAAATAATATCCGGGGTTATATAAACAAATAAAATTATTAAATTAATTATTTGCCTGAATGCGAAAAGATAACCCTATTTAAAAACGGCTCCTCGGACCCACCAAAAAGCCTGTCCTTAAACGTAATCCGCCGACGCGACGCTTATCATAAACGTCTTCGAACAACAAATGGCATTTATAATTACATAAAACTAAAACTTTCTGAAAAAATAAATGCATTTACTCAACGCTATGGGCGCTATCGGAACCACAAGTCCGTTCATCTCAATAGTCCAACAAATGACCTGAATTCAAGAATTGTATTACGTAAATCGATAAGCAAGCATGGTTGTTCAATTACACCTACATTATAAACTAGGTACTAAATTAGCAAAGAAACAAAATTGAAGACACTGAATGAATGGTAGAAGCCAATAGATTTTAAATGCTTTAGATTAATTTTGGTAAACATCTTATTAAGCTTCTGCGATTCTGAGAACTCTAAATAAAACAGCAAACGCGCTAGGTTTCTTCTTTGAAGTTTCTTGGAGCCTGGCAGCTCAGATGGAGCAGGGACCATCGGGCTGTGGAAATTTCTGTAGCCCTAATAATATCTGATGAGCTCTGCATGCCATTCAGAAGTATGGCAGAAAATATAAAATGCCTGACATCGTGTTCCCCACGATGCAGCAGATCCGTTAGCGGCTCCAAGACTGTATACACTACCTGCAGGCGTAATTCACTTTTAGATTAACGTCAATACGCCATAATAGTTTCTCCCAAACAAAAGATAGAGACAGCTGAAGGGGGAAAATTCCTTTTTCTCTTAAGCCCCCGGCCGCAAGCCACTTTCTAAGAACACCGGGACAAGTATCAAAATTAATGATTTCCCAAAGTAAAAATATGCAACCTACTCCACACACAGGCAGTTAAAGTGACCTAATACCCCCAAAAACAGCATTTTTATATTTGGAAAGGCCACTTTACGAAAGCATTAAAAATAGCTACTGCGTAACGGTAAAAAAACAACGTGGGTCGTGACAATGTTTCCTTAAGTGTTAGAGTCAGGATCTCAATCATCAGGCATATCTCGCTGCTCTATAGATAACTCGTTTATCTATATGCTTTTTAATTCAATATTTCGTTCTATCTAGCCGTTTGTCCAAATCTATGCTTCCTCTTCCTGTCGCTTAAAGTAACCCCTAGATTGAATCGTTTCAGAGTCAGTTGCACTACCTGAAGTGGAATTATGTTTATTTTCGTCCTAAGGCTCAAGTTTTCAACTCCATAAATGATAACAGACATAAAACACTAATCCAAAACGTTCTTTTAAATCTACAACTCACATATGGACGAGGTTTTCCAGTTGATCATCCTACTTTTTTTCTATTGAATGTCTTTTTCTATTTTGATGTCTTACTGAACCTACTTAATAAGGTTTATCAAACTAAAAGATACCAAAACATTGTTATTATCAACAAACCATGTATTGTGATGGTCTTAGGCCCACGACCCGATTCTGCTGCTAGCAGTACAACTTAAGAAACAAGTCAATAAGCACAGAGTTGGGGTGTTTTATATAACTGCAATACTAAGCTTAAATTTCAATCAGTAAATCCATTGGAAAAGAGATGCCAGTATTAATAATTGAATTGAGTAAAGAAAGCAAAGGGCAAAGCTTGTTTTTCACAAGGTTTAAGTTGACGTTCAAATTAATTAAATATTAGGTTTGTGCAGAATGAATGGCCGAGCCGAAAGAAATAAATAGTCACAAAAAGGTTTGCGAAGTGCATGTCAATGAAGCGTAGATTTCAATATAGCTACGCAGAGAAATTGTGAGCAATCTAAAAAAAGGTATAGGAAGCCAGAAGAAAATAATAATACGTTGCAAAGAGCAAATAAGAAGTCAGGCAGCCAGACATAAAAAAGCAAGTGAAAAGCAGACAGATGGACATGAAAAAGCAAGTGAAAAGCAGACAGAAGGAGATGGAAAAGCAATTATTAAGAAATGAACTCCATAAAATAATCAGTTCAATTAACGCGAGTGAAATAGAGCAGAGTAACTAATAAAACGTGTTTGTGGCGCAAAGAGACATTTTAAAGTTAAGAAATGGACAATATTTTAGTTACAAGAAATTTATAAATTTAATAATTTGTAATCAAACTTATTTCCTAAATGTACTTATTTTGATCAAAACTAACTTCAGTTAGCTTAGTAACCATAGTAATAGATTATAATTTATTTCAATAACGTAAAAACTAGGAGAACAAATGAATAATTAAATTAAGCTTGACATGTAGTCTTGTGCTCCACTTCAACTAAAGTTTTTATGTAATAAATTAACATATTTCGAGCTAATAAGTATATCATTATGTTAAGCAAGTGTTGAAGTTTACGTGGGAACGTTGCGAACATTGCGAAGAACACACCAAATTTTAAGGTACTGTTTTAACCTAAAAGAATCAGTGTTAGGATCGGGACATTTGTGTGCATAGGAGTCCAGACCATGCTTATCAAGATTAAATCATATCCTAGCATCCAGCGAAGCCACAATTCAAATTGTAACCATTTACCCAAATTTGAGGTTAGGCAAAGGTAAAAACAATTGCGAAATTTAGTCGGCGTCCCTTCTGACGTCATTTAACAAATTAATGCCTGAAACAAATTATAATAATAACCGCCAAAGCGCTACGATTTGAATAAATACCTCTGCGAATGTTCACAATTTTTGATTATTTTAAAGTCAACAACGCTGACTGCACGATACGAACCATTCTGTAGGTTTTGACATATTGCATACAATAACTACTGTAGTGGAACTAATTTGGGTGGACAGTGGCGCACCAGATTAAGTAAAAATTACAATTTATTAGGAATTCACCCCTGGGAATAGAGTTAATTGTTCTACTGAGCTAGCGTTTCGATAATAAATTGCAAATAGATAAAATATTAAAAGGGCATAATACCATTTATTTTGGGTCAAGTAAATAAAAATATACAAAACAGCATAAAATTTTTAATCAGTCTAAAATTAAATTAAATTTGATAAATACCACAAAAGTGAATTAATAATTATTAGAACAAACCATAGCAGTATATCATCTGAAAATACCAGGACTACGAAACGATTGATTAAATTAATCAGATACTCGACATATTCTTCAATGTAAGAATTTATAATAATTTTGTTACAAATTGTTACAACACACCTGGATTAAAAGCCATAGAAATAGAAAAACATCCAAATAATATAAACAGGGAAGATGTTTTTAAGCTTAGTAAAACGTAAACTCCTGTTATACACGATCTAAAGCATTACAACCACTGTGCGTCATACGGTCACGCCCCACAGATTACGTTGCACTCGAACGACCAATCAGCGTTACGTCATTCCGCGCTCCTGGCACAGAGGCCTATAAATAGCTCCCATACCGACCTGCAGTTCTCAGTGCGACTTTCACTCTGATGATGCAAGCTGCAAGTTCTTGCGAAAAGTTAGTGAATATGGATGCACAAACAGCAACAAGGCCAAATCTGCGTTCTTAAGGTACTCAAACAACACGAGCCACCAAAAAGCATGGCTATCGCGCGGGTTTTTGCTCGACTTCACAAGGTGCAAGGCACATTAAGCCAGAGAATGCTGGGTGTTCATCCATAAATACTACACTGTCTAAGCCGAAATTATATGTTAAGAAGAATAATCAAGATACTAGCAAAATCCATGTTGAAAAAGGGGCATTTATACAACTTCAGGAATGGAAAAAAGTTGATATAGCTGAGATATATCATAGGGTTATTAACAAACTCTGTGAATAAAATAAATAGCAAAATTATTAACAGTTTTAGATATTTTGATAACATTTCCATTTACCTGAAAGGTTTACATTGACCTGTAGTGCTTTCTCTTGGGTAATACCAAATGATACACAGTATTTACAACAATATCACCTATTATTATCTGAGAACATGAATAAAACATACACGAACATATACAAATATGTAGCAGTTTAGTACAGTTATTTATATACCGGGTGCTGACTTGCGCGACGCACCATGGGGATTTGCATAGTAAATTCTTTATATTCAATTATTTGCTCACCTAATGATTTTAGAGCTAAATTGAAAATATATTTTTGTAGAGAAAAAAATACTGCATCTATTCATACTATTGCTAACAATTTTTTCATTTTCCGGAACCGAAGGAATGCAAAAAATCAAACCAGCATTTTTACAAAAATCAGTGATGCCATGGAATTATTGAAACAAGCCAATGCCAACGAAAGTACTTGCTTGGTGACAATATGTGTTGCTTGTTTGTTTGTCATTGATGTTTGACGTTTAAAATAATTCATTATTAATTATGTTATGCTTAATGTCTCTACCTGGACCTTGTCCATAACAAAAATGGTTTTATGGTGGACATTCGTTAAGTAAGCTCCTTGTTTATTGTAAAATATCCGTATCAGCAAATTCCAAACAGTACAACCATTAATAGACTGATACATTAAGTTTAAAACTACATGCACGTTATTAAATAATTGTAGGTGCCATAATGAGGATCAGAACTTACACCAAAACGAGAAAAACGACACTATTTTATTATACGTTCAATCTTTTGAAGGCAGTGACTTCATGCACGCACTTGCGTTGGCATTGGCTTGTTTCAATAATTCCATGGCATCACTGATTTTTGTAAAAATGATAGTTTGATTTTTTGCATTCCTTCGGTTCTGGAAAATGAAAAATTGTTAGCAGCATTATGAATGAATGCAGTATTTTTTTCTCTACAAAAAATGTATTTACACTTTAGCTCTAAAATAATTAGGGGAGAAAATAATTGAACATAAAGAATTTACTATGCAAATTCCTATGGTGCGTCGCGCAAGTCAGCACCCGGTATACGCGTATACAATACTTTACTAGTTACACGAAAATTCTAAGGTTGCACGAGCTACAAGTGCTCAAGGCAGATTTTGGAGGCACAAGTGCAGTGCCAAAAATGAGAGAAATGCGTAAGTGGGTAAATTAACTGGAATCTGACAAAATTCTTTAATACTCAATGTACGTTATATAACCCACGCTTGCGCAAGTAGAAGGGTTTATGATTTAACGGGCGCATGAAGGGAATCCAAAGTATTTTTGCCCTGCGTCTAAAAGCTGGGAACTCGGACTTCCAGGGGCCGTAGCTACCACCGGGGCAGCCGGGGCAGCGCCCCTGGGCCCCCGAACATAGGGGGCCCCCGAAGACGGAGGAAGTTACTTTACGAAGTTTTGTCAGTTTTAAATGTGCATTCTGCCACAGAATAATACCCTAAATCTGAATGGCCTCTCTGTGTCGGCGCTTTTGATGTCAGCATACTCAATTTTTGTGACCTTGAAATTGTCCGCCATGATCCTAGTGGTGTGCAGAGGCGGTAAATTCAAAATTATGCGCCTAAATTTTAAACTGAACAGAAATAATCCGTACGTTTAAAATCCATGCAATTTATATGGAAATGCACAGTACACCATCTGCCACCAAAAGCTCTTTTTGTGCACTCATATTTAATTAATATTTTAAAACCACTTGCACAAAAAACATAACCTTCTTATAAGGGGTTATTGACCGCCACAAGTACACGTGTAAAATATGGAAAACAGCTGACTGCACACCACCAGACTCGCGCATGCGCAAAGAAAAACTAGCAAAATTTTCAGCTGACAGGCCATTCTGTATTATTCTGTGATTCTGCTATCTTAACAGAAAAAACACCAAATAGTAACCCCATTAAAACGGCTTACTAAATGAAAGTGGTGTAGAGGTAAAGGGAAGAAAATGTGGGGGCCCCATAATTATTTGTTGCCCCGGGGCCCCTAAGCCTGTAGCTACGGCCCTGCGGACTTCCATTTTATTGCGGACTTCCCAGGCAGTTACGTCAATGTTTATCGCTCGCCCTGAGTCTGCGCATAGCTACTTCGGAATCTATTCGGAGCTCGGATTCGTCTTTACTATCTAAAAAAGCTGTATAGTAATAAGGAAACAATCGATAAGGTGAAAATTAGAAATCGAAGGGGCTATAGTCGATCAATTTATTCTAGTACCTACTTCGACTGCGATATTGCTGATATTACAAATATTATAGAAGAAATACAGAAGTAGGCAACAAAAGTCACGCAAATAGCCTGATATTTAAATTGTACTGTATCGCGCAATAAATATATGCGAATAGAAAGTAATAGAAAAAATTATAAATGGATGGTAAAACCCGCGATAAAATATTCGATTGAAACACATGTAGAAACAAAACTTAAAAAAAAACTAAGAATGATTGAAATGAGAATAGTATCGACTGTGATGACCTTCGCTTTGGGAGATAGACAAACAAACACATCTATAAGAAACACTTGTAACATACAGGATGCGATAAAATAGAGTAAAAGAGTGCAATTACCACATCGACAGGATGCAGGAAGAAAGATTAGCGTATATGCGTAAAAATCAACGACCAATAAGAAGGCCTCCTGGACGACCACATACGAAATGAATTCAGAGCTGCTTCTGTTCTTCTACAATTTAAGAAACGGAAATTGTAGGTCAGGCAAATAGGGCTAAAAAATATATAGAATTCTAGTAATTTTTACTGTTCTAATTCTTAGCAGACACCTTGTCTGTTAAAAACTAATTTATTAACCTATACTGACTTTGCACTGTCTTTTTATCTTCTTTCAAGTCTACTAATTTTTACTCTTGTACTTTCTCAACAAGTATCTTGTGTATTTCAAGTCAATTCCAACTTATATTGACTTTAGCCTGTCTCCTCATCTTCTATAGAGTCTGTTCATTTTTACTCCAAACTCCCAAACAGGGATTAGCTTAGATCGTTAGCCCACTACGTAAGACCGCACAATTAGTTTTTCTTGAGACGCAGATCGACACTAATGAGCCCATACAATACAGTAGGGGGTTTGTTCGATTTGTTTACAGTTTGACGCCGTAATTTTTTTTCCCGAATTACAGGTGGGCACTAGTGAACCCAAAAGGGACAGAGGGTTATATTCGGTTTGTTTGTAGCTTTACGTCGTAAATTAGTTTTTTTCCCAAAACACAGGTGGGCACTAATAAACCCAGAAGAGATAGGAAGGCTTTATTCGGTTTGTTTACAGCTTCATGCCGTAAATTAGCTTTCCCGAGTTACAGGTGGGCACTAATGAGCCTAGAAGAGACAGGGTTTGTTTTACCTCCGGGAAAATTATTCACAGGATGAATAATTTATACAGTCCAGCTGGGTGAGCTGTAATCGTCGACGAGTATTCGAATCTTTCCTAGAGGGATCGCTGTCGGAAATTGTTGTCGAAGTTCGCTGAATCCTCTCGTTCGATGGAATTTTTCTTTTATAGCCGGCTGTTGTTTTCCCTCTTGCGTACCAACATCCCATGTTGGAGGTGCGCATTGGACGCTCTGTCGTGGCGGTCGCGCATAGCTATAGATTTATAGCCACGGGCGGTCTAAGGCGTGTGTAATGTGAAAATGCAAAGTTTAAACGCTCCTCATGTTATATTGTGAGCAATTAGGGTTTAAACAGGAGCGAAAGGTTACATTTGTGTCTAATATTTTGTGAGCAGTAGCACCCCCTATATTACTAAATCTTCTATGCTGATCCAGGAGTAGCAATTTCCTCTTCCATATTAGTATGCTTTGTTGTCTCTCTTGTAGTTTCTGATTGCAATATCGCTAGCCTGGTTCATGGTACAAAGTCCTTTCGATGACATCCTAATATTTGATCCTGCAACTATGGCGATACCCGCATGTCTTTCAGAAACGGTCTTCTTCAGAAGTTCTTCTGTCGGTATTCCCCCGTCTACATTAATTTGTAATATTCGTACCATTATATGTTCAGATATTATTCTCTTCTTTCACTGTGGTTAATTGCGGATTTATTTTCTATGCAACTATTTCGTGCGTTCTTTTACTCCCGGGGCGCAAACACCAAGTTCCTATATTTATTGCATGCCATCGTAGCAGCCTTACCCTCTTTCCCACATTCGTAACATGTGGAATTATTTGAGCACTCTATGACTTCGTGTCCTCCTTAACTACATTTGAGACATCTGCCTTTCATGTTCGTTCCTTCTTTTCTCCCATGTTACATTCCTTAGCAAGATGTCCATGCCGTCGGCATCTGTAGCACAGTATCGGTGTTATGATAGTCAATTTACTAACCAAAATATATTGACTTTACACCGTCTCTTCATCCTCTTCATCTTCTTGAACTCTGCTCCTTTTTACTTTTTACTAATTATATATTATTTACTAATTTATCTTGATTTTACGCTCTCTCTTCACATTCGTTTTCTTCTGTAGAACCAGTTTATAGAATTATATACTATAAACTATGTAGTTGAGTCTAGCTCAATATAGTCGGAATCAAGTCCCAATGGCGTCATCAGCCACACCAGCGCTCATGACAATGTTTGCACTGTTTCTGCATGGTTTTGAAGTCAACTAATTCTTTCTCTACTTTACAATAGATACTTTTACTGCTTAATTCGAGTTTACTGAACTATATTAGTTTTCCACCGTTTATTTATCTTTTTTGAGGACTAACCTTGTTTTCTTCTGCTTCAATAGATACCTTGGCTGCAAACACAGTAGTTTATTGAGTTATATAAATTGTATAATATTCGCCATCTTTTATATGTACTCATTGTTCTTTTTCTGCCTATCCAGAGACGGTTTGCATATTATAAACTATAATGGCTGTATATTTATCTACTTTTAAGCGCACTGCTCATTTTATTGCCGCTATAAACATAAAAAAGCCTAATGAAGATACTTGGCCAAGTATTTGATCAATTTTGTCTTCTATTGTAGGGTGTGCGAACAGATCGAGGGCATTTTCACGTTTGTAACCCTAGGACAAGTGCTCGTCACGCTGTACGTGTTAGTGACCTGTCTTTTTACAGTTTCCAATGTGAGTAGTGACTTATTCACAATCTCCACCATTTTAATAATTATCTTTAAAAAGGTGCCGATGCTAAGTGGAACGTTTGCAGCTGAAGGCATCTACTTCAGCGCGATAACGTTTCAGCTGGGGATGTACTCTTGGTTCGGCAACGAAATAACACTGGCGGTAAGTAAGCAATTTCTACCTCCTTGGAAACCACCAAGATATTGAATGTTGTTTGTAACTAGAGTTCCGACCTGCTTCAATCGATGTATAATGCGGATTGGCTGTTTGCTGACTCCACCTTCAAGAAAAGCATGCTGATGAACATGACCCGTATCCAACGGCCCATAATTTTCACTGTTGGGAAGTTTACTCCGTTGACTATAACAACTTTAGTGTCAGTATGTATCTCTAACGTCAGTCAGGTTATTCACTCACAAACTTTTGTTGCAGATTGTAAGAGGCTCTTACTCCTATTTTGCTGTTTTGAAGAAGAGCCATTCATCGGATTAAACCCAAAAATTGCCATTTTTCTTAGCTTTTAACATAAATCTTGAACAAATATATAGAACAGCTTTAGAAACACCAAACTAGAAGATAACTATATGCAATTGATTATTGCAAACACGTCTTTGTTAGATTCAAGGACTATGATTAATCATTCATATAAATGATTAATATTGCACGATAATCTTTCGAAATTTACTCTTATGCATCTTTACTTTCATGTTGAGCATAAGAAATAAGATGTATGGTTTAAGATTGTGTATACAGTATTTTTTAATAAATTAGCTCCGTATACACACATTCTTGAATGATTTTATCAATAAACACAAATAATAGCGTGTGTGACAATTATTATTAACTTTCTCTTTAACTTAGTCCAATGACGATAGGGTAGTTTCATTTCTTCAAGCATTTACGACTTGCCCTTAAAGCGTGTAACTCAAGGTTATTTTCTTCAAATTTGTACACGGGGAACATCAACCTGTTTTGCTGATAGAAGGTTTTATAAGCCAAGATTACTCTGTACAAGGAAAATTTATTTTTATCATTTTACATAACAAAATTAAATCTGACCACAGCAGATTGTATTTTATGTGCAATTTAAAATGGCTTCAACGAGATTTCTTTAATATTTATACAAATTGGGAAAGTGTAAACATTTGAAAGGTGAGGTAAATTTATTTTCTCTTTGTATTTATACCAAAGAGTACATAATATATTATGTACTGATATGATCGCGTCACCAAGTTTTAGTTGTTAAGGTGACGCATCAAACACAAATAAATGAATAAAAAATATATACCTTTTTACATACACGCGTATTTTATTCAGTGCTCTGTATTTCTGTCTGTCTGAACAGTCTAACTATCTGAATGACCTGTTTGTCTGCCTGTCTGGCCTGTCTGACCTGTCGTTATTTATACTGCTTTTTCATATATTACACATCACTGCGACTGAAACCTGACGCTATTAAATTATCAGAGCAGTTAAATGTGTTGCCTATGACACCTTTAGTTATATTGGTTGCCTAATCTCTAGGCTGTTTTTGTTAAATTCTATAATAATGAAATCTGGTTCTTCTGAATTATAGTCATCGTCGTTTTAAATGTTATTTCTGTGCTTCATTTCATCAGTTTGTACATTACGTAATCGATGAATATTTTTTCTTTTTCATTTTGTTGTAAAATACAATACCTTTGTAATAGTTGCCATTTAGCCTATAGACCAAATAGGTCCTGCGTTTAAATTTTGTTTATGTATATTTATGCAGTCCTATTATTTAAAGCTAAAGTCGCAAAGAAAATCAGTTCAATTTTGTTTTGTATAAAAATATTTTTACTAATTTGCATTCCTTTGCTTCGATAAGAATTAACATGGAGGTTATGGCAAGGCCTTTTATTTATAGCATTGTCAACAATTTTTTAAACTAGTAACATAATTTTTTTATCTCCTTGCTCATTAACAGTTTTATCGCATTTCGTAATTTTACAGAACACATGACCATGATTCATGCATTCGTCTACATCTACAACATGTTTCGCTCTATTTATAGGGTAAAATAACATTAATCACATTTCTTGAAAGTTATTCTAATGTAATTGATCCATGATCTTTAGCTGGATACCAATGTAAGTGTTATTTTATCATGATGTATTAATTTTGTGATAACGGAAATTAATTTTTCCCAAAGAGTCAATTTTATTTATATTTTTAATTGTATAGTACCTATGGTTAATAAATATCATGAATTGTAATATCCACAAGTCACTATACGACATTAATTTTTTACATTTTTTCTGATATCTTACTGCTTAGAAATATTAATTGTTTAAGGGAAAAAATGTTAAGCGCTGTATGGCACTCTAAAATAAATTTATTCTGAACATCCGCTACCTTATTTCTAAGTCTTCCTTTTCTCTTCACGCTCATAGCTTGCTCATTCCAGTGAGTGTTTTCAACTTTTGTATGGTCTTCCTTGCAAATGTTTTCCATAGATTAAAAAGCTTCTTTCGATTTTTACCTTTCCGTATTAAATTTCGTCATGCTAGATCACGCTTCTTTATTTTTTGTCATTTGGGATGTAACTTCATCTTGACACTCCTCGTATTTTTTCGATTTTGTATTTCTGTTATGTGTCGATTTTTTTGTGTTTACTGTATTAGAACTTGCTTGCGCCACCCTTCAGCAAAAGGCATACACCACCCTGACTAGCCTAAACTCTCGGCGATTTATGTTCATGGAGAAGGACTAGGCGACATCTCTAAGGTTAGTAAATAAAAAACAAAGTGGGCGCCAGTTGCCAACAACCACAACAAAAAGACAGTCTAACTTGCAGTCAGATACACGCACTTGCAGTATAGGGCCTTGGCTCAGTAGAACGTAAACTCTAAAAAAACGAGAAAGTTGCAGAAGCTCATATAGAAAAGACCAAGAAGTAAAATCCATTAATCTAGAATTTAATGAATGATAATATGCCAGATGCCAAATATTCAATACTTAAACAAATATACATGTTAAAACCAAATGACAATAGTCACAATAAAAAAATACAACAACATGGACAATAACAAACAATGAGTGACTTCTTCTAAGTCATCCAACAATGTAAAGGAAGTATAAATACGAAGCGTGTTCAACTAAAACCCATCTCTGATCAAATTAGCGTTGAAAACAGGTGCAATAATCCAGTTAATATTCTGTAACGTTAACAGTGTTTGTAAGCAACACTTTAACAAGTTTTTGGAGTCTCAAGCTGAGTCTTATTAAAAAAGTTTGATCAACTTACGGTCATACAATTGCGCAGCCATTACAAATTCATACACGAATGCAAACAGTGTGTGAAAACGCATGTAGTGCGTATCCAATGTGAAGGAATGATGTCGAAATTTTAAAAATGGAAAAAAGCGAACTATAGGTGGTTCGCAACCATGTGCACCGTGTACTGCATCAACAGACAACAAAATGGCATGTATGGAAAAGGCTGGTGAGAGAAAATGATCGAATTTGAATTATAGTAATAGAGGGTTTTAGAGCGTTCACTATATAGTCCAGATCTATTGCCTTGTGATTTCCTTATTTTTGGACTGTTGAAAATGGTCGACGTTTTGAGTCGGGCTCAGAAGTACAAAGCGCTGTGAGAGAGTTCTTCAATCGGCAACCACAACAATTTTATGAACAGGTATACGTGGATAGGTGCCTTACCTTTAACGGTCATTATTTGCAGTTATATTGTTGAATACATTTTTATGGACTAAGGATGGGTTCTAATTGAACGTACCTTGTACTAAGCCGAATTCATCTAAAAGCAAAAGAACTTGGAAATCTATAGGTGCAGTTTAAAATTACTTTAAGCTGTCCTCGTTATGTTCCAAACGACTCAGAAAATGACTTTAATAAAACATAAAATTTATACGAGGTTTTGAAATTCTGAAAACAACAATAGTTAATTTTTTTTTAAATATCGAAGGTGAAATTTATAAATTATAAAAAATTGCAATTTCAAACAAAACATGAAAGCAAATAGTAGGCGGGGTAAAAACAAATAAATATGTTAACTATTCATTGCCCGTGGAGACAAAACTAGCAACAAAAAAATGCAAGCACTAATACCCTGCCTGAACCCGTATAGCCAAATTCAACCCTAAATGAAGGAAGGCTCTTCCGGCGCTCCAATAAAAAACTACGTGACGAACCGCATACGAACGTACATCGAAGGCCTTCGGAGTATAAAACGTGTAGTTCTTAAACAACATCAACGCTCCGTCAAAAAAAAACTCGCTAAAAGCCATGCGTCAGATATTATCAGCAACCCGTCTGCTACCTTGACAATTCAGTAAGTCATGTTATGTGAATACAGGACAAACATAACGATCAGAGTGATAAACAACAAAGTTTGAATAAAAATTATCAACTTATTAATAAAGCCAACATTTATACACTACGTCAAATGACTTTTTCCGTTGATCGTTTATTTATGGGTTTCATTAATGTATAGAGAATCGTCTATTAATGACCCTTATTAATGAATGATTTTTTATTAATGAACGATTTTTAAAAATCGTGTCAAAACTGACGCAAAACCTAACCTGCTAACCTCAAATTTGACATAGACTTGCAGTGCCACCAACATAACCAGTGCCAACATAAGAAACAAAATCGCAACCATTTATGGTTAGAGTTCCTATATACCGTGTGTCCACAGGGTTTCGCACCATGGAATGAGAACAACGTTAATTTTTCCCAAAGATCAGCTCTTGCTTGTACGAAAACAGCTTAACAATAAACCCTATTACATTTATTTTTCTATGGTAATAAACGATTACGTGGTATTCAACTTGAAGTATGGTGTCAAATTAGAGGTTAAAAAGTTAGGTTTTGCGTCAATTTTGACACAGACTGATGTAAAACAGAATGTGCCGAAAATATTGGTTATAAATTTATAAAGTTGTGCTAGAATACATTTTTCGGTCAATTCTCCTTTCGGGCAATTGTTCTTCGGGCAATTCTCCTTTCGGGAAATTGTTCTTCGGGCAAATGTCTCTTCGGGAAATTGTCCATTCGGGCAATTGTCCATTCGGGCAACTGTTTTCGGGGAATTGTCTTTCGGGAAATTGTTTTCGGGCAATTTCCCTACATCCTATTCTCTTGACGTCACATGGAGGAAAATAATTGAAATTAGTTTTAAAATCACTGCACCAAAATTTCGTGTTACTTGACGTGTTCATTAGAGTGTTTTAAATATTATTGGGTGTTTTTGTAGTGTTCGTTTGTAATGCAAACGTGCAGAACGTATTTTTAGAGCGAAATTAATAGCTGAAGACAAGGTAAGTGAACATTGTCCATTTCACCATCTTCTTGTGACTCCGCTAATGTTTCTTCGAGGTTAGAGACGTCATGAACACCTAGAGTTTGATTTCTCTCCTGACCCTAATTAATTCTCAACGTACCCCTATTTTGAAGTAGCAATCAAACCAATTTCAGGCGCCTCGAACCTCCTTATCTCGACTGAAAGCTAGCTGGAGCAAATCATTGTTACGGGTTGCTAAGTAGCTACCGTTTTCGCTTGTAACAAAATGTAACATTAGCGAAAATTAAGGTAACTTTATTTACATACCAAACAGCTAGCTCAAACAAAATGCCGGATAGGGATCATGTGCATAAAGAGTACGAAATCAATTCACGTACTGGTATGAGCAATAATGATTTAACAATTAAGGGCGCCAGATTCAATAGCTTACCGTAATTCGCTCCGGTGAACCGCACAGAATAAATAAGCTGCGACGAAAGACAGACTATAAGGAGATGGCAGATACGGCAGATACCCAAAGTAAAGAAACCATATCGGCTATTTCTAAACTTCAAAATTAGATTTATTCATAACGATGACGGTAGTGCACAGAAAAACATTATTGACCTAAGTAATAGCTATTAACATATCTAGGAATGTTATGAGTATCATAACTGCCGCAGATGTTTTGAAATCCGAGCTCGTAGAGCGAGGATTTTAAAACATCTGAGGCTGTTATGATTCATAACATCCGTGATATGTTCAATAGTTTATCGGTTGCTATATGGTTATGGTTGCTATATGGTTATGGTAATATTCCATTACCCTACAGATAAGTTATGACCTAGTTACCAGCCCACTTTTGTATATGTAAATAAAGGCTTAATATCCTGAAACCGGTAAACATAAATAACGCTGAGTTCGTGGACGTATCTTTCTAAGTAAAAGCTTTAATAGGTACGTTATTGGGTAAACCATCTGTTACGGTATTAATTCATCAGATCGACATAGATCAAGAGCACTGTCAAAAATCGGGTACAAACTACAGGGTTCGCCGGCTTTCCCTAAAAAATCACAGATCTTAATGTGTCGGAGCAGATTTTGTTGCTCCGGTTACTCGCACTTAGCCCAGTCGGGAAGGGGTAGTTCGAAGACTTAAATGGAAAACCGACGGGGTACTTACCCTAAAGCTTGCTTAACAGAAAAATAAATGCCTGAGCGCCACTTGGTTCTGATTAGGGGTGGCTAACGTGTCTAGAACCAAGAACAATACACGTAGCCTATGTAGAAGTCCTCCAGGTACGTTGCTGAACACCTCAGCCTGTTGGTTACCAAGCCTCCTCCGAGTAGCCGGGTGACCTTGTCATTAAATCACTTACCTTCAAGGCCACCGTCACTAAAGAATAACAAAAGAACACTGACTGGCCCAAATCTCGGGGCTCGCTTAATCAAAAGAGCATGCTTTAACTTCACAAAATTAATTACACTTGGCCTTTGCCACACTGGATTAGTGAATGACCCAGAAGGGGTTTCAAAATTCATAAAAAGAATGAACTGACTTTAACAGGTTTATTATTTAAAGGAACAAATGACAGTTTACACAAATCGGTACATTAAAACAAACACCCGGAGGTGAGTTTAAATTTAGTAATACGATATCCTACGTGAATATGAAAAGGGGCCCCACAAAACCAAAATATATTTTAAGGGCTAGTTACAAAGACACAGAAAAACACAGTATGATCCAAAACAAATGACATAAAATGAACGCCAGGAGTAAAGCTCCTGGTAAACATTAACTGAGACAGATCATAAGTCCTAGCGGACGTACGCAACGTTTATAAGCACTGACGCACAATAAAATATAAAATCGCACATTAAGTTAGGCACCAGAGTTACCTAATTGGTACAATGCAGGGCGCCTACCTGATAGTTGCAGCATGCAGTCTTAAGTGCAGATGTAGTTGTCCTCGTGGAGGCCTGGTAAAACGTGCCAGAGGTGTAGCGAATTCTCCAGAAGAAGCAACAGGTGGAGCAGAAACTCGAGGGAATTGAAGACAGTCGGCAGCAAACATCAATCAACGAAGTGACAGCAAACAACACTATATCGCGCGTGGCCCTTCTTTTAATTAAACCCGACGTTGACACAGATATGCATTACGCAATGGTTTTTTCCCGACTTAACAGGGAAAAAAGTTAGTTGAGGCTCATCAGATATCGTTTCTCTAATCGAATCGGCAAAAAGTGCCAAAAGTCTCCCCGGAGACCAACTGTATGAAACGAAAATCCGCCAATTTAACAACGTCCGAGTTAAATACACTTCCTCTGCCCACCGCGCATTTTCAAAGACACCCAAGGATTAATGTTCACTTCGAAGATTCGGGTTTAACTGCACTCGCCATTAACGTGCCCCAAGGCACTCGAAAAGTTCGCACAAGAGCCAAAAAGGATTCACCATGTTAATCACAAAATGTTAGCAAAAGTTCCCCCCCGATTCGCGGCACAAGCGGCGAACCGGGGGTGCGAAAAAACACCACGTCTAGTTTACTCAAGAGCTGGGTACAGATTCTTAAAAACTACTATGCGCAAATCAGAGCAACCCCCGGCTTCCGAAGGCCGGGGGGTGCAAAACTTTACACAACTGACTTCTGTAAGTGTCGGATACTGATTGAAATTTCAAATTGGACTCTGCGTGAAGAACACGACGGAAAAGAGTTTAGAACTCCGAAACCACAAATTTTAAATGCCTCATTCCCTAAGGAGTTATCAATTTTTATTTCCTTTACACAAAGCTTGGTCATCAGAGAAGGTTCTAGAAAGAATTTCTGGCGATACAGCGGATCCCAAAAATATTAAGTTACAAGGTCAATCCTGCCGAACTTTAAACGATAATTTATAAGAGGGACATGAAGCTGTTATATTCCTAGAAGCTTAACTACGTCGGGCAGTATTTAAAAAAGTTGAAGGTTGGGACTCAAAGCGATTTAAGCTGGGACGTAAACAAAGGATGCCTTATGTTCCCATTTCGAAGAAATATGATTTAGACGGAAGTGACTGCAATAGATTACATACGGCTCCGAGGAAATGCTTAATAGTGAGAATTCCAAGGACCGCGGGCATATTTGAGCTTGAACTGAATGAATTGGCTGCAGCATTTTAAAATTATAATACAGGGCCGTACCAGAAAATTTTAAATAGAATAATTTCAGCTTAAATGCACTAATAACACCCAATCGTGGAATTGATGACAAGGATAGCTTAATGACGTCAAAATCACTTAACACATCTTCTACTTTTCGTATAATTTTCGCCGATTTTTAAAAGAATTCTCAAAAATGTGTTTGGAGGAATCTCGAATTCTGTGGCAATTTTTTTTCAACTAGACGTAAAATTAAAGAAACGGCATATATTTTACTTAATGAAGAAAAATGCGTGTCGTCTTTCTCAATATTTTTAGGCAATAGTTGGCTATCGATTCTTAAAGATCAGATCAAGTAGGTTTAGATAATCAACAAACGTCAGTGTCAAGCAATTCATTGGAGGTTGGTGGTTTTTCAATCTCCGTGAAAAAGCTAAGTTTCCTTGTTCCTTTTTAATTGTTAATCGTTGATAACAAGGGCAGATTGTCCCTCGAAACGTTCGTTCGTTATTTAATACCGGGTGGCCATAAATATCTGAGATACCGGTAGTCATGGAATTAACTACTTATAAATGTTGGGTTAGTATCTTAGTATTATATTTCAATTACAATAAGTATTGGTATCTATGTAATGTAATCCCAGAGGAGGGGAATGTGCCCCGGATTCTGCAGTTTAGCCTACAACTCGATTATAAAAATATCCTGTTCTAACTCCATTACTTATTAGTAGCTTCAGCGTACTTATGCGAACGTTTTGTCCGTCCGTCCGTCCGTCCGTCCGTCCGGATCGCCTGTAACTTTCGAACGGCTACAGATATCGAAATTGTGAAAGGGGGCAAAGTTGTTGCTAAGGTCCCGAGCACCTTCATGCGCTATTTGGTTTTGGCTTTCCACTTTGCAAAATTTCCAAGCATTGTAGCACAGTGGCGGTTTGTCCACTTGGCGCCATCTACAGAAGCTCGATGGTCACGTTTTGAACTACACATTCTGAAGCTACTCGTTAGACCTGTCCTTGAGCAGTTTATTGTAATGTGTAATAATTTTTGACAGACAGGAATTTTAGTTTTGATGACATTAATAACATTTAGTTTAGTTGGATTCATCACTTTAATAAAGCGGTGTTGATTCCAAAGGTAATGTGATATCAGATATTTATGGCCACCCGGTAATTTTAATTTGCAGAGTGGCGAAATACACAAATAAGAATATGAACTACTATCTTCTGCAAAATTTCTTTAAAAATACGAGATATACTAGAAAAATCGACTGAAAGAAGTCCCACTGTATTAGAAGGCCAAAAAACGCTATAGAAAATATTTTTAAAATATTAGATCTAGCTCGATTACTGATCCCGACCTTAAATAGGAAAATTTTTCAAAGATATCGTCTGGTGAACTTCCACTGTTATTAATATATCCATAACTGTTTTAAATTATTGTCTCGATAAAAGGAATATTTCCGACGACTGCTTGATGTTAGTTAAGTTCATGATGGAATTTTACACTTGTTATAAATAGTTTATGCACTTGACCCATTCTAATTATGTTGATATTGCCATAGATGAAACAAAGAGTGCGTAATTACACAGTAAATAAACTGAGGACATATTCTATGACCCAGAATAATAAAAACATTACTAGAAGTATTTGTCCCTGAGGGCACTGCAGTTTCCCAAAAATAAAGATTTTTATTCAAAATTAACTAATGCTTTCACAATAATTGAATATAGCACAGAATTCGATATCAAGAAATATTATTTCCTAATAGTGAAAAATAAACTCCCTCTGTGTGGTATCTAGTGGAATCTAGGACTTTGATATATTTTTTGATGTTGCAATATGTGGAACACTAAGTAAAAATTCCATAAAAAGATTCCATTGGAGTCACTTTTTTATAAATCGGTATCTTTAGTAAAATGCGGTTGTCAAGTTATTTAAATAATTGCAATCTTAGAAACATCGTATATTATATCATAATTATCATAGAAAAGATTGATTCGCCCAGAATTTCTTGTTCTTTTTCTTTTACATGCATTCGGTGTATAGTTACGTCCCTTAATTAACCAACTAAAGTTATAAAAACAAATGTAAGTTATATAATATTAGAAAGAAGGCTGAGAAAATAACTAAAAGAAATATTAAATAATAATCAAAGTTTCCATCAGCAAGAAGTAATCAGAATATCATCTTCGTACTTGTTACAACATTTTAAGGCAACTTGTTACGGTAAAAACGTTACTTAAAACAACCCATAACAATAATTGCTCTAGCTAGCTTACCAGTCGAGACAAGGACAATTCAAGGTACCTGAAATAAACATATAAACAACGGCCAATACGGCATTCGCATGCGCTAATAATACTCGAATGCAGCAGTATACAAATTCAAACGGTAACAAGGCGAATATAAACCCGAAATACAAGAATGCAATCGCAGTAATAAATCGGCGAAACAAAACATAAAATTTAAACGGCATGCATAAGTCACCCAGACACTTTAATGTTGCAGAAATGCAGATTTTGTTCCGATACCTTAAAACCATAGCGGAAGGCAGTGCCCGCAGTCATTCGCCAGATGTATGGAATATATGGAACAGTCAAGAGAGCGTCCTCGTCGCCAGGTGAGCTTAGCTGTCGAAAAGGCAGTTGTGGTGTAAGGTGCAACAGGAAAGACCGGCGGCGTTGGAATGTAGCCAGCTTCCATGGAGGAACCTATCCAATATAATACCGATCGTTGGGGGTCGACGATAAAATCGGTATGGTAAAAAAGCAAAATCCAAAGGCTTATATGCACAGCAAAACAGGTAAACCAAATAAATCGAGCGCCTTACAGTCGGTAACGTTGTGCTTGCAAATACCACACCCACGAGATCACATCAGTGTTACCTATAACCTACAGTAACGTCCACCCCGACGAACTTTGCCATAGCGTAGCCCAAAGGCCCGCATCGAAGGGCGTCACTCGCCTTCGAGTCCAAAACTTCATTGTCGTGCGGAGAGCAAGAAATGCAAACTAGAAGAAATGACTCCAACATAATGAAACGTCAGTTGCCTGAGCGGCCTGGGGATACAATAAAACTTCGCCACGGAATTCCGTTTTTTTTTTAAATAACATAAGTAACTGAAAGGATGCGCCCAATATCCACGTCGCAATAATAAAGAACTGGCCGGCCCACGAACGGTAGTCAGAGAGTGTTTGCAGGCAAAGATAATATAGTAAATTCACTTAATCGTTGCAAGTTAACGACAGTTTAAAGCGCCAGATTCTAAAGCTTACCATGTTATACTTCGTAGAACCATCCGGGATAGTCGCGCCGAAGGATAGGCTGAAAGGAATACACGGTGTAATAAATACTCAAAGAAAAACAACAGCTAATTCCGAGTATAAACGACGTGTCTATGTTAACAGACTGTAATTTACTGAAAACATATATTTAATGGATCCCAGTACCAAGGTAAAATTAAACAGCAAACCAAAAAGTATATAGACTAACAATGTAACATTAGTAGCTCAATAGAAATACTAGCACAGCCTCAGTTTGGTTAATATCAAATTAAATTTAAGCGAAACGACATTAGAATTCAAAAAATTGAAATAAATGATTTAGCTCCGTATCAGTATCATATAAATATAAAATATTTTATCTACGACCACTACTAAAAGTAGGCCTTTTAGCGCTAGCTTGTTTCACTAAAAGTGACGTTTTATAGTTTACCGTGGTTAAAGAAATCAGCTGTTTACTTTTAGCACATGGGCTAAAAGTGAAGTGAGGTTATAAAACTACAATTTCGAACTGGAAGTGAAGTTGTAAAGTTATTCTAGTTGCTTCTTGCGTTACAGGTAAAGTGTTTTTGAAATAATTAAAGCGTTATGTAATGAATACAGTCAGATGTGGAGTATTAATAATTACATTTTGTAACTCACCTTGACAGCACTGGGGTGGCAAACATTCTCCCGCGCATGGCCTACTATTTATTATGATATAAATTAGAAGTGTCGTAGATGCAAACATTTGTTAAATCGATATCTATGGATTAATAACGATAAAATTAAGGTCGTAGATAAAATATTGTATGCAACGCGTGCTAAAAGTCGTTTATGCCTTCGGCTTCGTTTCATAATTTTAATGTCTCGTGCATAAACGTCGACTTTTAGCACTTGTTGCATAAATAGCTACATATAATGAACCAATAACATACGGGGGTTTATTGCAAGCACAAAGAGATTTAGTTAATTAGAAGCATTCGGTATCGATTAGAGTGATTAGACGAAGCATACAGCCGTGGTTAAATGAACAGAACTTTATATTCAAAAGCTATTAATTATTTAGAATACAGTCAATCACGGATCGAATAATCATAATAGCACATACGGTATAACTTACCATACTACCGAAAAATAAAGTTTTAGCGAGTCACAAAGTCATTATAACAATTGTAAATCTGATGCAAGGCAATTTTAGAGAATAAATTCCATATCAAAACGTGCATCAAAAGACTAAATGTTCCAAAAATGGGACCAGGAAATGGCTCTCCCTTAAGTTACATATCGGAAATTTTCAAAAGAACAAAAATATCAATCGTATGTACTAGGACCTGTAGAGACTCGATTGTAAGACTTCAAAATAGAATAAGCCACGATAAAAAAATAAAAAGCTCTTATAACCAGCTATGTTTTTAAATAATTAACCGGGAGAAGCGAAGGCTTTCGAAACGACTCGGCGAAAATTAATTTCCCGGTATCAACGTATGCTCCACACGTAACGACGAAATGTAACGAAGTTACGAATGGATTTCAATGAAAATTTACAGACATATTGAATAAAGCTTTGGAACGATGGACACAGACTTTGGTTTCACTATGTTGCAGCGTTCATTGTCAGGAGGCCCAAATACCCCAAAAAATGTCTAAAAAAGGACATTTTTTTTTGCTAAGAAATTGCTCTAACAATTTTAATCGTGTTCACAAAGAATATTTCCCTTTTACTCATAAGTGATACGCCATAGTCACTATCTATTCAAAAATTCCAGGGGAGGGAATTATCTGGGGAGGTACGTACTGAGATACACATTTATACAGACGACCTTCCATGAAAGTTTACGAAAATGTTCTATGAAGTTGTAGAACGATGGTACCAGACTTTATTTTCATTGCGATCCACCAATCGGTGTGAGGGGGCCCAAATACCCAAAAGATATTCAAAGAATATGACAAGAAAGGGTTTCTCAAAAATTATTCTAACGATTTTTATCATATTTATAGGCATTTCCCTCTTATTCATAAGTGATACCCCATAATCAGTCTCTACTCAAAAGTTCTAGGGAGATATCTGGGGGGCGGGCGGCAGGCAGATTTCATACAGACGAATTTCTATGAAAATCTACGGAAATGTTATATAAAACTTTAAAACGATGGTACCAAACATTCGTTTTACTGCAATGCATCGTTCTGAGGAAGGAGGCCCAAATACCCCAAAAAATATTTTCTCTAAAAAATAGATCTAACGATGTTGATCGTCTTCACAGACTTTTTCTTCTTACTCATAAGTCATAAGTAATAACCCCTAGTCATTATCGGCCTTAAAAATCCAGGGAATGAGTTATCTGGTGGTGGGGTACACATTTCATACAGACGGCCTTCCATGAAAATTTACGGAGGTGTTCTATGAAGCTTTGGAACGATTGTACCAGACTTTAGTTTCATTGTGATGTACCAATCGGTGTAAGGAGGGCCTAATACCCAAAAGAAATTAAAAAAATTAAACAAAATATTTCTCAAAAGTTATTCTAACTATTTTTACCATATTCATAGATGACATTTCCCTCTTATTCATAAGTCATACCCCAGAGTCACTATCTACCCAAAAATTTCAGGGAGGGTACAAATTTTATTTCAATGCTGAGTGTATGAGGCATGAAAACTGGAGTTGCACGAGTTTTATTGATCACAGAAGTACTAGTTTTAACAATTTTTACCATATGACCACAGCAATCGGTGTCTAAAGTATCTGGAACTTCATATGCTTAGACCTTGTCTATATCAGACAAACAAAACAATTTATCTACGACCACTACTAAAAGTAGGCCTTTTAGCGCTAGCTTGTTTCACTAAAAGTGACGTTTTATAGTTTACCGTGGTTAAAGAAATCAGCTGTTTACTTTTAGCACATGGGCTAAAAGTGAAGTGAGGTTATAAAACTACAATTTCGAACTGGAAGTGAAGTTGTAAAGTTATTCTAGTTGCTTCTTGCGTTACAGGTAAAGTGTTTTTGAAATAATTAAAGCATTATGTAATGAATACAGTCAGATGTGGAGTATCAGTAATTACATTTCGTAACTCACCTTGACAGTACTGGCGTGGTAAACAATCGCCCGCGCGGCGTGGCCTACTGTTTATTATGACATAAATTAAAAGTGTCGCAGATGCAAACCTTTGTTAAATCGATATTTATGGATTAAACGGTAAAATTAAGGTCGTAGATAAAATATTGTATGCAACGCGTGCTAAAAGTCGTTTATGCACGAGACATGTTATGAAACTCAGCCTTCGGTTTCGTTTCATAATTTTCATGTCTCGTGCATAAACGTTGACTTTTAGCACGTGTTGGATAAATAGCTATTATTATAAATTGGTAGAATATTTTCATAAATAAACACACAAAATAGGAACCTAGGTATTTCTCTTTCTGATAAAAATTCTTTAAGTTTCATAGATTAAATACCTATTTTTTGCCAACTGACTATCATTAAAAGTTCGACTTTATTGACAGACACTATACTGTTTACGCTAGCTAAGGCAATAAATGTACCTACTACTAGGTACTACTACTGAAGATTATATGAACGACATTTTAGTAGGTAGGTAACTATATACCCTATATAATTACTTAGTAACTAAAAACTTTGAGGTAATGTTCACTTGGAAAGTTAGATATAAAAATAAGAATGACATAGCACCTCTGAACCTATAAAGCAAATGTTGCATTTATCTTTTAATACAATAAACTGTAGAGTGTAGACTATAAATGGCCTTTATTTATGTACTTTGTTCTTTATTTTGCTGGTATATTAGATAAATATGTTTCAAGTTTGTTCACTTGCTTTGTGGTTTTTCTTATAAGAATAATCCCCTTTTTGTTGTATCTTGTGGGTTTTTATAGCTTTTGATTCCTCCACTTTTGTTAATAAAAATAATCATAATTGTATTGTACATAAAATGTTCAACAATAATCAAGTTTATATAATTAGTTAATTATTATACAGATCGGAAAAGGGAGTTGCATATTTGCATAGTAACATTTGACCTAATCACTGTTGTTCTTAGCAAGCTAATTTACAATTACAAAATGTCATGGTTAATTAAATCATAAAGAGCTGATGATTAACTGCTTGGGCTAAGATAAGAAACTTGTTATGATACTCATATACATAGTTATTTATACATTTGGCACAAACACTCACACTTCAGCTTTTCATTTTATAAATTATTTATTTCCAAATACAAATTAATTTTCTAGCATTTTGTATTAAAATTGATGCAGGAAAAAACAAGAGGACTATAGATGTCACCTGTGTTATGATTTGGCCAAGGTCCTACACTTTTAAACCCTCAGAGCTTTCGGTGATTGAAGCCGTAGTAATGCCTGCATGGGACTAGCAAAAGAATCACCATCGTACCAAAGGATCATCTCGGGCCTGTGCCAGGCATTGAAGTAGGCAGTTGCTGGGAGTTTAGATTACAAGTATCCGAAGCTGGCATACATCGACCACATGTTCCTGGTATTCATGGACGGGAACCAGTCAGATCCTTAAGTTTAGTTCCAAGTGGCAGCGACAAATTTGTTTTTATCAGTTCTGGTGGCCGTGACTTGTCAAAAACAGGTGGGTCTTCAATCACTGTTGTGAACAAACCCTACTTTGAATCAATAAAATACTTGCATTAAATTGTGTTCCATTAAATGAAACAGGAGGTGAGGCAGCAAACTGGAGGGGTTGTCTGCCAGCTTGTGTTGTACTACATGCTAGAAAACATTTCAAATATGCAGCACGAGATGGTAATCATTAAGATGGTATATATAAGCAAGTGAAATAATACCTTCTTCTTGTTCTTCTTTTAATAGGGCTGAGACCTGTTTAATCCAAAATTATTGTTCTTGCGACACAGAAGACCAACTGTCCTTCCATCGTTTCGGTGGTCTTCCTACAGGTTGTGGTTTTCCAGGCTTGCTATCCCTTGCTATTCTAGGGAGTCAATTATTAGGCATTCTGGATAAGTGTGCGTTCCACTCTCTTCTTCGTACTCTTGCCCATCTTGCGACGTCTTGTACATTGCACCGTTCTCTGATAGTTTCATTTGGTATCCTGTCGTAGAGTGTATATCCTGTTATTGTTCTTACAATTTTCATTTCTGTGGTTCGGAGTTTTCTTTTGGTAATTGTGGTGTCCGCTCTTGTTTCCGCAGCATATGTCATTATAGGCCGGACGCAGGTTTTATAGATTCTGACCTTTGCTTCGATGTCCATATTATGTTAGATAGGCATCCTGACATATTTGCTGCTTTATTAATTTGTGTATTGTCTTCTTGTGATATGTTCCTGTCGCTTTGAAATAATACCTTGAAAAGGGAAAATCTGATTTTTACTTCCTTTTACAATAAAGGAAGTATTGGATTTACCCCAAAAATTCGAAATTGAGTTTTCAACAGATCTTCACGTTTTAGAGTCTCCTGATCCCAAAAAACATATTTTTTTCGTTGGTCTGTCTGTGCGTGTGTCTGTGTGTGTGTCTGTGAACAGAATATCTCAAAAACGAAAAGAGATATGGGGTTGAAACTTCATATATAAGTTTTGTGTACTATGTAGATGTGACAGCAAGCTTTTAAAGAAAATCGCATAACCGGAAGTAGGTGTTTATTCTTGTGATTTTTCAGTTTTTTTCGATTTTTTCAAAAATTGCTCTAACGATTTTTTTCAAACTCCTCATTTTTATTACATTTTTAATATGTATTGATGTGAGATAGGTGATTTTCCAGTTGAATACTTTTAAAATGGGTTTCTTTTGTTTTTTATTTTTTTTATTAACTCCTATTATAAATAGAACACCCGGTATATTACTACATTTTTGAATTCAGCTTTAAATTCTAGAGAAAATTAGTCTCTTCACCTAATGCTCTATTTTGCACCGTTTTTGTAGAATTTCTAATTTTTTAAAAATTTTGACAAATGCTTAAAAATTTAAAATCAAATTTTTGACTAATTATAAGATCACTGTAAAAGGAAGTTGTGTGCGTGTATCACACCAGATTTTTTGAATTGGGATGATTAATAGCAATAATAATCTTCGATTCAAACGTTAAATTTTTAATAAATATTTATTAAATAGCTTATTTCAAAATGCATCTTCAGCTGTTAATATTTCAGAGGAATGATTGTAAAGATTTTTTTATTATTTTTTCCGTACTTTAATTAAATTTAATTTAGTTATACGTTTATATACAGTGTGTCCCAGGATTGATGTTACAAGAGGTGAGATGGACTGCTTGGTCTGAAGATAATTTTGAGAATATTTTCAGTTTTTGAAAAAATAAGTCGGCCGTTACAGTCAAGCGTCTTTTCAGGTAAACCACCCTTTTTGTTCATGATAAGACAAAATTTTACCAATTAAAGTTATTCAGAATGATAAATTATGGCCCTATACAAAATTTCAGGAAGATCTACCTCCTTAGATTAAACCGTTATTTTTAGATTAAACAAAATTAATTATATTTTCTTTTCAGGTAAACTACCCTTTTTGTTTATAATACGGTAAGATTTTATTAAGAAAAGTTGTTCAGAATGAAAAATTATGGCCCTATACAAAATTTCAGGAAGTTCTACCTACTTAGTTCAAACTGTAATTTTTAATAAATACAATTTTAACGGTTTAAGTAGGTAGATCTTCCTGAAATTTTGTATAGGGCCATAATTTATCATTCTGAACAACTTTTCTTGCAAAATTTTCGCCGTATCATAAACAAAAAGGGTAGTTTACTTGAAAAGAAAATAGTTTTTGCTGCACTGTCAAGGCCGACCTGTTTCTTCAAAAACTGAAAATATTCTAAAAATTCTTTTCAAATCAAGCAGGACCTAATCCCACAATCTTAAAATAAAATTCAAAAATGTTTAGTGCATCTCACCTCTTGTAACATCAATCCTGGGTTACACTGTATATAAACAGGGTGAGTTTTTTTTTTAATGTTTAGCATGGGGATCTCGGAAAGTATTGGAGATAAAGAGAGACGGTTAAATGGGGAAAAAATTGCAGTCCAGGTTTTTGTTTTTTGGAAAAATGCAAGGTTAATAGATATATCGCAAAAATATTTTTTTTCTAATTTCGTTCGGTGCCTATAGCTCTGTTATTATTGACGTTAGAAAAAATGTGTAAAGGAAAAAGTTGTAGATAATTATGTGCTTAATAGCACAGTCTAACCAAATTTTTTATTTAAGCTATAATTTTTTGAGTTACGACACGAACTTGTGTTTTTTTTAATAGAAACCATAGTCGGCCATGACTTTATAAAAAAGGCCATTTTTCAACTATTCTAACGATATACCACTTGATATAGTTATTTTTATAAATAAATAAATTATGGCCATTTTTCTCTTTTCATTTTCAAACTGTTCAAGTAGTACCTAGGCTATAGAAACAATTGATAGATGCACATCGCATTTAATCAAGAAGACTGTACTAAGGAGAAATAACTCGCATTTCAAAGTGGACCGCTAAAAGTTGACAAATATGGCGGTCGTCGTGAACTATTATCCACTCACAAAACTCATGAACTGTCAATGTCAAATATTTGCTGAGTGTAACTGGAAATTCGGACCATGTTTTAACAATTAATAACACACTTGAAATACATTCCACTTGATTAACAGCCGTAAACTGACTTTTAATCATGATGATAGGTTAATTTAGCTCGCTTCCAACTCTCGAACGGTAGCGAAAACGAACGAAAATTACCGAAGATAGTACACGCTGTCAACAGCGCCGCGACGGCTATCCCCGGCATTGGGGCCGCTTTTATATACAGCCGTCATAGCAAATTACATCTCCTTAGTACAGTCTTCTTGCGTTTAATAATAAAATTCAAGTTAGTTATTAAAAAATTTCTTTTAATTTCGAAATTATAAACAATTATTTTGGTGTGAAATATTTAGGTATTGCGTTGGAGTTACAATTTTAAATAAAAATAATTTCTGAGAAACTAATAAACAGAGAATGACAAACGATAAATTAAGAAACAATAAAGGAAATTAAAACATAAATAAAGTAGTACCAAAACAACGTAATTAAAGTAAGTAAAGTATTTAAGACTAAAGATGTTCAAAAGGTCCACCATTATGATTAATGCACAAGTTACACCTTTTTAAAACCGAATTTGTTGATTTTCTAACGAAACGTCCATCAATATTAACAAAAGCTTCTAGTACACCTTCTCTAAGATCATCTATTGTGTTGTACCATTCCCCATAAATAAAAATCTAAAACAGATAGATCGCGGGATTGACGTGGCCATGTAACCGGCACGTTTCTTCCTATCCATGAGTTCGGGAATGTTTCATTTAAATGATTTCGTACCTTTAGCTGATTATGTGGTGCTGCCCCATCGTGTTTAAACCATTCGAGCATACCACATGTCTGTAAGGGTAATTCATCTAACATATTATCACCAGTTAATGTATCGTAAAAAATGTATGAACCAAGAATTGTTGAACCAATGACGCCGCACCAAACATTAAATCCAAACTTAATTTGGGGTCTCCTTTGTTCAACATGATGCGGATTTTTTTGCATCCATAGATGTTGATTATGTCTATTAAACATGCCGCAGTACGTAAATCGTGTTCCATCCGTCCACAAACCTTTAAATGTAAACTGAGGATCAGCTTCACACATGTTACTAAACCAAGTACAATATTCAATACGCTTATTGTAATCATCAGGATGTAGTGTTTGTGCAACTGATAATTTATAGGGATGAAATCTATGCCTTTTCAGTACTCTTACAACAGTACGTTGTGACGTGCCACTTCCGTTTCAATTTCTCGGGTTGAAATCGATGGATTTTGCATTACACGTGCCAATACGTTGACCTCTGCCTCTTCATTAATGCCTCTTGCAGTCTTATTTTGTTTACAGAACGAACCATACTCTCCCAAATTATCATACAGTCTCTTAAAGGTAGGTAGAGAATGCTGGGGACGATCAAAATACCGTTCGAAATATTGTTGTGCAGGCATTTTTATGGCACAAAATGTAACACTCAATCATATCACGCTTTTCTTGATTAGAAAAATTTATATTGATAATTTACGAAACCTCAACCAACATTAATTAGAAACTAAATGATATGCACCTGTCAATAATTGTCGCTTGCAACTATTAATTGTTTCCATGGCCTACTACTTGAACAGTTCGAAAAGAAAGAGAGAAAAATGGCCATAATTTATTTATTTATAAAAATAATTATGTCAAGTGGTATATCGTTACAATCGCTGAAAAATGGACTTCCTTTATAAAGTAATGGCCGACTATGGTTTCCATTAGAAAAAACACAACTTTGTGTCATAACTCAAAAATTATAGCTTAAATAAAAAATGTGGTTAGACTGTGTTATTAAGCACATAATTATCTACAACTTTTTCCTTTACACATTTTTTTTAAGTCAATAATAACAGAGCTATTGCGAAATATCTATAGTTAGCCTTGCATTTTTTCAAAAAAACAAAAAGCTCATTATTGAGCTCGTAAAACTGCAATTCTTTCCCCATTTTACCGTCTCTCTATCTCCAATACTTTCCGAGATCCCCATGCTAAACATTCAAAAAAACTCACCTTGTATATAAATTTGTATAATATATTGAAGCTAGATGGCTTTTCCTTTGTTGGAATTTGACTTTGGTTGTTTCTCTTATATTGTCGAGCTTTCTTTTGTTGACCTTTTCCATTTCTTCCTATCTTGTGTTAATCTTCCTACTTCTTCCCATTTAATTCTTCTCTTCAGTGTAGCTTGTCGTGTTTGTTCTTCCCATCTTAGTCGTGGTCATCCTACTTTATTTTTGCCTTGTGCTTTTACTTCATATACCTACTTGCTTTGTCACTCTGTGGTCTTCCATTCTGTGAAAGTATCCTAGCGAACCGTCTCTCTTCCACTATTGTTGTTATTTCGCTTTATGTCTAAGTTTTTTATTACTGTCGTATTTCTCACTCTTCTCTTCTTGTAATTCCTTCAATCTTCCTTAAAAATCGCATTTCTGTAGCTGTGATTCTTCCTTTGTCTCTGTCGGTCAAAGTCCATGATTCATTCCTGTATATTAGCGCCGGTCTTACTACCTTTTTGTACACTTCTGTGTTCATTTTTTTTTTTAATTTCTTGTTTTCCTAGAAAGGTGTTTCTTAATGTGTTGATCCTTCCGTTTTATTCTATGTATGTTTTCCCCAAGTATTTATAGTTTTTAACTTGTTCTAGCAGTTTTCCCTCTATTTCTATTTTATGCTTCTTTTTTTTTTTGTTGATATTATCATGGTCTTTGTTTTATCGATGTTTATTTCCATATTTATTTTTTCCTATTTTTTCTTGGTAGTTTTTTAAATTCCGTTGTAATTTTTCTTCTGACTATGCTATCAGTATCATATTGTTTGCAAACATGAGCTCTTGTAATAATACTTTTTCCATTTTTCGGTATCCTATTTCAATACTATTACTTGTTTTTTTAGTCCTATCGTTGTCTAAAATTCTGTAGATTCATTGTTGAGAGTTCGTACTTTATTTCTGTTGTCTTTGTATAGTACCTGCAGTAATATTTATCATGTCTCTTCCTATTCCTCTTCTTTCCAACACGTTTTTCCTGTAGTTCCTTCCCTTTGATGAGTAGTTTTTCTGTCAGTTGCCTAAATACGAATATTAGGTCCTGGGTGCTTCTGTTTCTTCTAAATCCATGTTGTGATTCCTCTAATGTTGATTCTAGATGTCTCTCAATCTTTTCTCTATTATCCTTGTGAAGACTTTGTCTGGTATGCTTGTTAATGTTATACTTCTGTAGTTCAAACATGTTTTCATATCGCCCTTTTTATATACTGGCAGAATTAATTCTACTCTCCAGTTATTTAGTATTTCTTTTTTTCTTACGATGTCATTGAATAGGTCCCATTATTTTTCTTTTCCTCTATTTTCTATATATTTTATCATTTCTGCTGTGATGTCATCTTGTCCTGGGGCCCGTCCTAATTTTAACTTATTTATGGCTAGTGTAACTTCTTCCAGTGTTATTGGTTGTATATTCGTTTCTTCGTTATGTTCTATTTGTTCTTTGTTGTTTTCTTCTTCCGATTCTCCTTCTTCTTTTAACTCTGTTACTTCTTCAAAATATTCTCTCCATCTTCTCATTATATCTTTCTCGTCTGTTAATATGTTTCCACTTTTGTCTCTTATATTCTTTTGTCTTGGTGTTTTTTCTTCTTTAGTGGTTTTAATGTGCTGTAAAATAGCTTTTGGTTTTTTGCATAGTTTTCTTTCATCTTGTGTCCGAATTCTTCCCACAACTGCTGTTTTGTGGTTTTGATTGTTTGACTTTGTTTCTAGCACATTTATATGTATTATAATCTTCTTATTTTCCTGTTTGTATATGTCTTTTCCATTTCATTTACTTGGCTTTGTATATCTGGTGTCCACCACCTACGTTTTTTGCAGCTGTGTTTGAAATTCTTGACACTCCGCAGCTTGCTTTAGCTGCTTCGAGGATGTTTTCTTTAAATTGTTGAAGTTTGATTTTTATTCCTGTCTCGTCATTTGATTGCTGTTCGAACTGTCTCTTTAGGTTGTCTTGATATATTGTTCTTAAATTTATAACTTTTAATTTTTACTGTGATCTTTATTTCCTTTTCTCATATTTTATGCTGTTGTTAGTAAACATTTCCGTCTGTAATAGGTAGTGATCACTTCCTATTTCTGCTTGTTTAGTTTTTACATCTTTTATTCTTTTCCAGTTTTCTGTGTTCAGTAAAAAGTAGACGATAATTGATCTTTCGTTTCTTGATTTTACCTCCCTCCTGTAATTATGAGTGTCTTTATGTTTGAATTTTGTATTTGTTATGATAAGGTCATTTCCTATACACAGTTCTATTAATCTGTTCCTGTTGTCATTTTTAACTCTTTCTCCATATATTTCCATATATTTTTTTTGTTTCTGTTTTCATTTCCTACTCTTCCATTCATATCTCCCATCACCATAATATTTTCTTCTCCGCTATCTAGTTCTGTTTGTAGTGTCTCAAAGAACTTGTCTTTTTCCTCTTCCTTTTTGTTGTCGTTTGGTGCATATGCTTCAACTATAAAATTGAAATAATTTTTTAAACACCATTGAAAATACTCTAAAAATCTAACCCAGTGCAAGAGCGACTGCTGCCGGTGGATTTATTAAAATATGAAAATGTTTTAATGGCGCGAATATTGCTCAAACTGTTCTCTATAACCGGCTCTTTATCAAGGTGCATGCAGATAAAGATATTAGATTTATTAAAATGCAACTGGATGGTTTAAAGCTCCATAGTAAATCTAAAAAAAATACACAAAACATGACTGAAATTAGAGCCTCTGCGAATAAATTCGTAGTATGGGCGAAGCTCGATTTTGCAAGAAGAGAATTCAAATGTATTATTGAAGAACAATTGGCTGAAACTTATTTACAGAAGAGAAAGAAATTCTTTGATGGGAAAACATATGATGAAGTTCTAAAATGTAAGAAAAATAAATTCAGGATCTGATCATTCTGGAACGACGACTATTTTGTTGTACTATGGATTTTATAGCTGGTCCTCAGATTGTGCTAGTTCTGCATTTGTTCGCAGTCTCCATTCTCCAAACATTGTCCTTAAGATTTTAATCTCCACTAACTCAAGCTTATCAGTCAACTTTTGCTAGAACCCACGTCCCACTGACATATGTTATCATTGGTCTAACTATAGTTCTGTATATTTGTACTTTGTATGTTGAATATTGAAAATAAAGTTCTAAGCGATATCAACAATGATGAATTATTAAAAGTTTGGATCAAATATGTACCCTGTTATAGAGTGCCTTATTATATTGATTTTATTTTGCTATTCAGTGTAACTTATATTATTTTTATTTGTTATAATTTATAGAAAATGTTTAGTTTTGTCATTACATTTTTGTTTAATACAACTAGTTTATTATTGAAAGTTCATGGTTGACTATGATATAAATATTTTCTGCCTATAAATCTTACCTGGTTCACAGTTACGTACTTTTCTCTTTTCCTAAATTCAGGATATGACATGCAAAAAAGTGGCTTTTATTTTGTAAAATCAGAAAATAAGTAAATATTTGCAGCTATAAAAGAACTTTAATAATACTTTATACATAGAGATGCTTTTTTCACGTGTGGTCCATTTAGAGCCTGAGTATTTGCGAGTGCTATAAAGCGTACACGTGGAAAAAGTACCGTTTAATCAGAAATTTTGTAAAACCATAGTCTTAATTATATCACTCGGCTTGTAATTAAATATTAATAAAACTTGTTTCGTTCTGGTAATTTTTTATTTTACAAACAGAAAAGTAGAACTCTGCTTAAATACTAAAAAATTATAAACTTAATAAAATACAAAATACGAGACAAAGTATATATTTTAACGATGCGCTTCGTAACCAGGAAACAAAGCCAGAAGAGCAGTAGATAGATGTGTGTTGACCTTCATTTTATGATCCTTGCCTAATTCAAATCGACAGGCTGGACAACTATATATTTCTGACAAGAAGGACCTCTTCAAACAACTCATGCAGACATTATGTTTACATTCAGTTGTAACTGGTTGATATACAACTTCCTGGCAGCATATACACATGTACAGTTCTTCCACTTTAGTCAAAAACGAGCTTTTCCCCTCTTTTAATAATCCTTTGCATTCATTCCAAAGCTTGCTATTTTCTTCATCACTATTAATGGCTTTTTCAACCTCCTCAATCAATTTAAATTCTTCAATTTTCTTGTTAGGCTTATTCGTGTCAGGTGTGATTGATGCATTACGTTTAGCACCTCGTGTAGACTGAGATTTCTTTTCCTGTATTGCAGTCTGTGCTTCTAAGAATCCAGGTGGGTAAAGCATCTATAGTTCTTGTCCATCCTTTGCCCACGGAGCAGGTGCAGGGTCATCTCGTCGCAGCACATATTTCCAAACAAGAAAACCAGATTTGCCCTTTTCAGGGTAATATTTTACTACCTTATATATACCATCATAACGATTACCATCTCGTGGTGCATATTTTGAATGCTTTCCCAGCTTGTAGTTACGTACAACACGAACTGGCTTACCACCCTTCCAATCTGCTGCTTCGGCACCTTCTTCATTTAATGGAATGTTACAATTTAATGCAAGTGCTTTATTCATTCGAGTTAGAGCTTGGTCACAACTTTGACCAGAGACCCGCTTGTTTCCTGACAAGTCACGGCCTCCAGAACCGCTATAAACGAATTTATCGCCATTATCAATGTCATCTTCATAGCCGCCACTCAAGACTAAACTGTAGGCTCCGTCTGTTTCCCGTCCGTGAATACCAGCTACATGTGGTCGATGTATGCCAGCTTCTGATACTTGTAATCTAAACTTCCAGCAACTGCCTACTTCAATGCCTGGCACAGGTCCGGAATGATCCTTTGGTACGATGGTGCATTCTTTTGTTCTTCCCACGCAGGCCATACCACGGCCCCAGTCACGAGCAGTACCTTCCTACTTAGCACTGGCCATCTTTGCTTTCTTGTTGCTGAATTTTAGTTTATCCCCAGCTCTGACTATTTCATTTTCATCATTTTTACATGATGGACAGTACCATTCAGCTTCTAAAGGAACTTCAAGTAGTGGAGGCGTAAGACATTTAATATGATACCCATAATCACACTCATCACACAAAATTATGGTATTAAGTTCGGCCTTTCCCGCACATATTTTACAGCCACACTCTGTACATGGTGTAAGAGCCACATTTTTACATTTTTCACAGTAATTTTTATGTAAAGGAGATGCAGCTGAACTGGAGTTGTTTAAGGCATTGCTCAATAACACTGATTTTTCTATTCTTAAAACCTCATCCATAAATTTAATGGTACAATTCTCTAAAGGCATTTTGTCTTTACCAACTAGTACAGTTCATTGCAGCATCTTGGGGGTGATTCTTTTAATTATGAAATCATACCAATAGCCTCGTACGGTAGGATGTTCGATGTTATAATTTACCAACACTATCTGATCTACCAAAAGCTCTGATGGTTTAAATGTGTAAAAGGACCTTGGCCGAATCATATCAAAGGTGATATCTATAGGACTATCGTCCTTTTCTGCATCCATTTTAATACGAAATACTATATCTGGTTCCTTATTTTTCTCATCAGAACTTCTTTCCACCGCTTTCAATATTTCGCTAATGTGTGCTTCAAACCATGCTCCATACTCCACGTCTATGAAGTCTATTGCATCGCCAACATTATAAAATTTACTAGCTGCTTTTCCCTCCAGTTGCTGGGAAGTTCCAGGGCTTTCTTTTTCTGCTTTCTTTGCATCGTCTATATTGCTTAAACTATCGTTAGCGGGTTCCAAAAAAGAACTTTCGGCTTTTATCATGAGCTGAATTACATCGTTTAATTGAATATCGTAGTCCATCACACGATGGTCGTCAATTAACTGCTTGCCTTTATAAAACAGCCTCTGTTTGCCTACTTCAACTCCTAATTCTTCAGAAATAATTTTTCGGAGCTCCTGAATAAATGCCTTTTTAGAAATATTGACGATGGTATCGCTTTCTCCAGGCTGGGCTGTTAATTTCCGCACTTTTACGTACATTTTGCACGTCTTCTAAGTTATCTGTTTGTCTTTTTTAATGCTAGTTCTGAAGCCGGTTTTGAGGTTAGGCACCGCGCCGTTATGCCGTGCAGTGTTGCCAGATCGAATAATAGTATATTACAAGCAATCCAGTGAGACAAAATAATGTCTCATTTAAAAAAACAAAAAAGACCGTTTATCAAATAGAACGCGTATTAAATAATAACTGTACCCAGACCTGGAAGGTGTCAAAGTGGTTGCCTAACCGATCGACGTTTTAAGGCGCAGAGGGTCGCAGCTCCGTTTCGCTGCTGAAACATTTTTAATTAATACGCGTTCTATTTGAAAAACGGCCTTTTTTGTGATTTCTCGAAAACCGAAAGTGTCACGTGACTGAAATTCGTTTCCTGAGCTGACATGACCATTTCAAACATATAACTTTAATAACTTTTTTCTCTATCTCTTACGGTTTGGCTGCTGAAACAGCGTCCCGGACGGACGGACGGACGGACAGACAAGTCTATTAGATAAAGGATTTTATTAGGAGCAAAAGTTATACTTTATGTATAAAGATACTTTTGCTCCGAATAACATACTTACAGTATTTTTTCTTCAAACGTTTTTATAACAAATTATTTACAATTTTGTGAACAAAATTCGAAGAAAATTACTTGATCTCGTCAGCGGCAGATAATAGCTATTTAAGTAACAAGGAATGTAAGGCCCTATTAACATTTGAGGTAGGCAAGTACAAGTCAAGACGAAGTCGCGGCTTGTTGCCTGCCGAAAATGTTAATAGGCGATACATCCCGAGTTATCTTATTATATTTTTCCCGCTGCTTATCGAAATTTTCCTACATTTTTGAAAAAATCGTTTGGTTTGTCACCTGTCACTAGGATTAGTTTTCGTGAGTCGTGTTACCTGTGAGTGTCACATGTCAATTAAACACTTTCAATTTATAAACAAAACGTCTAAATCTGCATCTTGCTTTGCTAATTTTATTATCCTAGGAACTTAATAATAATATTAAGTTCCGTTGTCAAGAAAAAGCAGCAATCAAATATAATCACCAACTTACACGTTTTGTTACTAAGGCTGTATCACTGACTTACATGATCAGCAGCGGGAAAAGTGTTTTAGATGCCATGGCAATGAAGTGACCGTTTAGCATCATCAATCCAGCAGTATAATGGCACATTTTACTGCCGTTTGAAGAAAAACATTATTATCGTACGACAGTAGTAAAAATTATCGTACATTTTATCTTATTATAATATTTTGGATTATACATAGGAAAATATAACTACAAGAATGAAATAATTCTGAAATAAATCCGATTTTACTTGTTGTGTGTGGTAGAAGAACCGATCATAAATCGACGATACCTGCTAATTCAACCACGAATCGAAAATGACTGCAGAAAGAATTTTTAGTGAAAGACACAAGTCGAAAGTGGCATGTGGCATGTGGAAAGTCGATGGGGAACCCCCTATAAGTACGGTGATGTAACGTGATCAGCTTGTCATCATAAATAATAACAGTTCCGAATTAAATTTCAGCACCTTGTGATTAATACCGGTTGAGCAAAAATATCTGCACGTAACTGTCATATCGATAACACGGTCAATATTAGTACTTATTTGCCAAATTTGTGAGAATTTTCAATAATAGGCAAATTATCGTACATTATGCCATTATCGTACATGTGCTATCGTACATCGTACGACTGGTAAGATTATCATACAAAACCGATAATTATCGTACATCTGGCAACACTGATGCCGTGTTCTATATTCACTTTTACTGCTTCTTACTCTCTCTTACCTGTTGTGTGATTTGGTTATTTATTTTATAAAAAATCTGGTGTGATACACGCACACAACTTCCTTTTACAGTGATCTTATAATTAGGCAAAAATTTGATTTTTAATTTTTAAGCATTTGTCAAAATGTTTCAAAAATTACAAATTCTAAAGAAACCGTACAAAATAAAGCGTTAGATGAAGAGACACATTTTCTCATTATAAGCTGAATTCAAAAATGTAATAATATACCGGGTGTTCTATTTAAAATAGGAGTTAATCACATAAAACAGTTATTGGTAAGATATAGAAAACAGTCTACTACGCTGTACAAGGAAAAAGTCGGCATTTTTAAATAGTTTGCTATGAATTTAAATGTACAAGCGGTGACCACACTGATTCTAGAACACACTCTGCACACTCATGGATCTATGAATTAACATATTATAGTGCACGTGCATTTTCATAAACTAACATAAATAAAGAAAAAATATTTTTATTAACCTAGAGTCCGTCTTCAAATAGTCAGTATTACAGTCGTTCAAATAGCTTGTTAGCTTTTGGTGTTTTTATTTAAAAAAATTGTAAAGTGTGAGTCGGGTAATTTTTACGGACTCCGACTCCGACTCCACCAAAAAAGTTCCGATTCCTCGGCTCCCACTCCCGACTCCGGCTCCGACTCTACAGCCCTGCAAGTAACTGTGACTATCAGAGTTAAAAATTAGTATTATTCAAATGAACATATATAACAGACATTTAAAAATAGATAGGTAAGGAAATGACAAATTTGTTCGTAATAAAAGTGCTCTTGCATGATTCTGTATTTTTTAAGTTAAAAAATCAATCTTAAAATCTTCTATTCTGCCACAAACGCTCACTTTCAACAGCATACGTTAAATGATTGTAAACAAGAGAATAGTATATTGATATGGTCTTAAAATGACAAAGCATTTTAAAAATGAAATAATAAACATGCAGCTTAATTATAATGCACATAAAAGGATATTGATTGGAATTCCATTTGTGGTTGCAAATGTAATTCAAATTAATTGAAGTTTATTCGGAAAGAAGTAAATAATAATAATATATTTATTGCCCAACAGCAGAGCCAATTAAAGGACAAATTACAAAAAAAAAGTAATGAAATTATGATGATAAGGTATACATGTAAACTTAGAAATAAATAACGGATCAACAATATTCATAATAAGTTTCCAATAACAATTTTAGTGTACATTCAAAGATATTACATTTTCCACAAATTTGATTGTATAGTGAACACATAACTAATATAGGAGATTTTAATAGTAAATTAGTTTTAGCTGTTTGTAGGTAAAACGTGCACTGTAATCTACTATTACTTCTCGGTGTATGGAAATTAATCATAGCCGAAAATGAAGGACAATCAATTTGGTGACGCAATAATTTGTATAAAAACGTCAAAGCAATTATTGATCGATATAATAAAAGATAAAACAAAAGTTTATTTCGTACGATTGATGACAGTTACGTGTACACAATGTCATAAAGGTTAAAAAGTACGAATCTGTATTCTCAATTTGAATAACCAAGGTTTTTAGTGGGTATTTTAAAAATTCCAAGCACAAAAGAGTGTGCGAAATTTATTAAATTGAATGACGCCAGTCTAAAATTAAAACTGTCCTAATTAAATTCGACAGTAACCCAGAGATAAAGAGTCGAACAATTAATTTTGTTCAAAGTCCATGCTCAAGCTGCCGACAGAAAGGTAAGATTTAGAACCAAATGTAGGATTGCCATACGTCCCGATTTTTCGGGATTGTACCGATTTGGATCTAGTTGTCCCGCAACGAAATGTCCCGATTTTCAAAGAAAATGTTACGCGTTACCGATTTCAAGCAATTTCTGCAAATTCTGGTTCAATATCTCAAATATAAGCTATAATGTACTAACTATTGCAACCTACCTTAGAAGGCTCATATAACTCCGACTAGCTCAATCTTCGACTGCGATACGGGTACGATAAATGTGGGATTTTTGTTTACTTCACTTTCGCATAAAGGTTTTAGGTTCCCTAAGAAAGAAATATTGGGCGCCAACAACTTTATTAAATTGTTAATTTTTTCTATAATATTTATATATACATCCAATCATGTAATTTAGGGGTTATGTTAATTGATTAATTATGAGTTTAATATAATAAAGGTTTATCTACTATGGAAGTTCATAAATGATACTTTATACTGAAATATCGAATTAGAGTTCATATCAGTTTGATTTAAATTGTTTAATTAATCATGAGTTTTATAGAAAGGTTTTCTTTCTTTTTTTGAAATTCTGCACATTCACGTAAGATAAATTTAAATAGCTCTTTATTCCCTCTTAACCTATCTCTGTTCGCAATGATGGCTGTTAAATGATTTATCGGATAACTCAATTCACATTTCTAAAGTATAAGAAATTCCCATTATTTGACACATACCTGCGGTATAACATTAAACCCTAACTGACATTTACAAATATAACCTGGTGGCTATTTATTTGGTTCCTTTTGGCATTGCTACTGAAAACCTAATTAAATCTCTTATTAAATTATTATGAAGTTATTGGCGGTAGATTAAATTTCATAGGTACATTTTAAACTTGTAACTTTGACATCTTTTGAGTTATGACTGAACTAAATAGTTTATACAATTTTCCTGAGGTTTAGGACTTCTTCCTCTTATTGTAGGTCAGTGGCCTGTTTTAACCACAAAGTGGTTCTATGAGCCCTCCTTGCCCTTAGGCCTGGTAGGTGGATAGCCTTGCCCGTCGAAAGTGAGGAAGAGTTCCCTTGTTTAGGGGTTAACGACTACCGCAGGTGTTAGCGTGGTAGCCGGGGAGCGTACTATTTTTAAAATCCTTCTAGATTCCGCCGGGATTCGAACCCGGGCCGGCCGCTTAAGAGGCGAGCATTTGCTTGCGGAGCCATCCGCTCACCTGGTTTAGGACTGACCTAACTAAACAGGAGCCGATCTTATGCAGCCAGGAACTGTTGCCTTGCCCATAGAATTGAACTCTCTGTTAACAGAAAACAATTTCATCGCCATACTAGAAGCGGTTTTTTGATAACTCTTAACGAGATTTAGTGATGGTCTAACATTACTCGTATTTTCTATTTCAATTAGGCCCTCCAAAACGGCTTCGTTGAGACTCCGTGCGACTTTATCTAACTGAATCATTACGTTCCGTGCTCAAAGATAGCAAAGAATTGCAGGGGAAGCAAAAAGCTAAACCAAAGACACCTTTATTAGGATATACTGATCGCCAATGTATGCACCTACCAGTTAATTAGTAACTGCTTTTTCTATTAAGAATCTGCCCAATTAATTAAATCTATTTATCTGAAAAACCATCCTTTATCTAATAGACGTGTCTGTCCGGGACGTTGTTTTGTCTGTCTGGGACGCTGTTTCAGCAGCCAAACCGTAAGAGATAGAGAAAAAAGTTATTAAAGTTATATGTTTGGAATGGTCATGTCAGGTCAGGAACCGAATTTCAGTCTCTAACACTAATTATTATCTTAATTATCCTTTAGGTTAGATTCTAGGCAAATTTTATCAAGGCGAATGCGACTGGTAGTTTGCTACCAACAATGACGTCATATACGTACGTGTGGTGAATACGCGTTCTATTTGCAAAACGGTCTTTTTTGTTTTATTAAATGGGACATTTGACTCACTGGACTGCTAGTTACTCTATAATATGTATAATGCAGCATTAGATTAATTATAACTTTACAAATGGAAGATTTCATATTCTATTATCCTTTTAAGCTGAGAATCAGCTACTAATTTATTTGCCCCAATCTGTTTTTTATTCAAAACAGGAAGTAGTTTTCTCTTTTACGTATTTTTAATTTGAAAATTCCCAAATTAGCCTTTTGTTTGAAATTAAATACTAGATGAAGATTATGCAACCTGTATTTCTCCCAAGTATTTTAAGTTGTCTAACTTTCAGGTTTTGTTATAATTCAGATTTATTTATTTTAGTAGCTCTGACTGTGGAATGCTACAACTAGTTGTAACAAAAATTGTGTATCCAATATCTAGCTATTTTCTAATCTGGAATCGGGGTTTCAAAGTATTTGTTTTTAAATATGTGATTCATTGTAAGTTATGCGAATAACACCTTGATCCACATTTAATATAAGTAATAGTTAAAAGAAATATGAAGTTCCAAGATCCCCCCCCCCTCATTCGTAATCTTGTCCCGAAATTGTTATTTTCAAATATGGCAACCCTAACCAAATGTGATAAAATCCTGAGAATAATAAATTTAAATAAAATTAAAATAAAATCATAAGGACTCTAACAATATATTTACCAGATGAACTGCACTAAGAACATTTTTAAGATTGGGAATAGCAAAATAAGATTTGTTTATCTCATTACAAATATTGTCAATATGACTTTTTTAATTAAACTTTAGCTAAACTTCGCCTTCTCAACTGAAAATTTTCCAAGAATAACATATGTATTTGGAAATAAAGACGATTTTATTATTCTTATTATTATCTAGAGAGAGGTCCAAATATCTAGTACTACTAGCTACTTCCGTTAATTGCAGCAGCTTCTCCACATTCACGCCCTGCAATTCAGACTTTGTTTATTGTAAAAATTAATATAAACTGTTTCTTCCGTTAGACTTACACCAATATTTAAATTGATTGATAACAATAATAATCCTTTGTTGTACATCCTCTTGGGTGTGCCCGTCAACTGCCACCGCAGTATCATCAGTAGAAAATGAATTTTATGCAAATTGCATATCTTAGGATATGTTTATAGTTAATTGACACTAATTCAATTATGCATATTTTAGTAGTTGCTTGCATATTATTGCATAAATCTATAATTTTTACTTCCCTCGTCTAAAAGTCGAAGGAATTATTGTAATCGCGAAAAATCATCTTTCGAGATTTCTTAAGATTTTCACAATTTAGTGTCCCTAGATGACGAAAAACAGGTTTTTTCAATTCTGCCTGTCTCTCTGTTGCCAGTATAATTCAAAAACTATTTGTTTGAGGAAGACGATATTTTGCATGCTGATTATATGCCTTCGTGGCACGAAACGGAGAAAATTCTGTTACAATATATACAAGATGAGCACCTTAAAAAAATTAAATGTTGCCTATTTTTGCTTTAACTTAAGAACTATTTTTTAAATAAAAGTATGATTTTGCATATAGCTTAGGTTTTTACCCTTGCCGAAAAAGTGCATATTTTGAACCTAACATATAAAGGGTGAGCACCTTAAAAAAGTTTTGTTTAATTTTGCTTTAACTGTGGAATAGATAAAAGTAATAATTTGCACATAGCTACAGAGATAGATACAGGATAAATATGGAAAGAAACAAAAAGTGGCAACGTATAAGAGCGGTGCCCTTAATGGTGCTGCATCGCAAAGATTCAAACGGTCCCGTGTGGCGATGTAAGTCGAGTGTTCTGTTCGCATTTGCAGGGTCTGAAGTTTGAATCTTATTGCCGGTAATGTTTTTTAATTGAAAATTGATGCAATTGGTTTTTATAATTAAATTCTTAAAACTGACATTTTTGGGCTATCCTGAACTCCTGGATATAAGGAATAAAATAAGAAATATTTGTAAAATATGACCAAAATCAATGTTTTTCCAATTAATAATTAAATTAAACCTGACGTGTTATATTAAATTATTTGACTTACTAGGTATATCTTTCCATTACATATTGCTATAATAGTGTACCTACCCTGTTTCAGCACATCGGTTTAATAACTGACTCAATTTCACAAATTCCCGAATATACTTTATTATTATAAGACAAGGACATGCAAAAAAGCGAGACAAAAAATTAGAACAATAATGTAATTTAAATAGTTACATATAAATACTTAAAATATGAATCATTCATAATTAATAGTACATTATTTATTATTACAAAATGCCTTGTATAACAGCATTAGCGAAGGTAAACTGAAAATAATAATAGTTATTTAAACTATGTACCAAAGGCATTATGAAAGGCATAAATATTAAGTAATGCCTGTGGTGCATACAAAATTGTATGTCTTACTAGTGTTTTTTAATAACTTAAATATTGGATCAGAAAGTTGATAATCAACCATTGCTTTGTATGGATCGTCGAGATCTTCAGATAAATCTGGGACAATTTTTTTTTCAAATTTAAGTGAAGTTAAAAAGTGACAGATTTCATTTACCTGTCAAAGTCTAAATCATAATTCGTTAAAAACCCCTAACCACACAAATATTTAACAATTGCTAAATAAGTATTTTGACAGCAAAGCTGCCATTGTCAGTAGCCTTGGAGAGAAACTAACTCAACAATGTTTGTCGAAGATATGGTCTTCACCAAATTACCAGTGAAATTCAGTACTCCCACACATTTTAACACTATACTGTCTGACCCGGAGGACGTATTCTAAGCGACCAATCAGATGTCAACTTCAATAATTCAGTATGGTCATACCGACTCCAGAGCCCTGGTTACTTGACACGTAATTGCAGTGAAATAGTTATTCCCAGATGTAATTCCAAGAAGTTTGAAAGTTCTCTCTGTGTCGCTTTATATGAAGAACTCATATATTAAACAATTTCTATGAAGGGTCACGTTACTGTTGATATTGAGTATTTTTACTCTACGAGAGAGTACTTGGTAAGTTGAATGGACCATTAATATTTATCTGTGATATTTGTTTTAGTTTTACTTTTTTATGATGTGTGTTATTATACATTTATAGCAAAATAAAAATAAAAACTATACTACTAACCTGATGTGCTTAAATTTGATCTAAACTGCCACCTTCTTGAAATATCCTGAAAAATTAAAAGGTGAATTATTTAATGGGTGCTTGTAGAACTTTTTTCGTAGAATTCACAATTTGAAATCTATAAAACTGAATGCTCTTACAAACATAATATTCCCACAATTCATTTATGGCACCGTCTTTCAATGTATACATGTCATGGTTAATTAAATGAGGAAAGCTAATTATTTGACACTTTGTTATTCACATATTCAAATCCCATAGTGTAAATAGCGATTAAAATGTTTGCACTTCAGTCGAACTAGGTATTTTATGAATGGACTAAAGTTCAAATAATTCTTATTAATAGCTCTCCTTGGATGAAATAAGATAGAATTAATATAGGGAGGCCTATACCCAGTGCTGGGTAAAAAATCCTTGAAATTGTTTCTTTTAGAGAAACACAATTAATCTGTACAACCTAAAATAAAATAACTCCAAGTAAAGTCTAACGAAAAGCAATACTCTTAAATTAAATCAAAAGCCACAGACTCTTGAATAACTTTATTAGTATGATAATTTACACTGTTACAACTAATATCACACAACCAAAATGTTAAGTATACACATAATTTATCACATTATCGTGTAGTAAATTAGTTACATCGGAGACCCTTTCTTGACTACACCCGTTGCAACAATACTCTTCGAGCTACTAGTTGATTTTCTAATCAGCATTAAGTCCTCCAATACACTACATTCCATAGGGTAAATTGGTAAGTTGCAATAAATAAATTATTAGTAACATATTTGGTTTTTCTATATAAATAGCCTCCAGGAGACAGCAATTTATATTATATATAAAAAAAGTGCTTCAACAACAACAATAATAAATACCTACACTGGTAACCTGAAAGACACACTTTTGTGCTACAATTCTATAAAAAATAAGATAATTTCTTGGTTCAAGTCGTAAGGTCATCATTATATCAAGTTACGACAAAGAGATCTTTGATTAGCGCAATTTTCTGAAACTATTTTTAGAACTTTGAGTGATTATATTTATCTTATACATGGATGAGTCAAAATGATCTAACTGGTATGACATTATCTGAAGTTACACCGTACACATTGGTGAGTCAATGTTACTGTTAACGTAAAGCTGTATAAATTATAGATAGAAAGTATTCAGGGAGCTTTTCCCCATTACTATTCATGCTAATTAACTCTTAATACTTTTTTGCATCTTCACCCCAAAAATATATAGGGGTGTTATAGGTACTAGACCACCCTGTATAATTTATTTAATTTAAGACGAATTTAACCATGATTTATTTCGAAGGGCAACTGAAAAACCGAAAATAATTCAGGAGTTCCTGTGATGCCTCTTGATAAATGGTTCTTTCTCCGACCCAGTAGGTGATAGTCAGCGAACGATGCTGGATATGCTGCTGGTGCGCGATGCAGTGTTGATGATCTCCTCATCCGAATGGTCTGGCGATATCCTGATGGCTTGGTACCACTGGTTGGTCAAATCCGTCATTTGGCTCTTGCAATCTTTCAGTTCCTACAACAACTATCATTAGATTTCTGTTTCAGATAATGCGTGTATGAAAAGAGATGACTTTCAGCAAGTTGATAGAGTTTTCAAGAACGATTTCATAATACAGCAAGCGCTCGGTAACGTAAACACCAGATAATGACAACACTGCCCTAATGTACACGAAAGTCATACCATAGAATCAAACAGAACGCCCGATAATGTAAACAACCTGTAAAGTTTGATAACGTATGTAGGGGATTCCCCTCTGCGACACAGCTGAGTCTATCGGATGGGTGTTTACGATACTTTTGCATTCCATTTTAGTCATTGTTGAACAATGCGCAAATTTATGCAGAATAAAATAGCAGCTTATTTTTCTTCTCATTAAAAATGTGTTTTTATTGTGTTATTAAATGTTTCTTTTAATAATTGGTTTATTAATAAAATGTCAACAATGTGAACACACTTGGTTTGAATTAGTTCATGGTATCGAGCGTCTGCTGTAATACATTCGCTGTATTGATATTAGTGGATTTTTCTAAAGGATTGCAAATTTTTTTGAATGGCCACGTTCTTGTCAAGTTACTACAATACATGATTCTATTTGTGGCTATTACAAACGATGCCCCTAGAAAACTACATCAGGTATTTCAAAAACAGTCTAATTAGACTTATTTTTTGTTCTTTATACTTTGTACAGGGTGACCAAGTTAAGAATACACATAATGGGATCACATAAATGATAAAAGATAGAGATTTATGCAGTACCTTCAGAGCAAAGACGAATAAGAGTGTAGGTAAAAACGAAATCTTTGAAGAAGCAATTAAATACGGAGGGGAACTGCATGACAGAATGTATGATGTGATTGTCAGAGTTTAGGAGAACAAAAGAATTATTCATAAATAAAAAATACAGTCGAATGCAGAAGGAGTGATACTGCTACACACAGTGTATAAAATACTGGCAAACTATATAAAAACTACATTGAAGCCATAACTAGAAAACATAAAAATTAGTAACGCGATTTCAGGAGTGACAGATCAGTAATCGATCAAATCTTCACACAAATGACAAACAGAAAGTAAAGTAAATGGAAAGTGTCAGTATTAGAAAGCGGAATAAAGTGATGGTAACTCCCCCCAGTGCATATGCTGATGACATTATAACAGCCAATACAGAAAGAGTTGAATAAGATCAAAGTTTTGCAAAACGCAAGAAGAAAAGTGGGCTTAAAAATAAGCAAACAAAAATGAAAGTTTATGGTTATAGGTGGAACTAGTAAAAAGAACGTAAATAACAGCTTAATAGTAAAAATTTGGAGGAGTATAATTCGAGCAAGTCGACAGCTTTATACATCTAGAGGTGCTTATAACAACAGACAGTAACAGTGGAAACGAGATTAGCTAAAGGAAATAAAACAATGGGTGCATCGTAGTCACTGTTCAACTAAACAAATGTATAACAGAGCACCAAGAAAAGACTATAAAAGTGTCAAGACTGGACTAAGAAAGATGAGCAAAGGTATTACGAAAAATCTATGGACGAAAAAAGGTGGACAAAATATTACTATGCGATATTAAGAAAAAACTTGGAAATCAATGACTTGTATGGCAAAAAGGCAGAACGGGGGTAGTTGAGTGATGTGCAAAGTAGTGATGGGAAGTTTAGATACTTTTGCGGACTCGTTCTTCTTTGTTTTAGTGAGTGGTCACGCAATCGGTAATTCAGTATGTTTATATGTCTCAAACATCAATTAGGCACATACAAAGACGCCAAAAGCAATAAATTACTGATAACTGATAAAAAAGCATGCAACTCCGGCCGTGTCATGTGTCCAGGCTCTAATAAAATGGAAACTGGAAGCACGTGTGTAATTCAATTAATTTTATTTCTGTTGAAAATAGATACAAGTAAACGAGCACCAAATTTTAGTACGTTTTTTGTTCATTTTTACAGAAACAATGTTGCACTTGGCGAAAAGACAAATAGAACAGAAATGGAGCAATAATCAGAATAGACGAAGAATGTTACAGCCGCTATTGAAAGGGCAAAAATTGTAAACAAAGAAATCAAACGGATACCTACAAAGCCGCCAAAAGCCATAAATCACTGATAACTGATAAAAAAGCATGCAACTTCGGCCGTATTATGTGTCACCTGTCGACGTCGAGCCTCGAATAAAACGAACACCATCATCATTTGCTGTTCCCACCAACACATTGTATTGTATTCTGTATTGAAATGGATTGAATAACGGAATGCCAAAGGAATGAATGTCCGCAAAAATTGAAGCCTCGCGACCCTTTCGTTCCTCGGAACGAATCCGGACCGAAACTTGGATTCGATCCTTTGTATCGAATCCGACCGGATCGACACATCGCTAGTACAAAGACTACCACGCGGCGACATAATCGCCAGAATTATGCTAAAAACACGAAGACCAAGAAAAAGGTGTTGGAAACCATTGAAGAAGATTGAGTGTGTTATGTGAAAGAGTGGCAAAATATTGTGAGACAGAGAAAAATGGAAAAGGGACCGGGGGGGGGGGGGCATTCGTCCTAAGCTCTAAGCTTGTTTTAGGCTACATGGCTGAAAAATGTAAATTATCGATTTTCATTAATAAATCCATTACAGTACAAGCTGGATTATCCAGATTTCGCTTAACTGAAAACTGAAACACCGCGTTATGCGAAACAAACACAATTTTTTAATTCCCCGTTTTATCGGTACTGTATCCTTTGTGTATGCTGTCTTATCAGGAATTAACTAGAACTTATTGGTACATACATAATTACGCATTTTGCAAATTGCACTGTTTGCACAGATTAGTCATTGTTTTCATAAGAATAATTTGTACACAATTTATGTTCTCGTTTTTTATACATGCACATACGTATTCCACATACATAATTAAGTATATATACTTGTAACTATCCAGAAAAACCAGTTATATGTAACAGGCACGGTCCACATTATTCCGCGATATTGTTACTAATTTTTAGTTTTATACTAGAATGCATAGGCCAATTTGCGTTTCTTCTTAATTTTACCTAAATATTGAAACATCACAATAAGAAACAAGCATTATACCTCTGTAGAAATGTAAAGATATTTATTGTTGATTTTCTTGGTAACCACAGTCAATAAATATTGCAAACCAATCAAAACGCCAATTTTCCAAAATAGTGCTGCAATATTTATGGTGTAAGTGTATTATATTACAAATAATCCATGAGAGGGGTCATTTCTCGAGTGAATTATTTATAATAACACACGCGTGCCATACACAATTTTATCCAACAACTCAATAAATAGGTACTGTAGCGTACCAAGATAATTGGCCTAAAAACGCCTGTCGTGCAAGGGACGGTCATAAACTGAAACTTGACACTAAGTGCAGTTCTAAATCTGTAAACGTCAGTGCTACATATGCGAACAAAAAGTGTTCACGGGGTGCAGTTTAGAAAGTATCTATTATGCGCGTGCAGCTAGAGTCATCTGAGATGCCAACTGTGATTTGTGTCGTCATGTGAACAATGCAGACTAACTTGTCTAAAACGTCAAAATGCAGTTTCAAAAACAGCAGGACGGATGTCACAAATGTAGGGACACCGGACTACAAAAGAGAAGGGTTGCGTAAATATCCGTGTGACCCAAAAACTAACAATGACCAAGCAGACAGCGAAAGTTGACCCCGGTCACAATACAGTCATACATTCTTTTCCGGTCACACTATAGCGAAGGATCAGCCGGACAATACTATTGTATCCGAAAGAATAGCCAGCGTTTCTTCCATTCAAACACTTGTTATATAAACCCAAGTAGCCTAGTTTTCCAGATCAGTTTTGTACCAGATCAGTTTTGATCACATCACTTGCGCTTGTACGACTTGTCACGACTGAGTCAGTAACAAAAACGGGACTACTTACAATTCGTATTTGCATTTTTTGTAATATTAACGGATGTGTACATGTGTGTATTTGTTTATGTGTTTAAATTAAAATACAGGAAGGTTATTGTTTTCCACAAACGTGTGTATTTTACTGAATTAAATTCTACAGTAAAAAATTACTATGCACCAACCAAATTGGCAAATGGTAACCAAAGTACCCAAAAAACATAAATTTTGAATTGACAGCCGTGATAAATTGGAAAGTACCAAGAGATCAAATACATTTATAATTAGAGCTGCCTGTGATTCGTGTTATACGTTTGACAATATTGAAGTGTATTGTCAGTCTATGTCAAATTCGAGGTTAGTAGGTTGGGTTTTGTATGTTATTTGACACAGACTGACCACTTTAGAGGTGTAAAATTGATCTAGTAATAGCCTTATAACTAGAAGGTGTTGGATAAAGAAAACATTTGCAAAAATTGTATGGTAATGCATGATTTTCAGCACGGGTGCCTAAGAAATTATATTACATAACAAGCTGCGCAAGTGGCATAATATATATCGTGCAAATATATTTGAGCAACGAGGCGAAGCGTAGCAAAGCCGAGTGACTTAACGTATGTCTCAAAAGTTTTCGGAAAATGATAAAATGTACCTACAGCAAATAACGTCCCATCCAGTTGCCGTTGGAAACAAATTGTATCAAATTGACTGACGTTTAATATAACATACCAGTTTTGTAATAAACACACTTATAAGGTTATGTTGTTGAAATGCAAAATAAATAAAAAACTGTGCACAATTTTTAACCATTACTTTTTCCGAAAACTTTTGAGACATACGTTAAAACACGAGCGTGCGATATACTTTCAAGTGACTTATGTACACGTTTTTGCAATATAATAAATGACAGTTTTATTGTGACCCAAAAATCAAAATAAATATGCAAAAGATATGAATAAACATATATCAAAAGAAAGCAGAACAGCTGATAAGAACAGAATAAAATACTAAAAGATATTGATCTTCAAATGAGCAAAAATTAAGAAGTTATCGATAAGTTTGTTTGTTTCCAAGTTGGATCAAGAATTTCTAACGTTTAAAAATTAAATAATAGAAGTTTTGCACTTTCTCATTAGGAAACCAATGTGGACGCAAGTATATTTTTAACCTATCTGATTGACAAAATAAACCGTAAAGTTTTCTATGGTTAACATTTACATATGTTTGGGGATTTTAACGAGGTTGGCAACTTATTTAGTTTCCATAGTGAAACAAGAGAAATGCAAATTGAAAAATTACAAAGGTAAACATTCGTATACAAAAACACTGTTTAGCAAATTCTGCTAAGAGTTGAGGCCCCATTCTGTTGATGTTATATATACAGAATTGTCCTGTCAGGCATTCACGATCGTTCTCGAGGGAAAATGTAATGTTTACTAACACATAATAAGCCCAAATGACATATTGAGGGGTAAGAATAGTGCACGGATTGTCGTTAAAATTATATAACATTAATTTCTCTACAGCTTTTTATAACAGTCGAATACTTTCATATAATAGATGAAGTATTTCTCTGTGAGCAATTTGATGTGATTAGAATACGTTGGTGTTTTGGTCAATTTTTCCTTACTGAACGTTTCTTCACGAGCAGATTTACTGCTAGTTTCAGGTATCTGACAAAAGTTCAGGTGAATTGGAAAAAGCCAGTGCGTCAAGGTTATATACTAGCAATAAAACTTTTAAATAATTGAGATTGAGAAATATTTTGACAGTTGAACATAAAAATTTAAAATTTAGAATTTACAATAAATATAACTTTGTGAACAAATTTGTAATAAAGTTTACCAATAGGAAACTTTTAAGTATTATCACATATCAAAAACTATATATGGGAATTCTCAAGGGTAATACCACAAAAGGTGAACATTTTTTGAGAATTTTTTTCGTTCACATGCAAATTATTGCGTTGAAATTTCCCCGAGGAATTAACCACTAAGGAAAAAATGTGACAAGATTGCGAAATTTAATGGATTTCTAGGGATCTCCATTGATTGCGGAGAATTTCAAAAGATTGCGGGGGATTTTCAAAGATTGCGGAGGATTCCTATAGATTGCGGGGATTTCGAAAGCATGCGAGTGATTTCCAACAATTTCAGGAGACTGCTGGATGATTTCCGTAACCGATTTAAAGATTAAATAACCTAAAATAGTGTCGGAAATAGGGGACATCAATAAGTAGCTGTAAAAACATGCAGACTTAAAAAAAGAATTAATCAGAGTGGGGATTAGTAAGATAACCTGGCAAAATGCGGTAGTAAAAAAATTATTTACTTATTCATTGTTGATACATTTTAGTACAAAATATCGGGTAACATGTCTCTGTACGTATATTAATATACTACTAGATATAAACTATAAAAAATCTGCAAAGAGGTTTACAAGGAACTTCCCTCACGCGAATTAAATCAATTTGCAAATTTAAAAAAAATTAGTCTGCTGGGATTTGAATTCCGCTCACCTAGGCGAATATGTGACTGGAGTTTCTTGTTTGCTGCTAGATTAGCTGAGCCACGGGCGCATTCAAATTCGATTAGTTTCTGCTGATTTATAAAGATACTATATTATTCTGTCCCATTTCTGATGTTTAACCTGTATCTGTTAGGTCTCATTTTCGCCAATGATAAAGTCTGAGCTATGTGCAAATTATTACTTGTATCTTACTTACTCTTACTTGTATACAGTCAGACCTCGCCGTTCGCGGGGGTTATGTTCCAGAAGAATGCCGCGAAGCGCAAAACCGCGATGCGCAAGTAAACACATAAATGATAAAAACGGGGTTAGGTTCCATAAACTAATTTTCTTTATACTATGCAACCTCAAAAAATCAAAACTTGTCTGCGTTTTTTGTCTGGCAAATCTGAAGCAGAAACTTTACGCTTTGACGCCATGGTTTTCCGTGTTTTAAAAATTAAACTCAATTGAATTTTCGGCAGAAACGCTTGAGAAGACAGTAAAGTTTGAACAAAAATTCCATACGTAACATAAGTCTGCCACTTGAATCTAGAGCTCGAATGTTCGTTTGTTTATTCAAGTTATAATTTTACAATTTATTTCAGGTCCGACTTGGTAATAAGAGATTCAAAGAAATAGGCTCGATAAGTGTGTTTATAAGTTCGTCATAAATAATGTTATTTAGGTGTTCATGACATAAACCGCATATGTCTCCTTTATTTCCTTACGGCCGGTTCTATAAAGGTCACTAATCTGACGTTAACTTTAAATCACTGTTAAAATAAACAAAAGCTCATCAAAACGTTGGCGCTTATGACATATTTTTCATTAGTAAACAAATATGGATGCGCTTTTGTTTATTTTGACAGCGAATTAAAGTGGCCTTCATAAGACCGGCCGTTAGTGTGTGAAAGTTGAAACAGTTAACGTTAGCAATTCCATCCGCGAACGGCAAAGCAAATATCCGCGAACGGCAAAGAAAAGGGAGCACAAAGGTGCCCCGCGTAAAATCAAATCAGCGAACCGCAAAGCCGCGAACAGCGAGGTCTGACTGTATTACTACTTGCAAGCAAAAGAAGTGGAAGTTGTAACACTAGATATTTTGAAAAAACAAAGGTAACTGGGGGTAAAAGTATCTTAACATTCCTAATAATACTGCAACAATAAAAGGAATCACTCGGTAATTCAAACTATGTAAATCGATTTGAAAATAAAACAAATTGAAAAGCGGGCCGACGAATCGTCATGGACGTGGAATTATTTTACTCCCACGCAAGTGACTAAACAATTTTAAGAATCAAAGGAAAATAAGGCTAAAAATATCGTAACGAGCCCAATAATACTGATACAATAAAGCGAAACACTTGGTTATGCAAATGACATCAATTACCAATTTAAAAAATTACCGGCGGTGGGATTCGATCTACATCATCTGCGTATGCGATTGTAACCGCATCGATATGTTACAGTGAGCCATGCAGCCCCACTGGTACGAGTACGACGCGCGGCTGTACCTATTTAACAGAACGGTTTTATTGTTGAAACGTTTTTACTCTTTTGTCACATTATCCTGTATCTGTTGGGTCTTATTTTTATTAAGTGTAAAGCCTAACCTATGTGCAAATTATTACTTTCATTTATTTCTCAGTTAACGCAAAAATACAAAAAATTAATTTTTTTAAGGTGCTCACCCTATATATATTTGTTTGAAATTTTCTCGGTTTCATGCCAGGCAGACATATAATATGCATGCAAAATATCGTCATCCTCCAACAAATAGTTTTTGAATTATACCGCCAACAGGCAGACAAACGGAATTGAGAAAACCTGTTTTTCGTCATCTAGAGACCTTGAAACGGGAAGATCTGAAGAAATCTCGGATGGTGATTTTTTTGCGATTACATTACTTACTTCGTCTTTTAGATGGGAAGTACAACAAACTGTTTCTTAGTATGTAATAGTTACTATACTAACCGTTAGGATGTAGGTACATTGGCACATACTTAAAGAAACAGTAATGATAATTGAAAACGGCTCCGTTTTTGTAGTAAATTCATTAAAAATTAAAAATATTCACCATGACACACCCCACACAATGGTTGCTGCGCAAGCATTAAAGGGCCGCTCCAACTTTGTAATCCGAATCCGGAGCAAGTTGAGCATTGCACCGCCAGACGTAAGCGAATAAATACCAACCTCTACAAATTGGACACTTTTGATAGGAAACATTCATTTCTAGAGGAGATAGTAAAAAAACTACTTATGGCAAATAAAAATAAAAGTTTATGTTACAGCTTCCCCGCCATTTGTTTTGCAAAAACACTAAGCATACCATTCGATTCCTTTTAAAAAAGTGCCTTAAGAATGTTTTTGCAGAAACACAAAATATTCACAAATAAACAAGTTACGGGGGTGAGTCGAAAATGCACCAAATTGAAAATCACCCTGTATCTTTTAAAGAGATCAAGATATCGACGTGCGATTTTCGCCATTCATTTTTACACAAAAAACGAGCCCATAACATGTAAGTTAGTTTTTGCACTTGCGGGACTAAATTTGGCACTTTAGTCACTTATTTCAGGGACTAAAGTAGCTCATTTTATCTCTAGGGACAGAAGTAATTACTTTAGCCCCTAGGGACGAAAGTAAAAAATGTTACCGTATCTATGGTAATCTATGGTAAATTCGGGGTTAACAGGTTAGGTTTCGCGTCAGTTTTGACATAAACTGACGCAAAACCTCATCATTCTATTAACCTCGAATTTGACATATTTGTGAGCTCTTGTCATAATGACTTACAGTGCCACCAACTTTAAAATTTACCAAAGGCTACTAATTTTAAAATAATTGTAACTAAAATGTCAATAAATGGCGTTTAAAAAAACGGGTTTTCGTTTTAAATCTTCCTGCAACGTGAAAAAAATAGTATATGCAACTCGGAGAGAATGCTATTTTGCTTCAGTGCAATTTCTGACTCTCGGGCTTCGCCCTCGAGTCAGAAATTGTACCTCAGCAAAATAACGCATTTCTCTCCCTCATTGCATAATCTACTATTTTTTTACTATCCCCTCTAGAAATGAATGTTTCCTATCAAAAGTGTCCAATTTGGGACACACTGTACATAAATACATGCAAAATGAAGTATACTCTTTTTTCAATACTTAATAATTTGTCAAGAAATGAGTCTAAAATATATCTTGTTATAACTAGAAATAAAGCAGTAGCTTTGGATATATAATTTTTTAAAACAGGTCTGTTACACAAGTAGATAACATTTTAATAATTGCTCCAAAATGTATTTTATCTGCGCCTAAAGAAGTGTAAATATTATCATATATCATAATTTAAAAAATTGTGAAGACCAATCAAAATATGTTTTTGAAAATTTACTGGATCCAGTTAACGGACAAAAATGCGAAGCATTGGCCAAAATATGTTTATTATCACAATTTTGAAAGTGGGAACCATCCGGTAGGAGAGGTTATACTTTCCCACCGCCTGTAATACCTTTGCGATGTTTTTAGACCAGAGCAGGCGGTGGTATTTCGTGGATTTTGGAGCAATTTCGTGGATTGCGGAGGGATTGCGAAGCGATTGCGTGGATTGCGGACAGATTGCAAAGCGACTGCGTGGATTGCGGGAAGTGGTTAACCCCTCCAATTTCTCGAAACCAAAACTGTGTTAAAAATTCCGCGAGACCGCAGGTTGAGTGGAATTTGAGCAGTTTTTGTTGAGAGAAATTTGCAATAATTTGCATGTTGACGAAAAAATTCTCTTAAAAAAATTTGCCTTGAGTGGTATTTGGAAAGATTATTCAACACTGTGGGTAGATGACTTTTACCGTGTTTGACGGTTCTAGGTAAATTGCTCGAAAACGAATTGCGCGAAATCAGTTGCTCGAAAGTCAATTGCTCGAATGTGACTTTGCTCGAACAGCAATTTCTCGATTATCTGTTGCTCGAAAAAAATAAAGTTGTGAAATAGCCTTAACTCAAATCAGTTAATATCGAATATAAAAAAAAATACAAATTACAAATTATAACCTTTATTAATAAAAAATAGGTATTGGTATGTGATTAAGTTAAAAATTATAAAAACCAAATATTATATGTTTTTAATATTGTATGTTATGTGCTAATCCACGGACATAATCATATATATTTCTGTCATGTCCATAATTATTCACTAATCTTAACATAATTATTCACTAATCTTAATAGTCTCTGTGCACTATCGCGATAGGTATATTCTTCGACTTATGGTGTATTGTTGACCGCTGACATATTGTTCTATCCGTAATTCGTTCAAACTCTGTTTCCTCTTTAATGCCGAAATAAATTTCAGATGTTAAGACCACATAAATTCGAGCAAAACATTTTCGAGAAATTGCCGTTCGAGGAACTGGTATTTCGAGATTAGTTACATTCGAGCAATTTGATTTTCGAGCAATTTGATTTTCGAGCAATTGATTTCGAGCAATTGCATTCGAGGAATTTGCCGGAGACGGTGTTTGACATTTTTGATGTTCTCCACTATTAATCCAATATTGGAGTTTCCAACACGATTATTATGAGTTTTTAGAACGACGCTGATTTTCAAACTTCACTTTGACGTTTTAGTGAAATGTCAGTCAAAGGCTACTCACTAAATTGAAATCATTGAAAGTAATTGCGACATTAGGGGGCCGGTTGCAGAAAGCAATGTTAAGTCCGGTGTTAGCTAACGTCGCGTCAAAGTGAACAAAATCGCATCAAATTTTGTTTACTAATGTATTAGTTACCATAAGCATTTGAGATTTGATTCGTTTTTGTTCACTTTGACGTCGCGTTAGCTAACACCAGACTTAACATTGCTTTCTGCAACCGGCCCCTAGGTGTTTCCAATAACAGTCAATTTTGACTGACCGTTTCTGACAAATTGAACAATTTTCATTAGTTCGTTCATAATAGTGTTGAATAATCACATAAACTTTTCCAATTTATTCTAAAATTTCACATATTACATTTATTGCTAGATCATCTAATTTGTTAGAGATATAATTATTTACATTACATATACTTCAAAGGGCTCTATCGTAGTATGTATTTGAAAGTTTAGAAATAGTTCTTTATGCATCTAGGACGAAAAATTTTCTTTTTATGGACGATGCCTGCAATTGCTGGCCGAGGCGATAGCCGAGGCAAGCAATCAAGCAAGGCCATAAAAAGCAGTTTTCGTCCGAGGTGCATATTAAATTTTTCCGTCGACCATCATAATTTGAAAAAAAAAATTAAGTGGAGTCCAAATTATAAGAGTTGTTGAGGACGAAAAACGTTTGCGGGCAAAAAGCGTTTGCGGACGAAAAGCATTTGTGGACGAAAAGTGTTTGCGGACGAAAAATTAATGGTGTCCAAAAAAGTGGCACTTTTGGTACGTATATGCGTCCGTAAAATCACATTTTATAGGATATAAAAGTAAGTCATTTCGGCATATTCAGCAATTACCTCGGCAACTGTACACTTTTCGATTCATATTTGCACTAGTACAAAAATGGACGCCAGATAGGGTTTTACATAGTAAATTTTAAATAAAAAACAAACGCATCGTCAATATTCTGCAAACGCCGTCATTGTCGTTTATTTTCTCTGTATAGTGATTGTTTATTTGCGCCATGAATGTTCCACAGTGTTGCCTACAATGTTTGATTCTAAATAATAAGTCATATTACCGAATTTACGAGTAGTTGGAAAAAAATAGTATGTTTCATTCGCACAAAAAATGCGTTTTCGGGACGTGTAAGACTCGCCGGACTTTGGTCCTTTGATTGAATCTATGACACTCTACCAATATCTTGATAAATAGGTAACAGGTATCGTACCAATGATTGTATGAGGTAAATAATAGTATATTATGTTATTAGGAGCAAAAGTTATATTTTATGTGGCCAGGCTGGACGGGTTATCTGCCGAGCTTGCGAGGCAGATAAGTACAGCCGAGCCCCATAATGATACTTTTGCTCCGAATAACATATAGTATTTTTTCTTCACACGTTTTTATAACAAATTATTTACAACTTTGTGAACAAAATTCGAAGAAAATTACTTGATCTCGTCAGCGGCAGATAATATTATCTGCGGCAGATAAAGTTGTCAGGGGCAGATAATAACTTTATCTGCCGCTCGTCAGCGGCAGATAATATTATCTGCCGCTTGGCAATAAAGTGACCGTTTAGCATCATCAATCCAGCAGTATAATGCCATATTTTACTGCCGTTTGAAGAAAAACATATTTTATCTACGACCACTACTAAAAGTAAGCCTTTTAGCACTAGCTTGTTTCGCTAAAAGTGACGTTTTATAGTTTACCGTGTTTAAAGAAATCAGCTGTTTACTTTTAGCACACGGGCTAAAAGTGAAGTGAGGTTATAAAACTACAATTTCGAACTGCAAGTGAAGTTGTAAAGCTATTCTAGTTGCTTCTTGCGTTACAGGTAAAGCGTTTTTGAAATAATTAAAGCGTTATGTAATGAATACAGTCATATGTGGAGTATCAATAATTACATTTTGTAAGTCACCTTGACAGCACGGGCGTGGCCAAACAATCGCCCGCGCGGCGTAGCCTACTGTTCATTATGACATAAATTAAAAGTGTTGCAGATGCGAACCTTTCTTAAATCGATATTTATGGATTAATAACGGTAAAATTAAGGTCGTAGATAAAATATTCTATGCAACGCGTGCTAAAAGTCGTTTATGCGCGAGACATGTTATGAAACTCAGCCTTCGGCTTCGTTTCATAATTTTCATGTCTCGCGCATAAACGTCGACTTTTAGCACTTGTTGCATAAATAGCTATTATTCAGTTTGGCAGTTTCTATACGTGACAAATTTATGGAAAATTTTCAACGTGAATGTCTTGAATACAATAGAAACTGGTTCAAAGGTGCCGAAAATTTTAGTCCAAGTACAAATAAAGCCTACAATACCAGCTGAAAAACAAGGCTTCAGCTCTCTGGCCTGATGTCAGCACAAGAAGGCTCAACTGACCAATGAGAACCTCTTACTCGAGACTGGAGGCACAGTACATTTCAATAAAATAAAATCATTAGCCAATTCGGCCTTCTTGAGCTGATGTCAGACCGGAGAGCTGAAGCCTTATTTTCCAGTCTGTATTGTGTAGAGGCTTTCAATCGGGTAATAAAAGATGAGAGAGAAAAGAGACTTCTACTATCTCGTTTTTCAATCATTTTAAAGGAATATATACAGAGCTGGTCAGTTGGTTATACAGCAAGCACAAAGGCATTTCATTTGGAGCCCATCGTAAATTTAGACTTGTTGACCAAATTATATAGAAAATCGTACGACACTCATTAATGACCAATAGAAAAATTAGTTCACAAGCCGTATCCCAGACAACTAAAAAATTTCTTGGAAATTTTTTGTAGGTAGACATTACTTCTTTTTAGGGGTTGTGTCGTTACGATTTTCTTACCGAATCTGCATTCGAGCATTAATTCATATCCGGAAATTTTTTTTCGTGCATTTCAACAACGTCCTAATTTGTCCTCGCGTCCCGCTCGGGCAAATTAATACGACATTGTTGGAATGCACTCAAAAAAATTTCCGGAAAGAATTAATGCTCTTGTGAGATTATGTGTGATAATATTCTATTAATTTTGTTATGTTCAATGACTGTTTACCATGCGTTTAATATGTGTACTGAGAATTTGATATTTGTACCTAACATTTGACTTTTATATGTAGTTTTTTATGTTTGTGCTGTATTTTTACCGGGCGGCTAGTATTTTACCGAGTATTTGAAATGTTTACCGAGCTTTTCCTATTTTTACCGGGGGTTCAGTATTTTACTAAGCGTTTAATATTTTTACTGCGCATTTGAATAAAATAATAGAAATATGGATTTTAACAAACAAATTAAAATCTAAATTAAGACTTCAATTCCTTTTTAGAAACATCAAACTATTTTTGTTGTAAGTAAAAATAATAATCGTAATAGTATTCAGCTCTAAAATGTGCAACTGTGCCTTAATATAATTTACGGTTCTCAAAATCTCAAGAGTAAACCGTGAAGGTAAACAATCCTGTATATAAAATGTTTTTGTTATATTTAGCCTATTATCATTCTTTTTAGGTCATATCTTTTTGATGAAAGCTTTGATTAACTAACGTTACTTTGTTTTTGTTTAAATACTTTGTTTTAAATACTTAAATACTTCTTTCGTGACAGGGTGATGAATAAAATTTAAATATGAGGCCAATAAAGAACACGTACCTGCTGAGTAAATCTCCTAGTGAAGAACGGAATAAAATACTTCAAGTCGTACTTGGCGAAGCCCTTAATGCGTGATGATACAAACGACACCTCCGCTTCCGCCTCGGTGGTCTCAGACAGGTGCTCCGAGTCGATAGCCTGGCCCCATTCGCGCGTCTTGCTGAGGGTGATAGCCCGGTCCTTCTTGCGGCGGCGAGTTCTCCGCGAGGAGGAATTCTTGGTAGCCTGCATGAACTTCAGCAGGGGCATGGTGGAACCTCCAAAGATCATCGTAGTGAACAGCACGATAATGAGTGTGGTGGTGATGATAACATGCCGCGTCTCATCGCTGAAGTTCAGATGGAGGGACAGAGCGTAGGAAATGGCCCCACGCAGCCCACTGAACCACATGATGAACATCATCTTTTTAGTGATTTGATGCTCCCGGAACTTGTTGACGAGGAAGGCCAGGGGGAAGATGTTGCAGGCACGCCCTAACAGGCTCAGGATTATGCTCCACACGATCAGGGCCGGCTCCACGCGGTGCTTGAAGCTGAACAAGGCTAAGCCTAGGTAGGCAAAGACGCAGGTTTCGGCGATGAAGGCGAGGGTTCGCAACGTCTGCTGCATGGTGATTTGGGTAACCGTAGATAAGTTGAAATGGGTGTAATGCGACATTACTATTCCACAGAATAAGATGGCCATGATTCCTGATAAGTGGATGCCTTCGGCTAACACGTACGGGGCATAAGTAAACACCAGCATCATGCCGAATTCTAAAGACGGATTTTTTCTCAAGTCGACGTGCTTTAGCAACAGTGCGCTGACTAGAGCGAAAAGTACGCCTATACCGGCCGAAGCAAAGAACATAAGGCAAAATCGGTTTATTCCTTGCACTATAGCCTCGCCAGTGGACATAACTGGACTGTCAGACTCCAAAATAGCAGTCGTTAACACAATGGCAATGGCATCATTTAAAATACTCTCACCAAACACTAACATATTCAATATGGGATCCACGTTTAAAGCGTGAAATATAGCTATGGTAGCTACAGGATCGACGGCTGAAATGAGAGAGCCAAAGGCACACGACTCCACGAAGCTAAGCTTGTACACAACGTCAGCCAAGCCCAGAAAATACACCCCGAAACCTATCACAAATGCTGAAATTGCAGTTCCTAAAATGGCAAACACCAAAATGGACCCAATATTTTGAAAAAAGTTGCCCTTGTGCAGATTATAACCTGATTCAAATATAATTGGCGGTAGTAGCACCAAGAAGAATGCCGTGGGCGAAAAAGCCTCTTCCTTGCGCCAGTTACTCACATTCCTGTTCGAGAGTGCATTCAGCGTCATGCCCACTGTAGCTCCCAAGATTACTATGATGATGCTTTCGGGCACGTACTGGAAGCCGGTGTGAAGCAAAAAGTGTATCAGCATGATTCCCAGGGCCAGGACGCACAGCACGAAGAAGATCGCCATCGAACTGTTGTGCTCATCTTCGGCAGCTGTCTTGTCTGGCAAAACTGGATCTGCTGCTGGGGCAGCTGTCGAACTGACGTTGGTGACATTTACTACAGGAGGTGGAGGCGCAGAAGTTGTACTTGACGGTTTCGTCACGTTAGGTAGGGCTATTGTAGACACATTTACAAGAGGGCCTGCGGTGGCTGAGGAAACGTTGACACTACTTGCAGTGCTGCTGGATGGTTGCGCAAGCTGCTTCTCTTCGGGTTTGACTGTTGTGAACGAGACGGCTTTGTTTTGGTCGCTTTGGACGACGACTGACTGAGGGTGAGGAGATACATTTTCCGGTGTTGTAATGTTAAACAGCACCAAAAGAAACAATAACGTTCCACCGACGGTGAAGATCACTTTCATTTTGGACACTTTATGGCGAACTCGGTCGGAATAGCTAATTACATTGTTACAACACAAACACTTCTAGAAAAACTTACGTAGTGTACGGACTGCGACACGACGTATCGTCATTTTATACTTGACAGACGTTATCACATTATCGATGCTGTCATGTGACTGTCACGGCAGGAGCCAAGGCTGACAACCTCATTACGTCATAAAAATTAAAAACAGCTGCTTGTGTACAATGCAATTCAAGTTCGTTGCTGATAAAGTTCTAGACATATTTTTCCGCTGGGTTGTCTACTCTGTTAAAGGGCAAATACAATTTTTCCAAAACTCTTAATAATCTGCAGACTTTCTAAACATTTTACCAATAAACAATAATCAGAAACACGAACGGTTTTGGGATGTTATAAGTTACTAGCAAGATACCCATTTTTCGTACGGACTACAAATGTTTGTTTTTACTTCCTTTTACGATAAAAGAAGTATTACACCCGTATTCATAGTCGTTCGCCAGCGGATCGCCGGCGACTCGCCGGAGTTTCGTTATGAATAGTATGTTGGCGGCACTGTACGTCTATGTCAAATTCGAAGTGATCAGGTTAGGTTTTCAGTCAGTTTTGACAGAAACTGACACAAAATCTAACCTGCTAACCTCGAAGTTGACATAGACGTACAGTGCCGCCAACATACTATTCACAACGAAACTCCGGCGACTCGCCGGCGAGCCGCTGGCGAACGACTATGAATACGGGTGTTAGATTCACCCCAAAAATTCGAAATTGAGTTTTCAACAGATCCTCACGTTTTAGAGTTCCCTGATCCCAAAAAACTTTGTTTTTCATTGGTCTGTCTGTGTATGTGTCTGTCTATCTGTGTGTGTTGTGTCTGCCTGTGAACAGAATATCGCAAAAACGAAAAGAAGTATAACGTTGAAACTTCATATATAAGTTTTGTGTACTATGTAGATGAGACAGCAAGCATTTTAAGAGAATCTCATAACTGAAACTCGTGTTTACTCTTGTGATTTTTCAGTTTTTTCGATTTTTTCAAAAACGGCTCTAACGATTTTTTTCAAACTTTACATTTTTATTACATTTTTAATGTGTATTGTTGTGAGATAGGTGATTTTCCAGTTGAATACTTCTAAAATGGGTTTCTTTTGGTTTTTTCTATTTTTTTATTAACTCCTATTTTAAATAAAACACCCGGTTTATTATTACATTTTTGATTTCAGCTTAAAATTCTAGAAAAAAATTGTTTCTTCGACTAACTCTCTATTCTGTATCGTTTTTGTAGAATTTGTAAATTTTGAAAATTTTTGAAAAATGCTTAAAAATTCAAAATCAAATTTTTGGCTAATTATAAGATAACTGTAAAAGAAAGTTGTGTGAGTGTATCACACCAGATTTTTTCTTCTAAATCTTAAATGAATTCTAGAGGGCCCCCTCCTCACTCACTCAATATGCTAAACGCCTAAACTAACAAACGCTGCAAAACAATATTGTATATAAAAGGGAAACAAATATTCTTTCGAAAAAAGTTCTCTATACCTCTTTTATGCATCACGTATCTCCTAAAAATGTGTATGTAACCTTTTAGAGTCTGATAAAACTATAGTTTTAGTATTTCGAGAATAAGATAAAAATATCTATGTACCTACCTTATTAAATGTTGCATTCATACATTATAGCACGATACCCGATTCCACCACTTGGGGGTGGAATTTCAGAAATCCTCCTATTTTATTCTACATTGGACTCACGGCGAAAAAAGCAATAACTTTAACATCTTCTTACTTTTACTCCATTTTTACTCCTTTAGGAAAAAAATATCGAAAAAACTCTAAACCACTTTTTAAAGATCTTAAGAACACATATGCCCAAACACAACGATTTGATACAATAAGCACAGGAGAGATGAAAGGTTCTATAATACACCGCTGAACCCAAATTCGCACCTTGAGGAGTTGATTCATGCACAATCCTAAATTACGTTTTTATATACAAGATAGATAATTTTTTGAAGTAAAAACTAAATCGATATATTGAATGATTTCTGAGGCTTTCACGGCCATTGTCATTAAGTAACAAACGACTTCCAGGATTGGACCGTGTCATGATTAAGATCGAAGAACTCAACGTTTCTCCCACTTTCGTAAGGGGCTTCATCAGGAGGAAAAAGCAAAAGAGCACGGTAACTCAACATGTGAACTCTTCAGAGGCGAAACTCGACTAGAAGCCCCTTACGAAAGTGGGCGAAACGTTGAGTTCTTCGATCTCAATCGTGACACGGTCCAATCCTGGAAGTCGTTTGTTACTTAAATCGATATATTATTGGGCCTTAAGAACCTTGAGGAATTCGTGAGAAGACATTTTACCCCTTTTCTTCCTTTTAGGAGGGAAAATCGAAAACTCCTTTCCTAGCACTTCCCTACGTAACAAAAGGACTCTTCTTGCCAAACTTCAAGTTCCTGATACCAAGGATTACTACGGCTCTGCGTTGTTGAGTTGGTGCTTTATCTTTTATTCATATACATTGTATCAGAATAATATTTTTAAAAAACTTTTATCTACGCTCACTCGCGTTTTAACTCTACCCCACTCGTGCCTAAAGAGTAGCTTTACGCACTTGTATTAAACTTATCTCTAAAATTTTTAAGAAGACGTCTAAATGACAAAAAATAGTGTTCTAACTCAAGGAACACAGGAGATACAATGGGAGTAGTTTAGGTAGGGGGATACTGGAGCACCGCCACCAGGGGGCGCAGGTGTGCGCCGGTTTGAAACTTGGCTAAGAACGCGCAGGTTTGAAACTTGGCTAAGAACTGAATGACATCCATCCGAAGCGTGACCTTGAAGTTGTTCGAAACTTGGCTACGAACAGAATGGCGGAGCGATTTTCTGGTAATTTTCACCAGATGTGAGGGAGATGTCATTTCTCGGAATTTGTACCGGATTGTCTGAAAATTTTTGCTGAATGTAGTTAATGACCCCCATTATCAGTGTGTCATTGTTTGAAAATGTGCAAAGCTGCTAAAAAATAATTGTATGAAGTAATTGTTTGACAATGTACACGGCTGCTAAAACTAATTGTATGGAGTCATTGTTTGAAAATCTGCACGGCTGCTTGTGCAGGTTTTTGGCGAGAAAATTTAAATTTGCGCATCATTTTGGCGGTAAATTTGAATGCTGCGAAGGTTTTTGGCAGGAAATTTAAATTCTGCGCATTATTTAGGCGGTAAATTCAAATTATGCTCAAGGTTTTGGTAGGAAATTCAAATTCTGCGCAGGTTTGGCGGAAAATTTAAATTCTGCGCATTATTTTGGCGGTAAATTTAAATTCTGCGCAGGACAAGTGAACCAATTTAGATTTGGCAGGCGTTAATAGGGGCTATATTTGCACGTTGCTAGATGTCAGACTTGTTGAGGCTTGTTTAACCGGGTGTTGGCGGCTGGGAAAAAAATGTACATAGGATGTTATTGTCTAGGAGATGTCATTGTCTGAAAATGTGCACCGGATATGGTTAATGAGGGGGTCAATGACCTCCATTATCAGTGTCTGCAAATTTGCGACAAGGAATAAATATACCACAAGCGCCTTAGATCACTCGGCCAACCTGACATATTTCTGTAACGGTTTTAAACAATTGTAAATATAGTTTTATTTATTTGTCAAAAACGTACACTTGCTTTCAAAACTTTCGCTTTCACATTCAAAATCAAGTAACAATGATTTTGCAAAATTTTTGCTGTGTGAACGGGTAAATTTGAGATTAGGTTAAAGATGACATTGACAGCATTTAAAAAAATTGTGATCGGTATCTCAGGACACAAATTCCTGCTTTTATCTAGCCCATAATGAGTAACAACCGTTCTTATGGACCACCCCCCTTCTAATTTGGAAAGCATCAAAACTTTGTCTTGCTCTGTCAGTCGAGGCATTTTGACTTTTCAAAAGTTTAAATGTCAGAGTTGATTAATTACAACCCTCATTCAATACAGCGAAAAATAGGTGTACGCGAAAGTTTTGAAAGCAAGTGTACATGTATAAAATTATTACAAATATATTATGCGCCAAGCAATTATTGCGCTAGAAAAATCCATTAGAATTGTTAGCTATTGACTATGCGTATAAGTAATTGAGTAACAGGTTAATTTGGTTTTAAGAACGTTGAGGTGAGAGGTGATGAAGGATTTTAACACATACCTAATAAAGACAATGCTTGAGTACGTTACATAAATCAAGTTGAAGAATTTATAAATGAAACGCCAACTCAGTTACAGTCCTATAACATTAATGAAAAGTAAAATTCCTGAAAGACCTTACTGTTGATCATATTTAACCACCCAGCATCTTTCAGTTTATAAGTTATCCCGCCACAGGAGTTAAGAAACAGATTGGTAACCATATTATCTACTTTATCAATTGGCCCGGATACCTGTTTAAAGGAAACATTTTCGGCAGGCAACAAGCCGCGGCTTTGCCTTGGCTTGTACTTGCCTACCTCAAATGTTAATAGGTCCTTACATTCCTTGTTACTTAAATAGCTATTATTTGGCTTTATTTAATTTAATTCTTATTCTCAGGGCTTTATTTTTGATTTTAATTGTAATAACCTTAGCTCGACGTAGCTTGCTTTATGTAACGTATCCAAGCATTGTGTTTATTATGTGTTAAAATTCTCCAGCTTTAATGTAACATTTTTGCCAAATATTTATGTCGCCTGTGTTCACATTATTTTCTACAATTTTTACACAATTAACTGACAGATAATTAAAACTAAAAGCAGAAAGTGCATAATTTATCATCTTATTTCGGTTTTCTAGATTATCGGGTAATTTAATTTGTAATCTAGTCAACTTTCTTGTGTTTTTATTTCCCCAATAAACATATTGTAAGACATTATTAAATACAACACCACAACTATTCTGCAGAGTATTAGTCAATTTAGACCACATTTTAGCAATTGAGCATCTTATCAATAAATTTAAACAATATTTTAAAGGATCAAATACATTGCGTGCATTATAATAAAATCCAATAGTATAATTATATATTGTTGCCTCCAATCTTGTGATTCCATGTTCCTTAGCGGAAATTCACGAAAATATTTCCTTTAAACAGGTATCCGGGCCAATTGATAAAGTAGATAATATGGTTACCAATCTGTTTCTTAACTCCTGTGGCGGGATAACAGTAGAATAGATGCACCTTGATTGTGATAGATGTCAATCAAATTTTGATTCGCGGTTTAATTCGCGGTTTTATTCGCGGATTTCGCGGTTTTAATTTTAATTCGCGGATTTCGCGGATTAATTTCGCGGTTTGATCTAATTAATCACATATGAAGTTTGATATGTAATTTACATATGTGCTACTGATTAAATTATGCGGCGTCCATTTTTAATTTGCTTCCGGAATTACGCGCCGAATGGATTAACGCGATTTCCATTGTCCCTACCTACTATAGGAAATTTTTCTAAGTCCCTGTTTTGGTAGATTTATCTCTCTCTCTCTTCTGCTCTGGTTGTCTCTCTTTTGCAGTCACAGAATGGATGTTTAATTTAAAAAAATCTCTGGCGGACTTGGATTTGAACCCTCTACGTTTGCATACACATTGGGCTCACATCGATCGATGCCGCTAGACCAGGGAGCGCTACGGGATTTAAAGGGTTTGAACAAAACGTTATTTCACAGCTCTGCCGTCACGCTGCCGGAATTTAAAACAATCTATTTTTTGAGAAATATGATTTATAAGAACGGGAATGTATAGCTTATTGTGTTTAAAGGTAGATACAATTTAAAAAAAATTAGATTTGTAACAGCTTATTAATTATTTTATAATTTGTGCCTGCTATATGGCTGGATTAACGAGATTCTCATTGTCCCTACCTACTATAGGAAATTTCCGTTTAAGTTCCCTTTTTAAAACAAGTCGGTGCCTGTGTTTTGTTTGGTTTTAAAGGTTTAAACATTGTACCACTTAGCTGTTCTGACATTACACTTTCATATTCATATTATAAATAAATTTTAAATGTTATTTTCGACTGAGTTTTAGCCGCTTATAAATTGCAACAGCTAGTTTAAAAATTAAATGGGCGATAAGAGGTAAAGGCGGATCGTAATATAAAACAAGTTACAAATTTTATTTTAGTATATTCCTGAAATACTGATAATACGTATTGCTTGAATAAGAAAGAGATAAACATAAAATGCGTAATTATTCGCAATGGTTTTTGCCCCGGGCGCGTTTTCAGTTAACTTGATTGTTAGCACAGACAATGGAATTTGCTATGATATCACCGAATCTGCAGGGGTCATCTTGTCTACGCTCAAGTCCCTGTTTTGGTAGATTTATCTCTCTCTCTCTTCTGCTCTGGTTGTCTCTCTTTTGCAGTCACAGAATGGATGTTTAATTTTAAAAAATCTCTGGCGGACTTGGATTTGAACCCTCTACGTTTGCATACACATTGGGCTCACATCGATCGATGCCGCTAGACCAGGGAGCGCTACGGGATTTAAAGGGTTTGAACAAAACGTTATTTCACAGCTCTGCCGTCACGCTGCCGGAATTTAAAACAATCTATTTTTTGAGATATATGATTTATAAGAACGGGAATGTATAGCTTATTGTGTTTAAAGGTAGATACAATTTAAAAAAAATTAGATTTGTAACAGCTTATTAATTATTTTATAATTTGTGCCTGCTATATGGCTGGATTAACGAGATTCTCATTGTCCCTACCTACTATAGGAAATTTCCGTTTAAGTTCCCTTTTTAAAACAAGTCGGTGCCTGTATTTTGTTTGGTTTTAAAGGTTTAAACATTGTACCACTTAGCTGTTCTGACATTACACTTTCATATTCATATTATAAATAAATTTTAAATGTTATTTTCGACTGAGTTTTAGCCGCTTATAAATTACAACAGCTAGTTTAAAAATTAAATGGGCGATAAGAGGTAAAGGCGGATCGTAATATGAAACAAGTTACAAATTTTATTTTAGTATATTCCTGAAATACTGATAATACGTATTGCTTGAATAAGAAAGAGATAAACATAAAATGCGTAATTATTCGCAATGGTTTTTGCCCCGGGCGCGTTTTCAGTTAACTTGATTGTTAGCACAGACAATGGAATTTGCTATGATATCACCGAATCTGCAGGGGTCATCTTGTCTACGCTCATCTCGTCCGCATTTATTTAATTTAAAAAAAAAGCTTTTTGCGGTGGCCCAAGTCGGATTTGAACCCTAGCCACATGTGAATAATTATTTTAAATCGCGAAAAGTGTTGAGTAACTAAATGCAACGTATTATAAATACGTAAAACTTTTAGTTATTGTGCGTTTATAAGATGGGTCTTTTGACAAAGTGGAAGAATCAAACTGTGCTATTGTAAATGTACAGATTTTTCACGGTCAATTTGTATATAACAACTTAATGTAAATTGGTAATTTAGAACATTTTAACAGCGACTTCTTTCGGAATAAACTGTTTCTTCTCACCACGGAACCCTATTTTATAAGTAAACGTCTGAAATTGTGTCATTATATCGATAAAAACTGCATTTAGTTTAAAAATTCCAGTATAAATGCAAACGGACGAAAATAAAAACGCAATTGACCACAAATTAACATAAATTTGAATAAAACAGAGAATTTCGTTGAAAAATGTTCTGTTTTAGTTTTAAAAACTCCAGTATAAATGCAAACGAACGAAAATAAAAACGCAATTGGCCACAAAGTAACATAATTTTGAATAAAAACACACAATTTTGTTGAAAAAATGTTCTGTTTCACTTAAAATTTTACAAAACTGACATCATGTCACTTGAAATTATACAAAAAAACGACATTTTTATCCAATAAGCGATAAAAAATACACCATCTCACATTATTTCACTTAAAAAATGATCTCAATTCGTTTTATAAATCGTTTTGTAAGACGAAAATGATGTAAAAACAGTTTAAGAGTTATTTCTAAACGTAATTTTGCAAATGTTTTACACTTTTTCTCTAACTTGTTGCCGTTTTAGCAAGATTTGAATAAAAAAACAGCAATTTCTGCAGCAGTTTTAGTAAGATTTGAATAAAAACACACAATTTCGCTGAAAAAATGTGTTGGTCCACATCATCTCACATAAATTTTTACAAAAAACTGACATCGTGTCACTTGAAATTATACAAAACACGACATTTTTTTTACTCAACATACGACGAAAATTGAACAAAAATCACTCAATTACACAACATCTCACATAAATTTTTACAAAATCGCCATCATGTTACATAACGTTTAACAAATAAACCGTAATTTTTTAAAGTACATCACACAATTATGAAATTGTAGCTCAATTTATATGAATTTTCGACACTTTGTATGTGTAAAATAGCTTCAAATACTAATATTTGAATAAAACCACGTAATTTCCAAAGCATTTCGTTTAAAATTTTAGAAAATCGACATCGTCTCCCATGAAAATTTATAAAAATCGGCATCTTGTCACATTAAATTCTGCAAAAACAACAAAAAACAATATTTTTATACAACTTTCATTAAAAAATAGTAAAATTTTACAAAAATACGTCTGTGTTGACGACAAATGAAAATAAATTTGAATAAAAACACGCAAAAATTACGAAAAGGCGTATGTGTTGACGACAAATTAAAATAAATTTGAATAAAAGCGCGCAAAAATTACGAAAATACGTATGTGTTGACCCCCAAAGTAACAAAAATTTGAATAAAAACACGCAATTTCACTAAAAAATCTACTCGTGAATAAACTAGCTTAAAATCAAGACTTTCATAATAAATATATAAAAAAATATGACAGGTACGGGAATCGAACCCGCATTCTCTATCGAGATCAAAGCTTGAATCTGACGCCTTAACCATTCGGCCAACCTGCCTCCCCTGTATAAACGAGCACTCTCTGCATAATTAAGAAAACATATAGTTTAAAAGTCTTCTATTTGCAATCATCACTTATAATAATGCAGAAGACTAAAAGCCGTGTTTACACAACTAAAAGTACCACGGTTGCATTCGTTTATTTCTATTTTCGGGTTTTTGTAAACAAACTTCTCTTAACTTTTAATAGCGATATTATCACAGAAAACAATTATTTATTCTGCATATTACTTGTGTTTTTTTAAAACTGTTGACACAGCTTTAAAGGCAAGTGAATTTTGGTTAATAATAATGAGAGTTACTGAATGCAACCAACGGCCCAAGCAAAGAAATATTGAAGCTCTACGTTTAAGCATATTAAATGTGTCTCTGACTTTGATGTTTACACATAACCTATAAATTATTTTGACTACGAAACTTTTGCAAATTGTTGTTCATTGCTTTGATTGCGCTGCAAATATACCACAGAATTGGCGCTGTACCCTGCATACGGGCTGTTTTTCAGGTATGCCGATCAACGAAGAATTAACGAGGTATAACAATTTGTTTCCTTTATTATTTTGAAGATTACCTAAGAAATACAGAAAACATAATTCAACAACTGCTGCTCAGCAACATCCTGAATGCTAACGCTTGGAAGACATCTACTTTCTTTGAGAGCATGAAACGTTGCAGTAAAAAGAGTTTTCATTGTACCCCGATGTCGGTAATAAACCTGCATATGTGCTGATTTTCAGGTATGCCGATCAAAGATGAGATGAAGAATAACAATTTGTTTCCTTTATTATAGCGACATTTTGAAGATTGCCTAAAAAATACAGAAAATCGTGGAATTTAGACATCTACTTTCTTTGAGTGCATGAAACGTTGCAGTAAAAAGAGTTTTCATTGTACCCCGATGTCGGTAATAAACCTGCATATGTGCTGATTTTCAGGTATGCCGATCAAAGATGAGATGAAGAATAACAATTTGTTTCCTTTATTATAGCGACATTTTGAAGATTGCCTAAAAAATACAGAAAATCGTGGAATTTAGCCGGTAACAGCTTGAGAAGAACTTCAGATCCTGTTAGTGTGTACTACAATGATCGGCCAATTCCTTCCAAGGACACAGTAGCGCGAATTGTAAAACCATTCCGAGAAACTGGATGTGTCAAAAATTTATAGCTCGCGACGACATGCAAATTTAGATTTCCTTAAAGACTATTACAGAAGCATATTTTAATATAACGCCTCAAATGTTAAATAATGTACGTTGCAACTTTTACGACAGACTAAGTCACTGTTTAGTAGTGAATGGAAACACATTTGAGCATTTAATTAATTAGTTAAATCTGTTTTGTTATAAAATTCGTAAAACATATTTGTAATTTCTTTCCATTATTTTATTTTAAAAATAGTTTTTGGATATACCATTGTTTATCTTATTGTAAATTAACAATTTTTTCTTGAACAAAACCACAGAATACAAGACAAAACTTTTTATTATAAAATACATTGTTTACAGTTATACATAAATACTTAACCTCTCTCGTGTGTCCGTTTACTACACGTCAGGCACCCTGCTTAATTACAATAGCATACGTATTCAAGTAACATTTAAAAAACATGTAAATTTGTTAGTAAACTAATCATTTCAGCAGTTACATAATTATTTTTCACAGAAATTTCTCAAATTGCCTTCGATCATGTTCTAAATACATGTTAACCCTACGTTTTATCGTTAAACACATTGGCCAATATTCTTGGTGTGATGGTATTTACTGCAATCACAATAGCTCGTGTGTAGCGGAACATCTAATGGTGCATAATATGCAGCATTTTTTGCACACCTTTTTAACAGGACAGGATCTGTACAAAACGCCTACAAAAAATTAATGTACAATAATTTAATTATTAAAGAACACCATTGCATGTCAATTTACCTGTTTGAGCTGACAAATGTGTTAAAGATTTATTAGGACTCGTGGTTATTCGATCTTAAATATCTTGCAAGATGTCTTCAGTGACCGCAGATTAAGTGGTGTCCCTCTACATTTGCCGTTACTACATGTTCTACGGAACGTGGCACTACGATGTTAGAGAACTGTTTTTCAAATTGTTGATAACAAGATTGAGATAAATATATCCAAACACAATTTTCATCACGTTCTCCAGAATAAAAATCAGCCTCTACGATAAACTTATTGCCTTCATCAGAGAAAACCATTTTTTCAGCTTAACCTAAAAGTAGCAAGGTCGTGCTGCAATTATTAAAAAATAAAATATAGCAATATGAATTCTTACCAAATAAATTCACCAAGTGTGGTGTTATTCTTGAAAATGGCTGATTTTAAATAAAATGTAAACAAATAAGGCGAAAGTTATCTCTTTTCTTTATTTATGGAAAGTTACACACCCAAATTTGACAGTGTCAAATTTACTGCGCGCGCATAAAAATTAGAAAGTAAGATTAGTGAACGAATTCTAGGCATACCAACAGACAGCAGTTTTGATAACAACAGGAATATTTTACAGTCCAATGAATATTAATAAAATTTGTATTGGGAAAATTTTAAAGTTACCCACAATTAGAAACGAAAGCACAGTTGTGACAACAAAATAATTCAATGATTGTTTCACTTCTGACCAATCACAATTCTCGATCCGGCCAAAGCAATAGTTGATCCTTACGTAAATTCCCAATGTTAATTTTGCTATATCTCAATAGTCGGTGAGACACACTGTATAATATATTCTGAAATGGCAAATGGTAAATAGTTGTCAAATATTATTACTTCTTTTTGCATTTATTGTATCGTGGAAAAAAATTGGGCCAATAATTCGCCTTTGTGACATAGTTGCCCATACTCCAACTTTGAGCGGGTGCAAACTGGTTTCAACATAAATGTGCAGTCTAAAAGTTAAAGACCATAAACCATTGACAATATTGAATCCGTTGTCCAAAATCATGTGGATACAGCTGTTGAACTACCGATACCTTTCACGAGTGCTTTCCATCAAGTTTCATACGAAATCCTGTACAAAGAACAATTTTAAGTTTTAGATTTGCTATTTAGGTACCTGGTTATATTCGTACGTTAAATACAAAAAATGTCTCAGGGACCCCGTTGATAAGATATGGGGGTTCAAAGTGGGCAGATTGAAAATGACAAGCTGAACTATATTTTATAAATTTCTATATTCAAAATATTGCAAACCCAGTATAATCTTGTAAAAATAAATTTATTTTGCCAAAAGTTGCTAGAGTTTTTAAATACAATGTTTTAAATGTTTCAAAAATTATTAAAATATGAAATAAAATGAAGCTGGCAACATATCAGATTGATAATTTGCAAAAAGTATTGACCAAATGTGTTTTGTGCCAATGATTTAATGTCACTTTAATGTCAAAATTTAAAGATCATTTGTAATGTTTAGTAATAACGAATATTGTGACATGTACCTCATTCTTGGTGAATGCAATGGAAACTTAAGAAATGCTGCTCTAGAATATTCGTTGCGTTATCCCAATCGTCGTCATCCCGATAAAAATGTTTTTCAGCGGCTTGAGCAACGTATGCGGGAAACTGGTCGTGTTGAATTAAATTACAACCACCATGGGCGATCACGAACAACCAGGACTGCTCAATTAGAAGATCAAGTTGTTGCAGTCGTGGAAAATCAACCAGGTATGAGCAAACATGGAATCGCCCAAGAGCTTGGTATAAATTGCAGTTTAGTGCATAGAATTTTAAAAGGGGACAATTATCACACTTTTCATTATTCAAAAGTTCATGCTCTACAAGAAAACCACTTTCTGCAAAGAACGAATTTTAGCCAGTGGCTGCTACAGCAAATTGAAGCAGATGAAGATTTTACAAAAAAAAGTATTATGGACGGAGGAAGCAGCTTTTACTTGAGGGGTACTTATTTAACAAGCACAACAATCATTACTGGACAGTTGAAAACCCCAATGTATTTCGCATAAGAGGTTTCCAGCAACGGTTTGCGCTAAATATTTGGGCAGGCATATTAGGTACCTACATTATTGGACCATTCTTTTCACCCAATCACCCACAGCATATGTTTCTTATGGTTCTGATCCTGGCGGTTGAAAAAATTGTATATACACGGCAGGGCAGAACACCATTTTTCCCTCTGTGTATTTGTGCTCGGCATCGCCCTTGAGCTGCAAACTCACATCTTGGGAAAAATTATGCTTTTCTTTTTCTTATAATGTATTATTTTTTCACATTGCCATTGGTGACATTAAAAAAAGTGACTTTTTGATACTTTTCATAACTGCTCAAAATCATATTGAGTTTTAGAAATATCTTCCACCTTTGCTTCGTTGCCGGACTCTGTATTTATACAGTACAGTAAACATTGCGCTTCCATACTTTGACGAAAATTATTTAAAAAGATATTTTTGTCAACTACACGGAAAAATTGCATGTTCAACACATTGGAAAAGTGATTCTTCCATGCTCACGTAAAACTTTTACATTCGCTGGAAAACTTTCACTTTTCTTAACTTGTAGAACAATCTAACAAGAGGTCAATAAAAAAGCCAATTAGGGTAGGCTGTGATATGTGTTATACGTTTGGCAGTACTGAAGTGTATTGTCAGTCTATGTCAAATTCGAGATTAGTAGGTTAGGTTTTGTTTGTTGTTTGACATAGACTGACATAAAATATAACCTGCAAATCTCGAATTTGACATAGACTGACAATACACTTCAGTACTGCCAAACGTATAACATATATCACAGCCTACCCTAATTGGTTTTTTAATTGATCTCTTGTTACTATTAATTCACTAGCGATTTAAGAACAACTCGCTAGCATATAAACATTATAAACAGTTACTTATGGTTGCTATTATAGAGATAATAATAATAATGCCAGTTTAAAATGACAAAGAAATAATAATTAATCAAGTGATTTAACAATAACGGTAACGGCGTAATCTCTAGCGTGCTTTTAAAACTTTCTTTAGTGCAACAAAAGTTATTACATTTGTCGTACATTTTAAATGCGGCATATGCCGCGGGTTTCAGCTAGTTTCATACAATATTTCATATAAATTAAGCCATGTACAAATTTCTAAATCGGTTTTGATATATATTTTATCGAAAGACTTGACCCTCAGCTGTCGTTTTATTATTTGTCGTGATGCGTCATCGCTGAATTTTACAAGTGCCATCCTGTCTGCGATGTGACGCACGCAGTGTTTCCATACCTTTTTATTTTAAAATTCTATAAAACCAGAGGTCCAAACTGCTGCCGCATCAGGTAACAGAGTACAATGGTTTAAAATGTGTTAGTGCGGCAGCAGTCGGGCCTCTGGTTTTATAGAATTTTAAAATAAAAAGGGATGGAGACATTGCGTACGTCACACAGCAGACAGGTTGGCTCTTGTAAATTCAACGATGCCGCATCACGACAAATAATAAAACGGCAGCTGAGGGTCAAGTCTTTCGATAAAATATATATCAAAACCGATTTAGAAATTTTACCGGCGTCTAACATAGTCGATTTAGTTCACGACACCCTGCGGCCTCGAAAAACTATTAATCCACCCGGACGCCTACAGTTTGCTGCTTACATCAAAGACCTTAACGTTTCTAATGTGCTGCTAGCTAAACCTAAACAGCAAAAGAAGCCAGCTACTCATCCAAGTCCACATCAAAAAGGTTCAGTCAGAAGAACGCCGATAAGAAAACGCCTCCAAAAAAGGGCCGTTAGAAAAACGCCTCTAAGGCAGATGTCATCAACACCAAAAACGAAGGGAATTCTAGATTGGGTGCATCTTAAACTTTAAAATGACACCATGAAATTCTGATTTTATTACTTGCAGCCTTTTTAATTTGAAATGTTGTGCACCTCAAACTACCGTTTTGTAAATTGCTAGCGAATTTTTAGAAAATAAGACATTCAGCTGTACATTTATATTTATATTATTAAGTATTATACGAAATAAGAACAATATATTTGTTTATTACAAAGTGTTTGTGTTTTTTATTTCTACTCTGCTTTTTTCTCGAATCTGCAATAATTACAAAATCTAAAGCTAAAATATTAGTATAGGAGCCCACATAACTGAAGTTTTGTTTATCGAAATGTAGGTGGTAGTAGATTTTTCAGTGAAATTGCGTGTTTTTATTCAAATTTTTGTTACTTTGGGGGTCAACACATACGTCTTTTCGTAATTTTTGCGTGTTTTTATTCAAATTTATTTTCATTTGTCGTCAACACAGACGTATTTTCGTAAAATTTTACTATTTTTTAATGAAAGTTGTATAAAAATATTGTTTTTTGTCGTTTTTGCAGAATTTAATGTGACAAGATGCCGATTTTTATAAATTTTCATGGGAGACAATGTCGATTTTCTAAAATTTTAAACGAAATGCTTTGGAAATTGCGTGTTTTTATTCAAATATTAGTATTTGAAGCTATTTTACACATACAAAGTGTCGAAAATTCATATAAATTGAGCTACGATTTCATAATTGTGTGATGTACTTTAAAAAATTACGGTTTATTTGTTAAACGATTGCAAAATTATGCATAGTTTATGTAACATGATGGCGATTTTGTAAAAATTTATGTGAGATGTTGTGTAATTGAGTGATTTTTGTTCAATTTTCGTCGTATGTTGAGTAAAAAAAATGTCGTGCTTTGTATAATTTCAAGTAACACGATGTCAGTTTTTTGTAAAAATTTATGTGAGATGATGTGGACCAACACATTTTTTCAGCGAAATTGTGTGTTTTTATTCAAATCTTACTAAAACTGCTGCAGAAATTGCTGTTTTTTTATTCAAATCTTGCTAAAACGGCAACAAGTTAGAGAAAAAGTGTAAAACATTTGGAAAATTAGTTTTAGAAATAACTCTTAAACTGTTTTTACATCATTTTCGTCTTACAAAACGATTTATAAAACGAATTGTGATCATTTTTAAGTGAAATAATGTGAGATGGTGTATTTTTTATCGCTTATTGGATAAAAATGTCGTTTTTTGTATAATTTCAAGTGACATGATGTCAGTTTTGTAAAATTTTAAGTGAAACAGAACATTTTTTCAACAAAATTGTGTGTTTTTATTCAAAATTATGTTACTTTGTGGCCAATTGCGTTTTTATTTTCGTCCGTTTGCATTTATACTGGAGTTTTTTAAACTAAAACAGAACATTTTTCAACGAAATTCTTTGTTTTATTCAAATTTATGTTAATTTGTGGTCAATTGCGTTTTTATTTTCGTCCGTTTGCATTTATACTGGAATTTTTTAAACTAAAATGCAGTTTTTATCGATATAATGACACAATTTCAGACGTTTACTTATAAAATAGGGTTCCGTGGTGAGAAGAAACAGTTTATTCCGAAAGAAGTCGCTGTTTTCGTTAAAATGTTCTAAATTACCAATTTACATTAAGTTGTTATATACAAATTGACCGTGAAAAATCTGTACATTTACAATAGCACAGTTTGATTCTTCCACTTTGTCAAAAGACCCATCTTATAAACGCACAATAACTAAAAGTTTTACGTATTTATAATACGTTGCATTTATTTACTCAACACTTTTCGCGATTTAAAATAATTATTCACATGTGGCTAGGGTTCAAATCCGACTTGGGCCACCGCAAAAAGCTTTTTTTTTAAATTAAATAAATGCGGACGAGATGAGCGTAGACAAGATGACGCCTGCAGATTCGGTGATATCATAGCAAATTCCATTGTCTGTGCTAACAATCAAGTTAACTGAAAACGCGCCCGGGGCAAAAACCATTGCGAATAATTACGCATTTTATGTTTATCTCTTTCTTATTCAAGCAATACGTATTATCAGTATTTCAGGAATATACTAAAATAAAATTTGTAACTCGTTTTATATTACGAGCTGCCTTTACCTCTTATCGCCCATTTAATTTTTAAACTAGCTGTTGTAATTTATAAGCGGCTAAAACTCAGTCGAAAATAACATTTAAAATTTGTTTATAATATGAATATGGAAGTGTAATGTCAGAACAGCTAAGTGGTACAATGTTTAAACCTTTAAAACCAAACAAAACACAGGCACCGACTTGTTTTAAAAAGGGAACTTAAACGGAAATTTCCTATAGTAGGTAGGGACAATGAGAATCTCGTTAATCCAGCCATATAGCAGGCACAAATTATAAAATAATTAATAAGCTGTTACAAATCTAATTTTTTTTAAATTGTATCTACCTTTAAACACAATAAGCTTTTTGTTCAAACCCTTTAAATCCCGTAGCGCTCCGTGGTCTAGCGGCATCGATCGATGTGAGCCCAATGTGTATGCAAACGTAGAGGGTTCAAATCCAAGTCCGCCAGAAATTTTTTTAAATTAAACATCCATCCTGTGACTGCAAGAGAGAGACAACCAGAGCAAAAGAGAGAGAGAGATAAATCTACCAAAACAGGGACTTAGAAAAAAAATCTGAAAAAATTTAAAATTCAAATATTCGCGCGAAATTAAAATGGCCTCCGTGCATGAGAGAGAGAGAGCAGCTTCGATGAGGGAGACGGAAGATTTAGCAGTTTGAAATTCAAATATTTCCGCGAAAATTCAAAATTAAAAACGACAGCCGTGAGAAATGCGCGCGCAGAAAACCAAGATGGCCGACACCCCGGGAAGTTTAAAATCAAAAAATTGAACTTAGAAAAAATCTGAAAAATTTCCTATAGTAAGTAGGGACAATGGAAATCGCGTTAATCCATTCGGCGCGTAATTCCGGAAGCAAATTAAAAATGGACGCCGCGTAATTTAATCAGTAGCACATATGTAAATTACATATCAAACTTCATATGTGATTAATTAGATCACACCGCGAAATTAATCCGCGAAATCCGCGAATTAAAATTAAAACCGCGAAATCCGCGAATAAAACCGCGAAAACCGCGAATAAAACCGCGAATCAAAATTTGATTGACAGCTATCACAATCAAGGTGCATCTATTCTACTGATAACTTATAAACTGAAAGATGCTGGGTGGTTAAATATGATCAACAGCAACGTCTTTCAGGAATTTTACTTTTCATTAATGTTATAGGACTGTAACTGAGTTTGGGGTTTCATTTATAGGTAAATTCTTCAACTTGATTTATGTAACGTACTCAAGCATTGTGTTTATTATGTGTTAAAATCCTTAAGGACTTTATCACCTGTCATATCAACGTTCTTAAAACCAAATTAACCTGTTACTCAATTACTTATACGTATAGTCAATAGGTAACAATTCTAATGGGAGTCTTTGAGGAGTTTTTCAAGGTTATCATATTAATGTGATATCTTCGACACACAAAGGTTTTAGCGCACGTGGCCTATAGTTTTATTGGACCCTGCTGTTACCAGTGTGCGTGAGTAATTATCGCGAATCCTTTATAATCCTTAACACTTCTTCTTTATCCTAACTTGTAATTGATTATTAAGCAATTTTTTGTTGCAATTGTAGGCAACAGTAATGCAGATTATTGTTCTGTACAGTTAGTTTCATTTTAAAAGGAAGGAAATGGATTCTTCCGATTCCAAGTGGAACCCAATATTTCTCTCAAGCGCAGACAAATGAAAATTCAACAAAACAAATAAATCGTCCCTATGCAGAAATCGCTAAAACTGTCCAACCAAACGTTTTTCCAAGAAAACAACAAACTATTATTCTTAATGCTGTTGACGATCTACAATTAAGTCACTACGTTAAAGTAGTAGGAAACATCATCGGTCCAACAAAAATTCTGTTTGCATCGCGTATGTCAAACAAGCGCATATGCATTTATCCCTATAACGAGCAACTTGTTGAACATATAGTAAAGAATTACAGTAATGTAATAATTGACGGAAAATGTGTTGGTGTCCGAAGGCTCATAACTCCATCCAAAAGAATTGTATTGTCGAATGTGTGCCCTTCAATTCTTCATAATGTCATTGAGGAAGAATTAGTTAAGATGGGATTAAAACTACTATCTCCTTTATCGTTTCCGCGAACTAGTACAGAAGGAGAGGAATAAGCCATGTTTTAAGTTTTAGGCGACAAATTTATATACAACCAAACGAAGAAGTTAATCCTCCAGCATCATTCGTTATCAAGTTTGAAGATGTGCTGTATAGAATATTTAAAGTGAATTTATTTTAATGGTTAACATAGCAGTTTCGTTTCTATGCCAGCATTTAATCATACAGGTCACTTCCATAGTTACGGATGAAATCAATAGATTAGAGCGTTTATTTTACAAGTTAACATACGAATTTGAATTAGGTACTTGCTAATAAGAAACCTTAATTTTATTACCGCAATGTAGGTATGCAACTAAAAAGTAGATACGTAGGAACAACTTGTGTGTAGTATCTTTTCTTCAGTGGTATACATTAGGATAACTTTTAATTGTCTTTTTGACAAGTAATAATTCCTATGTTAACTCGTAAAATACACGCTCTAATCTATTGGTCTCTTTTGTAACTATGGAAATGACCTGTATGGTTAAATGCTGACATAGAAACGAATAGCTTATGTTAACTATTAAAATAAATTCCCTGTATAACGTACGATGAAATAATTTGTTTTACATACAGTGTGACCAGTAAAGTCCGCATCATATGGGATTTTTTTTTATTAATAACTTTTTTCGAAATTTGACTTTGGCATCAATTTGTGCTTTGATCGAGATGAAAATTAACCAAAAAAATAGTAGTCACGCCATTCGCATTATCTGTCAAATTTCATTTAAAAAAAAAAATCAAAAGTGGGATTATTTCTCAAAATATCGAAAAACGTTATAAGAAAAAGTTTTTCTAAATGCTATTTTTAGCCCATATGCAAAATTTCAGCTGTATAAGATAATTTAGATTTTTTGCCCATTTTTTTTAAATTGCACCACTGTTGCAAAGTAATACTCAACCCAACCTACATAAAACTTCTTAGTTTTGACAATGCTTTATTCCACACACATTTTCTTTAAAATAGCGCCATATTAAATGTGTGTTTTTCTACAAAATCCAAATAGGGCTATTAAAAATTTGGTCACATGTGATGCAAAGTTTATTTGTTTTTGACCCTGTATAATGTAACTTCATAAAATAACGTGTATTACTTTTAGACACAAACTGCGTTTTCAAAAATAGTTATTTTATGGAGTTACATTATACAGGGTCAAAAACAAATAAACTTTGCATCACATGTGACCAAATTTTAATAGCCCTATTTGAGTTTTGTAGAAAAACACACATTTAATATGGCGCTACTTTAAAGAAAATGTGTGTGGAATAAAGCATTGTCAAAACTAAGAAGTTTTATGTAGGTTGGGTTGAGTATTACTTTGCAACAGTGGTGCAATTTAAAAAAAATGGGCAAAAAATCTAAATTATCTTATACAGCTGAAATTTTGCATATGGGCTAAAAATTCCATTTAGAAAAACTTTTTCTAATAACTTTTTTCGATATTTTGAGAAATAACCCCACTTTTGAATTTTTTTTGAAAAAAAAATAAAATTTGACAGATAATGCGAATGACGTGACTACTATTTTTTTGGTTAATTTTCATCTCGATCGAAGCACAAATTGATGCCAAAGTCAAATTTCGAAAAAAGCTGTTAATAAAAAAAAATCCCATATGATGCGGACTTTACTGGTCACACTGTATAAGGTCAAGGGTTACTTATCTCATAACTGTCCAAGCGTAATTTCCCGACCCACAACATCCGCTGGAGGTAATGCAGAAACTATCCTGCAACCGCCTAATATAGACGCTGAGACACATACCAACAAACGACCAGCTCAATCTGAAAATAGTTTTCTACTTTCGGATACAGTGGAAGAAGTCGCAACCGGTCAAGATGATTCATTTCTCCAGCCAACTACAAGTGGAAAGTAACATCAGGAAAAAGAGAAAGAAGAGTCCATCTGTTGAAGAAATATGTTCCATCAATGAAATGTTAGCGTCAGCTAAATATGCAATCGAAACTCAAAATCCTCAATTCGTTTTAAGTTACGATCAAATCTTTCATTTCTTTGAAAATGTTTAAGGATCTTCTGATCCGCTGAGTATTGCCCAGCAATATTCTAACGATGTACCGGCGTTGTTATATATGATGACTAAAACATATCCCCACTTAAACCACAGATCAATAAAATCAAGAATCTCCAGACTGAAGAAAAATATTAAATTACAATTGGATTCGCAAAGCCTCGATAGTGAAACAGACGAAATAACAGATCAATCCTCCCAACGATCAACTTATTAATACACTATAATCATCTTCTTTCTTGAATGGGATATAAATGGGTTCTATTCCTGTATGATTCACACAGATGCGTGCATCAAAACCTTTTTGCTTATAATTATCCATGTAATTCAAGTCATAACTGTTCTATCTCATTCAAAGGTCGTGGTAAAGTCAAATTTGCATCTTGCCGTATTTGTTTGCCTCTGTTAATGTTGGAAAGGAATTTGTAAGCTTCCGTTAATGGCTTTTAAGCGGATGGATACACTTTCTAATAGGACTTAAGCCGACTTAGCGTATTTGGGACTCATGTGTTTATGGATTTCGTTCAATACAATGCCTCATTGAGAGAGCTTAGCATTAAGATTTCTTAAAATAAGCATTTATTCCTAAACAACGTGCGACGCTCCGATTGGCTACGCAGGATCGTTTCAGCCAATAGTGTTTGAGCCTTCCCCTCCTTGTTGAATTTGCGAGTTCAGCTCATTGTCAATTCAGCTTCAGTTAGATTCAGAATTTCGAGTAAGCAAGTTCAGCTATGCTTTGTGCTGGTTTGCGGTCGGTCTAGCTTGTAACACCTGGACCCTTCTTTTTAAGGGATTAATTATTAATTTACCTCGGATAAGCTCATTAGTCGGAAACAGAGTTCAAACGTACTTTTCAGCCACCATACGAAGTTAACAAATACTCAAACAGAATTTCTTGTATACACTTTTATTTGTTTTAACTATGTACAAAATAATAAAGCATGAATTAACGAAAATAGGAGACTTTCAATCAATTTGACAAATGATAAATTACAATAACGGCGCGAGCTGCCGTTTTGGATGCCGCAACCCAATTCGCATGCGGATGAAAAATGGACGTCAACGGCTGGAGAGGCTCGCTTCGGACGTTTCGGGCCTGTTCGGTACTCTCGGACTTACGTGGACCCGCGCAGTGGCTGCGTCGCAGGAAACAGCTGTCAAAGTTCTCACCTCGTGTTTCTGTAAACAATCTACACATTAAATCTATCAATACACTATTTCCACCCTTTCCGGGTGACGACAATAGGTTGAAATTAGAACCCCGGGAGGGATGCCGTGGAGCGGCGTGATCACGGGAGGATTTATCCAAGCCGCGTGGTTCTCGTGAATATGATTGTGGAAGCCTGCACGTTCCGGCGAAGTGCCGCAATTTTCAACAAATAACAGGTAAATTTACATTTACTTTACAAGAGTGGCATGTTTCTATTTGGCCGGCGGAATGCCTAATTTTACAATGTAACGGTAGCCAACGTTTATGAAGTTACGGGGGTTTCGGCGAGCTCGCAAATTAATATAAAATTTGCAGCCGGCGTAAAAGTTCGAGTTCGAGCGGTGCAGGCACTCGATTTCAAAGCGGTCCAAAATGTATCGGGCTTTATTTCATTAGGGCCGTATATTTTGACTGGGGAGAATGGATGACATCTAGATATTCATTTTGGCAAGCCACTAGGTCAACCCACGATAAACAGAGGACAGGCAGGCGGATTTTCACCACTGAGTCGAATTCTGTTTAGTGGCGACTGCGAGATGTTTCCCAAAATAATTCACTAGGTCAAATCTACTCTCGGGGAAGTTAACTAATTAATAAGTTGTTGACATCCAGGCGGATTTTCACCACTGGGTCGAAACAACTTATTATCTAGCTTGCTAAGTTCGGTCGGGGTCTCCTGAAGGGAGCTGGTGCTAGCAGGAAAAATCTCTCTGTCGAATGCCCTCCACAAGAGCTTTTATATGCTGCGCCAAAGCTCATGAAGAGGGGATTCGGCGCGCGTCTAACCTTTGTTTCGATGCCCGGGCGGGCTTATCTGCTCGGTACAGGTGGAGGGTCTTGATAACGCTACGTGAGGATGACGACTAAATTTGATCATATTATTTAATATGGATTTTACCAAATTTAAACGGAAGCTGGCGTTACAAGCTCCCTGGTAAAGACGTTTCCAGGTTGTTTTGTGTGAAGGTTATGCGCGATTCGCTATTTTCGCGTGGCCAATCCAAGCGTGTCACAACAGTTGAAGCTATTGTAAAAAACCATCGGTCCATCAGTGACGTTTGTAATCGTTGTTACTCAATATACTCGTGTTTGTTAAGTCTTGTTTCACTCCAACAAATAACTGAACCCAAGTCAAGGGTTATTAAGTGGCAGTTCCCGGCAATCCCATTGAACCGGAATTCGCAGCGGATTAACTGGGGGCCCCATTCGTGGAAGCCTCTTTTCAAGTTAATCATACAAAAAACAATTCCCATCAAGAACAACTGCAATTTTTAATATCTGAAGAATTGCCGTCAGTTATATGCGTTCAAGAATCTAACTTTAAGGAAAAAAGCATAGTAAATTTAAAAAATTATAACATTTGTTATAAAAAGAGATTAAGTGCAATTAGACAAAGTGGAGGAGTTGCTACTTATGTCCAAACTAAATATGAATCTCGGATTATTCCTCTAACCACAAATCTAGAAGTTGTGGCAGTTAGAATTCATTTTAAGCACGAAGTACAGTACAGATATTAATAATAACGAATTTTTGAATTTCCAACACCTTATATTTTATTAGGAGATTTTAATGCCCACAGTGCAATATGGGGATGTGACACTACTAATGGGTGCGACCGATTAACGGCCCGAAATTCCGAGCACTACTTGCTGCGAAGGGGAAACAGAGGTCCAAGATAACATACAGAACTAAAAGAGAATATAGACTCTTAGAATACTCACCCTGGACGAACTCCAGGCCATATGTAGCGTCACGTGGTCGCATACCAAATCCGCCAAATGTGAAAGACCATAACTTCATAAAACGTGAGCTTGGGGTTCCAAAACCACATAAACGTGAAGGCTTACATATCACAAACTAACGACACTAACGTCAGCCTTAATAAAACCCAATCAAAGATCTTCACAATGCTAAACCACCATGTCGGTTGACAGACGTGAGCGGAAAAGAAAGATCTCGAATAAATTCCTAATCAGATCGTAGCAGAACGCGCGACCACAGATTGCGCGAAAACGGACGCGCCACATCGCGACTAAATACCATAGAATGCTGAATTGAACAGCGGCGCAAATGAACCTTAACAAGTACAGTGGCTAGTAACAAGGTTGTGCAGGTTATACAACAAAACAAAAATTACGGTTCTGTTCATGGGCAACTCAACAACAAAAATCCAAGGCCAACCTTCAGGCCAAAAAGAAGTGAACGGAGTATAATATCACTGTTCCATTACGTTACAGTGAATTTGGAAAATGACTTTATTTATATAACATGGCGAAATAGTTTGATGACTTGCCCGTGGACCCAAACATTCTCTTTATCTACGTTTAGGTGCCAGCTCAGCAAAACACTTCATTCAAGACAAATTTAAAATGTTCTTTTATTTTTTGAATGCGTAGCAATAGTGAAGGCAAAGCCTGACTATATGTTTACCATTGTTTGTTTTTCTTTTGTTTTATGCAACGCAGGGTTAGGTGGAAGAGCAGCTCGCTGCGATGCGTCTTCTAAATTAAGCCGTGAACATCATCCGCCGTTTAGTATGAGCTACTTTGCGCTAAAAACCGCTAGTACTGGCTCACAAATCAAACAGATATTTGGGCTTTCACGATGGCTTAAAGTCAGCATCTTGGAGCTAAGGTTTTGGCTCTTCCTTGAGCTAACCGGTTTTCCGAATTCGCGCCCGTACATAGCTAGGAATTTCCTTCCTTTTAATGCTAGTTCTTTTTTCGAGCGTCAACCTTGGGATTCTTAGAATCATGCAATCAGTTGGCTTTGAGTCTTTATAAAAAATGCAATAAACAGGACTCCCCTGCCTATCGCTGGAGTTTATCATTAATTAAACTGTAAGTACAATCAGCTCTGTTTTTTTATGGACAAGGGCATGCTGCCGCAAACTTATGTCAGTCCTTACTAACATCTTAGCAACTCAAACTGAGCGTGTCAAATCAATCTTTGGCTCAATTGTTATTACCGCAAAAGTGTGAGTATTTAAATAATTCGGAATTGCTGAAATAACGTGTATATTACGAGTATATCTCAGAAAGCGCCCTCGGCGTTATATGTTTATGTCATTTGCGATTGCATAGGTGTTAGCCTGAAGTTGTAATTTAAGCTATAACTAGCTAGTTCTGAAATGCCACTTTGATTTGAAGTTTCTTAAAATGTTGTTTTGTCTGTTTTGTCCCGATATACAATTACATGTGTGTATAAGTTGGATGACGTGTTACGGTCTAAATTGACTTTAACGACACCGCGCCGGCTCATACAAAAGTCACGTAAAAGATAGACGGCCAGCGCGGACGATATTTCGCATAATCAAAACGATGACTCACCTAGGACAGATGTCCTGCCCGTAACAAGATATTCCGACCAAACGTCAATGGAGCAAGGGGTGGTCCTACACGAGATTACCTACAGGCAACGGCCTAAGGTACGGTAAACACGGATAAAATTAATTGAGCGCCACCCAGTTTCATCAATAGAAACGAAACGCCAAGATAGACCAACTATGAAACTGGAAAATCAATGTGCCTACCTTCCAACTTTACACCTTGGCGAACTCGAAAGCTAAACGGGAATAGAATATTTGTGCACAGCCTCATGACTCCCAACACTGCAGCGACGAGCGTCCTAACTTACCTGCGACGCTTAATAACTTCCTCTCAAGCTTCACCTTACATAAATCTGACACAGTGTATAATTATGCCTGAAAACAAGCATGCACAGGCCCGTGGAAAAAATCATAAAGCAACGTGCAGTAAGTCGATCTATTGGTCTAGCACAATACACAAGCGACGACGTTGTCAACGTACACTGAGAATAAAAGTCAGAGAATGGGCACTATAACTAAAAAGCCCAACTGGGGGTAGCTTTACTTCTAAACTATTGCGGGATTGCAACAATTGGTTCACTACCCCAACGCAGGTGGCTGGCATTTGCCTTGAATAGCGTTTGTTAGTGTTCGCGCACAGCCCAGGACGGCTAGTGATTAAGAGCGTGAATTATCGTTTGCAAGCAGCCCACGCTGGCGGCCGGCATGTAACACATCGATACAGAAATTATTAATTGTAATTAGAAGCTAAGCAAAAATTAGCAACAGCCCAAGCTAACGACTGGTATTGCAGAAATCATTACTTATAAATAGCCTACGCTGTCGGCTGGTATTGACCTGAATGGATAATTAGCATGAGTTATAGTTATAATTAGACGCTACACACAAATTAGCAACATGAATTAGTACTTATAAACAGCCTATGCTGTCGGCTGGGTTTTAGCATGAATTATTAATTATAATTAGACGCTACACACCCTACCTTAATTAGTCGGCTTAGCCTTGCTGCGTCGATTAAGGTCGGGCCCTCATCGCTGGAGCAGTCGGGCTGCGATTGGAAGCGTGCGTGTTGTACGATGTCCACTGATCCCCCTCATATTCCACGACCGATGCGAAGCCCTCATGGGCAACAAACGAAGACTGGGAGACCTGTAGATTGCACTTTCTGAAGACGGAATTCCGACCATGTGGCGGAACAAATTGCCATTCAGGCTTTCGAAAATTGAAGAGCGGCGTCATCGAAAACGGACACGCACTAAAATACCAGAAGCACGATCTTCCACTGTCACGGCCCGTAAAGAGCTCTCCGAAAACAAAACCACAATCTCGCACGCGTCTAACGAACGCGCTCCCTCGCAAGAGGACGCCGCTGGCGCGCGCGCCTCGAAGCACAACAGCCCGTGCCAGATGCTACCCCCAAACTGATTCAACCACTGGCTCGCGCTGCGCCGCCGAACGACCAGAAGCTGGCAGGGCATACAAAAAAGGCTGCAATGGAACGAAAAACTCTCGCTTTCTCTTATAGACTGCCTTCTAAATTCGATCAAACAAACACACTGCAAAGCGACAAAACAACCCAGGTGCAAGCAAGACGGTTTGAGGCCAGAGCAGCTCGCCGAAACTTCGAGAAAAAGAAGGGCTGCGTGCCAAATCTTTAAAACTCCAAATAGGCCATAAAAAGGTAGTTATGAACGAGGCTACCCAAAACGAGTGCCTTACAGAAAATTGTGAACCCCTAGCTACCTGCACACAATTTGATAAACTAATACACGTAGAAATATGACTGGAAAACCTATATACAAGCAGGGTCAGAATTTTTGAACTGAAAATACTCCAAAAAGTTGCACATTAGTAGAATTTAAAAATGTCCTGACAGACCTTGATTTGTTTGTGCTGGATATTAAATATTCTTTTGACTATTATTGTTTGTATTTGTTGTTGCTAGCATTACTACATATAGATTGAGGTATGCAGCGAAGCTTACAACGGAGGTGTTGATTTATTTTCTTAGCTAGGTTTGTTTAATTGTTGTAAACAACGCCATAGCGCCCAATTCTTATATTAATCTACTGTTCAATAGTAAAAGCCCGTAGCATTTCTTAGCCTGATCCTTATACCACGCCATATTCTGCCGAGAGTTAAAAGAGCTAACCGAGGCCTTGTCAACCCTTTCGGTTAAGGTTGGCACAATATAATGGTTCTAATAATGTAATGACATTTTACAATTAGAATACATAAAATAACATGTCATATCCTGTGATGACGGGGGGTTCAGGAAAGTTGAACTTCAAGTTGTCCACTAAGATTTTGTAGCAGTACATATCGTAGCTTCTACAGGAATATCGTTCAATATTAATTAATCCTAATAGATAGGCAACTTTAAGCGCAAGACCAGTAGGAGGGGTTGCCTACCCTTTTTGAAATTTAATTTAGAAGGCCCATGGTTACGTTAATAAAAGAACAATAAATAACAAAAATTATTACTTCCTGTTTAATTGAGAAAGCAAAAGGGCGCTTCTCTATGCAGAAGCGAAGCAAATTGAAAATCCTAGCTTAGAAAGGATACAAGCAGACAATAGTAAGCCTTTATTTAACTCATACAGCATAGTATTAAAACATAATAATTTTTCAGGCAGATAGGATAAATTCCACAAACAATTTCTTTCTGAAAAGGGCAGTTATTATATAACTGGTAGGTAGACGGCAAACTAATACATACAAATCGTAATAGAGGGTTTTCCTTGATTCAGCTCTTAGTGTCACCTCTTTGACCACCAGCTCTTAGGGCTTCCTCTTTGACTACCAGCTCGTCGGTCTTTTTCATTTGACGCCAGTTCTGGTCAGTTGTATATTCGCCATGGAGAAGTGTGTCGATAAGTTACGAGCGATAAGGAAAAGAGAGGACGCAATTAGAAATCTATAACCAGTTAGGAGATCACTCACCAGTCAAGGGCAACTTCTTTGGTTCGATGAGGAGTTCTTCATAGTTAATGTTGGCAGATGGAGAGGTCCAGGTTCAAGGGTTCTCTGCATTAACCGTATGTTAGTCCTGAAAGGGTTTAATATCGTTAGTTAGACTTAAACCCGCGTCATAGCTTAAATATAATTAAATTAGGGCGTAAGCCTTAAGAATATTCAATAACAGATTAGTTTCAAGTAAAAACAATAGTTACTTACCAGGTGATGTGGCCTGAAGTGAGATTAAATCGTTCTGTGACTGTCAAGTTGGTTTTTGGGTCACTTGTCAAATAATAAGTTTTTTTTTCATAAAGGACTTTTCTTATACTACATGGAATGATACCAATTAAACTAAATACCGATCATTAATCGTAATTAAGACCTAGAAAAGAGAAATACGAGGGTATAGAGAGCTCTTTATATTTTCAACTTACGAACCGGAGGTTATTAATTAAATAGGTATAAGAAATCTCCTAGATACTGATAGATTCATTAATCCTAACGTTTTATTAGAACAAATTCTAACTTGTCAGAGAAGAATAAAACTTGCTAAATAGTTACATAATGTGTATTAAAATTAGAAAGGTATAAGCCTCTAAGGAATAACAATTGATTTGTGGACTGTCAGAAAGAATACGTAACCTTTGTAAACTTATTGAATTTAAAACTTTTTAAATAAAGTTATGGCGCCCATTTCTTCTGATTAATGAACTTTTACCTTTATATGAAAGTGAAACGAACTAAAAATCCCACAATTGTTAAACCCTGATAAGAAACCGTATCTTGAGCTAGTCGGTGAAGTGTAAGCCTTCAAAGGTAAGTAAGGATGAGGGGTATGAAATATAATGATTCTACTGTAATGCATTTTATTATGTCATTTATGTAATAGTAGGATACATGAAATCAAAACTACGCGCCGAACTGATTACTTTGGTCCGCTCTACAAGTCGTAATTTTAGTCATATTTCAATTTGTAGTAGGTCAAATTGCAGGTATTATATATATATATATATATATATATATATATATATATATATATATATGCGGATTTTTTACAGCTGACGCCGTTTTTCCGCCCCCAGTTTCCATTCCATTCTTCTGTATGTGTCTTCTTCCGTGAAGTCTCTTTGGGTCATGGCTTCATCTATTTCATCTCTCCAGCTGCGTCTAGGTCTTCCCCGTTTTCTTTTCTCCGGTGGTATCCATGTCAGCACTTTCTTTGGCCATCTCGTCTCTTGCATCCTGTTAGTGTGTCCAAACCATACCAATTGTCGTTTTTGCACTTCGTCAATTATATCTCCTTCCATTTCCATCATTTCTCTTATCGTAACATTTCGTATTCTGTCCAGTCTTGACTTCCTGCAGCTTCTTCGTAAGCAATCCATTTCGGTTGATAACAGTTTGCTTCTATTTCTTGAATTTATATCCCACACTTCTGCCCCATATGTTATAACACTCTGTACCATTGTTTTATAAATCCTTTTCTTTGTTTTCTTTCTAACCTTATTGTCCCATAGAATAGAATTAAGTGACCTAATAACGGTTCGCCCTTTGTTTATTCGGTTATTTATTTCTTCGTTACTGTTCCCGTTTTTATCAATAATAACTCCTAGGTATTTACATTTATTTACTCCTTTTAAGTGTAAGTTATCTTCCAGGGGTAGATTATCCGTTTCTTTATTTCCTATGGCGATGTATTCTGACTTATCCTTGTTTATGGTTAGTCCACTTTGTTCATACGCTTCTAGTAATTTCCTGACCATGTAACTCAGATCGTCCTGGTCTTCAGCGATTACAACCTGATCGTCAGCGAAATAAAGAGAGTAAAGCATGTCGTCTCCTATCCTCAATCCTAAGTTCTTACATTTGTTCTGCCATTTCTGTAAAGCTCTGTCTAGATATATCTTGAACAAAGTTGGTGATAGGCAGCAACCTTGTCTAAGCCCTTTTGTAGTTTGTATTGCTTCTGTTGTTTTATTACCTACTTTGATCTTTGTATTGTTGTCTTTATATAATTCTATGGTGGCTTCTATTAAGGTTGTATTTATGTCAAGGTCTTCCAATTCTTTCCATAATTTTTTGATAGGGACACTGTCGTAGGCCTTCTCGAGATCGATCAGTGCTATATGTGTTTCTCTATCTCGCTGTATTCGTTTTTCTATTGCCAGTTTTAGAGTAAAAATGTTGTCAATAGTGGATCTACCGGCCCTGAAACCAGATTGTTCTTCAGGTTGTTTTGTTTCGATTTCTTTCTCTATTAAATTTCTTATAATTTTTGAATATAGTCTCCCAATAGTACATATTACAGCTATTCCTCTGTAATTTTTCGGTTCACTTCGAGAGCCTTTTTTGTAGATAGGGGTCATATATGAGGTATTCCATTCGTTAGGTAAACTTTTCCCATTTAGGCATCTTTCATAGAGGTTTCTTAACATCTCTGTCAGTTTAGGAGTACTATACTTAATTAGCTCTGGATATATACCTCCTGGACCAGGCGATTTGTAAATTTTTAGCGACTTAATTGCTTCTTGTATTTGTGCAGTATCTAGGGTCAGGTATTGTTTTTCTTGTTTTCTAATATAAGTCTGGTATTGCAGGTATTTTCAAGCATATAATAACTACTTTTTCGCCAAATAGGACGAGAAACGAAATACCGGGTGGCCATAAATATTTGAGATCCCGGTAGCCATGGAATTAGCTACTTATAAATGTTGGTTGGCATTATATTGCAATTACAATAAGTATGTGTACCTATGTAATGTAATAAAATGCAATAAGAGGAGGGGAATGTGCCCCGGATTCTGCAGTTTAGCCTACGACTCGATTATAAAAATCTCCTGTTCTAACTCCATTACTTATTGCAATCTGTAATAATTTTTGACAGATAGGAATTTCAGTTGTGATGACATTAATGACATTTAGTTTAGTTGGATTCATCACTTTAATAAAGCGGTGTTGATTCCAAAGGTAATGTGATATCAGATATTTATGGCCACCCGGTACTAGCGAAGAAGAGCGAAAAAAATCGACCCCTTCATGCTTTCCTTTCGCATTCGATATCTCGACTAATATCGCTCGTACATGGAATAGTAATTCAACACAAATTGTAGAACACAAAAAATCTAATAAAATGTTCACTTTATTTTTTTGCGCACTTTTTTTTGAATGGCTGAAATAGCACATAGGACAACTTGAAGTTAAGCTTTCCTGGACACCCCCCCCCCCACCCCCACTCCAAAAAAGAATTTCAAATTTCGGTTCACTTTTACGCAAAAATGACGTAGTCACTAGACTATAAATTGATCTAATAAAGTCAAGTCTGTGAAAGATGATTGCTCGAAAGCTGTTGCTACATCATTAACAACCAAAATTCTGTAACCAGTTTGCCGCAATCCAGCAACTTTGGAAAAGCCAGTAATATTGATATAGGTTTTATAGTACTTTATGTAACTATAGTCCTCAAAGCAAGGCTTTAGGGGACGAGTCGTAATGTTTCCGGACGAGGCGGATCGAAGCGCAGCCGAGTCCGTAATATGAAGATGAGTCCTCTAAAGCCATTTGAGGACGTGTTGCATACAACGTTTTTTTGTATTAGCTCTCCAAACATTATAATATGAAGTTTCAATTACCATTAACGCGGCATTATATTAGGAGGCCGCGCGAAAATGTATTTTTCGCTCCCCAAACTGGTTACTTTGGAAACTGTCTAGGATCCTCAAAATGGCCATTTAGAGGCCTTGTACTTAAAGTCGTCATGGCAACTAATGTTTGAGTCCGCTAAAATGTTGCCATGACGACTTTAAGTACAAGGCCTCTAAATGGCCATTTTGAGGATCCTAGACAGTTTCCAAAGTAACCAGTTTGGGGAGCGAATACAAAAAAATCATTAATTGTATCCGGATTTGTTACTTTTAGGAGATGTATTACATTTGCAAAATTCCAGACGTCAGGCCTGTTGTAATGGATAAATTAAAAATGCTTCTTAGCACATCAATACAGCATGGTAAAGCTATACCGATCATTTTAATATTAATGTCAGCAATTCCATACGCTCGAGATTCAAAATCACGTAAGCTTTGGTATATGCTTTCATTGGTTACAATTTTCAATTAAAAATTATTAATACCTAATAACAATTGATATTTACTCAGTTTTCTTTTTCCCTTTTATTTAAACAGTAAAACGATTTCCATAAATCATCTAGTGTGTTAATAATTCCATTTGTAATTCACTACATGATTTATATTTGGTAGTGTTCATTATTTAACGTATTTTAACATTAATTTAACCCAGAGTGAAATAAGGTAGATTAAGCCAATTTTAAATAGGCATGGCCCACCCTTGGCGACGCCATCGCAGCAAGAATCAGTGTAGAATACGTAATAGAAAATGTTATATATGAAAACTGCTGCCTCTCGTAGAGTTACTTTAATAATTAATTATACTAACAACGTATTTAGTAAATATTTCAGCACCTATAATTGCCAGGGAAATACAAAACACACAATTTTGTTAACATACTGTACAATAGCTGGGTCTAAGGTTTACAGGGAAACTTTACATTTTATTTTTGGTAACACGCAGTAAATTTTCGTTCAATGGGCGTGGCGACCAAGAAACGTCATTTTTATGAAAAGTATGGTTAGTAGCAGATTCAAATCAAACTGTAATCCATTCACTCGCTTTGGTGAAGAAATATGCATTTTATTGAATGACCGAATGCTATTATATTCATTCTTAGTATAGCGCAATTAGAAAAATGGAGGAATCTAAGAAAAATGTATGTGTTGTGGTACTGGGAGACATCGGAAGGAGCCCTCGAATGCAGTACCATTCCCTCTCTTTAGCAGAGCACGGCCACAAAGTAGATATTGTAGGATATGGCGAGACTGAACCCTTTGATAGTGTAAAATCGCAACCGCTGATTAGCTGCCATTATTTATTACCATATCCAGCAATTCCTTGCCCACGACTTCTGAATTACATACTGAAGACATTATGGCAGGCAATTACCTTACTCTTTGTGCTTCTAATAATCAGAAGAGCGGACATAGTAATAGTTCAAAATCCCCCAGCCATTCCCTCGCTGTTCGTATGTTGGTTCTACTGCATTCTTGGAAGAGCTAAGTTGATAATCGACTGGCACAACTATGCCCACACTATAATGGCGCTAAGTGTAGGTGCGAAGAGTTTACTGGTGAAAATCACACAGAAAGTTGAGTGCTTTATTGGTCGCCGAGCTGCTGGTAGTTTTTGCGTTACAAATGCCATGAGAAATGACTTACAAGACAAATGGAACATTAGGTATCATATTTAAATAAAACTTTGCATAAATATTTATTATTTTTCTGTAGAGCCGTAACATTATATGACCGTCCCCCTGAAATATTTCGAAAAATATCCTTGCAGGAAAAGCATGAACTCTTGAGTTGTTTAGGACTGAAATATAAGCAATTGCTGTCAGAAACTGGTGATGAAAGCACAGCATTTACTGATGTGGATAAATCGGGAAATATTAAACTCAAGAATAACAGACCTGGATTATTAATATCCAGCACTAGTTGGACTGAGGATGAGGATTTTTCAATACTATTTAATGCTTTGCAAGGTAGCGTTTCTCTGTTGTACAGTTATTAGAATTGATATTTCTGTTGCAGAATATGAAAAGCATTATGAAAATGGCAATAGTAAAAAATTGCCTAAATTAATATGCGTTATAACGGGTAAGGGCCCATTAAAGGAACATTATTGTAATAAAATAGCTCAATCCACGTGGAACCACGTCTCGGTGATCACACCATGGCTTGAAAGCAAAGACTACCCCGGTCTCCTCGCCTGTGCTGATTTAGGAGTTTGCTTACATACCAGCTCAAGTGGACTCGACTTACCTATGAAAGTAGTCGACATGTTTGGATGTGGGCTTCCAGTTTGTGCCTTTGACTTTAATTGGTAAATAAACTCAACTTTAAAATTCAACATATCTAAATGTATTGTTTAAAGCTTGGCCGAATTAGTTAAAAATGGGGTGAACAGTTACACGTTTAAAGATTCAAATCAATTAGCGAAACAACTACAAGGATGGTTTGAAAACTTTCCCAACAATGTGACTCAGAATGAAACGGAAAGAAAATTCAAGGCAGAACTAGAAACATTCCAAACTTTACGTTGGCAGGGTAACTGGAATGGCATTGCTTTACCACTATTTAAATGAAACGTTTATATTTGTATTATTGTATTAACACCTAATATACAATAAAAAATGGAATATCTATTCTTATATAACGACTTAAACTAATAATCGCTCAATTTCTTGTTGAATTGACAGTATTTGAGGTTTCAGTTGTGAACCTTCATTTATAGTAACGCTGCAAGCGATCACTGGCCTAGAGACGCCACAAGCCCGTCCCAGAGCCTGCTTAGACCTAACGAACACGTATGGCACATTCTTATCCTCGCACAGCAATGGCAAATGCAGAAGAATCTCCAAGGGCTCCGCATCGGCTGCCATGACGATGAATTCGGCTATGCCTCGATTCAAGGTTTTTGTAACCTCGTTAGCGCCTTTGCGCAATTGCTTGTAATTCATCGCTTGCTGCACCAGATTCAGTATTTTGGACGTTAAGCTTGCCTCGGCCAACGGATATGCTTTGGGATTCACTTCTTCGGCCTGAAAATGTTAACGTTCTTGAACGATTGTTGATAACATAACCTCTCTTTGCGGCTTTGGCTACTTTTGGGGTTTAGTTAACTCACCATTGTAGATATATTTATCGGTAGCTCTGTACTTGTTAAGAACTCTTTGAAATGCAACCTCTCGGCTTCTGCTTCACTGAGGTGCACTATTAACACGACAACACGAAGTTTATTCTAAGGTTCAACACGTGCCAAACAATTCATTTAGTTTACTACGAAGTTGGCTCTGGTATATTGCTCACTCTTGTATACAGTTCGAGTCAACAGTAAATAATTAATTCGCTTTTGTAAAAACTGCAAGAGTAATAATATTTTTTCTATAGCACGTGTTAAAGTGTGCTTTTATCAACGCGAAACAAAAGGTCAAGTTTTACTTTAACAGCAAGGGTAGATAAAGTAGCACTTTAACATCAAGGATAGATAATAGTTATTTACTATACAAGTGGGATAACAGTATCATTAATATACGTGTGTGTAAGTTACAAACGAGTGCGTAGCACGAGTTATGTAAGCACACAAGTTTATTAATGATGCATTATCACACATGTATTGTACAAAATTTTATCTACGACTGCCTAAAATTGAGAAAAGTGCATTAAGAGAAATGTCAGATCTGTCATTTTCAAAACTATTTTAGTAGGCAAATGTCATTATGTCATTCATTTGACACTATTTCAGTTACGTAATGAAGTCATTACACAACTCAGTTGCGTAATGAAACCATTACATAACTGAGTGGTGTAATGAGCTTCATTACGTAACTGAAATAGTGTCAAATGAGTGACGTAATGCGTTACTTATCCCACTGGAGTAGATAAAGTAATTTAATTTTCTAACTTTTGTTTAAATTAAATATGACAGCTTCGTATTATCGTAGCAACCCAATCTAGCTACTGACATTTTGAAATGTCATTATTTTCTTTTGAAATTGCGAAATTTCTTGCTATAGAAAAAAATATTGTATTATACACGACGATAAAGTTATTTCTATCTACTCTTGAATCATTAACGTCTCGACTTCGTCTCGACGTTAAACGATTCACTCGTGCATAAAATTTAACTTTATCGTCTTGTATAATAAATTACTATTTACTATAAAGGTAAGTAAAAGCACTCACACTTTAACAATAATATCTAACTACTTGACATTGCTAAATTATAGGTTATGTTTCATCATGATGCGCGTATATTAGCGTAACATCGCTCTGTCTGTCTGTGTCTGTCTGTCTGTCTGTGTGTCTGTGAACAGAATATCTCAAAAACGAAAAGAGGTATGGCGTTGAAACTTCATATATAAGTTTTGTGTACTATGTAGATGAGACAGCAAGCTTTTGAAAAAAATCGCATAACCGGAAGTAGGTGTTTACTCTTGTGATTTTTCAGTTTTTTTCGATTTTTTCAAAAACGGCTCTAACGATTTTTTTTAAACTTTACATTTTTACTAGATTTTTAATGTGTATTGATGTGAAATAGGTGATTTTCCAGTTGAATACTTCTAAAGTGGGTTTCTTTTGTTTTTTTTCTATTTTTTTATTAACTCCTATTTTAAATAAAACACCCGGTATATTATTACATTTTTGAATTCACCTTAAAATTCTAGAGAAAATTTGTCTCTTCAACTAACACTCGATTTTGTACCGTTTTTGTAGAATTTGTAATTTTTGAAAATTTTTAACAAATGGTTAAAAATTAAAAATGAAATTTTTGACTAATTATAAGATCACTGTAAAAGGAAGTTGTGTGAGTGTATCACACCAAATTTTTTACTTCCTTTTGCAATAAAGGAAGTCTTGGATTCACCATAAAAATTCGAAATTGAGTTTTCAACAGATCTTCACGTTTTCGAGTCCCCTTATCCCAAAAAACATTTTGTTTTCATTGGTCTGTCTGTGTGTCTGTCTGTGAACAGAATATCTCAAAAAGTGTAAGTCTATGTCAAATTCGATGTTAGCAGGTTACTGTAACAACCCGCAAGAAATTGCGTTATATTTATAAATCTTGTAGATTTTAAGTTGTCATGAGGAAGAATAAATCAAAGCCGCTCCTGCATAGATTAAATTCATAGCGAATGCAAAAGTTCCAGTTGGTAAGAACGCAAAACGTTATAATACAATAAGCACAAAGTATTGAATTACATCCGGTGCCGGTAATTCAGAGAATAGATAATTGTCGAATTGACATTCAGGCAAATCCGCGTGAGAAATGCAACATTGCAAATCCAAGAATCCGCGAGTTCTAATTCAAAACTGCTATCTTGCAAAACGGGAGAGTACGAAAGACATTCGTTTTTGTCCCGAAAGAAAATTACCTTTTGGGGAACGCGAACTGGACAGCCAGTCTTCCCCGGGTTCCGCGATGAACTAATTAGCGGCGAAAGCCGCTTTTGGCGAACGGCGCCTCGGCGCGTGCCGCGCGAAATAATCGAAGTCAAAATTGAAAGTTCTATTTAAAAATTGATGTGAGCAAGTGTTGTGACAAGCCACTCAACATTAAAGGATTACCGACCAGTGGATCTAAAATCTAGCCGAACATATTTAAATTACCTAAGTCAATTCGGGCGTACCGCAAATAAATAAAATTAACATTTACCCTCCAAGTTCTAGCAACGGCACCTGGATTAAGGTCAGTCATTTATGTGTATTTTATTAACCAGGGCTGCTATGTTTATTCTTTCCTTCCAAAGTAAATTGATGTCATAAACTTTAAGCGTAATTCTGAGCAATCATATTTACGAAGCTACAGTTAATTAACCATTGACCAGATAGGGTAAAATTAATTTGTACTTTATCCAAATTTTTAAGTTATTTTAATATAAGTTATTTATTCTTTTGTGGGTGTTTTATTTAACCATAACTAGTAACTTACAACCCCTAAGTTACCGCACAGTGGTCAGAAGATGAGATTTCGACCTCTTAGGGCAATTAGTGATATATGGGCTTAAAAGCAACCCATATATCACACAAACGTGGCAGCACGTAAAACTGATAACCAGGGGGTTGACAAAACAAACCCCTTGGTTATAAATGGTGGCAGCGGTCTACGGACTACCCTCTGATTACACCCTTAAATAAGGTTTTCAACCCCTAAGACTTAGAAAAAAATATTTTTTTTTAAGTTTTTGGAAAAATAAATTTTAAACATCTAACTCAATTAACATCTGCCAACCCTTACAAGTAGTGGCAGCGAAAAACTACCCTTAACTACAGCCCTTAAAAACAACCCTCAAAGAAAATTTACGGAAACATGTTTATTTTTGTTTTTTTTTAAATTTAAGCATTTAGTTCAATTAACTTCTGCCAACCATAGAACAAAATGGTGGCATCGAACTATCCCAGCTTTCAAATTAAAGGCAGCAACCTCGAAATTAAAGTATCAACCCCTAGAAACTCATTTTTTTAAAGTTTTTTTATAAAAATTTAAACACCTAGCTCAACTAACATCTGCTAACCACAGTATAATCATAGGTTGCAGGGGGCAGCCAAACCATCATAGCTAGGTAAAAGAAATGCTACAACCCCCCAATAAAATCTATTGTTCATCAAAAGGAAATCAAATCACATTTATGGAAGGCATTACAGTGAGCGCCCAAATTAATATGTGCTTCTAACAATTTTACGCTTGCAGCTATTTAAATAATTTTATTTTTGTGCGATTTTGTGTGTTTTTTCTACGTGTTCCTCTAGGAGCATCAAATTTTGGTAGGTTTCTGTGTGCAACAAGACAGCAATAATAATTTCGAATTCAACGGTGTACTAGTAATTAAAACAATTCGAACACTCTACAAATAGTAACAAATATTAATCCCCAATACTGTGCAAACAGTAAAAAGAGGCTTCAAAAATTTGGTAGGCAAATAAAACAATTTTAAACAATTTTTCTGCTAATAATCTGCAACAATAGGGGATAAGATTCACAATAAATACAAGCCGGCATCATTCTCGCAAATTAAATATCGTTTAAAACTTTGCCACCCGTGGCACACATAGGCGTCGCATAAATAAAATCAAACAAAAACTTGTAAAAATTAGCATTATCAGGACAAGTACGAAAGTAATAACGTAGTGAGTCATAAAGGCAATTATTTTACTCGTTTAACCGAAAAATAAGTTCACCATTTATAGTATTGGAAAAATTTCACAAATAGGTGCATATATATACCAATTTTAAAATAATCGGGGGCATTTAGCTGATAATTTCACACATTACAAAAAGCAAATACCGTAGAAGGCCTACATTATCAAAGCATTTGAGGCTATAATTAAAAATAAAATGGAAAGAACAACTACTTTTTAATCAATTTCAAACAGGTGTAAACAAAAATATTATGAAACATTTAGGACCTTTATTAAGCGTATGGAAAATTTGAATGTAGAGAAAGCCGAAGAAATTCAAATAGAATTATGGAAAAAATTTAGCGCTAATGAATTTCAAAACAATAATCCAGTGTTCACAATTCACACAACACAAAATACAGTTTGTTGAAATTGTGGACGCAATAATCACATTGCGAAATACTGTTTCTTTAAATTAAACTCGGAAACGAAAACAACAGCTAGGATTACCATTTTTAAAAGGCGTAGAACAGAAAATAAAGCTTGTTTTAATTGCGGTCGTAATAATCATGTAGCACAAAACTGTTTTTTGAAGTTTAGGTAACATCCACAAGCGGGAAACAACAATTTCAGATTTAGCGTGGATTGGAACAACCAGCAAAGTGGCTACAGATCACCAAATAATTCAAATAGTGTTAGGTCAGAAAAATTTTGGAGATACACGGAAAATGTTAATAATATTAAGGGACAAGCCAATTTTAAAAATGCTAGGGCGCACAATTTTTAGAAGCCGCATGGCGGGCTTAATCAGAATAATTAAATTACATTGCGGCAGTTGCCAAATTATAACAGTACTCACGAAATAATGCAAGAAAAAAGTCACAACACTAGAATAAATTTTAAAATTATAAAGGTACGCACAGTTAGAAAAAAAATCAATTATAATAGGTATTATACAACAAAATATTAAGGTAATAACGTTAACAGTAATAGAAACTGTAAGGCGAAGGTAAACTCAAGAAAGTACTATGGAAATTTAAAAAAAAATCGGGGCTAGGGAAGAACTCACAATAAGGTAAACAAAAATTTTAAGTTATGCTTGGCTAATTAATAATAAAACGGTGAAAAAATTTTCCACCTGCACCCTAACAGTATGGGACAGGGAATTAACAATTTGCGCCAATCCAAAACAATGATTAACAATTTTAAAATGCGGTACAATTAAATTAATAATGAAATAAGTACAGAGGAGGTATTAAATTAAATAACAATAGCGATACACAAGAAGATTATAATGAAGATATTTTAGAAGAAAGAAAAATAAGGAAATATAGCTGTCAGGTACAAAAATTAAGAGATTTCAGGGATTCCAGTCACCCTAGGTAAGAGGGAAAAACGACGGAATACCCATAAAAATTGTAGTGGGAAATTGTGGGTCTCAATCATCGTCAGAGGTTCGAGACGGAGGTTGCACTCAGCAACATTACTCGCTCTTGCATTCGGCAAGAGGTGGAGTGACACAATGCGAAATTTAAGAAATCTCAGGGATTCCAGTAACCCCAAGTAGGAGGGAAAAACGATGGAATACCCATAAAAAAGTAAAGTTGGGAATTGTGGGTCTCAATCATCGGCAGAGGTTCGAGACGGAGGTTGCACTCAGCAACATTACTCGCTCTTGCATTCGGCAGGAGGTGGAGTGACACAATTCGAAGATTCTCAAGAAAAAGCTCAAAGGAACCGAAAACAGGATCCGCAGCTAGAGAATCAATAGGAAGCAAGAAGGCAAATAAAACCAATAAAAAGAGGGACGTCATACAGGCTGATCACCTAGACGCAATCTTAAACTCTTTAGTGCGCAAAGAGGATATTGGAAACAATGCCGAAGAAGTCACGGGAAAAAGTGACAAGGAACTAGGGAGAAAGTTCAGTAAGGAAGCCATGGTTCACAAAGGTAAAAATGCTAGGAGAAAGCATATAAATGGAAATGCCAATAAAGTAGGCAATATTTTTATCCAGTGTTGGAAAACTAAGCGAAGAAGAAAGAAAAAATCCTGCAGCAAGAATATGAAAATAAAGTAAGGAAGAAAAAAGAAGGAAGAAAAATTACGTAGGGATTCGAAAGAAGAATCTAAGGAAAATAAGGAAGAAAAATTAGGTAGAGATTCGAAAGAAGAATCTAAGAAAAAGAAGGAAGAAAAATTACGTAGGGATTCGAAAGAAGAATCTAAGAAAATAAAGGAAGAAAATTTAAAATGGGTAAGTAAAAAGGTACCGAATTATTAAGAAGTGTTCCAAGGAAGTAATATAAAGGAACAGGTAAATATGGTAAGTGAAAAACTTGTGTATCGAAGAAACAAAACTTAGGCGAAGAAAAAAAAAGGAAGAAGAAATTCAAGAAAATCAAGAAAGTGCAGAATACGAAGAAAAACGAAATAAAATTATTATAAACTTAATACTACCTCCCCGTACCAAAATAAATCACGAAGCTAAAAATATAAATTTTACCAAAATAAATTGAGAAGCTAAAAACATAAATTTCACCAAAATAAATCGCGAAGCTAAAAATATAAATTTCACCAAAATAAATTGTGAAGCTAAAACTATAAATTTCACCAAAAGAAATTGCGAAGCCAAAATATAAAGTTTAAAAATAAGCAATAAAGAAGAAACTAAATAATTATTAAACAATAGACAAAATATATAAATAATACAAAAATAAACAATACAATATTCATTTCACACATTAACAGTACTAGCCACACACAAGCTTAAGGAAGGCGTAAGGTAAGTATGTTAAGATAAAGATTGGTATTTATAAAAATAAAAATAAAATAAAGCAAATATCAAAATTTTAGGAACATTCAGGTAAAATTAACAACGAAAAATTATTATTCAATAAGTTTTGTTAGTAAAGCGTAACAATCCAAAAACTGTTCCACAATCCATTTTTTTAAATTGCGTTTATAGGTTTCTAAAGTATTTGATAATTTAAAATGAGTTGGTACACTATCAAAAATATTTTTTTTAACACAAATAGTAGGCATGTTTTTGAGAAGACGCTTTATTATAATATACAATTAACCAATAAAAATCATTAAGGCAATAATAAATAATAAAGATAAATAAGGAAACATAAAGAAACAAATAAAATAAATATAAGAATGAAAAGTAGAAGCAATATCACAGCAAAATTTTATTCCCTGTGTGGGAACGGGGTTAGAATATTCCCAACGCCCAGGAGTCTGGCGGGTCGTAAAAGGCGACCAAAAGACATCACAAATTTTTCCTGGTTAAGGGAAATTCATTTTCATTTCAGATTAATCATTTTCAATCCAGATTTATAATTTATAATTTTCATTTCAGATTCATAATCTTTTAAAGAATTAAAGTAAATATAAAAGACTAAAAGTTACACCAAATTTTATTCCCTGTGTGGAAAACGGGGTTTAGAATATTTCCACCGCTTAGGAGTCTAGCGGGTCGTAAAAGGCGACAAATAGACGTCCAAAAATAAGGAACGAATAAGAAAAAGCATAAAGTAATAAATAAATATAAAGTACGATGTTAGTACTTCAGATTTTTAGTAAGGACGGAATAAAAATAAATGAACACTGTCAAGGGTAAAATTTTGAAGGTCAAGTTAGTGAAAAGCACAATACGAAGATATAAACAATTTTCTTATTCGGTACCAAAAACAATTAATAACTACTAACAATATTTTTAATAAAAGTAAATATCAGGGTATAGATACGTAAGGAAAATAATGGGAATTAATATTAAGTAGGTATAAGAACATTTTGGAGCTTACTAACATAGGAGGAATAAAAAGGAATTAGAATAATGGGAATTATAATCAATTTAAAACATTTTAAACGTATACTTATTTAAGTACTAATAATGAACAGACGAAGCTAAAAAGAGAAACATTTATTTTATCAAATATAAATAATTTTAATTTTCAATACAATGATATACGATTAAATTTTAATTTTCTCCAAGAATTATAAACTTGTTTCTCATTTCAGTTTCAGTGGGAATGGTTTAAATGAAAAATATGATTTTAACTAAGAATTATGAAATTTATAATTGAGTGATAATCTTTGCAAATTAATCTTTTTGCACTAATAATATGAATGCGAAGCTAAAAAGAGAAACGGTTGCTTATGCAAATAGAAACCAATTTAAATTTTCAATATAATAACATATGAATAATTTTTAAAAAATTTTCTCAATGATTATCAACTTGTTTTATGTTTCTCATTAGAGTTTCAAGGTTAATGGTTAAACCAAATATTTGATTTTAACTTATAAGATTTAAAGTGGTAATTAGAAACATTACTTATTCAAAATTCATGTTACTGATAAGTTAACAAAAATGCTCATACCGTTGTTGACATTAATATCAAGTGAATAGTGCGCGTACAAGTTTGCGATTATAACATACAAAGGAACAACCTCAACAACAACATTACATCAGTATCCAGCCAGGACATAGCCGATTGCCCAAATCCACAGGACAACAAGGAAAAATCAATGAAGTTTAAGTCATACAAAGGAATGAAATTAAGCAATATAAAGTTTACGCATTTTTGGTTGAGGTTACATGAATTTAACCCAATATGGGATGCATTAAAGTTCCTTAAAGGTAGCCGAAGGTCAGAGAACCGCTATTTAGGCACCAGGAAAATACCCCAATGTGGAATGCATTTAAGGTCCTCAAGGGTAGCCGAAGCTCAGCGAACCGTTATTAAGGCACCAGGGCAAGAAGAATAATGAAGCGTACATAGATATGAAAATATAAGAATTTATAATGAAGTAATACGAAAAATATAAATTAATGGTACCACTACAGCAATAGGAAGCGTAGTAGGTGAAGTAACCGAAGACGCCAAATGCGAATGAGGATCGTACAAGGAAGACGATCAATCGTAGTAAAAAGTTATAGTAACTGCAGCAACAACAAGGAATACGAAGGAATATTATGCTACAGTAAAATGGGAAGAAAAGTAAATTAGCTTAAATTCAGAAATTTCATGCGAATATACAACAGTCATTGTGTAAATTCCAATTATGAGGAAATAGTATGGGATTACTACAAGACTACTATGACAAAGGGATCAGCTAATGTACCATGGGAAAGCAGAAGTAATATCGCAAATAAATAAAACAACGACTCAATTCTTAGTAATCGAAGAACGAAGATAACATTTTCACCTCATCATTATATAAAATCAACCACTTTCTACAGTTTTCCACCTTTAATTATCCTTTACTCTGGAGGCCGTCATGCCTGCAACAATAGCCTCTGTTGCACCTTCCTTTTCCTTTACCATTGGAAATAAATTCCAAACACAACTATGAATAAATAATAATTAAGTAATAATAAAATTACAAATAAATATGATGAAGAAGATAGAAAATAATACAATAATAATTAATACGAATAAATAATAAATATTAATAATGAAGAAGACAGAGCCGAAAAACAGCAGCCGCAGCCGAAGGATGACACCCCACGTCAACATAACAGTGAAACGCGAAGTGCGGGAGTGTTTCAAAAGCAGAGTATTAAAACAAAATTAGTGGACATATCATAATAAAAATGAGTGTAGTGCGAAGTCAACTGCGTCACAGAGCAGAGCAATAAAAACAAGTGAGCGCAAAAACACGGTATGAAGCATAAAGACACTTTAGGAAAATAAATTAAGGAAAATGGGTCAATATAATCAACATTAATATTTAATTTCACTTAGAAGTCAAGGGTTTTTGTTAAGAAAAGCAGACATGTCCATAAGGACATGCCTACTTTTAAAAAGCGGGGAGTAGTGTAACAACCCGCAAGAAATTGCGTTATATTTATAAATCTTGTAGATTTTAAGTTGTCATGAGGAAGAATAAATCAAAGCCGCTCCTGCATAGATTAAATTCATAGCGAATGCAAAAGTTCCAGTTGGTAAGAACGCAAAACGTTATAATACAATAAGCACAAAGTATTGAATTACATCCGGTGCCGGTAATTCAGAGAATAGATAATTGTCGAATTGACATTCAGGCAAATCCGCGTGAGAAATGCAACATTGCAAATCCAAGAATCCGCGAGTTCTAATTCAAAACTGCTATCTTGCAAAACGGGAGAGTACGAAAGACATTCGTTTTTGTCCCGAAAGAAAATTACCTTTTGGGGAACGCGAACTGGACAGCCAGTCTTCCCCGGGTTCCGCGATGAACTAATTAGCGGCGAAAGCCGCTTTTGGCGAACGGCGCCTCGGCGCGTGCCGCGCGAAATAATCGAAGTCAAAATTGAAAGTTCTATTTAAAAATTGATGTGAGCAAGTGTTGTGACAAGCCACTCAACATTAAAGGATTACCGACCAGTGGATCTAAAATCTAGCCGAACATATTTAAATTACCTAAGTCAATTCGGGCGTACCGCAAATAAATAAAATTAACATTTACCCTCCAAGTTCTAGCAACGGCACCTGGATTAAGGTCAGTCATTTATGTGTATTTTATTAACCAGGGCTGCTATGTTTATTCTTTCCTTCCAAAGTAAATTGATGTCATAAACTTTAAGCGTAATTCTGAGCAATCATATTTACGAAGCTACAGTTAATTAACCATTGACCAGATAGGGTAAAATTAATTTGTACTTTATCCAAATTTTTAAGTTATTTTAATATAAGTTATTTATTCTTTTGTGGGTGTTTTATTTAACCATAACTAGTAACTTACAACCCCTAAGTTACCGCACAGTGGTCAGAAGATGAGATTTCGACCTCTTAGGGCAATTAGTGATATATGGGCTTAAAAGCAACCCATATATCACACAAACGTGGCAGCACGTAAAACTGATAACCAGGGGGTTGACAAAACAAACCCCTTGGTTATAAGTTTTGCGTCAGTTTGTGTCAAAACTGATGCAAAATCTAACCTGCTAACCTCGAATTTGGTTGTTTTGACACAAACTGACGCAAAACCTAACCTGCTAACCTCGAATTTGACATAGACTTACAGTATCACCAACATAAACAGTGCCAACCTAAAAAAAAAATCACAACCATTTATGGTCACCCGGTAGTTTTCATTAATATAATGCAATAAAATACCTTCTATTTTTTTTTTCTGGAATGTTTATGGATATCTCCATTGAAAGCTAATGCTAACATGACAATAATTAAATGACTACTAGTGGACCCGTTGCAAAATATTTTGCAAGTTACAAAACTTCTTTGTAACGTGTGGCAGGATCCATTAGGTAAAATTTACCATGGCTAAATACTGGTTGTGGCAAATACGATATATTCCCACTTCACCCATAGTTTGTTTTTGTGATTTATTAACTGTCATCTCAAATGATAGGCTCACAGAAAAATTCCTTTTCCGAAGCCAAAAAGGTAGTGCAGTATTAGAATGTGGTAATCTATATGCGGTAATAATACTCTTCTGCCTGGCTTGTGGCTTGTCCATTTAATACCAAATCTAACTTCTTAAATAAATTGCGTACCATTAATCTTATCTCATCTATTAAACCAGTAGACACATTTAAAATGTTCAAGGTGATATCTATTGATCCCGTTAAGCAATGTGGATATATTCCACTGAAATTTAACGAATCTAGATATTTAGAAAATTATAAAATGTCAAGAAACCGAGTAGCGCAGATGGATAAGCGCTTGCCTTGCATTAAGCAAGTCCTCGGTTCGAATCCCGCGAGAGCCGGAATTTTCCGCAGCTTTGCGATTCAAACCGGGCTCGGTGAGACCATTCACAGCTTGCACCAAATTAACTGTGCTCTACTCAGAACCACAGACCTAAGAGATAGAGTAGTAGTAGTAGTAGTTGTGGGGAGACCGAAGTCTAGCAAGTAGGCTACCATAGGCCCTTTTTGCCAAAGAGATAGAGTAACAAGGTCAAAATAATACACACACACACCCCTCACACAATGGTGGCTGTGCAAGCACAAAAGGCGCTTGTATCCCAAATCCGGGGCAAGTTCAGCATTGTACCGCCAGATGCAAGCACATAAAGCACCAGCCTCTACACGGCAAGGTAGAACGAGGTTATCGATTATACATACATAAAATGTTGTCTTTATGTAATACAATTCTATTCACACTCAATATTTTTTTTTCATATTCATGCAAGAGAGATATAATTTTGTTGTTGATTTCATCGCAATATTCGTTTTTAGGGCTAAAATTGAGAATTTTGAGAACCGCTGGTAGGGTAGGAACGGCTAGAAAATCGTTTAAATAAGCGACATGCGCTTCATGTGAGAGCGGACAAAACTTCAAAATAACTCGCCCCAAGAATATGGGCTATGTACACGGATATTTTTTGCGGAAGCTTGTTTGCAGTTAACTCCGTTAATTGGCGCGGGCTTGAATGTCCAAATATTCGTTTATACACCAAAACTTTGCCAAACGGCGTGAGGCACACAAAGAATCAAAAGCAGACTAACTCCCCCATCAGATTATAGAAAAACCATGCAAGATTCTAACTTCGTTGTAAAAATGAAACGAAGTCCGAAGCGCAATGAGTTTGCAAAATCCAAGTACCACCAAAAAAAGTAATCGCCAATCTAACGAATTTCGATGCGCGCGAACCGAATATCGGCACTAAAAGTTTGTTCACAGAGAACCAACCGCTAAGAGAACATTTATACCGTAACACCCTTTGGTGGTGAATTCCAAAAATCCCTGAAAATGGTTTGGCCTGTTTGTAAGACGATCTAATATGCCAAATTTCAACTTCCTATCTGCAGTAGTTGGCTCGTTAAGGCAATCTTTAAAAAGAGATCTATCTCATTTAACTCTTTTGAGTAAATGCATTCTGAAAAACCCTGAAAATGGTTTGACATGATTTGTAAAACGAACTAATTGACGAATTTCGACTTCCTACCTTTATCTATCTCATGACGATCTTTATAAAAACACATCTGCCGTATTTAATACTTTTGAGAGAATATACATTTCGAAAAACCCTGGAAATGACTTAATTCGATGTGTAAAACGAACTACTGTGCCGAATCAACTTTCTATCTATAGCAGTTACCGTATTATGGCGATATTTAGAAAAACACATCTACCCCACTTAACCCTTTCGGGAGTTATTTTTGAAAAAGCCTGAAATTGATTTGCCCTAACTTGTAAAACGATCTAATATGCCGAATTTCAATTTTCGACTTGTAGTATATCATTTGTGGTTAGTTTTAGAAAAACACTTCTGACCTATTTAACCAGTTTGAGGGAATGTATTTCGAAAAACCCTAAAAATGATTTCCGATTAGTTAGACGATCTAAAATGCCGAATTTCAACTTACTGCATGTAGTAGTTTTCCCGTGGACATATTTTGACAAATAGATTTGTTTCATTTAACCCCTTTCGGCGATGAATTCTCCAAAACCCTAAAACTGATTTGACCCGATTTGAAAAATGTTCTAATATGCTCAATTTCGACTGCCTATACTTGTAGTAGTTTCCTTGTGGCGATATTTAGAAAAACAGATTTGTCCCATTTAACTCCTTTCGGGGATGATATCTGCAAAACCTTGAAATTTACTTGATCTGATTTGTAAAACGAACTAATATGTCGAATTTCAGCTTCCCACCTTTAGTAGTTTCCTCGTTGTAGATCTTTATAAAAACAGGTTTCACACAGTTAGCTCCTTTGGAGGAATGAATTTCGAAAATCCCTGAAAATGATTTGACCCTATTTGTAAAGAGAACTAATATGGAGAATTGCAACTTTTTACGTTACCCAGATTCTGTTATGTAACGATTTGTGAAGTAAATATCAATCCCGTCGAATAGAGGGTAAAAAAAACTAAATGTCTTTGTAGACGATATTGTTTAGTATAGTATAGTTTTTTCTTCTGGTTTGAGCACCACTAAGTTTTTTGGAGAACTGACCCCTAAACAGTCTAGATAAAGTTGACCGAGAGAAAAAGTCTTCCCTCAAGTCGACCTCAGCCTGATTCAGCGACTGTCCCTGCACCTTGGTGATCGTCATGTCGAAGCAGGTTTTGACGGGAAATTGCAGCCTCTTAAATTGAAAAGAATAGTCTGAAAGAATAAGCGGCAACCTATGAAAATTGTGCCTCAGTGAAGTTTCGATGCGGAGCTTTCATCTGCAGTCGAGTTTGGGAGTTTTCACATTTCTCAGTAGTATAATGGGTGCTCTAACTTTCAAATGCAGTCGATTTGGAAGAAGTTCGGGAGGGTAGAAAGTGTGGAGAAACTCAACGTGGTAGTGCACCGTGTCATCTGCCTCCACCACAGTGTTAATCGACTGATAGATCTTATCCTCCGAATGAAAGGCTCCGAGGTGTGTTGTTGTGCCTTATCATTCTTCAGAGTGATAATCGCCTTTTTTCGAAGCCAGGACACAGGTTTTGCTGTTATGTTCTTGATGTGAGGTTGGCGATACCTGTCACGGCTTGACATAGGTTTTCGTTGCCGAGTTTCAAGAGAAGTTTAGAAAACTATTCGGCCCTGGGATATCCTCTCAAGTGAACTCTTATATAAATTCCAGACAATATGTCCTTATTCTACTGATACTGCCTTTTGAAAAATCACTGTTATAACACTTTTTTGTATTGAGAGCAACTGCCATTTAAATATCATCGTCGAGCGGATAAAACCACAGTAAATAAAGAAAACTACCCATTGCAAAATATTTTGCAACCTATAAAACTTCTTCGTAGACAATGTTTAACGTGTGGCACGATCCATTAGTTAAATTTTAATTTTTTAAAACAACGCACACGTGACATTGCTACATATAATTGACCATGTCTAAATACTGGTTATGGCAAATACATTCCTACTTTATTCAGAGTTTGTCCTTGCGATTTATTAATTGTCATCGCAAATGCTAGGCGTACAGGAAACTGTCTTCTCCGAAAGCAAAAAGGTAATGTGATATCAGAAGGTGTTAAATTTATACGCGTAATCTATACCAGTAGATACATTTAAAGAGAATAACAATTGCCGTTATTTTGAGTGTTAAGCAATGTGGAGGTATTTCACTGAAATTTTACGAATCTAAAAATTCCGCAGAAAATTGTAAAATGTCATTATCTGCAATTGTAATCAAACTCAAATATATTTTTTTGATAACCAGGTAAGAGAGATATAATTTTGTAGTTAATTTCATCGCAATGTTCATTTTTTTGGCGCTAAAATTGAGAATTTTGAGATACTAAGGGTGTTCTCAAAAGTTGACAAACTATTACCAAATATTTCTGTAATGGTGTCCTCTTTGGTAATTAGTTGAGATGGTATTTTAATTGTATCCTCTTCACCTGTAATCGTGGTATATTCTCCATTTTCAATTTGCAAGAGAATGGGCGATGTTTAGGTAGATTCGATTAATAATGAACTGATGTACAGTCAAGATTTTTGTTTTAAATTCGCTGTCACGTTGACGTTTCTCTAAGAATTTAGCAGGCCGTATTTTACAGAAACAAAGTCGAGCAGTATAGCGGCCCATTGCAAAAATCACCAGAACATCGCGGGCCGACTTCGAGAGCTTACTTGTTCCACTGCTACGCGCTGGAAAGCTACGTCACTTACGCGCTACAATATTTTTGTTTTTCTCTAAAAGTTATGCAGTTATTTGCAATTTAGGAGTTTTGTGCACATCTAAACGGTGACGGCTTTCATTTAAAAAAAGAATTATCCCAATCGGCCCGGCGGAAGTCTCAAAATAGATGTCGAAAGAAAACGCTTCACGTTTTAAATATATAGATGCGATTGAAAATAGTACCCCGTACCCTGTTAAAGGGCCGGGCTTAATAGCTAAGTGCTAAGCATTCTAGCTACTGATCTAAAGGTTGAGAGTTCGATCCCCGATCCTGGTGGGGTTTTTAAAAATAAAAAAATGGGGATGGAAACCTCTACAGAATGCCATCATTCGAAAGTGATGTAAAGCCATGGGTCCCATCTTACTACGATGTGTAGCATGTAAAAGATTCCTTGCTAGGGTTGGAACTCTTTAGTCTCGGCAAAATTCTAAGTAGGACTAAGGTACCTGATACTCTGCATGCGTAGACCTTGTCCACGGGGTTGGCGAAAAGGTCTTATGAAGGCCTACTTGCTTGGCAAGAGCCTCCCCACAAATACTACCACTACTACTACCCTGTTAAAGGACAGCTACGTCAAATTGACATCAAAGCACCCTAGTGATAGGTATTTCGAAAATTCCAATGAGCGGTAAGAGTGTTACCAATCCTAGAAAAACTTTCCATTTCTATTTAAGGGCTGAGGAAATGTTTCCATATTGTAGGAAATTTTGATAAAATCCTCAGAAAATCCATATAGATAAACGAATGCTCAGCGTTCGATGCGAATGCTCAATAGTTCTAGTTAAACAGGTTGCTAATAGTTATGTACCAAGGACATTGAAGATGTTTATGCCCGAGCGCTATTAATATCAAGTAATGCCGTCGTACATAACAACATTTTATTTTCCACTTTGAATACAAAAATAAATTGAAAAGTTTGAAAAATAGTCCATAACGCCATAGGGCGTAAAGAGCAGGTATAACCATTTCGGCTGAGCATGGCTGCTTTATATACCTCGTATTACATATATAAACAGCAAATAATAGATCAGTGGAAATAAAGTTATTAAAAAATATTAAAAGTAAATTGTTTTCAATTTTTTCGCTCAACAATTTGGCAGGGGAGGTAACACTTTAGTGGTGTAAATGCAGGTTAGGAAAAAGTGTGAATCTAGAAAAAATCTAGAGAAAACCTTCCATTTGTCAAGGGAAATCACTCAATAAAAAGTTGGCAACGCTGATTACCACCGTCTTGCATTACCACCGATGTGGATTTACATCTGACTAGAATTACCGCCAACTTAGTTTACTACCGGCCTTACACATTTTGTGAAAAATATATGAAATGGATTTACAGCTAACTTTAACTGCCGACGTAAACTACCACCTCCTGGGTTTACCACCGACAAAAAACACCTCCGATTGCATTTAATAGTAGTTGCTGCAACACATCTTGCGTGAACGACCATTAATGTGAATTTCTTTCAATTTTAATAACGTGGCAGCAACCACAGTAATTTTTTATTTATCTATTTATTGCGTATTTTAAATGTGTATCTAATTTACCGATGGGGCCAAAATTATATATAACAGTAATGGGATAACACGTATTGCTTGAGTAAGAAAGAGGAAAACATAGTAGCAAATATTGGAGTAGGCTTGACGCTCATTTTAATTAGGACATCTTGTCTACTAAACATGCATACTAAAATAATTTTTTCGCATGGTCATCTCTTTTCTACTAAAGCATTCCATTTTGTTGTTCATGTTATCTCATTGCTGTTATATATAATTATGACCCCATCCGTATTTTCGATTTTTATATTTTGGTTTAAAAATAACTACCCCAAATTTGTTTTTTTTGTAATTATATATTTTATCTACTCGTTTGACACTAATGGTGTAATGAACTTTATTACCTAACGGAAATAGTGTCAAATGAATGACAGTACTATTATCATAGTATAGGTTCTCTACCATGCTATTATGATATGCTATGAAACATAAAATTACATTAAGTTCGACTGGATCTAAAGGCCTTGTTTATGAAATTGTTTAAGTTCATAAAGTGGCACTTTATTGTACTAATACCATAATAATAAAGTAAAATGACTGAACTGTAACTGTCAAGTAAATGTTACGATAAATGTAAAATAATTTACTTCAATAGAAAACATAACAAATTTGAATATTAACAAGAAGTTCTAGTACCATTCGCTGCGGACGTTCCGATGCCGCTGGTTAGCCGTCGCCCATTCGCCGCCAAGTTGACGCATCCTATAGTTTTATAGTACTTATTATATACAGGGTGTTTCTATCATCAAAAATAAATAAAAAAGTTGTAATAAATCCATGTCCGCAAATGCTTTTTTTCTAAGATATTAAGCTTTAAAGTTTTAATGTAGGTCGCTTTTGAAGTAATATGAAATCTGGAAAATCATGACTGAATGGTTTACGTTGCTTGGAAATGTGGATAATGTTATCAAAATTACTTAGTGAAGTTGTTGATCAAGTTCGTGTACTATTGAAATTGGACGGAAATAAGTAAAATTCAGTGTTATTAAAGCAGCAGTCAAATTTAAAACGTTTGCTGCCTCGAACTCATGTGAATGGTTTTTAATTGCCAACATTAAAGCTTCAAAGCTAAATAAAGTATGATCAAAAATTAACGAATTCAAGCTTGGATTAGAAAAAATTAAGTCATGTGCTCCATGACTTCTTATGTTTTTCATTTAAATATGGCAGTTATTATAATTGTAGAAGTAGCAGGTTGTTTAAACTACACATGTTTAATCAAGAACAAAAAGTTTTCCCACTTACTAACGGCATCAAAAATTTATAGTTCGGGTTAAGTTCAAAATCGGAGAAATACGTTCACTCAAATATAAATTCGATAAGGAAAAACACCAGATAATTACCAAAACAAATATAATGTTGCTAGATAGTTACAAAATAAACGTTAATTAAAAATAAATCTCAATTGTACATTATATGAAATTAACATGTTCTCCTGGAACGGTGTCTGGTTTTGCGGGTCGGGCTGCAACCCAATGCACCGGCGAGTGTTGCAGGCCCTGGTTGGTAATCGCCTGACACGCACGACGATTCTTCAGGGAATGGGCTAAGTAGGTCTTTCAGCCAGTAGGTCGGCTGTTCTTCCAAGCTTGACCTTCTACTCAGCAGTTCTTGACAGTGATTTAAGCTGCAATTATCCGGTGAATTTAGCTATTTTAAGGGTTACCTGGGGTTGGTGTTAGTGCCTAAACACTGGTGCAGAGGTTATTGGTGTCTTACGAAGGCTAGGTGTCGATATTGGAGCGGCTGGCAGTCTGAAATCTTGCAGATTGAATTTATTCGCCTTGAGCCGGAAAATGCCGTTGACAATCCACCGGCAGCGAATTTGGGGGCTGTGGAGTCGAACGTCGAAGTCCAGGAATTCGCTTCTTAATGACCAAAAGGGGTCCTCCAGGTGAGCTTATAAGAGCCGCTCGCAAGAGCTGGGTAGAGGATGCGATTCCTACAGGTTTAATTATTAGTAAAATGAGGTTATGCGATGTATTTAACCTCTCAAAAAGCCTGGATTTGCGCTTAATAATTATGCGGTTGTAAATGACTTTAAGCGGTTAGCCCTGCAAGACAGTACAGCCAATCAAGCCAGGGTTAAAGCGTCAGGGATTCGATTTTCCAAGAAAGTTCACCAATCAAGGTCGAATCGGATTCTAGCGGCTTTGCTTTTACGGATGTGATGCGGAAAGTTTAAACTTCTTTGGCTGACAGTTCAACCTGTCATCTGCATTGAAGTCTGGACTGGTAAGGGTTAGAGACCTACTCCGTTAGACGGTTCGACCTGTCAGACCGGAGGATCCAGGTAGGAAAGAAGAGAAATTGGGGACTGGACAGGACAGGTAATCTCAAGTTGCTCGGACGGGCACTGCAATCTTCTTGTATACCTTTTCTGCCGCGTTATCGGGGTGCTTGCCCTAGCTTCCACTGGAGTGGGGAACGACGCGATCAATCATTTTTATCGCCTGTTCGCCCGTCGAATTGATACAACGCTAGATTAGGCGATGTATCAAATTTAAATACATTTTATGTATAATTAAAATTTAATGCAGTTGCTAGCGTTACAGGTTTTTTGTCAGTCTGACACCAACTGACGCAAAACCTAACCTCGAATTTGAAATCGACAGCTCCTTCAACAATACACTTCAGTACTACCAATCGTGCCCTCTCTGGGCCCATTTATTATTGGTTGAATTTGAGGCTCCGCCCACAATTCATCCATTCTGCTGCACGTTACACTTTGTATTCTATGCGCCATGGTTTTTATGTTAATTTTAAAACAAAATGTTGACATGACAGTCGGTGACAGTTATGCAATGGTTTAGGTTACTGTTGTATCTCATATGTAACACAATGTTTCAATTAGATGTTGTTTGTACTTTTTATTCACTATTCAAAGATCAGAATCCACAATTGACAATCAGAACAAGTAAAGTAACAAAACAACTACTTATTCAAAACATGGCTGGTTGTATTATAAACATAACATTTCTTCCCCTGCGAGGGTGAGAAGATGGCTCTTGGTTTCTTCTGCCTGAACGATCTGCGTGGTGTCGCTGGTAATGTAAGAACGGGAATACTGTATATGTTGGTAACATGTGGTTGTTCCACTGGCGATGTTGGTGGAGTTAGTGCTGTAGGGCGGCCTACATTTGGATGTTCTACCGGCGATGCTGAATTCTGAACTATCGGTAGTGCTGCTGCAGTAGGGGTGAGAGATGTTACCGCCATAGGAGCAAGAAGTGTTGCCGCCGTAGAGGATAGAGGTTGGGTATAAGCACGCCGTGGATGGTCTTCTTCTTCTGATTTTTGCTTCTTCAGCGGCCGTTCGTTCCCGCTTCTTCGTATTTGATCAATGTGTCGCTTATATCGTTTTCCCAGGTATTCAATTTCGTAGTGGAGATTCGAGATACGAGCAAGGATCGTTTCGGGAACCCATTTGTCCATGCGAGGATTACCTGATATAAAGAACACTGATTACTCCTGTTGGACCGTGCGAAACATTGGCTGGAATGTAACATATTGTTTTTCAGTCATCCTGGTATATAAATCTTCGGACCTGAGGAGGTCCAATCGTGTACTGAGTGAGCGTCCTAGGTAAACTTGAGACGGTGACTGATTTATGGTCGAATGCGGTGCTTTTCTGTACTGCCGAAGAAATTTATTCAGATTCTGTTGCAGATAACTTCTTGTTACTCCCATGGCTTTCACGGTATCCTTCACAGTTTGGACGCTGCGTTCGGCTTGGCCATTTGTGGATGGATGGTACGGGGCTATTAGCTTATGGAATTTGACGCCTACTGGCTGTAGGAAGGCTTTGAATTCGACGGAGGTGAAATTGGTGCCGTTATCCGAGACCACTGTTACGAGAACCCCATAAGCATCAAACAATTCGTCTAAAATGGAGATGGTGGCACTAGCCGTCATTGTGTTGGTGACGAGCCACTTGCTGTAAGCATCCGAAATGATGAGTAGCATCGTGCCTGCAAATGGCCCGGAATAATCTACATGAATACGTTTCCATGGTCCCTTGGGGTATTCCCAATGGTGCTCTCGAAAATTTGGTCGAGCATGTGCTTGTTTGGCACAGTCGCTGCATGATCTTGTTCTACGCTCGATGTCTGCATCGATACCTGACCAGAAGACAAACGATCGTGCCAGTCCCTTCATTTTTACCATTCCTAGATGTGTTGTGTAAAGGTCGTTTAGTACTGCGTTACGTAGCGTTGTCGGAATCACAACTCTATGTTCAAAAACGAGACAATTAGCAGCTATCCTATATTTTACTTCCGGTGCTTTATACCCCACACGTGCGAGGCAGTGGTCCAATTCGAGTAGTCTCATAATTTTTCCAAGATGCGGATCTTTCCTTGCCTCTTGAGCGATATATTTGTTCTTAACTGGAAGTTGTTTGATGTATCCGACAATGAATTCATCGTATGCGTCGCATTCTTCTTCCTCTTCTTGATGACGATACATTTGGTGAACCTTGGCAGTAATGGAACACGAAAGTAGTAGTCGGCATTCGCGTTCGCCTTTGTTTAAAAAAAATGACGTAGTCATAATTTCCCAGAAAATTTGCATAATTTGCATACGGCTCATGCACAGCACTGGTAATGACTTCCCAGAGTGCAAGCTTGTAACAGTGGTTTGTGGTCCGTTATTAGCGTCCAGTGACGGGCGTATAGATACAAAAAGAACTTTTGAACTGCCCAGATGATGGCTAAGGCTTCTTTGTCGATCTGTGGGTAGCGTTGGTCTGTTGCACTCATCGTGCGACTTGCGTAGGCAATTGGGCGCTCATTACCGTTATTCAAGCAATGTGAGAGAACAGCACCCAACCCGTTTTGCTAGCGTCAGTAGCCAACAGAAGTGGTAGCTCTGGGTCGTATGGTATTAAGACCTGAGGTAAAGTCAGTGTGCTCTTAATATCTACATACGTTTACTCGGCATCAGCCGTCCAGTTGAAAAACTCCCTCAACAGCATGTCTCGCAGAGACCTGTCTTTGGTGGATAGATCTGGAATAAAAGCACTGTAGTGCGTTGCTTTACCTAAGAAGGGTTGCAATTCTTCTGGTGTTGTGAACTTTGGAGTATCTCGTACTGCTTTGATGTGTTTATCAGACTTATGTACTCCTTGTGCGTTTATTTTGTGGCCCAGAAATTCGACGGCAGAAGAAGCAAAGACACACTTGGAGCGATTTAAGCGAAGGCCATGTGACCGCAACCTTTCTAATGTTGTTTCGAGAGTCGTCAATAGGTTGTCAAAGTTGTCCGCATGTATCAGGATGTCGTCGAAGAAATTTAGCAGATTAGGAATACCTTGCAAGACGGTTTCCATGAGGTGTTGCCAGATAGCAGGAATATTGGCTGCGCCGTATACCGCCCTGGTTGGTCTGATGAGGCCATGCGTGCCGTATTTAATGTCAAGGCTTTGCTGAATTCATCGTCAACCGGTAGGTGTGTGGAAGCGTCCCTAATGTCGAGATGACAAACACTGTGGCACTCTTCATTTGGTTGAATAGGTAGTCAGCTCTCGGAATGGGGTGTTCATCGATGATTATTGTTAGGTTAAGTGTTGGCTTGTAGTTTTCGGTTATTCGAATTTTCCCATTTTTCTTTGCCACTACATGGGTGGTTGATGCCCATTCAGAGTAATACGCTCGTTTATATAATCCCGACGCGATTTTAGCATCAATTTCTTTAGCATAGACCAGAGGAATTTCCCTGGCCTTTGCAAAGACGGGCTGCCTGCGCCTGGTTTTAGATGCAATGTAGCAGGTGGGCCGGTGAGTTTACCTGCAATCTCGTCAAACACGTCTTTTTACCGCGAGAGGAGTTGTTTAAAATGTTCTTGTTGCCTGATGGTCCGATTTGGATTTGCCGTTGTCAGTAGATTAACCTGATTTGATGCGGAGAAGAGTTCGAGGAAATTAATTTCGTGGTTAAACTGATTAATCCATTCTCTGCCGAAGAGTCTCAAAATCACCTTCGACGACGTAGAGGTTCAACTTACGAGAAATTTTTTCAACGGTAAGGTTAACAGGTATGCGCCCGATACAATTGATTCTGTGTCGTGTGTAACTTGCGAATTGTCTGTCTGTTTTCTGCAATCGAAAAGTTGGCTTAATATTGCGCAAAGTTTTTCGCTGATGATACCACATAGAGCCCCGGTGTCTAATTCCATCTCCGGTTTCTGCCCATCGATCTGCACCGAGATCATCTTTCGGTCAAAAAGTTTCATAGCCTTCATCGCTTTTACTTTCGGTAAATATTGTATGTAATCTACAGTATCCACTGGAGGTGGTGTAGGTGTGTGTGTTTCCATGATTTGCAAAGTAAAAAGGTGTTTAGATTCCAACGGAGACCACGTGCTCTGTTGTTTATTTTAGAGATTAGGTACGCTATCTAAAAGTAAGTATATTAAATATAAATGCGGACAACACACATCCTTGCCAGATGCCTGTCCGTATTTCGAAAGGTTGGGAGTTGCATCCGTTATAAGTTACTACCATAGATAATATAACTCCAGATATAATCTATAGTTACTACACATTTTGCCTCCCGATAAAGTTCTCTAATGAAAGCTAATATTTTATTTGGGACTCCACTGTTTGCAAATATATTGCATATGGCAGCATGCATGAGACTGCCAAAGGTTCTTCCAACGTCTACGAACACCATGTATAATGACGATCTCCATTCTGCTAATTTTCTGCAATTATTTGTACTGTATTAACATGGTCTGTGTAGGAACTATTTGGTCTGAAACCTGTTTGATTTTTCCTCATCATAGGATGTAAGGTGTTCGAGAGCCTTTCTTATAATATTCGGGATAAAATTTTATTTATGGTATTTAAAAGGGTTATCTCGAGTTTTTGTATATCAATAATAATAGTAATAACAGCTAACCAAATAATATTATACAGGGACTCGAGGGTTATCCTACACCAGTTTCGACCGTCAGTCAAATCGCCTTTCTTTGGTAATTTTATCACCAAGCCCTGTTTCCATTCTGCAGAAATGGACTCTGCTTTTCATATCTGTGCCAAAGAGTATTTACTTTACATACTCTTTGCCTGTGCAATGAGTGGGTGTAAGAGACTTGCTGAAAGTGACGTAACCAGAGGAGGGGCTCGAGGAGTTGAAGCCCTCCCCCAAAACTAAAATAGTATATTGTGATACTAGTGAATAAGTACGCATTTAAAGCGCGTTCGACGAGCTTTTAACGTCGCTAGTGACGCTGTTTTTTCTACGATCGTAACAGAAATATAAAAACTTGGTAAGGTGACACTTTTTCCGTCACATTGTGTTAGATATTCTAGGTTATGTTGACATTCAAACTTACGGCAAAGCGTGTTTTACTTTAGTATTAAAACACGCCTTCAATGGCAACGTGCGAATAAGACGTATTTCGGGCGCTAATATTAAGAGTGCTACAAACATCGCTTTTGACACTAGAAACAGTGCAAACAGTTATCACTTTGACACGATCGTAGAAAAAATATATAAAACCACCTCTTACCTGTCTAGACTGAAAATTTACAATTCAACTATATTTCCTTATGCGTATACTCCAGAAAACATTCACAACCTGTTACGTGTTAAAAGCCTATTGTATTAGCGTTATTAGTTTACGTTATATATGGTCATGAATACGCGATCAATTGGGAAAACGTAGTCAAAGCGTATAAAAATTAATATCCTTGTTGCAAGGGTTTTTAAAAAAGAAAAGAAGGCAAGAAAATAATAACAGGTTGTTGTTATCGAATTGGTAACATGAGAAAAACATAAATGTGGTAAACCCGGGATTTCTCGTTCTTCGTACATGGTATGTTGATACTAACGAAGCGTGCTTGAGGCAGATTTTGAGAGCGGCTACCATTTTTCAAAGAAATTAGTTTCAAGTCATGTTGACTGATTAAGAAACCGCGGGTATCCTTGCATAGTTTTTGCCTGTTGTTACAGGGTATGTATAATTGTTTTAAAACTATTTGATTCTACTTTCGTCATTGGAAATTATAGCGACAAGTTTTGGGCGACGTAATCGTATTAGTTTGAAAATATCTTCCAACGGACTTCACTACGTAGAGAGAGTCGTGTTGTTGATTGTGGTCAGCTAATAGGTGACGTTTAGCGGCTGTCAGAGTAAGCGTTTAGAAAAGCAGATCATCCTGTTGGTCAGTGATGCATGCTGGTTAAACTTCTAAGAGGCTAGTTTTCAATTCCGCAAGCGTAACGGATACAGATAAGTGAATTAAAGTTATAACCGTGATATTTCGCATATTTTCAAAAGTAAGAACAGTTTATAACCCCATAATTGTACACTAGCTAATAAATAATTGTGTGTTAGTTATTAGAGTCAGACAAAGTAGTTAAACAGTTAATTGACGTAATCTTAAATGGGGTGCTGTTTTTGATAATTTGAAATATAATTAGATAGGAAATTGAAGCTGACAATTTTTTGTTCTCTGAATGATGTCATTTTTGACAGTGGTCTATTATGAGATGTTGTATCGAACTTTTTCCACTGCCTCGGGTGTTTACCACACGACGTTTCGGGAGTTTTTGGTCTACTTCCGTCCTCAGGTGAATGAACTCCTGGTTAGTCCTGAGAAGGACTGATTTTTGTACGTTTTTTTCACGTACACTCGTGCCTACTCCGGGGTTTGAACCCGGACCACTGATCTCTGTGCTTACGAGTCTGACACTCTTACCACTAGGTCACCAGCGCGGCCATATATTTTAGTTGTAAACTTATATATATTGAGATGGTTTAAAGCTCACAATTTAATTCTGTATGCAGAGAGAAATATTGAAGTTCAACAGAGTTGAAATATTTTATTTAATTGCAATCTAAACAGTAGTTGAGGTTATTAAATACATTGGTAATGAGATGCAAGAAGCATAATTAGAGGGATAAGGGCTAGCATAATCAAAGCATATTTCAGAGGGATTGAATTTGAAGTTTGAGTAAAAGAAAGATTTAAGATGGATAATACACAGTGGGCTAAAAAAACCGGTACAAAATTAAAATACTCGTATTTTCAATACTAATTAGTGAATTCAAATATTTCTTCGAAAAACCAATGCTTGCACTTTGGAGATTAAAATTATATCTTATTTGCAATAATACAACTTTTCAATTCAATTTTATTTTACTTTAATAAAGGTCATTCAAAAACGAGAGTTGTTAATCAAGTCTCGTCGCTTTAATGTAAAATTATATCTGTAACAAAATTAGTAAGCAATGACTTTTGTTTTATTTGTTTGGTCAATGTCAGTTTGTATCTGTCATTTTAGTTTTAATTGTTGCTTTAATCGTTAGTCCTGAAGAAAATGGTACTCTTAACTAAAGGCGCAAATCGCTTTTGCGGTTTGGCACTGGCGAAGACGATTACAAATGATTGTTGATAAAAATGGTGGAAGTATGAAACCACATTTTTAAATACCATATTTAATAACTACTTAGATAATTTTTGTTAATAGCATTGAATTGCCTTAAGTTTGAAATAATATACTTTTCCAAAACAACGTTTTTTTTGTATAACTTTGTTTAACCACGCACAACTTTGAGTTAGCAATGTTACTTTGTAGTAAAGGTGCTTGACCTCCATTTATAAACATTGACCTTTTTGATGATTAATGACTTATGAATATACGAGGCTGTAAAATCTGTACCGCTTTTTTGGCCCGCTGTGTATAATATAAGTAATACCTTAGGTTTGAGCATATTTGAAGCCGGACCATATGAAAGTAAATAATACAAAAGGTTGATTATGTGCATAATGATATGAGCGTAGAGTTCATAATAAACGTACAGGCCAGTGAAAAGTGAGCAAGCTGAAAGGTAGATGGAAATCGAAACAAGAGAAGATAGAATATGTAAAGAGCAATACAAAACGAGGGCAACTAAAATGAAGAATAATCAGTGATGTGTTTAAAATTGAACTCAAGTGCCAGGTCATTTTAAAACTAAGTGTTCATAGCAGATCAGTGATAAATAACGCGTTATGTGACGAGAAAGAACAATTTTTATGTATTAGAAATAAAGACAATTTCTAATTTTAAGCAACAAACATGTTAATCAAATTTTATTCCTTTATGTGAAATTGTAACTAATACTTGCTTCCTTTAAACAATATCAGATCGCGGTTACTAGGTAACGCGATGCGCTTTTGTTAAGTAATAAGAAATTAATTCCTGTAATTGTCAAGTTGTGGACAAATTGTGCTCCTGAATTTTAATGTTTTAATACAATAATAGTAGTGTGTATACCAAGGCACTGAAGTTTAGCTTTTTATCACGAATGTGCATTTAGTTGCCGAGGGCCGTAGGGCCAAGGCAAATAAACCACGTGAGGGATAAAAAGGAACTTCAGTGCCGAGCAGTACATTATGTTTTATGTTTTACTTGAAATCGAGAAATCGTGAAATTACAACATTTTTATTAACATTTGTAGGTTATGTTAACGTCGGTTGAAGTTTACCTATCGCCCCGCGGCCTATAAAAAGTCGTAAAACAATGGGGTACTTTACTGCCGATTTCTCGTATTTTAATGACGATTTCAAGGTACTTTAATGTCGATTTCAAATAAAAGTTATTTGCCAACTAAAAACATATACAGAATTATTCTACAAGTTACCGGGCACATGTGGAAGTGTTAGCAAAAGTTTCTCCGATAAAAAAGTTATAAAATTAATCAAACTAAGATCGGCTGGAGTTCGGCCCCGAGCACCTGGATATTTCGAGCTGCGACACCGGTTTATTTGAACTTCAGAAGCCATGGTTCGCAAGTCCTACAGACCAGGAAGAGGTGTAAGAGCATCCTAGAACAAGATTTGGGGCCAGGGAAGCGACTTCCAGCGAATAAGGACATCAGTGTCACCTGCACCAGCTCCGACGCTAGATCGGCGAGAATTTCAAAGGTACTGTTGCGATCATCTAGTCACCTGGTTTGTGTTGTTAAGGTGACGATCGCAAACAATTTTTATTTAGTTCATTATATTGGTTCATGAAGCAACACGCGTTTTATTTCAACCTTTATACATGAACACATTTACGTAAGAAATAACGCCCCAAAGGCTACAATCTTACAATTGGTGATCCCGAACGTGTGATGAACATCATACCTAGACCTGAAACGAGTCCTCTCCCACAGCTTCACAACCCCCCCCCGCCATCTCGAGCATACTGCGCTTGTGTCGCGCAGTCCCCTGGAGCTCATCTAAAAAAGCTAAGTGTTATCACAAATTAGAAAATTGACATTGACACCTTGCCATAATTTCGCACAGTGTAAGCAAGCTTGACCCATCCGCTCTCATCGACCAGAACCAAAGCAAACTCGCCCGCAGCGCACACCAAGAGCCCATCTCTTCCCGCCGCGCCGGCCGAATCCATCTGTCAAAACGAAATTGAGCCAGTTCGCTGCACACACTATCATCCGTCTTCGAGCACCAGTGCAGCCACACTATAATGTAACGATTCGGCTGACAGTTATTTGCCCCAATGCCTCGATTATACTAGAAATTCCAGAGACGGCTGCCGGCGCGTGAATCATAGGCTGCCGACGGGCGGCCTTGAACGCAGGTGTACGTTGGTGAATCATTTTCCAGTCGATGCTAGAGCAGCCCTGACGCGACACGTCACTGTTGCCGCAAATTCTGGAGGTTTCTGGAAGAAAATTACCAGCGTGATATAAGCGGGCGGAGTTCGCCCCCAAGGCAGTTCTGAAATAATTCTGCGGCAGTTCGAACTCACGTCGAGGCTTGTTAGAAGCCCCCATATAAATAAAAACGCGTGTACATATGAACATAAAAAATCTGGTGTGATACACTCACACAACTTCCTTTTACAGTGATCTTATAAATAGTCAAAAATTTCATTTTTAATTTTTAAAAATTTGTCAAACATTTTCAAAAATTACAAATTCTACAAAAACGGTACAAAATAGAGCGTTAGTTGAACAGAAAAATTTTCTCTAGAATTTTAAGATGAATTCGAAAATGTAATAATATACCGGGTGTTTTATTTAAAATAGGAGTTAATAAAAAAATTAGAAAAAAAAACAAAAGAAACCCACTTTAGAAGTATTCAACTGGAAAATCACCTATGTCACATCAATACACATTAAAAATGAAATAAAAATGTAAAGTTTAAAAAAAATCGTTAGAGCCGTTTTTGAAAAAATCAAAAAAAACTGAAAAATCACAAGAGTAAACACCTACTTCCGGTTATGCGATTTTCTTCAAAAGCTTGCTGTCTCATCTACATAGTACACAAAACTTATATAGGAAGTTTCAACGCCATACCTCTTTTCGTTTTTGAGATATTCTGTTCACAGACAGACACACAGACAGACAGACAGACAGACAGACCAATGAAAAAAAATATGTTTTTTGGGATCAGGGGACTCTAAAACGTGAAGATCTGTTAAAAACTCAATTTCGAATTTTTGGGGTGAATCCAATACTTCCTTTATAGTAGTAAAAGGAAGTAATAATAGAAATAAATAAATATATAATCGTTAGTGTTTAAGAGTGATATAAATAATAATGGTTGTTAGAAATAGTGCCGTAGTTTAAAAGTAATTTGTAATCTGCTTGATAATTCTCGCATGTGCTTGTAAATAACAATAATTAATCCAATAGTGTAAATAAATATTTGAACCCATGTTTGTCGTATAATTTTAAATAGCCCGAACGTTAAGAACGTAACAGTGGTGTCGGTGTGAGGTTTTGTACCGGGGGCTATAAGAAAATTATTGAACAAACATTAAATAAATAAATTGTTAACAAGTGCCGATAAAACGACGGTCAGATAAATAAATTTAAGTGGATAGTGTGGATGCCTTTGACGAGATCTCAAAGCAGCAAAATGGAAGCCCAATTAAGGCAACTTTTGCAACTGATGCAAGTTAGCCAGGACAAGGCAGAGAAGGAGCAAGAGAAAGCGGAAAAAGCACAAGAGGATCTTAGGAAAGAGATCCAAGTTGGCCAGGACGAATTGAAAGCCGGCCAAAAGGAAGCACAGGAAGCACTTAAGGAATGGCTGAAGGCCGAGCAAGAGAAAGCAGTCCAAAAACTTGAGGAATGGAAAGCCGGCCGAAAGAAGGCAGAAAAACTTGAGGAAAAATTGAAATCCACTCAAGAAAACCTCAAGGATGAGCTTAGGGAAGAATTGCGATCCGGTCGAAAGAAGGCAGAAAAAGCACAAGAGGATCTTAGGGAACAGCTGGAAGCCGGGCAGAAAGCACGAGAAGAGCTGAAGGTCGGGCAGGAAGAGCTGGAAACCGCAGAAGAGGAAGTAGTCCAAAATCTTGATGGGAAAATAAATGGAAGAGTTCGGTCTCTGTTGTTGGACCTGAGACGCGGCGAGTTGCACGTGGGTGGGGAGGAGCTTTCCCGACACCCAGGAGGAGAGATCGCGGCACAAGTGGTATGGGCGGAAGATGTTATTCTGCAGGGACGAACCGAGAGGGTCGTGGATGCATACCTGGATGGCGATCTCCGGAGCAACGTGGTGCGCGTGGTTGAGCCCGATTATGCTGACATTGCGGACGAGTGCATCCTGGGAATGGATGTTGTGGATAAGTGTGAGTGCGTTTTGGACCTGAGACGCGGCGAGTTGCACGTGGGTGGGGAGGAGCTTTCCCGACACTCAGGAGGAGAGATCGCGGCACAAGTGGTATGGGCGGAAGAAGTTATTCTGCAAGGACGAACCGAGAGGGTCGTGGATGCATACCTGGATGGCGATCTCCGGAGCAACGTGGTGCGCGTGGTTGAGCCCGATTATGCTGACAGTGCGGACGAGTGCATCCTGGGAATGGATGTTGTGGATAAGTGTGAGTGCGCTTTGGACCTGAGACGCGGCGAGTTGCACGTGGGTGGGGAGGATCTTTCCCGACACCCAAGAGGGGAGATCGCGGCACAAGTGGTATGGGCGGAAGATGTTACTCTGCAAGGACGAGCCGAGAGGGTCGTGGATGCATACCTGGATGGCGATCTCCGGGGCAACGTGGTGCGCGTGGTTGAGCCCGATTATGCTGACATTGCGGACGAGTGCATCCTGGGAATGGATGTTGTGGATAAGTGTGAGTGCGCTTTGGACCTGAGACGCGGCGAGTTGCACGTGGGTGGGGAGGATCTTTCCCGACACCCAAGAGGGGAGATCGCGGCACAAGTGGTATGGGCGGAAGATGTTACTCTGCAAGGACGAGCCGAGAGGGTCGTGGATGCATACCTGGATGGCGATCTCCGGAGCAACGTGGTGCGCGTGGTTGAGCCCGATTATGCTGACATTGCGGACGAGTGCATCCTGGGAATGGATGTTGTGGATAAGTGTGAGTGCGTTTTGGACCTGAGACGCGGCGAGTTGCACGTGGGTGGGGAGGATCTTTCCCGACACCCAAGAGGGGAGATCGCGGCACAAGTGGTATGGGCGGAAGATGTTACTCTGCAAGGACGAGCCGAGAGGGTCGTGGATGCATACCTGGATGGCGATCTCCGGGGCAACGTGGTGCGCGTGGTTGAGCCCGATTATGCTGACATTGCGGACGAGTGCATCCTGGGAATGGATGTTGTGGATAAGTGTGAGTGCGCTTTGGACCTGAGACGCGGCGAGTTGCACGTGGGTGGGGAGGATCTTTCCCGACACCCAAGAGGGGAGATCGCGGCACAAGTGGTATGGGCGGAAGATGTTACTCTGCAAGGACGAGCCGAGAGGGTCGTGGATGCATACCTGGATGGCGATCTCCGGAGCAACGTGGTGCGCGTGGTTGAGCCCGATTATGCTGACATTGCGGACGAGTGCATCCTGGGAATGGATGTTGTGGATAAGTGTGAGTGCGTTTTGGACCTGAGACGCGGCGAGTTGCACGTGGGTGGGGAGGATCTTTCCCGACACCCAAGAGGGGAGATCGCGGCACAAGTGGTATGGGCGGAAGATGTTACTCTGCAAGGACGAGCCGAGAGGGTCGTGGATGCATACCTGGATGGCGATCTCCGGGGCAACGTGGTGCGCGTGGTTGAGCCCGATTATGCTGACATTGCGGACGAGTGCATCCTGGGAATGGATGTTGTGGATAAGTGTGAGTGCGCTTTGGACCTGAGACGCGGCGAGTTGCACGTGGGTGGGGAGGATCTTTCCCGACACCCAAGAGGGGAGATCGCGGCACAAGTGGTATGGGCGGAAGATGTTACTCTGCAAGGACGAGCCGAGAGGGTCGTGGATGCATACCTGGATGGCGATCTCCGGGGCAACGTGGTGCGCGTGGTTGAGCCCGATTATGCTGACATTGCGGAAGAGTGCATCCTGGGAATGGATGTTGTGGATAAGTGTGAGTGCGCTTTGGACCTGAGACGCGGCGAGTTGCACGTGGGTGGGGAGGATCTTTCCCGACACCCAAGAGGGGAGATCGCGGCACAAGTGGTATGGGCGGAAGATGTTACTCTGCAAGGACGAGCCGAGAGGGTCGTGGATGCATACCTGGATGGCGATCTCCGGAGCAACGTGGTGCGCGTGGTTGAGCCCGATTATGCTGACATTGCGGACGAGTGCATCCTGGGAATGGATGTTGTGGATAAGTGTGAGTGCGCTTTGGACCTGAGACGCGGCGAGTTGCACGTGGGTGGGGAGGATCTTTCCCGACACCCAAGAGGGGAGATCGCGGCACAAGTGGTATGGGCGGAAGATGTTACTCTGCAAGGACGAGCCGAGAGGGTCGTGGATGCATACCTGGATGGCGATCTCCGGGGCAACGTGGTGCGCGTGGTTGAGCCCGATTATGCTGACATTGCGGACGAGTGCATCCTGGGAATGGATGTTGTGGATAAGTGTGAGTGCGCTTTGGACCTGAGACGCGGCGAGTTGCACGTGGGTGGGGAGGATCTTTCCCGACACCCAAGAGGGGAGATCGCGGCACAAGTGGTATGGGCGGAAGATGTTACTCTGCAAGGACGAGCCGAGAGGGTCGTGGATGCATACCTGGATGGCGATCTCCGGAGCAACGTGGTGCGCGTGGTTGAGCCCGATTATGCTGACATTGCGGACGAGTGCATCCTGGGAATGGATGTTGTGGATAAGTGTGAGTGCGTTTTGGACCTGAGACGCGGCGAGTTGCACGTGGGTGGGGAGGAGCTTTCCCGACACTCAGGAGGAGAGATCGCGGCACAAGTGGTATGGGCGGAAGAAGTTATTCTGCAAGGACGAACCGAGAGGGTCGTGGATGCATACCTGGATGGCGATCTCCGGAGCAACGTGGTGCGCGTGGTTGAGCCCGATTATGCTGACAGTGCGGACGAGTGCATCCTGGGAATGGATGTTGTGGATAAGTGTGAGTGCGCTTTGGACCTGAGACGCGGCGAGTTGCACGTGGGTGGGGAGGATCTTTCCCGACACCCAAGAGGGGAGATCGCGGCACAAGTGGTATGGGCGGAAGATGTTACTCTGCAAGGACGAGCCGAGAGGGTCGTGGATGCATACCTGGATGGCGATCTCCGGGGCAACGTGGTGCGCGTGGTCGAGCCTGATGGTGGCAAGAAGCTCACTCATGGTATCCTGGTAGGGAAGACGTTGATGAAGACTGGGCTTGGGGTCCCAGTAAGGATGATGAACGTCAGCAGGGAACTGGCAACCGTCAAGAGGAACCCAATACTGGGAGGGGGCATGAGCCAACGAAAACGGAAGAAGATAGAAGGTTTGGTGGCCCGGTACCAGGACATCGTCGAGTGCGGAGATCATCCCAGCGGCCGTACTGACGTAGGAAAACATAAATCAGTTGAGTTTGGCAAAAGAGTCTTGCTGAGGACCGATCATCCTGCTCTGAGATGGCTGCTGCAGTGCAAGAACCCTGAAGGGCAGGTGGCTGAGTGGATCGAGCGCCTACAAGAGTTCTACTTGGGAATAAATTATCGACCTGGCACAGTCCACCGCAACGCCGATGCGTTCTCCAAGAGGCCTTGCCCTGCGGACTGCGGCCGCTGTTCGAGATTGGAGAGTCGTGCGGTACCCATTAATCGTACCACTGTGGTCGACGACTCGTGGGAGCCAGACGAGTTGCAGAGTAGCCAGGAGAACAACCCCGACTTAGGCGCGGTTATAGCCTGGAAGCAAGATGGCCGTCGGCCTACCTGGCAGGAGGTCCCCGCCACCAACGCAACAGTGGAGACTTATTGGGCGCAATGGGACTCCTTGCAGCTGGACAACAACGTCCTGACCAGAATCTTGGAAGATGAGGACAGTAGGGCAACGAGAGCACGATCGATGGTTCCAAGGAGTAGAGTGGCCGAGGTGCTGCGCCACCTGCATGATGGCTCCTCTGGGGAACACTTCAGATTGAAGAAGACGTTGCAAGAGGTCCAAGAAAGGTTCTACGGAGCAAGCTGCGAAGGTGACGTCCGAGAGTGGTGCCGAAGGTGCGAAGCATGCGCTACAGGAAACGGACTGGTTGGAAGACGTAGAGCTCCGATGTGGCAGTACAACGTCGGTGGTCCATTCGAGGGGATAGCCATGGCCGTCGCCAGACCATGCCCCGAAACCCAAACACGAGAGAAATACATCTTGGTGTGCATGGGCCACTTCACCAAGTGGCCCGAAGCGTACGCCGTTCCGAAGAAAGAGACCGGTACTGTCGCTGATGATCTGGTGAAGGAGTGCTTCAGCCGTTTTGGAGTCCCCCTGGAGTTACATTGCGACCAGGGCCGGAATTTCGAGTTTAGACCGTTCCAGAAAGTCTGTAAGCCACTGGAAATACGCAAGATTCGGACCACTGCCCTCCATACTCAATCGGACGGCATGGTGGAAAAGATGAACGGAACCATGGGGAAGCATCTGTCCAAGGGGGTTTACGAGCATCCGCGTGACTGGGGCCAGTACACGCACCTGTTCCTGATGGCCTACCGATCGGCAGTACAAGAGACAACCGGCGTCCAGATCGAGGTGTGCTGTTGCGAAGCCTGGAGACCACGGTGGGCTGCTGCTTCTTCAGCCAGTCCATGTGCAAGAAGGGCACCGCCTGCAAGTACCGCCATCGGACCCCACAAGAGCGAGAAGACAGGCACTCGACGCAACTCGTTCTGGGACAGAACGATCTAAGGCGGGGGCAGTGTAACGATTCGGCTGACAGTTATTTGCCCCAATGCCTCGATTATACTAGAAATTCCAGAGACGGCTGCCGGCGCGTGAATCATAGGCTGCCGACGGGCGGCCTTGAACGCAGGTGTACGTTGGTGAATCATTTTCCAGTCGATGCTAGAGCAGCCCTGACGCGACACGTCACTGTTGCCGCAAATTCTGGAGGTTTCTGGAAGAAAATTACCAGCGTGATATAAGCGGGCGGAGTTCGCCCCCAAGGCAGTTCTGAAATAATTCTGCGGCAGTTCGAACTCACGTCGAGGCTTGTTAGAAGCCCCCATATAAATAAAAACGCGTGTACATATGAACATAAATAATAGAAATAAATAAATATATAATCGTTCGTGTTTAAGAGTGATATAAATAATAATGGTTGTTAGAAATAGTGCCGTAGTTTAAAAGTAATTTGTAATCTGCTTGATAATTCTCGCATGTGCTTGTAAATAACAATAATTAATCCAATAGTGTAAATAAATATTTGAACCCATGTTTGTCGTATAATTTTAAATAGCCCGAACGTTAAGAACGTAACAATAAGCTAAGTCGTCCTTTTATTTTACAAAAAATGGAGAGTAAGCTGACTTTCCCACCGTTTATGCCTCACGATGTCACTTTATATTTTGTCCTTGTTGACCGTTATTTCACGCAGTTGGGCATAAACGATGAGGCCCAAAGATACAGTTTGCTCTTGCTTAACTTGCCTTCTGATGTGATTCCAAAAGTGAGAGACTTGATAATAACACAACCACAGCGCCAACCGTTTACTAAAGTCAGGGAGCGTATTCAAAATTCTTATGTTGAACCGGTCGATTCTAAACTGTCCTTACTGTTTGACAACACTGCATACAATGGCAATCCTACAGATCTGTGGCAGAAATATTAAAACTCACTATGGATCTCAATTACCCGCTTCAAATGGCACGTGACATATTTGTACATCGCCTACCCAATGAACTTAAATTATTTGCTTATTCCAACGAACGAATGGACATTGGAGAACTCGTTCGAAAACTGACTCAATTTTCTTCTTTGCCCAATGTTCAGTTCCCTGGCACGAGCTTTCCGTCGCCGCGTTGTAGTAATGACAACTCACGTTCGACATATGACACTTATCAAAACCGCAAAACAGCCTGCTATTACTAACGCACCGAACCGTCCTCCTAAAAGCATATGTTACTACCACCACAAGTTTGGTTCAAAAGCATTCAGATGCACTACACCTTGTTCTTTTAATTCAAAAAACGCAAACTATGTTTAACGAGCTACCCTCCAGCTGCGTTAAACAACAATCCTTCAGGAGTGGCCAATTTCATTGTTTTATTTGATTCTTTAAATAATATTAATTTCGTTGTTGACTCTGGAGCAAACGTTTCAGTTATACCAAGGCAACTCGTTACTAGTAAATTATTAGAATGTGTCAATACTGTCCCTAAAAGGAAAGTATTAATGGTAGATTCGTTCCCTTTACTTATAGAAGGAACAGTGACACTTAAACTGTCGTTTAACATATTTCCACGACCAATTGAGTGGACCTTTTATGTACTAGATGTCGATTTTCCCCTTTTAGGATTAGATTTTCTTCAATTCTTTGAACTAGTTATTAATTTCAAAGATCGAACAGTTGCACCTCTGCCTGCACGGATGCCTCATCACTCAAAAGAGCACGGCAATCAACCCGTTCAGCAACATCAGATTCGCAACACACTCGATCCAATTTCTTATAACAGTCCGACAAAATCCGATGTACACCCGCACCACGTAGAATTCTACCAGGTAGAGCCTATTCATCAAAGAGGGCCTCAATCATCCAAATTCGCAGTACAGACACGTGACATAAAACCAACAGCGGGCTATGTTCATCAAAGATGGCAACATCCATGGCCAACGACGGTCCATATACCTGATGCGTCGCACATTGCAGACGAATCGACACAGCGTGTTTTACCTCAGTCCACGTGCATATCGACACCCGAGCTCATGCACCCGCAATGGTGCGGGCCGACTCGAATTGAACAACAACAATTCCGTCATTCATCGATCCCCTCGATGCAATCTGCATCTCAGCAGCCGCCTTGTCCACTTATTCAGCGCACACCGCTACCGGTCTTCCAGCAGCAGCAGCTTTACCCAACCGCCGCACATACACCGTCTTCAACATGCATGAACGGCCTTGCTTCGGTACAGTTCGCGCTACTGCAACCGTGGGCTCACAAGCGGGCACAGTCATTGACACCCGTCCGTGCGCAGTTTCCGAACATGCTGCCACCAGCTGCAGTCATGCATCCTGCACATTCGCCCCCTACGTCGTGTAACACAGCCCCTTCATTACAGTGGGCATCGCACGATCATCGGCGAGTTTCGGACATGCTTGCTCCACCATCAACATACATGAGTGGACCAACTTCAAACAACCTCATTCATCTGTAACCTTCTTCAGGTATACCTCTTGTAGGTATACAGGTACCGATCGCTGCACAACAGCAAGTGTGCATACAACGAGGGGCACCGGTAACGCACACGCTTATATCGTACCCAACCACTCATCCACCGATTGCTGCGATTCCAACTGCACAAACTCAGCCTCAATTGTATACATCGGTCGCTTGTCTGCAAAAGGGGAAGCATGCGCAGCTGCCTCATCTGCACGCTTCTAGATCCGAACCATTTGATGTTTACCACCCAATACCGACTCAAACCGCCTATCATCCAGTGTCACCAAGTCATCATGTTGTTCCTATGAGCGGTTCGTGCCGTAACCATTCACAGATATGCAATCATCAACAATCCTCACCACACAACAATCAGCAAAGTATACAACCAGCATCTTCATCAAACAAAAATATCCCTGGTTCTATTGAACAAGAATATAAATGTCTATTGCGACAGTTTCCGGAATTACTTGACGATTTTAATATCAATGCACCTGTCAAACATAAGGTCATACATAGAATTATCACGACAGGACCTCCTCGTTTTACTAAATGCAGGCGTTTGAATCCTGAGCAATTGTCATTTTTGGAAAAGCATCTGCAAGAGTTGTTAAAATCAGGCATTATACAAAGAGCAACAAGCCCTTGGGCAGCAGCCATTCATTTGGTGAAGAAGGCGGACGGTAGCTACAGAGTGTGCTGTGATTATCGACCTTTAAACAGCGTCACAATCCCAGACATGTTCCCTATACCATTTATCCAAGATTTTACCTACAGAATTCATGGTTCAACGATCTTTTCAAAACTAGACTTAAAAAAAGCGTACTTTCAGATACCAATTGCTCCTGAGGATACAGATAAAACAGCCATAATAACACCGTTGGGTAGCTATAAATACCTACGAATGAACTTTGGATTACGGAACGCTCAGAGTAGCTGGTCGGCTCTCATGTCGGAAGTTTTTGAAGGGATGAGTTTTGTTTTTTGTTATTTAGACGACATCCTAGTTTTTAGCGCTAACAGATCGGAACATATTCAACATATCAACAAAGTATTCGCCAAATTAGTAAACTATGGTTTGTTACTTAACATAAATAAATGTGTTTTTGGTGCCCCTAACTTAAATTTCTTGGGATACACTGTGTGTAAAGAGGGAATCAAACCTCAGGAGTCAAAGGTGGATGCAATCAATTCATTTCCGCCCCCGACTACTCAACGTCAACTCCGAAATTTCATAGGAATGATCACTTATTACCATAAATTCATTCCCAATTGCTCAAGTCTAATCGCACCGTTAATTTCTCTAGTGATCGCTGGGAAAGCAACCGATAAACCGGTTCATTTAAACACTTCTCAGTTAGAAACGTTTAACTCAATCAAGTTAGCTCTGGCAAATGCCACTTTATTAGTTCATCCTATACCAAACGCTGAAATCAGTTTATGGACTGATTCATCTTCCAATGCCATCGCAGGTGTTTTGCAACAATGGCAGGATAAGATGTGGAAACCACTCGCTTTTTGCTCGCGAAAATTAACCTCTGCAGAACAAAAATATAGCGTATTCTCACGAGAACTGCTAGCTATATATTTCGCAGTTAAAAAATTTCGATATTATACTGATGGTAAACAATATACTATCTTTACTGATCACAAACCTCTCACTTTCGCAATTACTAAATCAACAGGTGACCACTCACCTCGAGAATTAAGAATGTTACAATACATTTCCCAATTCTGTTCAAACATACAACACGTCAAAGGTACAGATAACGTACCAGCAGACGCTCTAACCAGGGTTTCTTTCGTTGGTCTTCAAAATACGATCGATTTCGATGATTTAGCAACAGCTCAACAAGACGATCCTGATTTAGAAGCCTTATTGTCAAACCCAAATTTATCTTTTGCCAAAACAAATTCGTTAAAAGGAACTCCTATTTGGGTTGAAACTTCTACGGGCACACAAAGACCGTTTGTTCCACGATCTTTCCGCCGTCAAATATTCGACTCAATCCACTCGTTATCTCATCCCGGAGTTCGCGCATCTAGGAAATTAATAACTAAACGTTATATCTGGCCATCCATGCACAAGGATGTGAAAACGTGGGTGGATACATGTCCTTCCTGTCAAGCAGTTAAAGTAACCAAAACTTCGAAACCTCCACTCTATCCATTTGGTGAACCGGATTTCCGCTTCCAGCACGTACACATCGATCTAATTCACCTTCCCCAATCGCAACAATACAAATACATTTTAACCATGATTGACCGTTTTACTCGCTGGCCTGAAGCGATTCCGTTAAAATACGCAACTGCGGATGAAATTATTTTAGCAATAACACAAGTTTGGATTGCCCGTTTTGGCATACCAAAATTTCTAACTAATGATAATGCTCCCGTTTTCCTTTCGAAATCATGGTTAGATTTCATGTCCGTTTTAGGAATTAGAAACATCCGTTCAAGCACATACCATCCAATCAGCCAGGGAATCGTTGAACGATTCAATCGTACCTTAAAAAATGCAATCACCGCAACAGGCATTAATGCCTGGCCAGACAACATTCCGTGGATTTTACTTTCTTTACGCTCCAGCATCAAAGAAAACCTGCAAGCATCCCCAGCAGAAATGTTATACGGTACAATTCTTCGATTACCAAATGATTTCTTCGATGAGAATCACTTCACTCAACCATCAGATACAATAATGTCATCATTTGTAATCAATCTAAAACAATCAATTGGAAAGCATAAATATTTCTTCACAAAAAACTACCCCTCTACCAGTACTCACATTAATAAAGATCTGGAAACATGCACACACGTGTATCTCAGAAACAGCACGCATACTAGGGACATCAAACCCAATTATCTAGGCCCTTTCAAAATTGCACACCGTTCTGAAAAATACATGTCGCTGGAAGGTATCAGCGGAACAGTCAGCTATGACAGACTGAAACCTGCCTACTTTCTAGATTAACATATGCTTGCATGCTTTCGTATATTTTATTTTTGTTTTATTTTATTTTTATTGTTACGTTAATATTATTTTTATACACGCTTCCTTTTTACTTCCTTTTACTACTATAAAGGAAGTATTGGATTCACCCCAAAAATTCGAAATTGAGTTTTCAACAGATCTTCACGTTTTAGAGTCCCCTGATCCCAAAAAACATATTTTTTTTCATTGGTCTGTCTGTCTGTCTGTCTGTCTGTCTGTCTGTCTGTGTGTCTGTGAACAGAATATCTCAAAAACGAAAAGAGGTATGGCATTGAAACTTCATATATAAGTTTTGTGTACTATGTAGATGAGACAGCAAGCTTTTGAAGAAAATCGCATAACCGGAAGTAGGTGTTTACTCTTGTGATTTTTCAGTTTTTTTCGATTTTTTCAAAAACGGCTCTAACGATTTTTTTTAAATTTTACATTTTTCTTACATTTTTAATGTGTATTGATGTGAGATAGGTGATTTTCCAGTTGAATACTTCTAAAGTGGGTTTCTTTTGTTTTTTTTTCTGTTTTTTTTTTATTAACTCCTATTTTAAATAAAACACCCGGTATATTATTACATTTTTGAATTCACCTTAAAATTTTAGAGAAAATTTGTCTCTTCAACTAACACTCGATTTTGTACCGTTTTTGTAGAATTTGTAATTTTTGAAAATTTTTAACAAATGGTTAAAAATTAAAAATGAAATTTTTGACTAATTATAAGATCACTGTAAAAGGAAGTTGTGTGAGTGTATCACACCAGATTTTTTTCATTTCTTCCAGCTTACATCTGTGAAGTAGATGGAGTTCGACGCCCAACAGAATATCTCCAGGGACGTGTGTAGTGTGTGTTATTGTTTATTGTTACCTTTATTTATTGTTATCATTTATTGTTATTAGTTTTTAAGGATAGTTGAAAGAATCCAGGAGGTTTTGTAGCTAAATATAATCCTGTTACTCTCATACGGGATTATATTAGTTTTCCTACCTGGCCTCCCTCCCTCTTCTTTTGGGGGGGGAGTAATGTTGCGATCATCTAGTCACCTGGTTTGTGTTGTTAAGGTGACGATCGCAAACAATTTTTATTTAGTTCATTATATTGGTTCATGAAGCAACACGCGTTTTATTTCAACCTTTATACATGAACACATTTACGTAAGAAATAACGCCCCAAAGGCTACAATCTTACAATACGATTTGGCATGTTTTTATGTGATTGGAGTCCGGAAAGCTAGTGTACTTCGAGAATAGACCTTGCTGAAGAGATTCATCGTGTTTCCGAGCACCCAGATCCGTCCCAGTTCGAGTAAATTGCGTGGCGTCACCAGAAAATGCGATTTTGGCCAGGATTTGGAGCTATCACAGGAAGCACAACAAAAGATAGCTAGCGTCGTTTTATGTCACAAATTGAAACAAAATCAAGTTAGTTGTTGCTAGGCGGGAGATTGGCTTCAGTTTATCTGTGCTTTCTTGCAAATTTTGCTTTTAAATATCAAAATAAAACGCTGTACGCACCTGGGAACCTTTTGTGGTTAAGTCAAGTTTGTGAGGTTATGATTAATTAAAGCGAGTAGAGCGTTGTACTAAAATTTTGCGTATTTGAGCTACTCTGAGTTAAATATTCTAAAGAATAATTTTAAAATAAAACTCAAATTTGAACCTAATCTGAGATATTAGTCTTGTGTTTTGCCGGAGCAAGCCCAGAAAATTCTTGCATTTCGATAGAATATAGAACTGGGCAATTAACCATTTTTATTAACGAGTAGTAAACACATTTCATTTTGATTAGCCTAAGATACTGACAGGCAGTTTTACATTTTTTAAAATTTTATATTAGTACCCAGAGTATTGTGTGGTGATTTGCTCTATTTAATTATTTATATTTTTACTAAAGCTTTTATTAGTAGAGGGCATCATTACAATTAATTTAGGCACCGCAGTAGACTATTTTTGCAATTCTCTGCGCAGTAGTGGCATCCAAATGGGCTTTATTACTGCGCTAGCCTGGGTAATTGGTTCTTCTGCCAGCGCTATGTATGTAGCTTCTTTAAGCTTCCTACAAAGAAGAGGAAAACAGGTTCCACGGATGCCACTGCTGCCCAGAAAATTGCAAAAATAGTCTACTGCGCATAGGCTACTGCGCATATAGCGGTAACATATATACAGTGCGTAAGTTAAGTATGGAAACGGTGGTATTATTTGAATACGGCCATAGCTAGAACTCTGAAATTTGGCATAGAAGTATAATATACGGCTTTCTACTAATATTCATGGTTCCAATTTTTTTATCGATCGTTACGACTGCAGCACGGCCTACTTGATTATTATTTTTAAATTGAAATGGTGGTCAAAAGTACCATCATTAGAAAGCTGTTTTTGTGTAGAATCCAACGATGTAGCACTTCATATGGCAGTTTTGTAAAATAACTTCACTATACCAAATTAAATGTTGTAGATAAAAATTTATTAGATAACTGAAACCGATAGTAAGCGCTGAAAACAAAACAATGCCACTGTTGTTTAACAAATATTGAACTCCAAAAATTACAAGTGTTGTAAGTGAGAAAGTACCATGGAAAATCTTAGAGATTCTCATGATAATAGGGTATGGTGATAGAAGACGTAGTTATGCGGAAGTATGTACATTCTTATGCAATGGTTAAATGGGTCTTCTTCATAAATGTACTGTTTCAAGTTGAAAACCAAAACAAAGCATTCACCGCCAACTAAATTTTTAGCATATCTAGCAAGCCGTTGAAAGTAATATTCTCAAAGTTTAATTTGATATAGTGAAGTTATTTTTCAAAACTGCCATATCAAGTGCTACATCGTTGGATTCTAGACAAAAACCGCTTTCTAATTATGGTACTTTCGACCCCCATTTAAATTTAAAAAAATAATCAAGTTGGGTCTTCCTTCACAAGACCTCCCGGAATATCATCTGATCCAGTTCAGTTTTATGATAGTATTCTGTATTTCTCGTTTGCTGGGTATTTCGCAGTTTATCGGGAGTAGTTCTTCATTTGGTTGCGCAGTCCCTGAGAATTCGTCGAAGTGCTCTTTCCAACGTTTGAGTTGGTCGGATGTCGATGTTAGCAGTACTCAATGTTGTTGCTTTCACTGACCTTGGAGTGGTAAATGTCTTGTTTGTAAGCCTTTTGGTAATACCCAGTTGCCTAGGGTTCTTCTCTATGGCCGTCTGTTGTGCCTGGGAAGAGAGGTATTCTATTCACTGCCTTTTGTCGGGCCTTCTTGTTTTATTCTCTGTCGATTGTCACTGGTTTATTTTACCTTTCTCAATTTTTCGTGTTCACTCAGTTCTCATGTTTTGTCTAATGTGCATTCTTTTGATTGATTTTCGTTTTTCACCAGTGTGGTTTCTGCTGTCCTTTTTTGCTCATCTGTTACAAATTCCCAACTTATCTCTTCATCTCTGTGCCTTAAAGCCTCCTTGTTTTTTCTATCTTTTGAAAGCTCTAGTTCTTCTTGTGATTTTATCTTTTCCACATTGTAACTGACACTTTTGGCGACGGTGGGTTTATTTTTGGCAGATGCTAGTTTAATCTAATTGTGCCAATCACTAGATAGTAATCTCTAGCAATGTCCGCGCCTCTTTTGTTGCGAATGTCTAACAGTGAGTGTCTTCAAGTTTTTGAAATTATAACCTAGTCAATTTGATTCTCGGTATGTTGATCGGGTCCAAGTCCAAGTTATTTTATGAATTCTCATGTGTTTTCACGGCCATTGTTATTAAGTAACAAATGACTTCAGGGATTGGACCGTGTCATTATTGAGGTCGAAGAACTCAACGTTCCGCCCACTTTCGTAAGGGGCTTTATCAGGAGGAAAAGCAAAAAAGCACGGTAACTCAACGTGTAAACCACACCAGAGGCGAAACTCTTCTAACCATCGGAAGGGGAAAGGCGAGAAAGTACTTCCTATGGTCAATTTTTGGGTTGCACATAAGTTTTCGTTCAGTACACTTTCAAGATCTTGATTATTATCACCCTCTCCTCCCCCCTTTGCATTCTTATCGCCCATGACTATGGTTATATCACTCCGTGGCAGTTGGTTGGCACTTCTGGTGAGCGATTCATAATATACTTGTTTAATGTCAAACGGCGTGTTTTCGGTAGGGGCATAGTATTGGCTAAAGGACATTTTTCTTACTTTTGTATAAAACCTTGCTGTAATAATTCTATCCGGTATTGGATTCCAGGAGATTAGACTTTTCCTAGACTGCTTGCGAAGTAGTAAAACCTAGTGTCTCCAAAAAGTCCGTGCAGCGCTCGCACAAATTCATGAGCAAATCTGGTTTTCTAAGCGCAAAAAAAATTATATTAAATTTCAGGTAGATTCTGATGTTATTAAGATAAATATTTAAAAAAACAAAAAAAAATTATTTCCAAAACTATCAAATTTTGGATTAAGGTAGGTTGAGCTAATTCGTCATAAATTAGTCTCAGGAATTTGTGCTAGCGTTTTGTACGGACCTTTTAGAGACACCCTATACAGGGTGTAGAAATGCTTTACGCACCATAGGGATTTCAATGGTAATTTTTTCATATGAAAATATTTGCTTCCCTAATTATTTTAGAGCTAACTTGTATGGAAGTTTTTTGTAGAGAAAAAATTCTGTATCCATTTATGCCAGCATTTGTCATTTTACATTTCGGAAAACCGAAAATTTAAAGCAATAAAATTACCATTTTTAGGCAAATCAGTGGTGCCTTGAAATTATTGAAGCATCTCAAAGCATCAACAAATTAGTCTGCTGTTTATTTGTTTGCATCTGTCAAATATAGCGGCAATCATGGCACTTATTGCACCTTATTTGCTTCCAGCATACCACCACTTCACAATTTGCACCGATTTTTGAAAAAATGATAATTCTAGTTTCTTTTATTATTAGGTTTTCTGGCGGAAAATGACAAAAATTATGGCATAAATGGATGCAGAATTGTTTGCTCTACAAAAAAACCTATTTACAAGTTTGCTCTAAAATAATTAGGGAAGCAAATATTGTCATATGAAAAAATTACCATTTAAAACCCTATGGTGCGTAAAGCATTTCTACACCCTGTATAGTACTTAATGAGAGTTTTCTAATTGTTATTTTGTGTATTCATATTTTCCAATTTGAGAGTTTGTACGTTGCAAATGGCGACTTACCCTGTATATTATGAAGGTCAATGGACGTAATAAGTGTTAACCTACAAACTACCTAGATTCAGCGCAGAGAGGGCAAAATTCACATTGGTTGATATGACATTCGCGTTAGATATTTAGAGTAAACGGAGTAATATTTAAAAATAGATTTTTGAAAATGCCGCTCCCCATACAGAACTATCTTTATGAGGTAATTGTTTCTGGTGGAAAAAATCTAGTTAGCTCGAAAAAACAATTCAGAGCGCAGTTTCTGCATGCCAATTTTCAAATTTTTGCGCCACTGTCATCTGTCAATTTCATTATTTGTTGTTTTGTGGTAGTGCAGGGTTTTAGCCATAGAAAATCTTACATTAAGTTGATATGAATGCACCCTAGTCTAAGAGTGGCATTAATCGATATAGATTAACATATTTAAGGCTTGTATAGCATTTAAGCATAATGAGGTATTTGCAGAACGCAGTGGAACCGATGCAAGTAGATGCTCCTCCGGAAGACAACGAGAACAATGAGGAGGAAAGCTATGTCGTGGAGAATCCGTCGTTGGATCTAGAAGCTTATGCCAATAGTTATTCTGGTTTAGCAAAATTATACAGATTGATTTACATAGTAGACCATTGCCCTTCCTTGCGGTTGGAGTCGCTTAAAACTGCCATTTCATATGTAATGACGACGTACAACGTAAACTTGTATCAAGTTCTCCACCAAAAGCTAGCTGAAGTTGTAACCGTGCCTCTATTACCCGACGTAGCAGCTCAATCCACGTCTCAGGACATCCCAGCAATAGACAGTGCGTGGATGGAAAGCCGATCGAAAAAAGCCGCCTTGAAGCTAGAAAAATTAGACAACGACTTGAAGAACTACAAATCAAATTCCATCAAGGAGAGCATTCGCAGGGGGCACGACGACTTGGGCGACCACTATCTGGACTGCGGAGACCTGTCGAATGCTCTGAAGTGCTACTCCAGGGCTCGAGACTACTGCACTAGTGGCAAGCACGTCGTCAACATGTGTTTAAACGTGATTAAAGTATCGGTTTACCTCCAGAACTGGTCGCATGTGCTTAGTTACGTTTCGAAGGCCGAGAGCACGCCGGATTTTTCCGAGTCGACTAGTAAAGACACTAACCAAGTGATTCTAACTAAACTCAAGTGTGCTGCAGGCTTGGCTGAACTCGCCACGAAGAAATACAAGTCTGCAGCGAAGCATTTCCTGCAGGCCAACCTGGATCATTGTGATTTTCCCGAGCTGCTGTCGCCGAATAACGTCGCCATGTACGGCGGGCTTTGCGCTCTGGCTACGTTTGACAGGCACGAGCTGCAGAAAAATGTTATATTCAGTAGTTCTTTTAAGTTGTTCCTGGAGCTGGAGCCGCAACTGCGTGATATAATTTTTAAATTCTACGAATCCAAATACGCGTCGTGCTTGAAGCTTCTTGACGAGATCAAAGATAATTTGCTGCTTGACATGTACATCGCCCCTCACATTAATACGCTGTATACTCAGATTAGGAACAGAGCCTTAATCCAGTACTTTAGTCCTTACCTGTCAGCTGACATGCATAAGATGGCAGCTGCTTTCAACAGGACCGTAAATGCCTTAGAAGACGAGCTCATGCAGTTGATTCTCGATGGGCAAATCCAGGCACGGATCGACTCTCATAACAAGATTCTGTTTGCTAAGGACGTTGATCAGCGCAGCACCACCTTTGAGAAGAGTCTTCAAATGGGAAAGGAATACCAGCGACGGACTAGGATGCTAATTTTACGAGCTGCTGTTCTTAAGAATAAAATTCACGTAAAGGTGGGTAGAATTATAGTTTTTAAAATTCTGTAAATGGCATATTGTCTTGTTTGAATTAATTACCGAGTAAAAGTAGTAGCTTAAATCTCTTAACCTATAAAAATGATGACATTTGAAATTGATGTACTTACCCTAAAGTGAATTAATTGAGATTTAGGTAAAGGAAACGAAATTTATGCACACATATTACAGTTTTAGATAGTTATTCTAAAATTAAAAATGAATTCATTTTTCCACTGCCTAGGAAATTTCCATATAACTCCCATTTGTTTCCGAGTTTTCAAAGCTCTAGTTAGGATGTCGTGTTTAGTGCTGTAATAATGTGCTTATTTTACAGAGCCCTCAACGGGAAACTACAGGCCAAAGTGGAGAAGTGACCGTCGCCCCAGGCACGAGTACCGTACTCTCTGCTCGCAATTAAACTTGTAACATAAGTGCTGTTTTGTTGAATTACCATTAATAACTTATATTTGATTTGTTCTTAAATCGAGGTTCAGTTTATTCAACTTTATTTTGTCCAATATTTAAATTAATATAACAAATTCGTATTATTAGTGTTTTGTTTTTGTCTTTAAGAGATTTAGGTAAGTACAGTCAAACTTCAATAATTCGAATTGTCGGTAAGCAAAACGAAATGCTTTGGCTAGCATCTGGGTTTTAAAAAAGGGTATAATTTTTATTTGATAACTCAAACTTACATTAGTCGAATTTTTGGACTATTATTCGCCAGCAACAGAACTTCGCTGAATTTGTAGGGGAAACCCCGTTTCACTTGCGAATACCAATGTAGAATTAAATTTCTTGAATTGTGCAGACAGGGCTGGTCTCAGTTGTTCATGTTTGGAGTATTTATCATGACGCCGAAATGTATTTTAAAGACTTAACAGTTGATAAAAATTTTTAACCGAAGATGTAAAAAAAGCATTTAATCAGTAAATACAGTATTCCACCAACCACATTGTCCATTCCCTAGGCAAATGTAGGCAAGAGTATTTTTGAGTCGATTTAAGGCAGCAAGAAATCAGAACTTACAGTGCCAACCTAAGAAAAAAAATGATAACCATTTATGGTCAGCCGGTATATAATAACCTTGTAATATACCATGCTTTTGCTATGTTCAGTTTTGAATCCGGTCACCCACTATGTTACATCTCACTTAAATATGTTTCTAAAAATAATACTTTATGCAACTGAAAACTTGTCAGAATTAAATTTATAAGATGTTAATAGAATTAAAAAGAACTTTTTTGCAATACCTATTCGTAAAGCAGTATTTTATTTACGAAAATCTCCATGGTAATAGATATTTATGCATTAAGGGAGATATGAATATGTTTTTTCCCTGAGGTTGACATGTGTTAAAGACCGAGGGCCTCTGGCCCGAGGTCTGTAAGTCAACCGAGGGTAAAAAACATGAATATCTCCCGTGGTGCATACAATATTTTATTTACTAGCATATTATTAAGAATAGTATGACGTTTCAAAATGTCATAATGACATTTAAAATTAAAATATTGAAGTAACATCAAGGGTAGCCTCAATGTATGGTTGCTAAGACGTGGCCTGTAGTTGCATGGTTACCAAGAGGGAGAAAAAATTTGACAAGTCCCTTGGGAGTTATGAGTAGCTTTTCATATTTTGTTTCTATGACGAAAATGTACAATATCACGTTGCTAGTAAATAAAGTAATATTTTAATGATGCGGATGGATAAAATGATACAGTGTGCGACAACTAGCTGAAGCTTTGAGAATTGGATGCGCAGTAGTCTTAAGCCATGTTGGCAAAGAGAATTCAGTTCTGTCAAAATTGTGTTCGAGTGAAGATTGGTTGTTGTACCTAGGGTTTCCAAGTCCCGGGACCAAAAGTGTTTTCGGGATTTACGAGCTAAATTTCAGGTCCCGAAGATCTCGAAAGAGAAAGAGTGTTCAGGTGAAATTTCCGAATGAAATATCCAAAGAAAAACAAGTGTTTTAAGTTAAATAAAGTATTTCTGTGCTGATAATTTGCGTTGGGGCTCCTCTACAACTTCATTGCTTTCTTCTGGTACTAAAAATGTCTGTCGCTTTTGCTTTTGTTTGAACTGCAAAGTACGTGTGTAATCCTTTCGTCAAGCTGCCTCTGATTATGATAATTTTGTAGGAACCCACTTTACATTTCGCCAATTCAATCAATCAATCAATATTTATTTAAAGCTCAATTTTACAGCTTCGTCATGCTATATACCGGGTGTCTTAAAATGAATTACATCTAGTATGCTTTGAATTTCCCATAATGCAATCTAAAATTTTACTTGAAATTGGCAATACTGTAAGTCTATGTCAAATTCCAGGTTATCAGGTTAGATTTTGCGTCAGTTTTGACACAGACTGACGCAAAACATAACCTGATAACCTCGAATTTGACATAGACTTACAGTATTGCCAATTTCAAGTAAAATTTTAGATTGCATTATGGGAAATTCAAAGCATACTAGATGTATTTCATTTTAAGACACCCGGTAGTACAAATAAAACTTACTTAACAATTACATTTTTGAAGAAATCACAGCATTCGTCTAATGTGTAAAATGGATTTTGCATTAGTATATTCTTCAATATATAAAACTGTTGCCATAGTGACTTCAAATCGTTATTTTTTTAAATGTAGAATGAAAGTAGGTTGCGAAGTGGAATTCATTCTAATTGTAACGCTTTAGCAGACAAATAACAAACACACTTAAAACCCAAAAATATAAATTATTTAGCTTCTTTGCACATATCTAAATCCAACAAAAAAAAAAAAACAAATACATAAATAGAAGAAGATATGCAAATGTGGCTGAAACAACACACAGGTTTAATTCTAACCTACTGAAAACAATACCTCTCCTGCCTTACGCAAAACGCAAATAATGCAGAATGTACAAGAGGCATGAGTAATATGCCGGACGCCGGTGAATACCCGTCCTAATTCTCTGATATCGAGTATACGCACCAGGGCTGTAGAGTCGGAACTTTTTGGGTGGAGTCGGAGTCGGAGTCCGTATAAATTATCCGACTCCGACTCCCACTTTACAATTTTTTAAAAAAATAAAAACACCAAAAGCTAACAAACTATTTGAACGACTGTAGTACTGACTATTTGAAGACAGACTCAGGGTTAATAAAAATCGATTTTTCTTTATTTATGGTAGTTTATGAAAATGCACTTGCACTATATGTTAATTCATAGATCCACGAATGTGCAGAGTGTGTTCTAGAATCAGTGTGATCACCGCTTGTAAATTTAAATTCCTACCAAACTATTTAAAAAATACCGACTTTGTCCTGGTACAGCGTAGTAGACGGTTTTTCTATATCTTACCAATAACTGTTTTATGTGATAAACAATAAAACAAGCATAGTACGTATTATTACTATTATTAGTATTACGTCTAATTTCTAACTTTTATAGTGCACCTTATTTTTATGTTTTAACTGTTTCAAGATGTATTTTAAAAGTTAAAACGGTTTCAGCATTTTGTTATATTGTTACTGTTCATGGTGGTTTTGTTTAATTGGCAATATTTGAAGAGTACTTCTTTTGTGTATTTGTTTTGTTGATTTAGCAAAATATAAAAAATATTATTTATATATATTTATATACTTTTGATAATTAAATTACTCCATTAAATTCATTATTTTAATCAAATAATTTAAATCTGCTCAACCCTGCTCAGACCTCAGACTATTTGAATTTCCTAGGACTCAGTAAACTTGTATTATGTAGGCAGGTAGTAAATGACCCTTTAAGAAAATAATCTACTACGGAATGTTGTTAGTACTGTTAGTTTAGTAGGCAGGTAAGAAACTTACTTGTTATAACAATGGCATTTGCACGTTTATGAAATTTTGCCATGAAATGTATTCTTCTTAAAGTAAATTTTATCCTTTTCCTCATTTACGTTTGTAAACCTCTCTCTGTATTTGTACGTGAAATCAGTACGTTGCTGGAAACCGTGAATGCAATATTTGTAAATATGAAATTTATCATAATCAACCACATTCTGCACAACTTGTGAAATTCGTCATTAGCCGGTAAAGTTTATCAGGTAGAGGAAAAGGAATAGGAGGGGGGTTATCAATATTCTAGTACTGCCGGAGTCTGAGTCGGGAGTCGGATCGGATTCAAACTACCTACTAAAATATCAGGAGTCGGAGTCAGATTTTTTATTACCGACTCCACAGCCCTGATACGCACGCATGTTGACATGGTCCCGGGACTTCGCCTGGGCTGGCTGTGGTCCCGGGACTCGGTTTTTGTGGTAGAATCCCGGGACTGGAAACCCTGGTTGTACCGCCACCGCCATACCAAATAGTCCGTGACGCTGGCACTTGTGTAAATCGTGGCCCCGTATCAATTTTATAATCTTCAGTGAAGGTTGCTCTAAAGCTAATAAATACTGCTGCTTCCCAGTTTCAAGCTAGTTTTGTCTGTTCTGGGTATTTTATTTTCCCCGTATCCGCAACCTAGGGAGGCGCCCGGTGGGCACTAGCAACTCAACACAGGTTACGGTTATATCTTGACCATTTAATTGCAACAAGTAAAAAATCTGGTGTGATACACTCACACAACTTCCTTTTACAGTGATCTTATAATCAGTCAAAAATTTCATTTTTAATTTTTAACCATTTTTTAAAAATTTTCAAATATTACAAATTCTACAAAAACGGTACAAAATCGAGTGTTAGTTGAAGAGACAAATTTTCTCTAGAATTTGAAGGTGAATTCAAAAATGTAATAATATACCGGGTGTTTTATTTAAAATAGGAGTTAATAAAAAAAATAGAAAAAAAAACAAAAGAAACCCACTTTAGAGTATTCAACTGGAAAATCACCTATCTCACATCAATACACATTAAAAATGTAAGAAAAATGTAAAGTTTAAAAAAAATCGTTAGAGCCGTTTTTGAAAAAATCGAAAAAAACTGAAAAATCACAAGAGTAAACACCTACTTCCGGTTATGCGATTTTCTTCAAAACCTTGCTGTCTCATCTACATAGTACACAAAACTTATATATGAAGTTTCAACGCCATATCTCTTTTCGTTTTTGAGATATTCTGTTCACAGACAGACAGACAGACCAATGAAAAAAAATATGTTTTTTGGGATCAGGGGACTCTAAAACGTGAAGATCCGTTGAAAACTCAATTTCGAATTTTTGGGGTGAATCCAATATTTCCTTTATAGTAAAAGGAAGTAAAAATACTGATAATCATAAACACTAGAGCGTTACAAATGTCTACACGCACCCACTGAAACTGTATATCCAAATATTCAACTTATCCTGCAAGATTACAGCTCCAGTATAACATGGTACCATGCCAGGTATGCTTTTGTATGATGGGCTATTTCAAACTGACGTAGGTATTACAAAATGGGACAAAGAACATAGCTTAAGAGTAAACTGGGCTGCATGTTGTTTAGGCTGCAAATGGAAAGTTGCCTTAATGTTTAATACATAGTGATTTATCGCCAAATATAGATTTGTGCTTGCGCGGCGTAAATTACATATGATCATAATAATTTAATTAAGGTAAATAACTGCCGGATCTGTAGTTCCTATGAAATAACCGCCATTTTTTTCTGTCTATCAAAATAATTGCTAATATTAATCATTCATAGCCATAGGTTTGTATTTTTACTATTTTTCATTTGAACACCCTATATAATAATAATTTTATTCGGGGCGTGTCTTCTAAATGTAACTATACCTTTACAACTTCAAATTGGGACTAATCAATTTCAAAATAGGAATAAACCATTTCAAAATAAAATAAACAATTTCAATTTGAGAATAAACAACTGCAGATTGGGACTAATCAACTTCAAATTGAGAAAAGCTTTTTGTTAACGTAGTCTTAGGAAAATTACAATTACATGGTTGTGACAGGACGGAACACCAGCAACAACTAACAATAATTAGTTCCGTCCTGTCAACACCATGTAATTGTCCTTTTCCAAAGACTACCGTCAACAAAACGCTTTTCTCAATTTGAAGTTGATTAGTCCCGAATTTAAGTTGTTTATTCTCAAATTGAAATTGTTTATTTCATTTTGAAATTGTTTATTTCCATTTTGAAATTGATTAGTCCCAATTTGAAGTTGAAAAGGTATAGTAACTACATTGCAAAATAAAGAAACCAACATCTGTAGGATTTTTGCCTAAGATTCGTAGTTTCCAAAATACAGCGTGTTTTTAAGTCCTATTTCAATTTTGCATATGACAGTATAACCTCGGATCGATTTGGATGCTATTCGGTATTGCACTGCTGGTGGATGAAACACGGGTGTAACAACATAGATTAGACAGTAACCCAATAACGCTATGAACGATAGTTTAAAAAAAATCCGGTAAAAATATCGATTAGTGTTATTTTGTGTCTCTGTAATTTTTGATACTTATCTCTTATGATAGACAGAAAAAATAGAATCTGAGTAAACGCATCAAACTTTTTGGATCAAATTACGAGTTGCCTGTATTCTGAGAAACAAATAAGAAAAATAACATTTAATAGAAGGTATTATTAGTTGCTTTAATAAATGTACAGTTAATAATCAATTTTGCTATTTTCATGAAGAAAAAGGTTGATTCTATAAAAAAAGTGGAAATCACTGTGCAATATTTCTGCGTAATTTTTAATTAATAAGTTTTATAATTGGAAAAAAATGTTTTTCTGTTTAATCATAAGAGATTAAAAATTACAAACACACAAACTAATTTAAAAAAATAAAAATTATGGGCGTGCTATTAAATAGTTGCTCTGTGATCTGTGTCGTGACAAACGTGTTTTATCCATTAGTACTCCACCGATAAAAATTAATATCAATAGGTGACTTACACTACTGCCTCCTACACATACAAGCCATGCTGTTGGAGATTTGGCAACGCTGCTGGTAGTCGAAGTTTTGTACTGTTTATTTATAAATGTCCGTTCAAATGCGTCATGTGATTAAATATTAATATGTTGGACTGCTCTAAGTTTGAAGAAATACATTTATTTATATTACTGTACTGTTTGTGCTAAGTGAAAGTATTTCACTGAAATACAACCAAGGTAACAACATAACCTCATTTTTAGCGCATTTCTTGTAACTTTTAATTTTATATTTAGAATGCCACGAAGACGCTGTGTACCAACTACGACAGTATCTTAAAAGAAAATCGTGTGCAAACTATAACACCATTTTCTTTTCCAATGAATTAGATCTGAAAGAAAGCATAGCTTCGTGCAATACCGCGAGAACATTGGACCCCAACAGAAAGTGGTGTCGTGTGTGAAATACATTTTAATGGAAAAGACATTTGAAAGCATTAAAAATAAGAGTGGTGAACTGCAGAAGTGGATGCTGCATTACCTTCGATTAGCTGGCAATGCTGTTCCAAGCGTATTTGCATATTTACCAGCATATTTTTCGTCAAAAGCGCCTCAAGAAAGGACAAATCCTGAATGTAGAAGAAAACAAATATTGAAAAGACATGCACAAAAATGAAAGTGGTTTTAAATGATGAAATCAGCAGTTTTTCTAAGTTTATGGAACAATTTACGTCACATAAATTTAGATGTTACTGAGCAGATAAGTTTATTATGTTAAAATAAGATTATTTACAGCAGTAGCATCACAGTTTTTGCATGTATGTTGTACTCTCAAACAGCAGTGGTGTATAGAAATTACAAATTTTAAAATAATTAGGGGTTACAGAAACAATCTTTTATCCATGGGTTACATAGGTTAAGTTGTTTTATTTTTATAAATGTACTGTTACATGTTTGTATTACTTGAGTATATAAATAAATTTGTCACAATTACAGAGCTATCTTTACTTAATTACGGAGTAACATATGATAAAGAGTAAAACTGTACCTACTCTTTAGTCTTTAAAGCAAAATTATTTCAAATTGGAGTACTGTACTTTAGGATCACCAACTACCAGAGATGCAATGTTGACAAGTCTAACAGCATGGCTTGTAAGCATATATTTATACTACTAAATTGCTAGTAGGGCCTGGGAACGGCCTAAAATTTACGGCGCCGACATAATCTCACTCTGCGTATTACACGTCTCGTGCGCATGCCTGAGAATTCGAACTCCACCTTTAGAAGCGAATTTTAAACTTGGTTGGTTCACTTCCCCACCGCGCGGACGACGCGCTTGCGCACAGCTCACCAAATACATCGAAGAGTTGGTTGTCTGTCTCACTAACCTTGTGACCTCCCGACTCATAGTCGCTAGCAATATATTTTTTTACTTCCTTTTACGTTAAAGGAAGTATTGGATTCACCCCAAAAATTCGAAATTGAGTTTTCAACAGATCTTCACGTTTTAGAGTCCCCTGAACCCAAAAAACATATTTTTTTCATTGGTCTGTCTGTGTGTCTGTCTGTCTGTCGGTGTGTCTGTGAACAGAATATCTCAAAAACGAAAAGAGGTATGGCGTTGAAACTTCATATGTACGTTTTGTGTAGCATGTAGATGAGACAGCAAGCTTTCGAAGAAAATCGCATAACCGGAAGTAGGTGTTTACTCTTGTAATTTTTCAGTTTTTTCGATTTTTGCAAAAACGGCTCTAACGATTTATTTCAAACTTTACATTTTTATTACATTTTTAATGTGTATTGATGTGAGATAGGTGATTTTCCAGTTGAATACTTCTAAAGTGGGCTTCTCTTGTTTTTTATTTCAATTTTTTTTATTATTATCAACCAAACTTACACAGTAGTGGTTACTATGATCGCTGTGTTTGTGTGTCTGTGTGTCTGTCGCACGGTTCCCGTTAAGGCAGAATACAAATGATGGTGGATTCATATGTATTTTTGTCCCCTGAATCCGAATCCACCACTGGCCTTTTGATATCTCAACGCGTTTTCGAAATATTCAACTTTAATGTTCGAATTTACACATTTTAGGCTTTAATACCAATTTTATGTAGTTTTCTCTCCTGATTCCAAATATGTCACTCATTTCACGATATCTTGAATAGTTTTCGAGATATTTGATTTTTTATAAATCCAAATTTTCTTTATTTTATTAATTTTTAAATATAACTTAACGTTGCTTATGAGTGAACCTTGTTTAGTCACGTGATTAACAGATAAAAAAAATATTGCATCACTATTAAATATCGTCAGTAAATAATCCTCTATCCTGATTAGCTGGCAAGTTAGATCATGCACCTGTGAGTTAATGAACTGTGAATCAGTCACGCATAAGCACTACTTAACACCTTCTTAGTTTCAATTTAATAAATAAGGTGAGGGGTGTTGAGAGCCTAAAATATTGGGTAGTCCGACTCACCATTAAACAAAACTGCTTTGTTACAATTATTTTATTTAACTAAAGTAAATATTTAAAAAATATGGCGTGGGCGAGGGAGGGAGGGAGGGAGGGGAGGGAGAGAAAGAGAGAAAGAGAAAGAGAGAGAGAAAGAGAGAGAGAGAGAGAGAGAGTTTTCGAAAATTGAGTGGCATATTCGGAATCAGTATAAAAATCTAAATAAAACCGATATATTTTCTGATTCCGATTATGCAATTAATTTTTTCGACGACTGACATTGAAAGTACATTTTTTTCACAGTCATTTGACAACTGAAAGTTGACATTTGACGCTGAGCGTGCTTTTTCATCACTTTGCCGCTCGCCGAGCGTTTTGGGTTTCCGCGTGAACAAAATAGGTAGCCACGTCCAAATGTTTCCTTGACAATGCCCGTCATTTGTCGAAATAATCGCGTCACATGTCTAATAGACTGCGCGAGTAATGTTAACTTGATTGTCAATTAATATTTGCAATAAAATTAAATATAATATTTTCCATTAATAATATGCTCAGTCGTCGAAAAAATAGTATGTATATTTCGAGCTGAAAGTGCGCTTTCCGCTTTTGCATGATTGCTGGTTTCGGCTTTGCCTCAACCAGCAATATTCATGCGCAAGCGGCAAGAATGCACTTTCAGCTCTTAACATACAATATGCTATTTCCGGTAAAATTTTGTAAGTTTGGTTTTCAGCCGTACATGCGCGGCTAAGTTTTTTAACTCCTATTTTAAATAGAACACCCTGTATATTATTAAAATTTTGAATTTAGCTTAAAATTTTAGAGAAAATTTGTCTCTTCAACTAACGCTCTATTTTGTACCGTTTTTATAGAAATTGTAATATTTTTGAAAATTTTTGACAAATGCGTAAAAATTAAAAATGAAATTTTTGACTAATTATAAGATCACTGTAAAAGGAAGTTGTGTTAGTGTATCACACCAGATTTTTTATAGTAGATATTAGAGAGTTTGAGCACCTGGTACGTTATACGCTAACGCTATTTTAAGGCAACTGCGCAGGCGCAGAAAATACCGTAACGCTAAACACTTATCGGAGCACGTTATTTCACTACAAATAGTGCCATTTACACGTACACTCCCATCGCGAAGGTTTGGAGCGTAGCGCCAAACGTGCACGCCGGAGCGCGAGCAAATAATTCACTCACCAATCGCGTTGTCACCTAACTCGTAACACTCCAGGCGTGCACACTGGTCTGCAGTTTTAGAGCGTACAATCCAAAACTTTTAGTTTAAATGCGATTTCATCAAGTATTGATGTGGCGTGTGGAATTTTAGAAATTCTAAAAGTTTTGGGTTAGCGCGTAGTTGATCAGTTGCAGAATAATAAAAATGTTCAAGAAAAAATAATAAAGTGGGTGCAGTTGCTTGTGCAGATTTATATATTTATTTGGAAACACTTCAAAAGAAAGCACCACGACCAGTATGGGTAAAGAAATGGAAGGAAAATGGAAATGTATATGGCCACACATGCTACTTGTAGGAGAGTTGCGTGAAAATGATCCGTATGATTATAGACATGGGAAAGATGTATACATTTCTATAAATGTTTCGAATGTATCTTTTGCCCAATACCGTGTGCCGGACATGGTAATTTTTAAAGGATTTTATTAAATATAAGTAGTATTATTATATTAACACCAATCCTCCACCACTTTGCAGAAATATTAAAATAAAATTGTGTGAGCCTGAAGTGCGATATTGGCGTACCTGTTATAACACGTGCTTAGCAAACCTGTAAGAAAAGGCGTTCGTGTAAATGGCCCTAATACACTGGTGCATCACCTTTTGGAGCAGACAAAACAAATGGAATGGATTAAAAATGGTATGGAAGAAATCACAACAAGAAGAGAGAAACGAGGAATGCTTGGAACTGTGCTGACGTCGATTTTCGGAGTGAACGATGAAGTCTATCAAGATATTGACAGACTAGACAAGAATCAAAAGAAATTAATAAAAATGGATAATCAACAATCTAAATTCTTGCTGTCAACACTTTCAAGATTCAATAAAACTGAAAAACGAATTGACAAACAGCTGAACACCATGCGACATCACTCCTACCTCTCCAGCAGAATAACCATCATCTTCTTAGGAGCCGCTACTATAATAGGAATCATATTGTATCAGGAAAAAACTACACTGAAGAAAGCATCCACCCAGACAGCATCAACAGGCAGTGGAAGAATATCCTCTTAAGACAATTAACATGTTTGTTGTTTGACACAATGTAGTTTATTAACAAGTAAAACAAGTAATGTGTTTACGAAGACATTCTCCTTTCTTTTGTTATTTTTAATCTGGAGTTTGGCAATGTTTAATCTCAAATTAAACAGATTTAAATTTAATTTCAAAATTTAAGGAATACAAACTAGCAGTGCAATTCACTAGTTCATAAAAGTTCAATATGTTTAAAAATGCAAACTAGCAGCACATGCATTAGTTCATGAAAATTCAATATGTCACAACTACATGTTAGCAGAATTGCAAAAATTAACGTATGGCAGCCTTGCCTAATACATGCGAGAACGACCTAGTAATGCAAGTTCAATGTATCACAACTGCATGTCTCGCCTCAAACGCTGACTGTTTGTTGTGACACACGATAGCAACCTAATAAAGTACGCATTCTTGTACTTTGAAATAATGCAATTTTTAGAACTAAGCGAAATGTAGATATGTATATATAGACCGACATTTAATAATAAAAGCAATCAGCATTACGTGTTTGATTCATTAACATCGAGGTGCTACCTTTCCAAGCCTAAAAATTTTGAAGTGTGAGGCTGCACTTCAGGGTAGTTGCCAAATTATAACGTCCCTCTGAGTGGTCTGACTACTTTGTCTTAAAATACGCTTGCAGTCTCAACCGTGTGCTCAGAATTAAAGGGACGGAACCAGCGCAAGTAACAGAAACCTTTTCGGCCTCCAGGCAATTCTGTTCACCGCTCCTTCACTATGCAAGATCATACCAGAGATGTATAGGGCGATTTATAATGTCCTGAAGCAGGATTTTATGATTTTTTAAAATTAAATATTATAAGGTATTATTTAAACAGTATTTTAACGTCAATCAAATGTGCACTCCAAACTTCAACAACTTTGCAGAAAGAATCTTATTAAAATGAAATTGCATGAGCCTGAAGTGCGATATTGGCGTGCCTGATATAACGCGTTCTTTGCCTGTACAGTTTTGGTGCATTTACATGCACACTCTTTGTACTCGCGTTTGGCGCGTACGCTCCAAATCTGTAAGAAAGAGCGTGCGTGTAAATGGCTCTAATAGCGTAGAGGTTTACCGTAAACGCTAAGTTGGTTTGTGAGGTTGCGTTACCATGCCTAATTTCTTGTAATAGAGTTATGTTATTTAGGTAATTACTGCTCCTTGTATTTACTTACCAATAATTAACAAACTGAGGAAGTATACTACAACCTTTCAATATTTTTTGCCAAATTGTGAGGTTATGTTCAAATACCGTTTGTTATTGTTGTGCTCAAACTCTATAAAATGATACCTTCCCGTAAAAGTTTATCGTTACTAGTCATGTGGCTTTATCGTTAATCCTTAACTGGTAACGTGCCGTCTGTGAGACTGCCAGCAAATTTTAATCTCACAATTTCAGCAAAAGATACCGCTTTTCGGCAAATGATCTTATCTAATCTTTCTCCTCTTGGTACCCCACCTATCGCACAATTATTGGTAAATTTGGGTAACTAACGCTGGAGATGTGTTTTATTTTTAGTTCAGTACAGTCTGTGAGACGGCACGTTACGGTTTACGTGAGAAATTTTTTCCATTGGTAGGCATGGCAGGCCCTGTGAATTATAATAATAATAATAATAAATGGTCTTTATTGCTTCGACAAAACAAAATACAAAAGCGAAAAAAATATTATAATATTTACTATACAAAAGGCGAAGTTCAGACGCCATTTTGAAGTAATGGCACTGTTCTTCCACTTAACCTTAATTGAATAATTAACAAAAATATAAATGCATAATTATATCGTTAATGTGCTCGATGCTTATTAAAAAAAAACAAAAAACAATGGTATACAAAAAAAACAGTAAAAAAGAAAGGAAATAGTAGACCAGTATTTCTTTAAGTTTTTTTTTACAAATGCATTGTTTACTTATTATTAATCGTAAAATAAATAAAATAAGTTTTTTTTGTTATCTTGGTCTGGTAAAAAGTACATTACCAATTTGTGTTCAAGTTGAAAATTATCTTATTATTTTTTCTTTACATTAAGTTTTCGGTTATTTTAAATAAAATTATTACTAAAACATATATGCCTAACAAACCTCTATATATATATTTAAAAAAATAATTAAAACAGTCTAATTTTTTTCGCTTCAAAGGTGGCGGTTTACGTGAGAATTTTTTGCCACTTGTAGGCGTGGCAGGCCCTGTGAATTACAATATTTCTTTAAGTTTTTTTACAAATGCATTGTTTTACTTATTATTAATCGTAAAATAAATAAAATTACTTTTGATCAAAAGTTTTCCTTTGTTATCTTGGCAGTGCCGTCTTTTATATGTTTGAGGCCCCGGGCCCAAGGTAATGAAGGGGCCCTTCTAGAAAGGAAGTAACTCAATGTAATACAATATATATTTTATCTACTCCTACTGTATAATGGCCATGAATTATGATTCATAATTCACGGTTTGCAGCCAATCAAAAAAATCTATTTTCATAATTCAATAGTTCGCAAGTTGCAACCAATCAGAAAATTCTATTTTTATTATTCAATGGGTTGTAGCTAATCACAAAATTCGTTCTTATTATTAAATGACTTTTGAAGTTAACAGCTGTCACAAATGTAATTCGGAAATATGAACACAAAACTCCTATTGCATAGGAGTAGATAAAATATCGTATTACATTCGCGATTATTGCCATTATTCACTCAAATGACTTGCACCACTCGCCTTCGCCTTGTGGCGCAAATGTCATCTTCGTTTATAATGGCTGTCATAATCGCTCATATAATAATATACTATTAATACGAGTATACCTGCCTTTATTTTTATGCAACTTTGTACTGAAACGAAATTAAAATTCTAATAAAATTAATATAAACACAATAGAACATAAGAATCTTAAAAATATACAAATAGGTCATAATTATTGCTACGCACTAATAAAAGATTTTTTTTCTCGATTTGGTATGGGCAAAGTCCTGTATTATATCTTCAAAATTTAAATTCAAAAATATGTCGCTTTCTATGCACATTAATAATAAAGAGTTTAGCCTCTCCCGTAGCATAGTACTGTGAAGTTTGTCTTTTATACTGTTTAACTTAGAAAATAAACGTTCTCGACTGCAATTAGTGATCATTAATGACAGGAAAATTCTAAGTGATATCACAACTTTAGGAAATGTTTCTTCTAATTTATCAGTTCTCAAAATGTTATACAGTAGCGAATTATCAATTTGTTCAGTTTTATATACATAGTTAGTTCCTAAATACTGCGCTAAATGAATACATTCCGTTTCCAATTCTTCTCCATTTATATCAAAGTGATAATATTCAGCAAACTCTTTACAGCTATCGTGCAACTCGTTTGGACTAATGGTTCTTAAACTTGATAAAAAGCCAAACCGATTGCTGACTTAAATATATGCAGCAGATCTCTGCTGTAATTGAGTTATGAGTCGATAATTGGGATAAACACTTCCACTTTATATTTATCAAATGAATACACAACTTTAATTTTTATTTTTTTACAAAATTAATTAATGAATTGCATAATTATTAGTTGATCAATGCGCCCGTAGGGGGCGCCAAAAAATTGGGGGCCCCGGGCCCGGGCCCGTCGGGCCCGTGCCTAAAGACTGCACTGTATCTTGGTCTGGTAAAAAGTACATAGCCAATTTGTGTTCAATTTGAAAATTATTTTATTATTTTTTCTTTACATTAAGTTTTCGGTTATTTTAAATAAAATTATTACTAACAAATATATGCCTAACAAACCTATCTATATATATTTAAACAAATAATTAAAACAGTATATTTTTTTTCGCTTCAAAGGCATGCCAGTCTCACAGACTGCACGTTACCAGTTGTGCTCTAAAATTTCACGTAACCAGTTAAGCGTTAACGGGAAGTTTAACGTCGAAGTGCTCATACTATCTATTAAATACCGGGTGACTATAAATGATTGTGATTTTTTTTCTTATGTTGGTACTGTTTATGTTGGTGGCACTGTAAGTCTATGTCAAATTCGAGGTTAGCAGGTTAGGTTTTGCGTCAGTTTTGACACAGAATGACGCAAAACCTAACCTGCGCACATTAAATTTGACATAGACTTACAGAGTCACCAACATAAACAGTGCCAACCCAAGAAAAAAATCACAATCATTTATAGTCACCCGGTATATGCTTGTAAGTGTATGAGGCAGTACTTACACGTTACACTAGAATATAGTGCCTTACTTACACCAGTTTGGAGTATGATACCGAACATCATCCAAAACGCCGAACGTTCCACTCTTCTATTCAAATTTCGGAAACTACTGATCTGGAGCAAAAGCCTTATAAGAGTTTTCGACATCATTTTATGTTTTATTTGTGTATTTCTGTAGAAGTCACACTGTCGACTTAAGAAACACCCTATAGAATTTGGTAATTACTGAATGACGCCGGCACCTAAATACATTTTTATTTACTGTTAAAGCTTAAGTACCAGTATAATAAACGTATTTTTTAATAGTGAAGCATTATTACAAACATTTTCTACAAGCAACTAACACGTGTTATTTAATTTAAATAAAGTTCATATTACATAACACGTATCAGTAATTGAACGCTGCCAACTTTTGACAGCTTGGCTGATCCATGGTCAAAAAGGGTTTTGTGTAACAATTTTAGGATACAGTCAGCCTCTCGAACGAATTGGAAAGGATGGCTTCAAATATAACGAAAGCTCCCCTTTTTCGTGCACTTTCCGTAAGTAACTAACCTTTCATGCAATTTAAAATGTATCTAATTTTGACCTGTTATGTAAACGTCTTGATGTCATATTTGCTCAAAAACTTGAAATCCTAGGCTCGGGCATATTCTGCCTGCCCGCAGGGACAAGGCGCCCCCATAGGTGGGTTCACAGATTACGAAATCAACACCACCGTTTTGCCCAGCAAAGTTGTTGTAGCATCTGCCGAAAATGAGGCTGCCGTTTCACGGGTTTCAATTCTTTTCAGGTAAGTGACTGTACGTTTATGTGCTAATGGTACTCAATAGTTTTAACGCAGGGCGGGCTCGCGGAATGAAACCGCTGACAACTTGGGTGCAGCTCACGTTGTACGCATTTGCGCCGGCACGAGCACACGCAACGCTAGCCAGTTTGCTATCACCAGAAATCTGCAGCAACTGGGTGCTAGTTTGACCTGCGCAACTGACCGTGAAATTATCTCCTACACCCTTGAAGGCACCAGGTCTGCCCTGGAGAAATCCTTGCCTTTCCTCACAGAAGTTGCTACGCAGCAGTGCTTTAAACCATGGGAAGTGTCTGACAATGTTCCACGGTTACGACTTGAGCTTGCAACCCGACCACCACAGGTGAGAAATAGAGTTTATCATTTTAGTGATATTTGCTGTTTACAATACTCAATCGAAGGAACTGTCAAATGTTATGCATACTTGGAAAAAATGAGCCTGTAAATGATCTTGTATTTACAGCGTACCTAAAGTATATTCATTTTAAAAACTGTCATTGTCAAAATTGAGTTTTGAGAACAGATATTTTGTCATTGTGGAGAGTGAGGTAACAATATTTTCTTTTGTACTAGTTGCGTGCCGTTGACCTTCTGCACAAGGCAGCCTATCGCAGTCGTGGCCTTGGTAACTCACTGTACATTGCAAAATATCAGCTTGGTAAAATATCATCTGAAACCTTGCAACATTACGTTGCCCAGAACTTTACTGCCGAGCGTTGTGCCGTCGTTGGTGTTGGAGTTAACCCGCAGGAGTTGATCAATTACGCACAGTGCTTGAACATAGAAGGAGGCTGTGCCGGCAGTGGCTCGAACGAATACAAAGCAGGCGAAATTAGGTAATAACAGGATTATTTTTTACTAGGGATTGTTCCACCAATAATACTTTTTCTGTACAGATCAGATAAAGGCGGGGATTTGGCCCACATAGCCATTGCCGGACCAGGTGGGGCCTTAAGGAATGCCAAAGAAGCTTTGTCGTTTGCAGTGCTGCAACGTATCTATGGTGCCGGCAGCTCAATTAAGTATACCAATGAAAACAAAGGGCTCTTCATAAAAGCCCTCGCTAATGCAGAGCAGCCAAGTTCAGTTACGGCCCTTAATATCAGCTATTCCGATGCTGGTCTGTTTGGCGCTCTGATTTCGGCTCCAAGCAACTCCGCAGGGACCATTCTCGAAGGTGTTGTTAACGTTCTAAAGTCAGGGTCTGTATCTGAAGAGGATGTGAAAAGAGGTTGGTTTGTGTTGCTTATGTAAGCATCTTGTACTTTAATCTGTGTTGTACAGGTAAGAATCAGTTGAAGGCTGCCGTTCAGCTTGCTTTGGAGAGTGGTTCCACTGCCGTTGAGGATATTGGCAACCAGGCTGTCCTAATTGGCTCTGTTGCCAATGCCAGCCAGATTGCGACTGCTATCGAAGGACTCTCAGCTTCAGATATAAATGCTGTAAGTAAACAAAATTAACAAGTAAGAGGAATATGATATTGGTTTTTTTCTTTTTAGGTCGCAAAGAAAGTGGGTTCCAGCAAACTATCGATTGCCTCAGTGGGTAACCTGCGATGTGTACCATTCCTTGACGAAATTAAGTAAAGATTTAACAGCTGCAATTTGTATATTTATTACATCGTCGAAAGTTAAGTTCAATTTTGTAAGAGATAGCAAATATTGTTGATTCAGTTAAATGTGTTTTATGTACATTATTTAAATATTACTTTGGTAACTCATATTGATTTTTATTTAAGAAGCTATTTGTGGTAGGCAGACCTCAGTCACTGTTAGAAGTAAAACTGTATAGCAAGGGTGTTTAGTAAATCAGATATCTTTAATAAATAGTGTTCTTACAAGACAGTTAAATATTCATTTAAATGTATACCGCTGCCTTAGACCAAGGGTGGACACGGCCTGGGTTAGCTCATGAACTCTCGGTAGAATATGGCGTGGTGCAAGGACTAGGTAAAAAATGCTTCAGGCTTTAAAATTGACCAGTAGAATTTTGAAAATTTGGGCGCCTTGTCGTTACAACAAAAACAAATATAGCTAATAAATAACGCACCACCTACTTTTAGTGCTTTGCTGCTTACCTATATAAATTGTACAGGTGAAAGGGTTTCAAAAAGAACACAAAAATATCAGCAACAGGGGCATTTAATCAAACCCAAATAATTAAGTAATATATGAATTATGTATCGAGAGATCCAAAAAAAACTGTTCCTCAGCGTGCTGTGGAAATTCAACGTATGAATAATATGTTGGTGCCACTGTACGTCAATGTCAAATTTGAGGTTATCAGGTTAGGTTTTCCGTCAGTTTTGACACAAAATGACGCAAATCCTAACCTGCTAACCTGGAATTATTTATACGTTGAATTTCCACAGCCCTTCTGAGGAACAGTTTTTTTTTTGGATCTCGCAATACGTAAGCCATAAAGGCTAAAGTGACTGCAACTTCAGATTTCCTAACAAATAAATAAACCATAAATAGGAATCAACTTCCAAGTATTTTAGTCACAAAATATGCTAATTAATAGCTTGTGGTACAACTCAGGATTGCCACCTGCGAGTATTGCACTTGACACATGGGCACAACGTCCAAAAGAGTGAGTTTTTGGGCACACGCGTATTTCAGCAATTTGGAAACGATTAATCACTCATGCTTTTAGCGTTATAAATTGATTGATTAAGGGCTGATTTTACAATTCAAGTATATACCTAGAATCAGCTATCCGAAGTATAATTGTCATAGTTTCCATTGTTACAACATCGTTTCTAGGGTATTTATTCCCGGATAACTTTATCCTTGATTTGTAGAACCGGCCCTAAAAGGAGTAATTAAACACGCTTCAGTTTGGATTTCTAAGGCTTTAGTAAGAACTGATTATATTTGCGGCAACTGCCTTTGTCAATACAAACGCTGAGAAATGCATGTAGTTACATTTTGAATCCTTGTTAAGTCCAGCGATTGTAAGGGGGAAGATCCTGGTATGTTGCATCTTGACAAAAAGGACTTCTAAGCAGGATTTGCCTGCATTATTTCGTAGAATCCCAGGACGCCATGAGCAATGGGAGCAACTAACTGGGGCAAAAGCGGCCTAGCTTGCATATCGAAGCGAAAAATGGTAGGCCCACTTATTCTTTGAGTAACTGTAGAATAACCTTAAGAAAGCCGCATGGGAACCGGCCTAAATATCAAAATTAGTATGCAAAATTTAACTAAAAGAGACATTCTTACCAAAGCTGTTGACTGCTGTTCGTGAAGAAAACAACACCGCTAGCAGTTTTTGTTTAAAACAAGAGCGATGTTGGCCTGCTCGTTGAATTTCAGATCCCACGAAAGCACTTCGTGAAAAATCAATAATTGGGAAACTCGACTATTTGCTAGCGAGCCTACTTAGGAAAAGCCAGCTTCAACCAGGCGCTTTATGTAATAAACCTTAATGCCTTTGCTACATTATTTAAATATAAGTTGGTCCAAAAGAAGATGCGAATTGATAAAACATGGGGTGTTACAAATGTCTGAATCAATAATCTGCTCCAGCAGCAACATCAAAGGTTGTCGCTACTATTTGTAAATAGAGGGGCTATAGTTCTACTGTGGGTAAATGTGATTTTGTTGAGTGAAATTTGCCATAATTTCTATGAAATGATAAAATATTTTTTAAAAATATATCCACTTTGAGTGGTATTTGCGACTAATATTTAACAATATTAGTACAGCAGAACCATTATAAATGGTTTAGCAGAATAATGTTTTACCATTTTTAAAACGTTATAAGTTTGGACAGGATGCAATGATCTTAAAGATCAAACATGTAATAAGCTCTACATACCTTTGGATTTGATATGCCAATAAAATTAGATCGCTTGCTCTTGTAAGCAAGAAGGTTTGTGGTCAAGCAATGTGCAAGGTTGAGGTGAATCACTGCAGTACAATGTGCGTTTCGGTTGGACTTTGGAGACATCAGTGGCAGAGGGGATGCACTACCTCGACTGTGGCCATTCTCAAATGGGTCAGAAAATAGCAAGAAGTTGGATTTGTCCACAACAAAAAGGGAGTGGGTAGTGGAAGATCTGTTAGAAATAAAAAACCTATTGAACGATTAAGAATTGCATTTGAGTGTTTCAGCGATATTTCTGGGAATCAAGTAAACCAGACTTGACAGCCCCACATTGTTACTACTTATGAATCTAGCTGTAAGAGAAAGTTCTTTTCCGTACGTTTTAACAACATAGATGGCTTAAAAAACTGCATTCATGCCAAAGTTGAAGCTATCCCCGACGAAATTTCGTGTAGTAATTTTAAATTTCACTGAACGACTTCGGACTTGTATTGCAGAAAATTGTGGTTATTTGAAAGGTTTGATAAGAGGTAATAAAATTCAAATGTTTATAGAACAATTTGTGATAAGAATAAGTACTTAATGTGTTTTGTTTTCTTCAACAGTTATGGCGTTTTGAAAATGGTAACATTAGTCTGCTGAACCATATAGCTTTGCGGGCTGCAAAAAACAGAACTAATAATATAACCTAGTAATTTTTAAGTTTCATATTGTAACGACCTTGGGATCAGGCCATTGCAAACATATGACTCAGCGTCCCGATCATTCGAGAACGACCTAAGGCGGGGGCAGTGTCACGACCTTGAGCCGGTTCACGTGCGGACGGATGAGTCACACCCTTCGAGAAACGACCTTGGTGACTCATGCGCGCCAACACGTCAGATTTGCGGGAAGGATCGAGCAAGGTCTAGACGTTTCCGGGATGATTCACCCGACGCAGATATAAATACGGGAAAAGGAAATAAGAGGACAGTCGAAGTCGAAGTGAAAGTCCGAGTGCCGACTCCAACTTGGAAGAAGCTGCCATATAAATAAACCCGTGTGTATATAAATCTAGCGAGATAAATAACGCGTGTATAACAAATAAATATAGCCATATAAATCATTAATGTTGAAATCGCGTGTAAATAAATAAAGTATATCTGTTGTTAGAAATAGTCCTGTTAGTTTATAAATAATGTGTGTTCCGCCTTAATAGTTCTTGTGTTGTGTAAATAGAGTATAGATAAATTGCCGTAAATAAATGCTTAAAACAGAAGCGGCGTATCATTTTTAATAGCCCCAGAACGTAAAACGTAACAATATTGATAACAATTGTTGACATCCATCAAACTGAATAACTTGATAATCTAATTTTAAAAAAATGACAGGATAAATCAGTGGCGTACTAAAAACTTCTAAATTCAAGTAATTATGCTAAACAATACAGTTTTTGCACAATAAAGTAACAAAAACCGTTGTAGTAACAGCCAATTCCTTGCGATGCGATGCTGAAAACTAACACCCGTATTCATAGTCGTTCGCCAGCGGATCGCCGGCGACTCGCCGGAGTTTCGTTATGAATAGTATGTTGGCGGCACTGTAGGTCTATGTCAAATTCGAGGTGAGCAGGTTAGGTTTTCAGTCAGTTTTGACAGAAACTGACACAAAATCTAACCTGCTAACCTCGAATTTGACGTAGACGTACAGTGCCGCCAACATACTATTCATAACGAAACTCCGGCGAGCCGCTGGCGAACGACTATGAATACGGGCGTAAATGTTTCGAACAATCCAAAACCTGCACCATACATTGCAGTGTGAAGACAAGTTTTACTAATTCTTGCAATCGCTCAAATCGCTGCTACTGATTTATTGACAGTTAGAACATAACCAAACTTTATATATATGACATTTATTTCATTCCATGTATTACTAAATTTCACTAATTCGTTAAAAACTCCTCACCACACAAATATTTAACAACTGCTAAATACGTATTTCGCCACTTTCATTTGTGATTTGGTCACGAGTATATCGTTGCCTTTTTGCAGTGGTAGTTTTTCGTAGCTACCGATGATGACAGCGTGACTGTCGAAATACGTATTTAGCAGTTGTTAAATATTTGTGTGGTGAGGGGTTTTTAACAAATTTGTGATATTTTCAAACCACAGGCTCCAGCAGTGTTTATTACTAAACTAGAACGCGTTGGCCAGCCTACGTATGGCCCTGCCAGCGTAAAGAAACGGTTAACAATAAAAATGCTTGCTTAAGCTGGTAACCAGCCGACGTCCGACCCTGCCAGCGTTAGTAACACTTGCTAGTATGCAGGCCCTTCATGCTGCGTGTGCCGGCGCCACTCGCGCTTACGATCGGCATGTGCGCGCGCCAGTGCTTACGGTCGGACGGCATCAGCTCTTATAATATAAGATTAGTGGAATCAATTACGATTACAGCACCTTCCACAGCCTACCGCAAAGCTAGAATGGTTCCGGTCTACATAACAATTAACTTAATTAATAGATGTACGACGCATTAAATGCCAAAAATAAAATTAGAAATAGCTCTGAGATATCTAAACTTGAGCCACGTTACGAAGGCCAACCATGCAAACAAAGATTCGGACAGTTCTCAGTGCAGCTTAAACTAGTTTTACACGGTGCGCATTTTACGTAAACGTCCGTTGTATGTTGCTGTAATAGCTATTAACATATCTAGGAATGTTATGAGTATCATAACTGCCGCAGATGTTTTGAAATCCGAGCTCGTAGAGCGAGGATTTTAAAACTTCTAAGGCAGTTATGATTCATAACATCCGTGATTTGTTCAATAGTTTATCGGTTGCTATATGGTTATGGTTGCCATGTAGGGTAATATTCTTTAACCCTACAGATAAGTTATGATCTAGTTACCAGCCTACTTTTGTATATGTAAACAAAGGCTTAATATCCTGAAACCGATAAAAGAAATTACTGCACAACAAAACAATGCTCATTCCTCCTCTAGTGTAAAGGCGTGTATTATCCATTCACAAAACTTGTGAACTGTCAATGTCAATTTTTTAAATATTTGCTGAGTGTACCTGGAAATTACAGTTTTTTTGGGAATGTACTTCGGATCAAGTGATTTCTAGTAATATTTAAAGTTAGGTTATGTTAGATGAGTCAAAAGTTTTACCTTGCAATAATTAACCATAGCCTTTTTTTCAATAATAAAACCCTCTTTCGTTTCTGTTCCATTTGAATTGAAGTGTATGCACAAAACATAAAGAATTTTGGAGATTATCTTTTTACAAGAATGTGTGACATAAGTTTTTATATGTCAAAAAAGTCAGTTCTACCAAAATCAGCAAGCAGATTCCAAAACAGAATTTAAACAAGGTACCAACTTGACAGAGTTTTGACAGTTCACGATTTTTGTGAATGGATAGTATAAGCGGTGTTAGACTTTCTCTTCGAAACGGCCAACCACAGAACACCTTTCTATCATGTGATTTTCAGTGTTTGTTTACTTGGCTCACCTTCCTAACTTGGCTGAAGTTTAGATTCTGGAGACTCGTTTGCAACTTTACAATATATGTATAAAGTGCCGGAGGTTCTGGATGCTATCTATGAACTACTCAACATATAAAGACAACTAATTTTTTAATTTTATTAGTAGGAAGGTACAATAGAAATACAGGATTATATTAGCAAAAAAAAATTGGTTGGGGAAGAAATTATGTAGCCAATGTTAAAACAGGTTTTAATATATGATTTAAGTTTTAGTTAAAATTCATCTTAACGTTTCCCTACAGAGTAACTTCTTCAGAAAATTAGTTACATTTTGCTCTGACAATTGAAATATAAAAAGGTTATTAAAATTGAATATAAATATCATAAAGTTTTAGGTTGCATAAAATACGAATTTGAAAGTAAATTAAGTTTTGAATCATACAATTTTAACAAAAAAACAATCATTAACGTAAAGAGTAAAACTCATGACTGAGGTATAAATGAAAACATAAACTAAAAATACAACATATTTAAATTTTAGCTACCTTTCTATTTCAAATATTAGATCAAAACGTAACTATTTCTTTAAAATTAGAATTTCTGGTGAGGTTAGGTATAATCCATTTACTTGATATCTGCACTGTCAGTGTCAAAATTTAAAAAAATGTCTTGACTATAACTCAAAAATAATGTGTTTTTTATTAGACTGTAGAGTAATTTAATTGTTAAAATGTGAAAAATAGCAGTGGTGCCAACATAATGTCAGTTTGACAGTGCAGCAGTGTTGCCAGGTCTAGTGAAATTCATTAGATCTAGTGATTTTTAGCCAGTCTAGTGTTTTAGTGATAACTTTTGCCAAAAGAGAATTATCTAGTGATTTTTTCCAGTCTATTTTATAAAAAAAACCAAATAATAAAGCAAAAATTCCTTCGCCCCTTGCACCGTTGTTGCAAATTACTACCTACTATTATTATTCCAATCTTAGAAATTAGTTTTCGCTGTAACGGACAGATGGCAGCCTGAGATTTGAAATGTGAAGGTAAGTAAATTCTATGAATTACTTGACAGTAAATAGGTATTTCCCTGGTTCAAACTAAATGCCCGAGGCTATAAACAGAACTCCGAAAGGGAATTGTTCACATTTGCATTTTTACTTTCGGTAGAACGTAAAAAAATTATCAAAGTTCGAAGTGTGCTGTGAGTACTGTGACCACTGGGACTCAAGTGGATTTTCCAGTAATTTAATGATATGAATTTAGAATTGCAGGCTGAAGCTCCAAAGATTCACTTGCTTTATCCAAGAATAGCAACTGCTTTTAGATTATTGTTGAGTTATTACATCAAACCAGAGTATTTAAAAAACACAGATTTAAGCAAATTACAGTATAGAAATCCGGAACATTATGTTTTAATTGAGCACTTGTACTTAGGTCCAAATATCGCAATAGCGCTAGCAAATAATAGTTTAACAGATAGTGCAAAATTTTTTTTCCGTTTGAAGTGTTTACATTTATACACCGAAGCAGCGCATCAAATTTTCAAAAGATTTCCCTTTAATTCCCGTGAAGCTGTTCTGCTTAAATAATAAAATTTTCTAAATCCTTCAATAGTTGCAAATGTTGATAGTCTCGGCCTAAATTATAAATTTTCATCGGGAAATTCGATCGCTAAAATATTCTGCCATTAATTTTGAATTGGAAGATTTAGAATTTTGGAATGAAATTTTTAAATTTTTAAAAAAGCCGACGGTAATTTGTTATATCCCTAACTTTCTCAGTTTGTGAGTATTTTTTTGTTCTTCCCCATAGTAGTGCCTGCGTTAAAAAGGTTTTCAGTTCAATTAATTTAAATAAAACTAAACCAAGAAATGATTAAGTAGTACCAACACTTTGACTGGAATTCATCATTCTAAAAACCAAATTTTGCCAGAAAACTGTTATAATTTTGTTATTACGGATGCAATAATAACAAATCATAATAACAAAATGTATGATTAAATTACACATTGTATAATTATTGTAAGTGTAGTTTGTTATTTATTTATACTTTTTATTATATTTTTAAACATTTTATCTTGTTCGTTATTTTGTTTATTTTTTATAATTGTTGTGAAAACTTTGATTTTGTTTTTTTAATTTCCAGCATTTTTCACGTTTAAATTAATCTAGTGAAATTTTTGTCAATCTAGTGATTTTTTCCACCGCAAGCTAGTGACTTTTAGAATTTCGACCTGGCAACACTGCAGTGCAGATGTCAAGTAAATGGACTATACTGTGCAGCGAAACATCAATATGAATTTTAATCAATTTAATCATATATTAAAACTTGGGTAATTGTTTACAAAGCCCCGAAGCGCTAAAAACGCGTACTTTTGAGGTTTTATGGGGTGTGACTTATGTTTTCGGACTTCATGAATTCAATTCCAATGTCGGAAAGGTCGATAAACTAACGGTTATACCACAAAAAAAATGCCGCCTATTGAGGTTAACAAAAATTAAAAAATCTGGTGTGATACACGCACACAACTTCCTTTTACAGTGATCTTATAATTAGCCAAAAATTTTATTTAAAATGTTTTAAGCATTTGTCAAAAATTTTCAAAAATTACTAATTCTGCAAAAACGGTTCAAAATAGAGCGTTAGTTGAAGAGATAAATTTTTTCTAGAATTTTAAGCTGAATTCAAAAATGTAATAATATACCGGGTGTTCTATTTAAAATAAGAGTTAATAAAAAAAAATAGACAAAAAAATAAAAGAAACCCATTTTTAGAAGTATTCAACTGGAAAATCACCTATCTCACATCAATACACATTCAAAATGTAATAAAAATGTAAAGTTTAAAAAAAATCGTTAGAGCCGTTTTTGAAAAAATCGAAAAAAACTGAAAAATCACAAGAGTAAACACCTACTTCCGGTTATGCGATTTTTTTCAAAAGCTTGCTGTCTCATATACATAGTACACAAAACTTATATATGAAGTTTCAACGCCATACCGCTTTTCGTTTTTGAGATATTCTGTTCACAGACAGACACACAGACACACAGACCAATGAAAAAAAAAATATGTTTTTTGGGATCAGGGGACTCTAAAACGTGAAGATCTGTTGAAAACTCAATTTCTAATTTTTGGGGTGAATCCAATACTTCCTTTTAGAGATGGGCGCGTGAGTGAATTTTCGCTCACGTCACGCACGTTTCACGCTTGCTTTAAACAGTCACGTTCACGCACGTTCACGCTCACGTTCACGGCGTGACACGCCACTCACGACGTGACACGCAGCTTTTATTTCAAAATTTAAATTCAGATAGAACAGAATGTTCAAATTTAAAACCAATGAAAAAACCCTAAAGAGAACTAAAAATATGTTTTGCACCTGACATAATTTACGTGATATGTTGCAATCAGAATAGTTGACATAAAAAGAAAAAAATGAAAATTGACTACAATAACTTCAACAAGGGATAAATACTGATTTCTCGCAAATATATTTCTTGCAGCTGTCTTCAAAGACATTACTTTTAATACCAAAAGCTGTTATTGGAATTGACGTTTCCCTTATTGGTACGAGTACAGAAGGTATATGTTGCTAGGCAACACTTTTAATTCGTAGGTTTGAAAGTACTTTTTTCTACGGTCACCTCTAAAACTGACTATTAAAAGCTCACTGTCAATGCGAAAATTTAGCGATTCACACATTTTTTCCCTAGCAACCATTTTAACATCGCAACCACGTAAACAATGTCATAATGATATAATCGCGTCACTGCATTTTACTTTACACATCGCCATGGCTAACCTGATTATAATTGTAATTCGTCATTTTTCTGGAACTGACTAAAATTATTGACAATTGCACCACGGCGCGTCCGTCATCACGCAACAGTTTTATTGAGTTTGAGAGTTTTTGTGAAGTTGAAGATGGAATCTGAAGTTAATTGCACCCCGCCTGAAATATTTGAAGCGGCCCAGACAGCAACCAATGAGTGTTGTTGCCGGCCAAATCGCGCGGCCTTTATGAACGGCGGTACAACGACTTCATCAAATGGTGTGTATCGAAATTTCAATTATTTAACAATTTTGTTATTTATTTAGGACCGTAGAAAAAATTTTGTAAGTATTTCGAGTGTAAAGAGCCATTTTGGTATTCGGTTGCTTTTTCGCGCCTCGCTACCGCTCGGCACGAAACTCGCATCCTCATACCAAAATGGCTCTCTTTGCACACTAAATACATAAATATCTATTACGTATAAGGATCAACATTTTCAGCGTTAAGGCGAGTATAAAAAAAACATTACTTTTATTAGAATAATAAGTTTATCTACACAAGTACACAATAAATTGGTTTAAAAATAAAACGTAATCAACATTTTCAGTGTTAAGTTGAGTATACAAAACAAAACATTAGGTACTTTTCTAAAAATAGGTTCATCTACACATTTACACAATACATTTTTGGTTTAATAATAACATAATTAACATTTTCAGCGTTAGCCGAGCATAAAAAACAAACCATTACTTTTATTCGAATAATAAGTTCATCTACACATCTACACATTAAAATGTTGATTTAAAAATAATATGTAATCAACATTTTCAGCGTTAAGTCGAATTCTGCGCTCTTCTAAAATTCGCCCAGCTGTAGAAAATACTCTTTCGCTTGTAGCGGAACTTGCCGGTATGTTTAAAATTTCTCAAGCTTTTTTAACAGTGGCGTATTTACACTGTTTTTCCAAAATCCTAAAATGTCATCTACATTTCCGAATTTTAATTTAACATACTAATTTAGTTCTGTTTCGACATCATCCTAATTACATGTGTCATCGCCAGAGCTATCTCTAAGTGTAGAAACATAAGAATCTGATGCTGATGTACCAGTTTTGAGTCGTTTGCTATGTATTTCATCATTATCATCTATAGTTTTATTTGCATTATAATCTTCTCTTTTATGTGAAGGTATGAACTTCAACGATTTATAATTAGGGTCCAAAAATAAAGCCACATAATATAACTTGTTTGGCACAATTTGTGATTTAATGAATTTAAAAGTTGCTGCCCCCTGCAGTTTTTTATTGGTTACTAAATATTTAACGTGAAATTAACGTGAAACGTGAATCACGCCTTGGAAATTATCATTCACGTTCACTCACGTTCACGTCACGATTTTCAAATATTAGTCACGTTAACGACGTGACACGCCGTGACACGACGTGACACGACTGTTTTCACGTCACGCGCCCATCCCTACAGTTCCTTTATCGTAAAAGGAAGTAAAAACACTTACTTGTAGAGCTTTATAGAGTTTTGCTTATTATTTCGGGCCTAGGCAATTAATTTTTGGTGATGAAATGGTTAAAAAGCCAACAGTTTTCCCACAAACAAAGAAGATTTTATTTCCCACTTTTGAACCGCTTGTCAAAATGCAGAACGCAGTCGTAAATTCTTGGCGGCCGTAACCATGACAACGAAGTAAATAATGTTTGATTACGAACAAATAGATCTTTCAATTGTCATTGAATTTGTGTAATTGCGATAAAATGGTTGCGTGTGCTTCTTGCAATCTCACTATTCCTAGTTTTTTGGCAATTTGTGCAAGCAGAAGAAATTTTGTGGATTTTCTGGTGGATCATGGGTTAGTCGGGAGAGAACGACGCTGCTCCGGGTGCGATAGGGTTGCATCGCTGAATATAAATTCCTTGACCTACAACTGTCGCAAGATAAGCTACGAGGATCGTTCTGCCCAGAAGAAAAAACGGCGTAAATTACAATCACAGAGCAACCACTAATAGAGCGATTTCTCCCATAGTAAGTTTGTATAAAAGTTTCAGCGCCCTACTTAATGGGTGGGCCAGAAACTATTCCAGCAAGGCGGCAAAATTTAAATACGCCATTACTAGGATATGTGGATTAATCAAGAATATGCCGTCAACACCAATACAAATTTTGCATATATATAATTTGCCTTCATCAGAATTTCGATTTTAAAGTTTTGAACCGCATAAATCGGAATATGCAAAATCTTAATAGGTTCTGAAGTTTACAATAATTATGGAAGATTCAAACAAAATATTTGCGAATAACAAATATATTTTAAGTAATTCAAATAGCAATATTGTTTAATAAGTATTGTCAATCTTACAATAGTCGTGCTCAATTGCAACAATTTACTTTGGTTCAAAATTCGAGGTTACCAGGTTAGGTTTTGCGTCAGTTTGTGTCAAAACTGACGCAAACCCTAACCTGCTAACATCGAATTTGACATAGACTTACAGTGCCACCAACACATTTTTCAAAATAGAATTTTTTACTGTCCCACTTTTCTATGCAAGCAATGGTACTTTGATGCGACATTGAGAGAAATTCGGACAAAATACATTTAACTTGTGTTACATGGTGCCAGAAATAGTCTTTGTTGTCTCAATATAGCAATCAAAACCACGAAAACAGCAGTTTGACTGGTAAATCTGCATGTTCAAAATTATAAGGAAAATATGTAGAAGGATTGTAATTGGCCTCGGATTCTGCATTTTAGCCCAAAACAGTGGGTATTAAATAAATAGTCGTGTTTATTTGATTGTGCATTATGTTTGATATTAGTTACAATGAGAGAACAGCATATTGTAAGACCTAAAAACCATGGTACAACTTAAGGAAAACCTGAGGTTGAAAAGCCTGGAAAAATAATAGGAAAGGCCAGGACACACCCGCAGTTTTGAAACAAGACAGAAAGCAATCTAGAAACTAATTAACGGCATCCATAACCTGTCAGGGTTGAGGTGCCAAAGAATAATAAGTACAGGTAGTAAGTAGGTATTATTTAGGTATTTTAAAAGAGTTTACGCACCGATGGAAGGATAAATCTTCATAAAAAGGACTATAAGAAATAGAATACAGAATACAAGTCCTCATTTTCATTATAAATATTAATTGAGCTCTTTATTATTTCAATAAACTACGTAAATTACGAGTTTGGCGTAATTTTAAATTTGAATGACACTTCAAAACAAAGCACTCGAAATTCGTGCGACTTAACTAGTAAAAAGAAATAACAAATACATTAAATGCGTGGCAGAATGAAATGGAGAGATGTACCGAATTCTTTGATATGTTTTTTAAGCACGAACATACGTTTACCGCGCATGGCTGTATATTGTTTAATATATCTATGGTCGAGTGTAGAGACCCTGTATATTATTATCTTACTTAATATACAGGGTCTCTAGTCGAGTGGCGACACTAGCGCCCTCCGACTGGTGGGCCAGTCTCTAACAATTATTTGACAGATTGATGCATTTAAGAAACTCCTCTATTAGTCGTTGCTTTGTGATTACAATGCTCGTTTACAAAATCCGCCAGAGCTGGAACTTTCTTTTGGAATAGCAAATTGTCGCTGGAAGATATCGGCTATTTCTGCGTCCTTTGGTGTTTGGTCCGTTACCCACGATAAGAATTCATAAAACGAGAACTACAATGGTCTTCAAGAACCATTGTGGATTGGTCTTCGTTCTGCCGAGATGTTTGTATTCATTGGGCAACAAACAACTCCCGGAAGATTGGTGGTCCCGGTACAGTCGTCGAGATCGACGAGGCCAAGTTTGGGAAAAGAAAATTCAACAGAGGTAGGCGAATTGAGGGTCAGTGGGTCTTTGGGGGATTCGAACGCGGCAGTAAGCGGGTATTTCTGGTACCGGTTCCACAGAGAGATGCTGATACCCTCCTAGAGGTTATCAAAGAGTGGATCCTGCCTGGCACTACTATAGTGTCTGATTGCTGGAAAGTATATAACACGTTGGGTCAGGAAGGTTTCACTCATCTCCGTGTGAATCATTCCCTGGAATACGTGAATACTGACGACCGCACAGTTCACACCCAGAACATTGAACGGACGTGGAGGGATGTTCGAGGTGGAATCCCCCGTTATGGCCGATCTGCTCCTCATTTTGTCGGTTATCTGGCGGAATTTCTTTTCAAACGAACCTTTGAAGAGGAGGTGGTTCACCACTTCTTCAAAGAAGCGGCCTCACTCTATCCACCGGAATATCCATAACATTTCTTCTTTATAAAAACGGCCCTTTTCAGGGCCAACAATTTCATTACGAAAAAGAATTTCCAGCAGACGTAGCTAGTAACGCTGTTGCCTTCTGCGTCTTTTTATCGAATTATTATTGGTTTATATCATCCTTGCGTAGATACTAAGCTAACAAGGGGAGCGGTTGGCAAGGGGGCGGCTGTCAAGAGGCGGCTGTCGAGGGGGCGATCCTCTGGTGACGCGATCCTCTGGTGACACGATCCTCTGGTTAGGTTAGGTTAGGTTAGGTTAGGTTGTGCACGTCGGAGGTATTACTAGCCATTGCCTTTTTTTGATAAATAATTATATGGGTAATCTTGTATTGTAAGATGCCACCGATGAACTACTGTTCCTAGAGTCAGTAATTTTGGAGGGAGGTGCGAACAGCTGATCATTTAGATTAAAAGTACCTTAAAACGTTGCCAGAGCTTTATTGTTTAGCTTCAACTAGTGTACCTGTATAATACTTTAGTAAGAGTAGGGCAAACAGCCAAAAATTTTGGATCATTTTTTCATGGCTACCAAGATTTAAAGATATATTGAAAAACAAGGTTGGTAAAACTGACACACGAGTTGTCAGTTTCATCAAATTCGTGGTTAGCAGGTTAGGTTTTCCGTCAGTTTTGACACAGACTGACGCCAAACCTAACCTGATAACCTTGAATTTGATGAAACTGACAACTCGTGTGTCAGTTTTACCAACCTTGTTTTCCAATATATCTTTAAATCTTGGTAGCCATGAAAAAATGATCCAAAATTTTTCTCTGTTTGCCCTACTCTTACTAAAGTATTATACAGGTACACTAGCTTCAACAGCGTTTGGCGGCAAATTATTTTTAGTTTGCTTTTAATCGTGAACAATCGTTAAACAAACGACATATCTACCTAACAGCCTTCACACCGATTTGTGGAAAAACGGTAAGTTTTTAGTGTCTTCCGACATCAGAAATAGATTTCTGAGGTCCAAAAACATATATTTACATCAACACGTTTTGAAAATAGTGATTTTTTTAGCGCTTCGGGGCTTTGTAAACTTACCAAATATAGATTAGTAAATTATTGTTGTAAAATAGAAGAAATAGCTAAAGACAATATATCGTGCTGCTCATTATTGGGTTGATTGGGTTGCTGTCCTATATTTTATATCTCATCGATGTACACAAAAGGCTCTTTCTCGTTTCTATAGGAGCTGGAGAATACTGGGGACGTTGCTGAGGTGAATTTCGATTATAATCGTTTCCACTTGTAGATGCTTCAGAAATTACATTCCTTGCATGTTTAGTTATATTATATGATGTTATAGTGTGCTATATAAGCCGTTCAGGACCTTTTTGGGACAGAGTTGGCTATGATTTTTTCTTTTCATGTTGGACTAACTGATTCGATGATGTTCTTGCCACCACATTGCCAGATCTATTATTTTAATATTCGTAAAAAAATAAATGATTTATCAAATGTGTAAAAATAATTTTAATTTCCGTCAAAGGAAAAGTCAAAATGCCCAAAATAATTTTGTTACAACAAAAAATTTCCATTAAACGATGCTAATTCCAATTTAAAAAGGACAGGCCAAATTTAAAAGAACGCGAGTCGATGTGGAAACTAGAGAATAGCCGGCAACAATGTACCTATTCAGAAAATATAACCTTAAACTAAAAACAACCTAACCTAACACAAAAAGTGTCAATTTCCATGAGGGAATTTAGTTGCAACAGAGGTTCTGCCAACAAAATTACTAGATGGTCATAGCCTCACCTGACCCAAAAAGATCGTGAACGGCTTATACATGTTTGTATTACATAATTTTGAATTGAGGCTTGAGCACGTAAATCAACCAGAAGTGGAAGTTGCCACAAATGCAACACCATGCTTTTGGCAAATTTATCAAATGCATCTTCCGAAGATGTTCTATTGGAGAGTGATGCCCATTGATGAGATATTTCTTGTAATGGTGATACAGCAGAAGTGATTGATGCCAGTTGCTTAGATTTTTCACTGTTTTTCTATCTTTTAGATGATATAAATGTTGCTGAATCTTGTCATTGAATTCTGCTGGAAGAGAATTTCTGTTTTCTTATTTGGTTCATCGATGGATATAGTGCTTGCTGCATCTGATTCAAGTAGATGTTCTACCTCATTATCGTCATTTTCACTTTCTTCCACAAAATTTGGTGTAACTATCATACTCTGAATGTAACAATATAAGCATAGCGTAAAAAACAACAACAAAGTTTAATTTTATTTAATTCCAACACCATGAACTTTTTTTTTAACAGTAGAGCTTCTAATGGAGGTAAATTTTTCAAATCATCTCTGAAGTATGCAATAGAAGAAAACCTTATTGGTTTACTAATCAATTTTGTTATTGTTGAAGATGATTAATTTCCTTTAAAACCATATTTATTGAAACCATATTTCCGAGATTGAAATTTAGAATTTTTAAAGCTTATGGCTCGGGTACCTGATAAAGTAGATAAAATTGTTTTAGCTACATATGCTCTACACAACTGGTTACATGTAACTTCTACCTTCTACCTCAGCATTCTTGCCAATTGGGTCCACTGATACTGAAACCAACGAAACAGGAACTGTAGTAGAACCTGGAGCATGGAGATAATCATCAACTTTCACAGGGTTTAGTTGATTTACCTCAACGTATTGGAAGTAACAACTATTCTAGAGATGTAGCGGGACCTATGAAAATATTTTGAAGAAGAGCGAGCTTTACCTTGGCGATATTTTTTTGTGAATCATATTTTAAGTACTATTAATATGAATAATAATGTGGTTATTTAAATTACCGTGGCTGTTGTATATTGAATAAACTTACCATATTAGATAGTTTTTCTTGTGTGTACTGCTTTTCGTCAGAAACGGTCAGCTATAGAAAACCATGGCACTCTGGGTTTATACATTTTGTCCAGCATTTTTGCACTTTATATAATTCAAGTGCATACACATTGCGAATGCATCTAATTTTTGCTTTTACAGCAGATTGATCAGATCCTGGAAGGTATTTTGCAATTATCTCTATAATTTCACCGAGAGCTCTGCCGTTTTGACTCGGTTTTTGTATTCAAATAGACTTAATACCCTACAAATACGGAAACCGTTCATATTGTTCTAAAAAGTGCATTAACTCACTTTTGAGAACCACTAGCTAAATTAGTAAGAGTACATTAATCATCAGTCTACTTCATGTTTCACATAATTATGTAACTTGCGATTGTATGAGTATGCACAAAAATTTGAAGCTCGAGCAACTTTTGGATGAATGCAGCAATAAGACCGGTGTTATAATTATTTTTAGTTTAGACGTTCATATTATTGTGCTAGCTACTTGGACCAGTACTCTGTGCATGTGGAAACCAAGCTTTAATACCTACTTTTGCACAAACAAATGTGTAACTCTCGTAACTTTAGAAATATCTTCCACCCCCTCCGCATTTTTTGTCTGACCCTGTATACTAAGTAAAATTTATTTATGAAATATTGCATTGTGAGAGTGTGCAAGTAGCTAGTTATGCCTTTGAAGCTACCTGTACTTAAATAAATAATAATGGAAAATAAAATATTACGATTAATAACTAATTTATTAAAAAATATAACAATTTACAATATTTCTTAAAATATTTGGTATAAATTTTTCAAGTTAAATTTGCTAGAAAATGCCTTAACAAATAAAAATGCCACTTCAATTAATAGATACAACAATAATTATGCTGATAAAAAGTAGTACTATTATCACCCAGTATATGCACGTCTTATCTTTTCGGTCGATAGTTGTAATTACACGAGTTTCGTTTGTTATTCTAGAATCCGTTCTATCTACGTGATCACCCAAATCATCAATGATTTCTGAAAAACAACAGCTAGAAAAGCAACAACATGTTACAAAATCTTACCATTTTGTAAGTCCACTTCGCTGCTGATAGTCTGTGCAATATTCTTTTGCCTGGATATAATTTTCGACAAATTCTCAAGCCCATGGTCTTGGTCTAAAACAGGTAACCCCTTTACAAACCCTATAAGCAATGTAGTATTCCTACCTTCCAGCATCAGCTTTTGATGTGTTCGTAATTGTTCTACTGTGTATTGGCTTGTGTCTTCCCCGGCAAGTTCATCATCATCCGAGCCCCAGCTCGACATTCCACCAGGTCCTAAGAGGTTCGACCTATCTCGAATTGCAGGTGTGTTGTGTTCATCGAATATTTTCTGCATGTGAATACCCTTGGACTGGAGAATCTCGATCTGCCTGGTCCGCCTTTCAATTTCCTCGAGGGTACTACATCAGTTAAGAAACTTACTTTTGGTACCTAACTAACACTCATTAAAGGATACATCGACCGTATACGAGCTGCCTGGTCCATCTTCTGCTTGAGCTGACTGACTTCATTGTTGTATTGCTTTAGTCGCAAGCGTATCGAAGCCGAGATCTGTGCATACTTCTCTGTTGACCTGGCTTCGCGTTGCCGCAGCGAGAGCTGCTCCATAATGTCCCGGTGGAGCTTCTCGCATGATTCATGCTCTAGCAACCTTAAAGTAGGGTTTTAGAAAATTATCAATGGAAAAAATTGTTAATTACCAAGGATCTTCCCCTAAGTTTAAGAGTGCCATGATTTGAACTCTACAAGCACATCAGAAAACAATCAGCTGTCAAAAATATAGTTAAGAAGGCTATGACATTGGATGGGACGTCAAAATCCGTGGTTTGGGGAGGGTGTTTAGAATTTGTAAAATATGGCGCCTTCTCATAGATAAGGGCGCAAAATTTTGAAAATTTGAGGGACGAGGGCACTTGAATATCGCTGTGGATTAATGAAAAACAGTAACTCGTGCGCTTTATCTAGCGCATAATTGACGGAATTGACGCTAATGGGAGGGGGCAATTTGTTATAAATAGAATTATGGTAGAAAATAGTGGCTTTAATGATCTTGCTAAAGGTCGTGATTAGATTTTTGTGTACTCCCATCGACTGCAAAATAGTTTCATCCATTGTGAATTTTGAATTAAGCGCCAAACTTCAACTGTTTACAAATTCGTGACATGATGTATTGACAGTTGCCCGCAACAAGTGCGCGTGCGCGCTGGCCGAGGCAGAGGCACAAAACATGGTAGTTGTGTGAAAAGCTCCGCTGTGAACAGTTTTTAAATCGAATTTAGCCCTATTTTGGGGTGTAAGCGGCGAAATGCTTGTGCAGTCAGGCTAATAACGAGCCCTTTCGACGCGAAGTGTGTTGGTTGTGTGGCGGGTGCAGGATTACGTTTTCGGGAATTCCAACTGGAAAATAGGTGAGTGACATATGCTAACTCCGTGGGCAAGTGGCCTTTAAAATTCGCGTTATTTCGAATTCCTGAAGGTCGCTTCTTCGGAGAAACCGTCGTCAGGCTTGGAGGCCTTGCTCGGCCGTGTTTAAGCCCCAATATGACCTAGAGATTCTGATCGTGGTTTATTTACGGTGGGAAAGCAATAACAGAATTGTGGGATGATTCACAGCATTGTGTGGATTTGTTGTTTTCGTACTATGGCCTGTGCATATCTTAGATTCTAAATTATTGCAAATGTGGCAGGAAATTGGTTTTTACCAGGCTACCTCCGCGGTTACCAGATTCAGGAAATGTAGGTGTGATATTAACTGGATGCGAAGGCATCGTCACTTAAAGGGGTTTCTCAAAAACCAGGCCCCTATGGGTGCAACAAGAGATAAAGTTCTTATCTAGAATATTAGAAAGCAGTAGGTGATTAGCACTACCATAGTGACAAGTATTACTTCGAAATAAATGTCGACTTAACAACGGGTAGGTTTTGACGTGGTCGAAAGGAAGTTTTGTGTGGTACACTCTGCTAAATTAATTACTAGAGCAATTAAATTGCTCTAAACCTACGTGAGATCTTTTGGGTAGTTGTTTACATAAACAACGTCCAGTATAATAGCCTCCCCCACATATTTTGTAATAGGTAATTGTCCGTAACGTTCAGACAAAAATTTGACCATTAGGTCAAGCAAGACCTAAATTACACGATACTACTTTAGCATAGTTTCTACCATCACACTAATTTAAGCACTTAGTTACGACCGCCACAATTAATTCAAACATTTAGCGTCTATTAAGAGTTCTAAATGTGACCAAAGCAATTATCTTTTATTGTGTTTATATTGAATAGTTAATTAGATGCAACAACTAATATGATGGTGAAGTGTTGGAGTGGTAACAGGAAGTGTTTCTTGCAGCATGACATCTTCGTCGACGGCTGCAACGGTGGCGCTGGCTGCCGCCAGCATGGTGGCCAACAGCACGGCTACGGTTTCACCCGACGGTGCAACCCCGGTGCACACTACTGCTCCCTCTGAGCCGATTTTCTTGCAGACGACGATGGCTAAAGCCATTGCTGGGACTTTTGTGTGGGCCGCCCTCTTTGTGACATGCCAGCAGGTATGTGTAGTATCCTAAATAGCATAGGATTGCATAAGTAATAAAGGAAACATTAAGCTTCCTTGTTATGTGTTTTAGTTTGTAAAAAATGTAGTAGGCTATGGTTAGTGTATCAACTGTTATAACAGTTGAATGTTAATTTTTTTTGTCGTTTTACGAAGCAGATACAAGTTTTATTTACCAAACAATTGAAAATAATAAACACTTAAACGTAAAAATAGGTGCAGGAAGATTCATTTGACCAAGAAGTATGTGATTTTGTAGGTTGTGTATCTGCAAAAAAAGTGCTGTGCTTATAGCTGGTTAGCCGTTTTAGGCTGTGGCTACAATATGTATAGGTGACCAGATCGGTACAAATGACATATGGGATATGACGACTAAAACTAACAAATTCTTTCGGTTACATTGGTCGCCCAACAAGTACAAAATAAATCACAATGTTATTAGAAATGTATCTTATTTTTATTATTTATAAGGAATATTTTTCTCATTATTTTACATACTTTGAACACATGGACATGTTTAATTGTCACATACCGATATAACAAAATAACATATTTTTTACTGTATTTTAAGTTGTTGCTTACAAATGTTAAAAGTGGCAGTTACCATACATTCAAGTAGCCAGAAAAAATGACAATATCTTTCACCCCACCATCATTATAACGTACGTGTTTTTTATGGAAACAATTCATAATTCACAGTTATACAGCGAACTAAATATGTTATTTTAACCAAAAACTACTGAAAACATACCATTTTTCGTTAAAAACCACTGACTATATGTTATTTTAATTTAAAAATTACCAAAAATCTGCCATTTTTACCTAAAACTACTATCTGTCATTTTAATAAAGAAACTACCAAAAATATGTTATTTCAACTTAAAAACTACTGACAGCGTGTAATTTTAACCTAAAAACTACAGAAAAAATCTAATTTTAACCAAAAAACTGCAGAAAACATACTATTTTTCGTTAAAAGCCACTGACTATATAGGCCATTCAGTAAACACAAAAACATTTAAATTTTCTTGAAGTTGGCATATACGTAAAATTTTTGTGTTAGGGATTCTGTATTTTGTTTTGCAAAGGTTTCCACACCTGCATAAAGGCTACTTTGAATTTATAAATGACAATTAATAAATGTCATTATTAGTAGCTTCAGCGTACTTATGCGAACGTTTTGTCCGTCCGTCCGTCCGTCTGTCTGGATCGCCTGTAACTTTCGAACGGCTACAGATATCGAAATTTTGAAAGGGGGCAAAGTTGTTGCTAAGGTCCCGAGCACCTTCATGCGCTATTTGGTTTTAGCGAAAGGTGGCGATTTTCCACTTTGCAAAATTTCCAAGCATTGTAGCACAGTGGCGGCTTGTCCACTTGGCGCCATCTACAGAAGTTCGGTGGTCACGTTTTGAACTACACATTCTGGGTGCGCTATAATACTTAATGTTTTCGCAGTGCTGAAGCTACTCTTTAGACCTGTACTTGAGCAGTTTATTGCAGTGTCAAAGTACATATTATTCTGGAAATTCTTGCCTGAACTTTTATAAAATGTAATAAAAATACTTATTAATAAATGCTACATCAATAGTATCCAACACAGTATTTGTTTAACATCCTTAAAAGTAGTTATGACAGATGCTAATTAAATGTCACACTCTTTAACCTATTTGTTTTAGTAACTTTCTGTAAGTACATTCCTAGACAAAAGATGAATTTTTGAAGTACACTCATGAAATTTTAGAAATCAAAGGCCACTTTGTGTTTTTATGTTTAGTGAACAGAGTATATGTTATTTTAATTTAAAAATTACCAAAAATCTGCCATTTGTACCTAAAACTACTATCTGTCATTTTAATAAAGAAACTACCAAAAATATGTTATTTTAACTTAAAAACTACTGACAGCGTGTAATTTTAATCTAAAAACTACAGAAAAAATCTAATTTTAGCGAAAAAACTACAGAAAACATACCATTATTCGTTAAAAGCCACTGACTATATGTTATTTTAATTTAAAAATTACCAAAAATCTGCCAGTTTTACCTAAAACTACTATCTGTCATTTTAATAAAGAAACTACCAAAAATATGTTATTTTAACTTAAAAACTACTGACAGCGTGTAATTTTAACCTAAAAACTACATAAAAAATCTAATTTTAGCGAAAAAACTACAGAAAACATACCATTATTCGTTAAAAGCCACTGACTATATGTTATTTTAATTTAAAAATTACCAAAAATCTGCCATTTTTACCTAAAACTACTGTCTGTCATTTTAATAAAGAAACTACCAAAAATATGTTATTTTAACTTAAAAACTACTGACAGCGTGTAATTTTAACCTAAAAACTACATAAAAAATTTAATTTTAGCGAAAAAACTACAGAAAACATACCATTATTCGTTAAAAGCCACTGACTATATGTTATTTTAATTTAAAAATTACCAAAAATCTGCCATTTTTACCTAAAACTACTATCTGTCATTTTAATAGAGAAACTACCAAAAATATGTTATTTTAACTTAAAAACTACTGACAGCGTGTAATTTTAACCTAAAAACTACATAAAAAATCTAATTTTAGCGAAAAAACTACAGAAAACATACCATTATTCGTTAAAAGCCACTGACTATATGTTATTTTAATTTAAAAATTACCAAAAATCTGCCATTTTTACCTAAAACTACTATCAGTCATTTTAATAGAGAAACTACCAAAAATATGTTATTTTAACTTAAAAACTACTGACAGCGTGTAATTTTAATCTAAAAACTACAGAAAAAATCTAATTTTAGCGAAAAAACTACAGAAAACATACTATTTTTCGTTAAAAGCCACTTACTATATGTTATTTTAATTTAAAAATTACCAAAAATCTGCCATTTTTACCTAAAACTACTGTCTGTTATTTTAATAAAGAAACTACCAAAAATATGTTATTTTAACTTAAAAACTACTGACAGCGTGTAATTTTAACCTAAAAACTACAGAAAAAAATCTAATTTTAACCTAAAAACTACAGAAAAAATTTAATTTTAACCTAAAAACCATTGAAAATATGCCTTTTTACCTGGAAACTACTGACTATATATTAGGGATGTCGGCGGGTACCCGGGTCGACCCGGGTAATAGTCAACCCGGGTATATTTTCAGGACCAGGGTACCCGACTAGTAAATTATGTAATCTCTAGTAAGTGAGCCTTTTTCGGAGAAGATGATACAAACTTAAAAACAGTAGGAATAAGCTCTAGAAAAACATAAGCATGCAGTAATAACCAGAATCACCCCATCCCATACTACATAATGTTTCTTGTTTCATATAATAAATCCCCTTCACGGAAATATTCAACCCGTCAATAGTACCATTAAATCGCGTCAGTACGCGATGAAGTAACGTAAACATCCTCTGTGTGATTTTGATGGGAGAGTAGGTACTATTTCAATTTAGTTCAGTTTAAAACTCGCGGCGTAACGAATGTTCCGATGTACGCTAAAATTTTTAAAATATATTTCAGGTACCCGGGGGTTTGATTTTAGACCGGGTACGACATCCCTACTATATATTATTTTAATTTAAAAACTACTGAGAGCATCTAATTTTTACCTAAAAACTACAGAAAAATCTCATTTTAACCTAAAAACCATTGAAAATATGCAATTTTACTTGGAAACTACTGACTGTATGTCATTTTAATTTAAAAACTACCAACAAGATGTCATTGTAATCTAAAAACTATTGACAATTAGCCATTTTACTGTAAAAATCATTAAAGTGGCCATTTTTATGTAAAAACTGGACAGTGTAATTGTTACCTAAAAACTATTGAAAATATGTTATTTTAACCAAAAAACTACTGAAAATATGTCATCTTAACCTAAAAAACTGCTGACAATATGGCATTTTATTCTAAAAACCACTAAAAATATACAGTTCTAACCTAAAAAAGCTATTCAAAATGACATTTTAATCTAACAAAAAACAAAACTGTTGACAATATGTCATTTTAACCTAAAAACAACTGAATATATCATTATAACCTAACAACTACTGAAAAGCTGCATTTTAACCTAAATACTGCCACAAATATGCCATTTTATCCTAAAGCTACTGATAATATGCTATTTAAACCCAAAAACTGTGAAAATATGTCATTGTAACCTAAAAACTATTAAAAATATACCATAAGAATCTAAAAGAATGACTGAACATGACATTTTAATCTAAACATTTCTCAAAATATGTAATTTTAAAATTACTGATAATGTGCCATTTTTACCTAAAAACTACTGAATATATCATATAACCTAACAACTACTGAAAAGATAACATTTTATCCTAAATAGTGCCAGAAATGTGTCATTTTTACCTAAAACTACTGATAATACGGCATTTCAGCCTAAAAACTGCTGACAGTATGTCATGTAACCTAAAAACTATTAGAAATATACCGTTCTAACCATTGACAAAATCATTTTAACCTAAAAACTACTGAAACAATATCATTTTAACGCAAAAACTGTCGACAATATGACATTTTAACCTAAATATTACTGCACTATGTCATTTTAACCTAATAACTACTGATAATGTGCCATTTTAATCGAAAAACTACTGAAAGTATGCTATTTTAATTGAAAAGCTACTGAAAATATGTTATTTTAACATAAAAACTGCTGGAAATATGCAATTGTAACCTAATCACTACTAAAAATGTGCTATTTTAATCTAAAAAGTGCTGAGAGTATAGCATTTTAAAATAAAACTACTAAAAATATGTCATTTTAATGTAACAACTATTGACAATATGTCATTTTACTGTAAAAGCTACTGAAATTATGTTATTTTAACTTAAACCTTGATAGTTTCTGATTCCTTCATCTTTGATTATGTGTTTAAATACTCCAAACGAGGTCTTCCTTTTGTGATTTTCTTTCTATGATGGTTTTTAGTAATTCCTCTTTTCATAATACATTTCATGTCGTATCATTTTGTCTCTTCTTTTTTTTACATATTTCCTTATTTTCCTTTTTTTTGCCATTAATGCTAACACTTCTTCAATGTTTTTTGTCTACATCCAGCTGGTTCTTAAAACCTTCTTGTAGCCCCTTAATTAAACGCCAACTACAACTTACATTTAAAAAAAGAAAGTTTTAGGTTGTAACTCAAAAACTATAGGCAACATATTAATTCCGATTACATTATATTAATCTGTATAAAGTGAATTAAGGATCCCTACTTTGTTTTTTGATATTTTGGAAAACGAACTGTGAAGTCAAATACATAATGTGCAAACCATTTTTCTTTAGCTCGAATAATAATGGAAATTTTCATTTAATCCCATCGAAAATGGGACAGTCTGTACATCATTTCACGTATGTATTTTTTAAAAATCCATCCAGTTAAAAGATGTAAATTTACTAAAGTTTGAAGTCGTTTTTTCCCAATACGCCAAGGAAGTTTAAGATTCTTGGTCATCTTCTTTAAATGACTTAATATGGATTTTATTGTGAATTATCTATACACAATAACTAAAAATTATGAGTTTGAAAATTGGGACCGGGATACCGAACCAAAAATAGGGATATATTATGAAAAATCGTGGCTGTATTCACTCTACTACAGTAAACAAATGTTTACTTTTATCACTTAGAAATTATTACAAATTTTAAGATTTTACCTCCTTACAACAATGAAAAATAACTTGCGTTTAAATGAGTTGTAGAAGATTTCATTTTGAACAAAGAGTTTACATGTGTACGATACTATAGTAAAAGTAATTAAACTGGTTTTAGTAACTCAAACAATTAAAAGTCAGGATTCATTTTCTTGTTTAGTTGTTTTAACGTGTCCGAAACATGTAGTAAGCACTGGGTAGTATTTCGACTGTTAACAATTGAGCGTATACTTTTGTAGTTTTAAGAAACTTCCAAAGTTTTGCTTATCTAAAAAAGTTGTAAGATAACTTTTTTTTAACCAAAAACCTTTTTACAATTGTACTACATTGCAGTAAAGCAATAAAAGTGGTAAATTTGTTGGTATTCTTACTGTAAACAATAAAATTCTGTGGTACAGATTCTCGCTTAGTTGTTTGAGCTTGTCAAAATGAAGTAGGCTGCAGCTAATATGCCAGCAATAAACATTTGCAGGTTTTACTTACTTAAAAACTAATTGAATTAAGTGTTCAGAGTGTTTTTACATAGTTACTATATTATAAAAAACATGTAAAACTAGTAGTTTTGTTATTATCTTACTGTGAACAATGAAAAACGATTAAATTTTCTCATTAACTATTGTGGCTTGTTAGAATGACAGTAGGCTATGACTAGTATCAGAACAAGAACAACTGAATATTTTCATTTAAAGTTACAATCGCAGAGTTTACCTTCATAACGCAATGATAAAATAACTGAAAAAAAGTTGTTTACATCTTCTTTACGTAGTCCGGTAATTTTGTTGGTTTTGTTACTATAAACAAACGAATATGGTGTACAATTATAGTGGACACCTCCCCATTAAATATATCAACCATTATAAGTCTAAAAATAGTCACTACTGGACTTTATGTAATATCACTAATGGCCATTTTCATTGTCATTCGTATGCACAAATTGGCTGCTAATTAGAATAGTTGTATCTCCAATTCTAGTTATTACAGACAGGAAGGTCATGGCCTATGTGGCGTGCAAACAATTACAATTGTTTCAGTTTGGTTTGGCCTGCCCAGTTTTTTTCATTTAGTTTAATCGCCTCCCATAAATCCGTCGTCGCTTATGCTGCTAGCGACACAATTAGTTGTCAAAGAAAGGGCATTTGCATAATGAGCTCGGAGGAAGTGCTGATTAGAATGGCAAACTTCCAACTTCCAGCACATATTTGGTGGCTTGGATGCTGCTTTCACTTTCCAATCTCATATCATAACTCGTTTGACCGCCTTATTTATTGCTACTGTTAGATGAGATGGAAATGTGGTAATTCCGTGATTGCGTGTGTTTGATGATTTAACTTGCTATTTCTGCGTATGATTAAATTGTTTGATTGAGATACTAGATATGTTAATTGCCCTATTTGTCATTATATCAAATCATGTGTATGATTGTGTTATCATATCTTTGAAGCCTGTATTCTTTTTTTTCCATGTACTCTTCAAATGCCAAGTTTTATTCATTTGTTTGACGTAGTTAGTCGCTAAGAAATACCGAACCTACAAATTGTATTCCTAAGAGTTACAAAATTTTGGGTTTCCAGCACAAGATTTATATCAATTAGCATTGATTAATTTTAATTTGAAATAGCACTTGTATACAAAGCAGTTTATTTGTCCGAGTTTGGACGTAGGCGTTATAGATACTACTAGCAATTTGTTCCTTAGATAAGCCAATGCAGAACTAATTTCAGGCCACATACTGCTATAAACCAACTTAATAGCACAACAAAAATATTTTTGTCCACATAGCCTGATGGCAAATAATGGAAATTTTAATTTTTTGCATATTTCCACAGCACGTTCTCTCTAAAAATATCTCGATTTCATTAAAATTCCACTCAGGCCATCTCGTGCTGAATTATTGAACGCACTGAACTTGAAACCTTGGCTCAGCTAAATATTTAATGCCCGCATCTGCCTGTGCGTACTAGTTAGGCTTGATTGATTTGATTCTGTCTTAAAGTCGCTTTTCTGCCTTCCAGATCTACCACCACCTGCGATGGTATACGAACCCCGCAGAGCAGCGCTGGATAGTTAGGATCTTGTTCATAGTTCCTATTTACGCCACCTATTCCTGGATCAGCTTGTTGTTCTTCAACTCGGAGAGCTATTATGTTTATTTTTTTACTGTACGGGACTGCTATGAAGGTGCGTTTGATTTGTGTTTTTGTACAGCTTGCAGCAGATTTACTTACTGGAAGTTTACAGACGCATCAAAGTTTTTGCAAACTTGCTATACGATTCAAGCTTTTGCTAAATTATTAATGTAGTGTTTGTGTTTTACAGTTTTGTGAGTTATCATTATCCGTATAATAATTCTATATCCACGACTTACTTGTTTAAAGAGGATGATTATTATGATAGTTTGTTCACCTTATTTTAATTTAAATAAATAATGGTAAAAACTGTAAAACTATTGCCTGTTGATTAGCAAGTGAAACACTTTTTCAGTTAAAAGCTTCGTAACAAAAATGTTTTCTAAAATATTTGCATCTTGAGAAATTATTATACCTGATCAGTGAATACCAAAAATATCCATTAACTTACCAAAAATTATCAGACTCTCAAAGTTGATCAGACATTATTACAGACATGGAAAGATCAGAGACACAAATCTTTCAAAGATCACTAGATGTTGTACGTGATTCCCAAAGTTCATCGGAGACTTGTCAAAGATCACCAGAGAGTTTTCAAAGATTAGTCTTCAAAAAGATTACCAGAGGTTTCAGAAGATACCACAGACTTTGTTAGTTTACCAGAGACTTTGTAATAATTACGAGAGACTTCTCAATGATCACTGGTCTTCACAAAGATCACCAGATATGTCAAAAGATTGCCAGAGGTTTTTGAAATTATATAGAGCTTTTACAGGTTATAAGGAATTCTTAAAATTTACCAGAGACTTCTCAAAGATTACCAGTTTTCACCAAAATTACCAGAAACTTTAAAGATTACCAAGGTCTTCACAGAGATTACCAGAGGTTTCTAAAGATGTCCAAAGATTACAAAAGATATTCTAACGTTAGCAGAGACTTCCAAGAGGTTTTCAAAGACTATCTGAGAGTTGCAAAATTTACTTAGAACTTACTCAGAATACCATAGGTTATAAAAGATACCTACATTTTACCAGATATTTTTCAACGATTACCAGATATTGTTCAAATGTTAGCGTTCACAAAGATTACTAGAAATTTCAAAAGATTAGCAGAGACATTCAAAGATTATCAGAGACTTCTAAAGGTCACCATAGATGTCCAAAGATTATAATAGATTTTTAAAGCTTATGTAGAGCTTTCAAAGATTACCAGAAGCAATTTCCGAAGTCTACCAGAGATTTCTTAAAAAATAGGTACTAGAAACTTCTCAAAGTTTACCAGAGTTTTCATAAAGATTATCTGAGATGATTAAATATTACCAGACTTTCGAAATTACCAGAGATTTTTAAAGATTACTAGACATTTACGCCATTTCAAGTAGATTACCAGAGGTTATAAGAGATTCCCAAAATTTACCAGATTTATTAAAAATTACCAGAGACTTCAAAGATTACCACATATTTCTAAAGATCACCAGAAATATTTAAAGATTATTATAGACTTTTAACAATTGCAAGAGATTTTTAAAGATTACAAGAGATTTTTAAATGTTCCGCAGATATTTGCAAGATTACATGAGGTTATAAAAGATTTCCAAAGTTCACCAGAGATTTCTTAATAATTGCCAGAGATTTCTCAAAGATTGACAGTCTTCACAAAGATTAGCAGAAATGTCAAAAGATTATTAATGATTTTCAAAGATTATTAGAGATTTCCAAAGATTATCATATATTTCCAAAGGCTACCACAGATTTTTAAAATTTATGTAGAGTTATCAACTATTACTAGAAGTTAAAGAAATTTCTAAAATTCCAAAATCTACTAGAGACTTCTTTCTTAAAAATTACCAGAGTTTTTCTGAAGATTACCAGACATTTTTAAAGCTACGTAGATTACCGTAGGTTATAAGAGATTCCCAAATTTACCAGAGACTCCTTAAAAATCACCAGATATTTTTTAAAGATTAACACAGTCTCCGCGATCATAATATCAGAGACTTCAAATATTACCAAAGCCTTGACAATGATTACCTGAGATTTCTAAAGTTTTCAAGAAGTATTTAAAGATTATTAGAGACTTTCAACAATAACTAGAGACTTTCAAAAATTATCAGAGCATTTTAAAACTCTGTAGATATTTTAAATTACCAGAGGTTATAAGTTTACCAGCGATATTTTAAAAACTATAAGAGACTTCTCAAAGATTACCATAGTCTTTACAAAGATTACCAAAAATGTCAAAATATTAGCAGAGATATTCAAAGATTAGCAGAGATTTCCAAAGATTACCATCTATTTCTAGAGTTTACCACAGATTTTTAAAATGTATGTAGAGCTTTCAAACGATTACCAGAGGCTAAAAGCAATTTCCAAAGTCTACTAGAGATTTCTTAAAAAAATACGTACTAGAAGCTTCGCAAAGATTACTAGAGTTTTCACAAAGCTCACCAGGCTCAAAAATTGTTAGAGATTTCCAAAGATTACCAGACATTTTTAAAGTTTCGTAGATTACTAAAGGTTACAAGAGATTCTCGAAACATACCATGGACATTTTAAAAATTACCAGAGACTTTTTAAAGATTGCCAATAGCGTCACGAACATTACCAGAGAGATTTCAAAGATTACCAGAAGTTTCTAAAAATTATCGGAGACTTTCAACAATTACTAGAGGTTTTCAAAGATTACCCGAGACTTTTAAATGTTTTGTAAAGATTTGAAAGATTACTAGAGGTTATAAGAGATTTCCAAAGTTTATCAGAGATATCTTTAAAATTACCAGAGACTACTCAAAGATTATACCAACAGCTTCACGAACATTACCAGAGAGATTTCAAAGATTACCAGAAGTTTCTAAAGATTATCAGAGCCTTTCAATAATTACTAGAGGTTTTCAAAGATTACCCGAGACCTTTAAATGTTTCGTGAAGATTTGAAAGATTACTAGAGGTTATAAGGGATCCAAAGTTTATCAGAGATATCTTTAAAATTACCAGAGACTTCTCAAAGATTATACCAACAGCTTCACGAACATTACCAGAGAGATTTCAAAGATTTCCAGAAGTTTCTAAAGATTATCAGAGACTTTCAACAATTACTAGAGGTTTTCAAAAATTACCTGAGACTTTTAAATGTTTCGTGAAGATTTGAAAGATTGCTAGAGGTTATAAGGGATTGCCAAAGTTTATCAGAGACATCTTGTAAATTACCAGAGACTTCTCAAAGATTACCAACAGCTTCACGAACATTACCAGAGAAATTTCAAAGATTACCAGAAGTTTCTAAAGATTATCAGAGCCTTTCAATAATTACTAGAGGTTTTCAAAGATTACCCGAGACTTTTAAATGTTTTGTAAAGATTTGAAAGATTACTAGAGGTTATAAGAGATTTCCAAAGTTTATCAGAGATATCTTTAAAATTACCAGAGACTACTCAAAGATTATACCAATAGCTTCACGAACATTACCAGAGATTTCAAAGATTACCAGAAGTTTCTAAAGATTATCAGAGCCTTTCAATAATTACTAGAGGTTTTCAAAGATTACCCGAGACCTTTAAATGTTTCGTGAAGATTTGAAAGATTACTAGAGGTTATAAGGGATCCAAAGTTTATCAGAGATATCTTTAAAATTACCAGAGACTTCTCAAAGATTATACCAACAGCTTCACGAACATTACCAGAGAGATTTCAAAGATTACCAGAAGTTTCTAAAGATTATCAGAGCCTTTCAACAATTACTAGTGGTTTTCAAAAATTACCTGAGACTTTTAAATGTTTCGTGAAACTTTGAAAGATTACTAGAGGTTATAAGGGATTGCCAAAGTTTATCAGAGACATCTTGTAAATTACCAGAGACTTCTCAAAGATTACCAACAGCTTCACGAACATTACCAGAGAAATTTCAAAGATTACCAGAAGTTTCTAAAGATTATCAGAGACAATTACTAGAGGTTTTCAAAGATTACCCGAGACTTTTAAATGTTTCGTAAAGATTTTGAAGATTACTAGAGGTTATAAGCGATTTCCAAAGTTTATCAGAGATTTCTTTAAAATTACCAGAGACTTCTCAAAGATTACCAACAGCTTCACGAACATTACCACAGAGATTTCAAAGATTACCAGAAGTTTCTTCAGATTATCAGAGACTTTCAACAATTACTAGAGGTTTTCAAAGATTACCCGAGACTTTTAAATGTTTTGTAAAGATTTGAAAGATTACTAGAGGTTATAAGAGATTTCCAAAATTTATCAGAGATTTCTTTAAAATTACCAGAGACTTCTCAAAGATTACCATAGACTTCATAAGATTACAAGAGTGAGAACTTTTTACAGTATTTTGATAAAATGACTAATCACTGAATTACAGATTAAAATATGATTTTCAGCTAATTTCTGATATTTTTGAAACCGGTGGTCATTTTTAACTTTGAAAAATGTAAAGACATTGCGCAACTGTAATCACATTAACTTTTTTCGTGTCTCTTTAAATAAGTTTTTTGTGCAATGAGAGAAATTACAACAGAAAAGTGGCTGCTGCGAGCTTAGATTTATGTATGTATGTATTATCTGTAACCGCATTTACCTTGCGGTGTCGAGGCTGGTGTTATATGCGCTGGCATCAAAGAAGTAAATTTATTTTTGTACAGACAGTGAAATATCGTTACCATTTCTTTTTAGCATTTGTGATATACAACTTCTTGTCCCTGTGCTATGAGTACTTGGGCGGTGAGGGGAACATAATGTCAGAGATACGCGGCAAACCGATCCGCTCCAGCTGCACCTACGGAACATGCTGTTTGTCTGGCAAAACCTACACCATCGGGTTTCTGCGATTTTGCAAGCAGGCCACTCTACAGTTTTGTTTTGTTAAACCCCTCATGGCTTTCATTATTATATTCTTGCAAGCCTTCGACCACTACCGCGATGGAGATTGGAGGTAAGGAAATCATGTTTATATTCAAATAAATAGTTGAATAATGTCAAGTTACAATATATTATTTTTTTTAGCCCTGACGGCGGTTACCTATACATCACAATAATATACAACATTTCCGTGTCTTTTGCCCTGTACGGTCTGTTTCTATTCTACTTTGCCACCCGTGATCTCCTCACACCTTTTGAGCCTGTTCTCAAGTTTTGCACTGTCAAATCTGTGATTTTCCTGTCATTCTGGCAAGGTACGTTGGAAATTCTCTATAGTCGCTTTGACTGATCTTGGAATTTCAGGTGTCGCTTTGGCTATTCTTGAAAAGGCAGATATTATCTCTCCCATAATTGACAGCAACGGCACTAGAACATCTGCTGGTACAGTTTCTGCCGGCTACCAGAACTTTCTGATATGTATCGAGATGTTCTGTGCGGCTGTTGCCTTACGCTATGCATTCCCACATCGTGTTTATACGCAGGGCTGCGTGACCGACTCACGCGGCCGCTCCGTTACGATGCAAAGCATTTCTAGTAGTTTAAAGGTGAGTGTGATTGGAGCTCGTGACTGTGTTTAATTTATGTTCTTGTAGGAGACCATGAATCCAAAAGATATTATGACGGATGCCATTCACAATTTCCATCCACAGTATCAACAGTATACGCAGTACAGTTCAGGTACGTTTTTATAACAGATGATAATGGAATGCACTGTTTATATGTTGCACTTTTTATATGGACTGTTTTATGATGTAGCGTTATTGATGTACATTAAAATTTGTATTTGTGGTTTAGGATGTAGTTTAGGTAGTTTTAAATTAAATTTTTTATTTAGTAAAAGTTATAGGCATCTAACCTGTTGCGTTAGTAGGATCTTGAACCAAACACTTTAATGAAATGTTACTTTAGAACATGTTACATTAAAAGAAAGATGTAACGTAAATAAGTTGACCACTTTGAGCATGTTCTGTACTTAGCCTTCAAATTAAAAACAAGGACAACTGTATAGAATGTTGTTTGTAAACAAAGATGCCATGCGTCTTGTTCTCACAATGATTTTGTCTGATTTCCTACACTTAGTATAAATGATTTAAAAGAAAAACAAACAAAAAACACCAAATGCTACAGAAGAAAAATAACGAAGTGTGAAATGAACAAATTAGAAAAGGATGAAGAAAGCAGCTATCTAAGAACAAGCAAATGAATAATATAAAAGAGTATTCTAGTAGGGAAGGTATACGGAAAACCAATCATTAGATAGATTTACTGCAGAGGAAATTGTGAAAGAATTAATGAAAATGAACGATTTCAAGGTATAAAGAAGTAATAAATTAGGAATACAGCAGGCGAAGGTGACAAGAATGAACCAAATGTAGGCAGTCAGGAGAAGGATGGGGAGCTCTAAGATGTATTTGTCAACGGTGTAAATTTATTTACGTATTTATCGTATGGCTTGTTTGGTCGAGATTCCCGGGTCTGCGACCTGAGATGTTCGCCCACCAACTCTATCATATATCATATGCTACACACAACTGTGTAAAATCCAGACTTTAAGAGAAAGGAACATACTTGTTTATTTGCTGATAAGCAATGCTTAAGCATGTATACCAAATAATAATTGCTTTGAACAACATGCCATGTTAAAACTTTTAAAGCAAACAAATTAATGTTAGAAAGTATAGACGAACATGTCTGTCATCAGTATTGCGTAAATTTATAGGAGAAAGTCAAGACGAAGGTTCAGTTAACGCTATTAGTTCAAGTGCTGGGGGTATTATTAGAGAGAATGTGACATTTATTTATAAAAAATTATACTGAAGTAATTATTATAACTGCAATTATTGACACAACGAAAAATTAGCACCTAACCAAAAAAATGGAAAAAAAAATAATAAAAGAAGCTATCATCAGTGAAGTTACATAGGAGTATATAAATATGCAGATGGTATAGATTATAAGCAGGACAAACAATCCACATTAAACAAAAATATGAGAGAAAGCAATCAAATCAAATTATGCCATTAATACCTTCATGGAAATGACGACAAACGCAATTTTTCCTCAATCTGAGGAATGAAAGCTCTTTTATTAAAGGGGGGTTTCACTGTAGTGACCAAAATCATCCTCAATTGAGATAAAGCAAAATCTAAAACGGAATGCTAACATTCATATTGTCATTTTAATAAATGTCTTCACAATTAGGAGATGATTGAAGACCTCGTGGAATAATCTTGCAATGAATACGAAGATTTTGTTATATCTAACAGAAATGTATGTGGATTTTCACTACTGAGAACATGCAGTATTGGGAAAATGAGTCTCGGCAGTGCAGTAGTGGAATACTAGACTTGTAATGGGCCACGGTTTGAATTTTTGGATAAGTGGTACTTTTTTCGCATTGCACTGGATCAGTACTGAGCCAGGTGATCATTCGATGTTGGGATACAGTAACAGTATTCTACCCGGAATGACAGGTTAACAAAATTACACACAAGCTACACAGTGAAGTTGTATGTGTGTGTCTGAACTTGGAGAGTATCATCTGTAGACTCTGCAATGAATACAGGAAACATTTTGTTATATGGCATTATAAAACTTTTTCGTATTTGTGGCAGCAATGCTGCTTTGTTTTCACCTTTGAACAGTTACAGTCATTTAGAAATTCTCAAGCAAAGTATTTTCGTTGTGAGAACAGCTATCAACATCAAGTAACTTATTCTCACTGAAAATTCACAAATTAAGTACCTATCTCGGTAGCCTTATCAATATTAAATAGACGGATAAACAATGAAATGAGAAAAGAGAAAGCAATATAAATTGTTAAGAAGGAGATAAAATAGTTGAAATAGGGATATACCTGGAATGAGAGAAAAGAGGTAAAATAAGAGTGAAGGTCCATGGAACAGCTCAAGAAAATGAAAGAGGCTAGATTATTATCGGAAATGAAGAAGACTGCTTACGAGAGGAAGACGTGAAAGAGAGGAAACTATTATCAACTGAATTGTCCAATTGGAGAATGAAACCCCAATTCATGTTTTACACTGAGATAGACGGCCTATTGGAACCCCAGGTAATCAGGGACGTTCCTATGGGTGGAATTCTTTTCTTTGTGTTGGAATTCGGCCCCTTCAAAAAAGACCCGTAATGATTTAGGTAGCTAAGCATTGGAGCACTACTAGAAGAAGAACTGAATTGCAACAGGAGATATACGTGGAATGAGAGAAAAGAGGTAAAATAAGAGTGAAGGTCCATGGAACAGCTTAAGAAAATGAAAGAGGCTAGATTATTATTGGAAATGAAGAAGACTGCTTACGAGAGGAAGACGTGGAAGAGAGGAAACTAATGTATTATCAATAGTAATATAACAAGGGCGAGACATACTTACCGATAATGTTGCACACGCCAAGGGTCGAGTGCTGGTTGCAATGAAAACTGTCCCGAGGGCTTGCCCGAGGGCAGTTTTCTAAGGGCAACCAGCACGATGACTCTTGGCACGGGCAAAATTATATGTAAGTATGTTGCCTGCGTTTATATTTTGGAGATTATTACACAAAACCCGTATACGAATTATGATTTAAAATTGATCTAATAATGCCAACAAATTCAAATTGCTTGTTTCTTGCCTTTCTATTTCTAATTATTACACCATCCACGGGGTCGATAATCATCCCTAGGGAGCTTATCGCTTGGTAATCAGCCCACGGGCGCTTATCAGCTAATCAGTTCGGGATTGGTCGATTTTCAAAAAATGCATGATTCTCATTGGATGATATCAGTCATGTGACAGTTGTGTGTAATAATCAACTGAATTGTCCAATTGGAGAATGAAACCCCAATTCATGTTTTACACTGAGATAGACGGCCTATTGGAACCCCAGGTAATCAGGGACGTTCCTATGGGTGGAATTCTTTTCTTTGCGTTGGAATTCGGTCCCTTCAAACAAGACCCGTAACGATTTAGGTAGCTAAGCATTGGAGCACTACTAGAAGAAGAACTGAATTGCAACAGGAGATATCCGTGGAATGAGAGAAAAGAGGTAAAATAAGAGTGAAGGTCCGTGGAACAGCTCAAGAAAATGAAAGAGGTTAGATTATTATCGGAAATGAAGAAGACTGCTTACGAGAGGAAGACGTGAAAGAGAGGAAACTATTATCAACTGAATTGTCCAATTGGAGAATGAAACCCCAATTCATGTTTTACACTGAGATAGACGGCCTATTGGAACCCCAGGTAATCAGGGACGTTCCTATGGGTGGAATTCGGTCCCTTCAAACAAGACCCGTAACGATTTAGGTAGCTAAGCCTTGGAGCACTACTAGAAGAAAAACTGAAGTGCAACAGGAGATATCCGTGGAATGAGAGAAAAGAGGTAAAATAAGAGTGAAGGTCCATGGAACAGCTCAAGAAAATTAAAGAGGCTAGATTATTATCGGAAATGAAGAAGACTGCGTACGAGAGGAAGACGTGGAAGAGAGGAAACTAATGTATTACAACTGAATTGTCCAATTGGAGAATGAAACCCCAATTCATGTTTTACACTGAGATAGGCGGCCTATTGGAACCCCAGGTAATCAGGGACGTTCCTATGGGTGGAATTCTTTTCTTTGTGTTGGAATTCGGCCCCTTCAAACAAGACCCGTAACGATTTAGGTAGCTCAGCATTGGAGCACTACTAGAAGAAGAACTGAATTGCAACAGGAGATATACGTGGAATGAGAGAAAAGAGGTAAAATAAGAGTGAAGGTCCATGGAACAGCTCATGAAAATGAATTTGTTTTATGTTCTCTTAATAAAATACCCAATATTCGCCGTTTGATAGCTTTTTGGTTCACCCTCAATTTTTCTATTATTGCCTTCTTGAACACCCACGTTTCTGCTTCATACGTTGTTACTAGTAGCATGCACTGAATGTGTAATTTTGCTTTGAGCTGGAGTAGTATGTCCATTATGAAGATATCTTTTAGTTTGCTCTATGCTGCCCATGTCAATCTAATTCGGTGTTTAATTTCTGTTTCTTGGTAATGGTACTTTTAAACAGCTCTTACAGTGGGCACCATAACTGAAATGCCAATTTTTATTTGGCTCTACTGTACTATTAATTTATATTGCCCTGGGTTCGCTGGTTCAAACAGTTACAGAGGTATAACACTATTAACATCGTTAGTGCGGCTAAGGGAAAGCTAATATTGTTTTGGAGTTGCTCGTTGTTACCTAGAATGCTGAAATAATGCATGCAAACACTGCCAGCAATAAAAACTCAACAGTTTACATAAAAAGATATATAATCTGTAAGAAAAACACAAATACAAGAGAATACAGGTACATAAAACAACAAGAATGAACGACGTCCAAACATACAGTGAAGCTTCTACTCGCATATTACATGAAAATATATATAAAAATACACAATAAAAAGGCTGTATGCTACATGCATGAAAGCACCTTAAATTCTGCGCACAAATGAACTCAGTGAAGTTGTCTATTCTTGAAACACGCTGGTCGCTGGAAATGCGGCCTGGGTATGTTTAATTCTAGTTGCGCCGTGAGCTAGCAGATGATGCAATAACGTCATACTGGTTGCGTGTAATTGCCCGTTGTCTTAGGCAAGAAAACAATGGCCAACGACATCGCAATCATTCATTGACACAATTGGCAAAAATGTAGAACCGCTTCCTCACTTCATATTGCCGTTTTAACTAGCAGCCAATCTTGCAGTTGGTTGCTCCTTGGTGCTTTCGTTATTAGGCAGGAATGATGCCTCTGTGGTGTTTGGCAATGGCCCCCTTCGATGGAAAATGTAGCAAACCTTCGGTGATGATGCATAATTGGTTTGATGCCTTCGTCTTCTCTATTCCCACTCAGGAACCTGGCTTTGTGTCGGCGGCTGTAACTTCATGTTGTACTGTTGTCGGTCTTCTGAATACTTTGATTCCTGTCTTGTACTGAGGACTGAGGGCCGTTTCTTTGTTTGCATTTTCATATTGGGGGTATATTAGCCATAATTTTTCACGGCGGGATGGAAGATGGTTAGGAGGGGTAAGGATGATAGGTAATTGGAAAGGGTATGAAGGATAAGGTAAAATTAAGGTTTGGACACGCTTGCCCTCGGTATTAGGAGGTGAGAGAAATCAAGAGCTTGCAAGGGCAATGCTGCCAGCTCTGAGATAGGTCTGTTCTCTACTGGGATCACAAAGAATTATCTACTGCTACCCATCTAAAATTACCATTAAATTATGGATTTAAAGGTTTAACCCTCCAGTACCCGTTCAAAATTGTAAGACATCAGTACCCGCACCGGTCTCGCAGACCGACACCCTCTGCCACCTCCATAAAAATAATGAGATATCTTATGGCATTAGTTTCTTGTTCACTAACGTCTTCATAATCAGATATTTCATGTTCAGTGTCACTGTTCATTTCCCTAGTTTTTAATAAATTATCTTCGTCAGACGATGGCAGATCATCATAAAACGCTTTGTCGACATCCTCCTCCGCTATTATATCTCGCATCGTCTGTTCTAGTCGCGCCTGTTCTTTCTCATAAAATCTGCCATGACTATAATAACGTTTTAGTATAACAGTGTTACTAAAAATGCAGAAAATACTTCCTTCTTCTCACATTAGTCGTATATCAAAGGTAAAAATAAAAACAACTCGGGTACCCGCTTCGGTCTCTGAAACCGAAATTATAAATAACTTTTAAACCACTGCACGCACGAACTCAAAACTGCATACGGATCTTCAATGGCAATATATAGGAAGGTAGTAAAATGGGCGGTAAACTAACGCTAGAACATTAAGTAATATACTGCATCATGTGTTTGCTCGGTCCCACAGACCGTAAACGGGTACTGAAGGGTTAAAGGGAATTTGGCTTTCGTAGCTTTATTTAATCTTGTCCTTCTAAATAGCATTTTATGTGTAAAAGAATGTCCGCGATACTTCTTGAATTTATGCAAGCCTTTGATTTGCTTAGTTCTGGGAATTACATCTTGCACTCTTTCAGTTCGCACCTCGGAACATAAATTGTATAATGTTACATAACCAGGTTGTTTTGCTGAAGGGGTTTACACTTGATGAAAGGAAAGGAAGGATTTTGATTTAATATGTGACTGGAGTAGCCAGGCCTAACTACCCCTTAGACATTTGTAGCCTGCGTCGATATCAAGTGAACATACTTCAGAGTTTAGAAGTATATTGAAAATTATTAAACAAATCTGACCTAGTGAGTACTAAAATTGCGGCAGTTTTCATAAAGTTTTCTTATCGTAACGTAATTTGAGCCAGTAAGCTGACGTTAGCCGAATGTGATAGACACATATTGTAATCAACACATGCCGTGATCTAGTTTTTAAAGTCTATTTCCGCGTTGGCACTATTTCACTTAATTCCATAAATTGTCTTGCCCCATGATCAAACATAAGTTTGAGCAAAGAGGGTCAATCCGATCTAGGAAAATTTACCATTTACCGAAAGCAATTCTCCAAAGGAACAACGGCTTTTTAGAAAGATACTAAGACTTTCTGTGAATTTTCTGAAACCCAGATCAATTATAGTCGCATACATCAGGGCTGTCCAACTTCAACGGCCCCAAGGGCCACTGTAAAAAATTTGAAGGTTGTGAGGGCCGCATGAGTGATTTGTAATAAATATAAAACGTGTATATTTCAATACTAATTTTAATTTATTCAAGAAGCTTAGGTTACATTACAGAAAGCATTGAAACATAAAAGAGATATACAGGGTGTTCCCTGAGGTAACTGACAAACTTACACCGTATGTTCTAGAAGTCATTCTAAACAAAAAATCCATATTCACTTTAGGTTAATTCCTTTCCGTTCTTAAGATACCGACAAAGGAAACAAATTACGTCAATTAATGTAAATTTACGTATAGAGATGTGACGTTTCACCCCCTTACTAAGGGCGTCAAAGATTTACCCGTCGGCTGCAACCCAATGCACCGGCGAGTGTTGCGGGTCCCTATTGGTAGTCCGCCGGTACGCACGCCGATTCTTCGGGAAATGGGCTGAGTAGGTCTTTTGTTTCTGCAAACTTGACCTTCCACTCACCAGTGATTTTAAGCTGTAATTTTCCGGTAAATTTAGCGATTTTAAGGGTTACCTGGGGCGGGCGTTAGTGCCTAAATCCTGGTGGTTGTTGATACCTTACGACGGCTAGGCGTCGTTCTTGGAGCGAACGCGGAGTCAAATCCTGCAGATCGAATTTTTTCGCCTTGAGCCGGAAAAATGATGGTGACATTCCCCCGGTAGAGAATTTGCGGGCTGCGGAATCGAACGTCGAAGTCCAGAAATTCGCCTTTTAATGACCAAAGAAGGGCCCTGCAGGTGAGTTTATGAAGGGCGGCTACAGGACTCTAGCCGCTCACAAGAGGGGTAGAGGCTGCGATTGCTATAGGTTACAGGTTTAAATATTAGTAAAATGAGGTTATGAGGAGTATTTCACCTCTCAGGGCGCCGGGATTTGCGTTTAAAAATTAGGCGGTTGGAAATGGCTTTTAAGCAGTTAGCCCTGCAAGACAGTACAGCGTATTAAGACAGGGTTAAAGCCTCAGGGATTCTATTTTCCAAGAAAGTTTAACAATCAAGGTAAAATCGAACTCTAGCGGTCTTGCTCTTGCGGAAAATTTGAACTTCTTGGGCTGACAGTACAACATGTCATATCCCGTGAAGCCTGGTCTGGTAAAAGTTGGAGGCCTACTCCGTTAGACAGTTCAGCGTGTCAGACCGGAGGGCCCAGGTGGAAAAGGAGAGGACAGGATCAGGATTGGTGGACTCAAGGGGAATTCGATCCGCGGGCCGCAAAAATATCCTGGCGGGCCACATGTTGGACAGCCCTGACATACATCATGTATACGGAACCACATCGCTGGGGCAGTGGGTAGAGTACTAGGCTAGCAATAGGCCATCAATGGATAGGCAAACTACTGTATCGGTATTGAACCGGTTGATCATTCTATCTCTGACCTAGAATAACAAGACCGTACACAAACATACACATATGACTTGAAGACATCAGGGTCCACCTTGAGGTTAATGCATGCAATTTTGGTTCACTCTCCACCACATTGATAAATTCCAATGTGAAACTTCTGTCAAGTTAAGTAAAACGGATGAATATTAATTTGGGGTAAATTTTCAATTTTTGCAACCCCAAATTGACGAGCATTCTCCATTACACGCTTCATTTGTTATGATATCAGTTTAGCTCAACCTAACCTATCCTACTAAAACAAAAGTGCATATAACAAATGCACGAAGAAACAAAAGAAATTGATTAATAATAACAATTACGCTCTTTTGACTAAGTCCATGTATATTGCTGCTTGCCATTTATATGTAATAGAACGGTACTGGTATATTTTGAAAAACACTACGCAAGATGTGTTCAGGAACATTCTATAAATATTAAGGTCTTGAAAATGGCTTGTCAAGATGCCAATCTGTCAAGTCTTCTCAGTTTTGAATTGAATGAAAAACAAATATCTTAACTATCTATAAACCAATAGAAAGATTTAATATAAAAATGTTTTTTGTAATAATTATGTACGTATGATACTACTTTCGATTGTCGTTTTCAGTTAAATTGACAGATTAAAAATCAGACAAGTCAGGCTATCTATGTTTATTCGCAACCATATATGTAATAAGATCATTACTGACTTTTAAAAAGTTGGAAAATGAGCTATTCCCAACTTGTAACTTTCCAACCGGTCGGAAAAGTGATTGCCGGTTGGAAATGAATCCATTCCCGACCGCTGTGTAGGTAGGGACAATGGAAATCTCGTTGATCCATTCATGCGCGATCCATTACCGACCGCTGAGTAGGTAGGGACACTGGGAATCTCGTCGATCCATTCATGCGCGTCACAACCTGTCGTATCATAATATAATAATTTTTCCAATTATTGTTTAGAATAAAGTGGTTGCGAATAAAATGGTATACATACCACGGTGAAATTTTCATTCCTGTGAAACACTTTCCGCCTCGGTATGTAATATACTATTTCAATATAGTTTTATGCACAATATTTTTCTCCTTGATTGATACCACTGCATGCTTTTATGTATTTAAATGGTCGGTAGCAATGTGCATAAACAAGTTTTCAAATATAAATTGATATATGTTCAGTCTTGAAATTCCTTACTTAGTATAACTACAAAATGATGATTGAACTACTTACAATTAGAGCTATATCATAAAACAGTCTGTTTAATAATGATATTTTTGCATTCTCGTGCTGCATGTAATTGTAAGCTTTTTGCAGACGTAACGTCGACTCTTCCATATGAGAAGTTGTGATGCGGCTAGTGCCTCCTAGCATGCTTTGCATGCACCTGCTGTGGGTGGTGGCTGTTTGCACCACTTGAGTTAATTTGCATTTATAGTACGATCGATGCAATATTTAAAGTTGTGTTATTTATTGGGTCTTTGCTGTCTAATTAACAGTTTCGTTTTTCCTGTTACGTTAGGTGACTTACAGTTGTATTTTTTGACCTGCCAGGTTGTATATTGATTGACTATGAGCGAAATCAAAAGCTTTGTATTGTAAATTGTTGTTCCTACGTGAGTTTCGTTAGAATTGGCACTAAAAATAAAAGATACAAATTTAATACTAGCATTTACAAATCTATCGATTAAGAAGGACATGTGCAACCTCAATCAAATAGAAGGAGACAGCGCTAACAAGGATCCGTTTGCTTGAGGTTGTTTAACAAGTTTGAAACTATTGTACCTCAAAGTATCGCATTTCAATATTGTATATAGAGCACCTTAGATTTAAAATAGTGGCTTTAATTTAAAGTTTTGTATTATTTAAAGTGTACTTAATTTTTCTTAATAAATGGCTTGGTGTGAATGTTGGCGTTCATATTAGTTGCATTTTAACTGCATGTCCACATCTTCTCGCCGGCGCATTATGCTATCTGTGTGTTCAGGTGGAAAGAACGGGCGAGGCATGCGGATCTCATCGTACGACCCCGACGACCCCATGAGCCCCAGCGGCGGCACGGTGCCTCAGTCGTACAACAGCTTAGAAAACGTCTCTAGATCTCAAAATGCGGGCCAGCGGGTGTCCACAATTTCACAAAACTACACCGAAAAAACTATGCTTCTCAGCTCAGATGACGAGAATTAACGAGGACTTTTTTTTAGTAAATGCTGTTAGACTATGATTTTGCTATTTATTTTCGTCTCGTAACGACTTTGAGTGGACGGATACTTGCAGGATGTCCTCCAGTGGGTTAGTGGTTTTACAGTTGTGTTGGTTAGTTTGAGAAGGTAGTATATTTTTATACTGTTTAGTTAAGTTCGTAGTTGGGTTTGATTCTGCCGGTCCAGGAGGTTTTTCGGCGAGAGGCCAGTTTAGTGCAAGCCATTTTGCTGCTTCAGCGCGAATCTCTTCAACAGGATATGATTTTGTTCATAGTTTGAATAGAAAGACTTACTTAACAGGGTTTGTTCGCAAAAACATTGTTGGAATTCTGTCATCAGCAAAAAGCAAGTATACAAGCTACAACGCTTTATATTTTATAAATCGAATCATGCTACTCGTACCTAATAGTAATGGTTTTGTCCCCAAAAATGGCTTGCACTAAAGTGGCCATGCCAAAATGTCCCATTCCGCGATTCCGCTACATATACATCACAGCGTATTATTCTTCGAGTAACTGTACTTAACGTTAAGTGTTGTTAAGTGGTTCATTAGCACTGACATTTTTGTTTAATTTTCAACGATAATTGTCGCTAATTGTTCAGCTAATCATTAACAAAATCACACAGGATTAACTAATCCAGAAAAGATTAATAGAACACTATTTTTATGATAATCAAAGAATTGTATATAATATGGTGATTATAATCGTGCAATGTTAAGCGTAGCCTTAATTTATTTATTAATGATTTATGAGGCACGGATGTCGTCCGTGCAGAGAACTGTGGCACCTCTGTCCAAGAGCTCTTCCTTATGACAGAATTAATCTCTTATGGAGAGGAGGATCAGGAACTTTTATTCCTGTAAATCATGTAACATTCGTATTAATATGTATGTTTAAAGTTCAACTCTTAAATCTTCCTTTTGTTTAAGCGCATACCAAAAATATTTTAAATTATAGTTATGTTTAAAATGTTTATTTTAATATTGTTAAACTTCAATCATAATAAAGTAATTATAATTGGAATACCTTGTATATTTGTCTTGTTCTTACTTCTATAGTAGGTAAAGTTGAACTTCACATAAATTTATCTCTTGGAAAGCTACAACTCACTGCAGAAGTTTTCATTGTGTTGTATAGTAGTTTCTGCTAGACTCTAAGCTGCAAAAAGAACAAGTAGGTTTTAGGTGACACCGCTCATGCATCACACAAATAAACAATCATGTGGTGTGCAGGGAGATAGTCTGAGCTCTATGGACAAAATCTTGAAAATGTGCAAGGAAAACATACCCAAAATAACAGCTGGGTATATATAGCTCTGCCCAATTCAACTACAGAGCCTGCTATATGCAGATGATATAATAATTATGGGAGACAGCCGAAGGAATATATAAAAGACACTAAATCAGTGGGACAAGACAATAACAAAAATGGGTATGGAAATAAACAAAGGAAAAACAAAAGTTATGATAATAAATGGAAAACTGGCCAACAAAATATCAAATGTGAAGAGGAACTAGAACAAGTTTCTACAATCGATTATTTGGGAACAAAAATAAGCGAAATTGGAAATACAAACACAGAGATCCCAAGGAAAGCTACACAAGTATTTTATCAAATTAACAAAACAATATTAGGAAAGATGAAAATTAGTACCAAAACCAAAACAACGATCTACAACATAGTAGCAGTACCTGTTATGACATGGAAGCGAGACTTGGCTAATGATAACACAACATAAAAGTAACATAATCACAGTAGAAATGAAGTTCCTCAGAAAAATAACAGGGAAAACAAAAAGAGACAGATATAGAAATGAAGACATAAGAAAAAGCACACAACCAAAGGCAATTACTTAAATAATAGAATAAAAACAACTGAAATGGTTCAGACACGTCCATAGAGTGCAGAAAGAGGCACTAACCAGGAAAGTAGCAGAATCCAAAAGACAGGGGAAGCGAAGGGTAGGAAGACCAAGCAAGAATATGGAACTAAGAATAGAAGAATTGGCAAAGAAGAGGCGGAAAACAGTCAACTAAAGCAAATGGCAAAAGATAGGAAAAGGTGGAGGACATGGGTAGACACTCCACTACAGCCGACGCCGTAAGGCATAAGGCAATAGACAAGGAAGAAAGAAGAAGAAGTGAATGGTGTTCTCCACTCTACCTACTCTGTCGATTTTAAAACAGCGTTTGACAGTATCTGGAATGAGTCAATCTGGAAGGCCCTCTATGAAAAAATAAACCTTGTAAAAGAACTATACACTGGCTTAACATCCAAAATCTCACACAAGGGCTAAGCAAGCAAACCAATATCCATAAAGATCAGGGTTAAATAAGGGTGTGCCTTTTCACCATTACTGTTTAAAGTAGTTCTTGATACAGTGACAACCAAAGTAAATGATGTAAAACGTGGCATAGGATGGAATTTACAGGAAATACTTGAAGACCTAGACTATGTACACATTTGTTTGATGGCACATACATACCAACACTAAACTGAAACATCTATCAGAAGAGGCAGCTAAAGTTGGCCTACAAGAAAGCCAAAGAGATGTACATCAATCCACCAAAAGACTTCTATGGGCCTGGATAGTATTATAACTAAAGATGGAGGCTCATCCTTGAATATGAAAAGCAGCATAGCAAAAACAAGAGGAGCGTTCAGTATCTTCAATAAGATATAGAACTCAACACAAAACTGCCCCTGTTCGATACCAACGTGAAGTCCTCCATGGTTGTGAGAGCTGGAAAGTAACCAAAGAAATATTCCACAGCACAGTTCTTCTAAACAGGTGTCTGAGAAGAATATTACAAATATACTGGCCTGACACAATTTGCAACACTGAGTTATGGACACACACAGCGGAGATTTGTAGATAGTATCTCAAGAAAAGCATTAGATTGGAACCTGTAAGGGAGTAGAGTGAGGGGAGGCCAACAATAACCTCAAAACAATTTCTATTAAAAGAAACAGAGACCATGGGAGTTTTCTGGGGGGAAGGAAAAGCATTAGACACCAAGAGGACCCGATGGCAACATGTTGTGGTAGCCCTATGATTTCTAGAGGAGTACGAGGAACTTATACTGAGTGTAAAAAAATGCACTATCTTGAAGGTGAGAGAGAACTGGTTAAAGAAATGATTTTTTTTATTCTGAACATTTTGAAATTTCATTAAAAACCCTTTTAACAACCCAGACGAGCCGACTTTAGGAAAGATATAATTGCTAAGGAAAATTCCTTAGCTGTGCCGAGTTTTCAAAGTGAAATTTATTTATTTATTTATTTAATTTGCACTCAGCCAACAGCCGTTAGGCCAATTATAGGCGTCGCTGTGCAGTTATGAGGACTTCCAACCCCTCTAACGACTGTCATGATGTTGTATGACCGCCGGGACCAACTTTTTTCCGTGGCAGCCGTATCACGAGGCGCCGAGAGATGCAGCCGTGGAACTCCCATCCAAGTTCTGACCAGAGACAGCGTTGCTTAACTCTGCTGATCGAACGTGGACGCTTGTTCAAGCTACACCACTCGGGACCCCAGAAATAAGTGCTCCGAGAACAAACCCAATTTTCTGGGCTTTTTCGAGCAAACTATTTCGCCAATTTTGTAAGGAGAAAGTGGCAGAGCACGGGTGAAAAGCAGAGATATAGAACAATAGGGTAGACAATAAGGTTAGTCTAGTATTTAAGGAAATTTCATTGTAACCTCAAATTGCGAGCGCGTGATAAGAAATAAATTAATAAACAACTACAACAAACGCACGCTGCGCGAATCAAGCTAGGCAACACATCGTACAGACAACAGTACCGCTGGTGGCATACATAACAGAGTAACCGCATTATAAGCAAGATTTAAACGTATAAGCAAGCAACGCATTTCGGATTCAGATAAACACGCGACGAGAAGAGTACGAGATAAATATAAGTAGTCAATTAAGGAGAGTAGAACGACCTTCGAAGAGTCGATCCGGGTCGAGCTCTTAGCACCGAACGAAACGCTGATAACCCGCCAAGTGCCAGCACGCGCAAATAAATAAATAAACAGAACAGGGCCGTACTAAGGACGCTTAACGAAGGATTGGAATTAGGAAAAAGAAGAGAACACGAATATGACGGATAGTGATTATTCAGCAGACGAACAAGCAAGGAAAAGAAGAATGAAAGTAAATGATTACGAGGAAACCTTCGCAAGAAGCAGGAAAGTATCAAGATCCCCAGTGAAATCAGGGAATTCAAGCGAAGAAAAATTGGATAGGATGCTGAAGATGATGGAGGAGATGAAAACTAGCTTAACGAATGAAATACAACAAGTCAGACAAGATCAAAGAGTATACGCAAACGAGATGAAACAACTAAAAGCGGAAAATGATAATCTGAGATTGGAAAACAAACCGATAAAGGAAGAAATACTAAAAATCAGAAACACGGTAGAACGCATCGATAAAGATAAAAGAAAGAACAACATCGTCGTAACCGGACTGGAACTAAATATTGAGGATCCGATAGCTCTGAAAGATAAGATAGAGAACTTCATAAATGTACAACTACAAACGATGGTAAAGATAAAAGAAGTACATAAACTGGGAGAGAAAGCACACCTTATCGAATTAGGAAACGAGCAAGACAAAACAATAATCATGAAAAGCAAACACAAGCTGAAGGCCCTAAAAGATGCTAGAATCTACATAAACTAGGACTTAACAGTACATGAGAGACAAATACAATAGCAAATAAGAAAAATGGCAAATTATTCCAAGAATCAAGGAAAATCAGTCAAAATAGGTTATAGTAAAATCGTGATGGAACAGAGTGGAGATAGGACAAGCTGAAGGGGAAAATGGCACCATCAAAAAACTAGAAAGCGAACGAAACAGGACAGATAGAAAGGACAATGACCCGGCGAAGATAAAGGCTATGACAAACGGTAGGAAGAAAGAAACAGAAGCAAACATAAGCAAAAGCACTAATCAAGATAAACAGGGCAAACATTTTAATAACAACAAAAGTAAAGTTAAAGGATGGAGGATAGCAACTTGGAATGTTAGAGGTTTAAACGGAAAAGAGGAAGAGGTAATGCAAGAAATGGAGGATATAAATATAAAAATATTGGCCCTCACAGAAACCAAGAAAAAAGGGAACAAAGAAATCGAAACTGAGAAGGGACACATAATGATACACAGTGGTGTAAGGCTAGAGGACAGAGCACAAGCAGGAGTAGGCTGTATTGTTGAGAAGGCAAGTAGGAGATACCTAAAAACACGGGATTGTATATCAGAAAGAATCTTAAAACTAGAATTTGAGGTGGAACACGATAAGAAAACCAATATACTAATAATATACGGACCAGATGAAAACGAAAAAACAAGAAATTAAGGACAAGTTTTGGACAACGATTGACAATGTAACGGAAAACAACATCGGAAAAACTATAATCCTGGGTGACCTAAATGGTAGAGTGGCCAAAAGAGACCACGAATCGGGTGAAGTGATTGGTACACATGGCGAAGATACTAGAAATTAGAACGGAAGGAGAATAATAGATTACTGCATCCAGAACAACATGATCGTAACAAATTCTTTCTTCAAACACAGAGACACACACAAATACACACGGGCAGTTGAAAGCAGAAAAGAAAAGTCCATTATAGACTATATATTAATAAACAGGGAGTACAGAAAAGACATACAAAATGTGAGAGTCAGAAGAGGAGCCGAAATCAACAGCGATCACTACCTACTAACTGCAGAAACACGTATAGGAAAGAATATGCAAGATCATTTAACCAAAGAAGACATGAAAGAGCAGATACGAAGGATCCCCATTACGGAAACCATAAAATACCACAAGTTGACAGATGAACAACCAGCAGATCTATATACCCAAAAAATGGAGGAAATGATTAATAGAAGAAGAACAGACGAAATGGACTTGGAACAGTTGTGGAATCACTTAAAATTAACAGCAATTGAAGCGGCAAAACAGACATGCGGAGTAAAGAGGATAAATAAAAACAGGAGAGAAACATCATGGTGGAACGAAGACATAAAAAACGAGATCAAATTAAAAAAGCAGAAATGGAAACGGTATTTGTCAGAGAGAACAAACGTGAGATATATAGAATACAAAGAACAAAGAAACAAAGTGAAGGAACAAATAAAAATTGCAAAAGAGAAATCATGGGAAAACTTCGGAATGAAAATGGAGAACGAATACTGCGCGAACCAGAAACTGTTCTATAAAATACTGAAAAATTTAAGAACTGAAAACCAAAAACAAAAACCCAGACAAATGAATAATAAGGAGGGGGAAATAATAACGGAGGAAGAAAAAATTATACAAAACTGGAAACAATACTTCCAAGAGCTACTATACCCAGGAGAGGAAGAGGATAGCCATAAGCACCAACCCGAACAAATACCACAATGTATAAAACCCAAAGAAGAAATAGAAGAACGAGAAGTAGTAAGTGCCATAAAGATGTTGAAAAAGGGTAAAGCAGCAGGGCATGATCAAATATCACCAGAAATGCTCATAAACCTAGGAAAGAAAAGCTTAAAGATTCTCACAAAAATATGTAACAAAACATGGGATCAGGGAGTAACACCTAAAGATTGGGAACTAGGGATAATACTGCCAATATACAAGAAGGGAGACAAGAAAGACTGCAACAATTATAGAGGTATAACACTCCTAAGCCTAGTATCCAAGGTATACGAAAGAATCCTAGAAAGAATATTAAAGGAAGTGATCGAACCACAGCTGGAGGAAGAGCAAAGTGGATTTAGGAAAGGGAGGAGCATCCAAGACTGTTTAAACTTGGTTTAAACACACATAAATTTTAATAACAAAATTTACGAAACCAGTCAGAAGTTCTAAATGTAATTCTGATTTCATAAACAAACAGTTTTAACCTCCAGTTTTACTTCATAATTTCGCAAGTTTATACTTAATTTATATCTGTTTTAATCTTCAATTAAAACAGGCATAAATTCAGTTCCCAGTTACGAAATCTTAACAAACGAATATTGTTTCACCAACATTGAGTAAAAATGCATCTCGGCATTTCGCTTAATAAGCGACCTACAAAGCCAAGTTCAACGCTTCAGTCTGCAAACCCATGCGGAAATATAAAAGCTTATCATGCTGAGTTGCGGTCTTCGGACCTTTAAACGCATTCTATTACACTACACTATTATGAACTTTGATATTGTTACTTCCTTAAGCGTTTTCGTTTTATATAAATACAAGTTTATTTTTATAATAAAACAATCTGCATTTAATGTTTGATTCATTCACTACCCCTTCTAAGCCATAATATTTATGGGGCATGAGGCTGTGTCCCAGGGGTATGTTATTGTCGTCCCTTTAAGTGCCATTGACCAAGCTGGCTTAAAGCGTAAATGCAGTCTCATTTACGCGCTTAAAATTAGGGATAGAATCAGCGCAAAGTAACGGAATCCTGAATCAGCCTCTCAGGCATTTCTGTTCATGGTCCTTCGAGCCGGATCTGTCTCCAACTAACGAAAAAACACATCCCGAGAAGAACACAACATCTGCCAACCACCCAGTTCCCAGAAAATGGCCAACAACACGGAGGAATTCAACAACTTAGCTATCGCCCAAGAAGAGCTCGCGCAGAAGATAAAGCAAATATTATCCAACAGCAAAAAGGACCCTGCCAGCCGAAAAAATGAAGCCTACATCGCCAGTCGCAACAAAACGCTGGACGAACTTTGGAACACTGCAACTAAAAATCATGCAGAAATAGGGCAGCTAAGTATTCCAACTCATAATTATTTTAAAACAGGGTATTACGACCAAATTAAAGCCATATACGGCGAAGCAAAAAGTTACTTGCAGAGCTGTTCAAAATCAACGGAAATTTCCAACCCCTCCGTAAGCAGAACTCAAGAGGAAATGGTGGCCAACCCCGAGCAAAAGGTTCGTATCCGAAAACTGCAGATTCGGATTCAGAATTTTAAGCAAGCGATGGACGACGCCGAACTAACACAAGAATTAGGGAGGCCCGCCATCACGACAAGGGAATTAAGAGAAAAATGGGATCGTGTGGTCGAGATGGACGAAGAAGTTATGTCAAACGACATGGCTTCAGAACAAATGCACTTCAGTTCTGAATATACTACGTTGGAAGACAGGTATAGAAATTTAATTATTTCATTGCAAGCGCCAACAAGGAACGAGCAAGCAGCAGCCATCTCGCTTCCTCAAGTTAAAATTCCCATATACGAGGGAAATTATGAGGAATGGGCCACTTTCAAGGACCTGTTCACCAAATTAGTAGATGACAACCAGAATATGGACGATGTCATCAAGATGCAATATTTAAAGACGCATGTTAAGGGAGAGCCAAGCCGACTGATCCAGCATCTAGCTGTTACCCAAGCAAACTACAACACCGCCTGGAATCTGCTGCAACAAAGGTATCAAAATAACCGCCTTATTTTAACTAAATTGCTAGATACCATATTCGATCTGCCGGTCCTCTCCAAAGAGTCAGCCCAAGGGTTAAAAAGATTGCACGACTCCATCAAGGAATGTGTGGAGGCAATCAAAAATTTAGGCATCTCCACGGACAGTTGGGGTCCGTGGATTAACAGAGCTATCGCTCGAAAATGGGATCCTGAAACCAACAAATTATATGAACAGTCGCTTCAATGTCCAAATGAAGTCCAGGATCACCAAAATTTAATGGCTTTCCTGCAAGTGCGGTTCCAATCCCTAGAATCCATAGATGGAGCTCGAAAGCCCACGCAGGAAAGACCACAGAAGAATTACGCTTCCGCATCCCTAAATTGCAAGCTGTGCCATGGAGATCATTACATCGACAACTGTAGTCAATTCCAGAGGCTACCTACCCATGAAAAACTAGAAGCAGTAAAAACCAATCGATTGTGCTATCGATGCTTGCGGCACGATTCAAATCAAGGCCGCTCCCTGCCCAAAGGATGAGAACGTCAGCTCATGCAGCAGCTATGAAGACTTCCAACGCTTCAGAAAAGAAGCCGAAGTCGGACATCATCACCGCCAATTTAGGCGCACAGGAGAGCCAAGTTCTACTTGCCACAGCAATGGTTCAAGTAAAGGCAGCATCCGGGATGACTCATCTACTACGAGTATTAATAGATCCCGGGTCTCAGGGGTCGTTTATCACGGAAGCATCAGCCGAATTATTGGGGTTACCCAGGACCAGTTCGAGCTGAAATCACAGGAATCGGGAACAGCGAGCCAAAAATTGCCAAATGGAAAATCCCAGGTTTGATCACACCTAGATTTTCAAGTAACTTTTCCCTACCTGTCAATTTATTAATACTTCCTAAACTTACCAAAGTCATGCCTTCATCCCCCATCCCAAACATAAATATCAATTCCTGGAGCAATATTTTCATCGCCGATCCAACCTTCAACCAACCTGGCCCCATATACATAATTCTAGGCGCCGAAGAATATTCAAAAATAATTCTAGAAGGAATCACTAAAATAAAGGATGGCATCTTAGGACAAAATACCGAGCTGGGCTGGATTTTATCTGGAACCATTGGAAGACAACACAACGACAGCATTAAAGTCAACACCATGGTTGCCAAAATCGAAGAAGATGAGCAGTTACAAAAATTCTGGAACATAGAAGAAGTTCCCACTCAACGAAAAATTTCTCCAGACGACCAGGTATGTGAGAATAAATTCACAGACACAGTGCAGCGAGACCAGGATGGAAGATACATAGTCAAGATTCCATTTAAGCAAACTCCAGTGAGCATGGGAAAGTCCAAACCCTCGGCATTGGCAAGATTACTACATCTGGAAAAGAAGCTGAGACAAGACCAAGATCTAGAAATCCAATACAAGAAATTCATGCAAGAATATCTGGATCTAGGACATATGGAAAGAGTAGAAAAGAAACAGGAAAACAATGACAAGTATTACATCCCACACCACGGCGTAATTCGAGAAGCAAGTTCATCAACGAAGCTCCGTGTCGTCTTCAACGCTTCGAACAAGGCATCTTATGGAAAATCCTTAAACGAAGTTATGTATGTTGGACCGAAACTTCAGCAAGAGCTGGTCGACATTCTACTCCGATGGAGGACTCACAAGGTCGTCTTCTCTGCGGACATTGAGAAAATGTACCGACAAATCAAGATGGACAGCCAAGACCAGGAGTATCGACGAATCTTATGGAGATTCGATCAATCACAGCCAATCAGGGAATACAGGTTATGCACCGTCACTTATGGAACCGCATCAGCTCCCTATCTGGCCATCCGAACCTTACACCAATTAGCAGAGGACGAAAAATCTTCCTTTCCATTAGCAGCGGAAGTTGTGAAGAGAGATTTCTATGAGGACGATGTACTCTCCGGAGCCGACACTTTAGAAGAAGCAATCAAGGAGCAAGGTCAGTTAATTTCCTTATTAAAACGTGGAGGTTTTACTCTACACAAATGGTGCAGTAATGAATTAGCCATCATACAAGAACTACCCGAAGAATTGAAGGAGCAAACCTACCCCGAAATAAGGACGGCGTAAAGAAGTCATTGGGCGTTTATTGGTCTCCATATGAAGACGTGTTTTGCTTCAAGGTGGATGTGAAGCAAAAGGGATCCACAAAACGCACCATATTATCCGAAGTCGCTAAAATTTTCGACCCTTTGGGTTGGTTAGCACCCATCATCATCACTGCTAAACTGCTCATCCAAGAGCTATGGCTCGAAAATGTCAAGTGGGACGACCCAGTTTCAGAAAGTATCCAAGGCAAATGGGAAACATTTAAATCTCAACTCAAATCAGTAGAAGAAATTACTTTACCAAGGTGGCTTTTTACCAAAAAGGAAGCCCAAATGGAACTGCATGGATTCTGTGACGCCTCCGAAAGAGCTATTGGAGCCGTGGTCTACACCAGAGTGATCACGTCATCAGGCCAATCCCAGGTATCATTATTAATAGCCAAATCCAAGGTGGCACCAGCTCAAGCAAAGGCAACCCTACCCAGACTAGAACTCTGCGCAGCAGTACTACTTTCTAATCTATTACAACGGGTAATCACGGCACTGGACATTCCTAAGGTATCTATCTTCGCCTGGACCGATTCCATGGTCACACTAGGATGGATAAAGGGAGATCCAGTAAGATGGAAGACATTCGTCGCAAACCGCGTCGCCGAAATCAACCACCTGATTCCGGCCCAACATTGGAACCACGTCAAGTCAGAAGAAAATCCTGCAGACATCATCTCCAGAGGTACTAGTCCAGGGAAATTAAAGGAACATACACTATGGTGGGCTGGACCAAGCTGGTTAATTAACAAAGAGTTATGGCCGTGTCAACCAGATACCGCCACAACCAATGAAGAAGCAAAGGGTTACACTGTGCATCAAGTTACAGTTCATCAAAACGAGAACGAGATTATTCATCGCTTCTCGTCTCTGACAAGAATGATACGAATCGTGTCCTACTGCCGAAGATTCATCAACAAGTGTAGGCGTCTTCCCATTCAACCAGGATGTCTATCAGTTAAAGAAATGGAAGACACCATCCTCACACTCATCAAGGTCGTCCAAGGAAGTGATCCTATTTTGAAGGCAACAGGATCTCAAATCCAAAAGAGAAAATGTGTGGACTCCAACAACAAACTCGCAAATCTCAATCCATTCATCGATCAACATGGAATCATACGTGTTGGAGGAAGACTAGAAAATTCAAACTTATCCTACCACGAAAAACACCCAATTATCCTTCCTTATTCCAATCATATTTCCAAATTAATAATCCATGAGGCACATTTACGCACCTTACACGGTGGCACTCAACTCACACTGTCATATGTCCGAAGAAAATATTGGATCATCAACGCAAAGAAAGCCGTCAGCTCCAGCATCAAGAAATGCTTCCACCAACCAGAGTCAATTCAACCTCGCCATTCTTCCATTCAGGAGTGGACTATGCCGGTCCAATACAAATCCGAACATCCAAAGGAAGAGGGCATTCTTCATCCAAGGGGTACATTGTTGTTTTTGTCTGTCTATCAACCAAGGCAATACACTTAGAAGCCGTCAGCGACATGACAACTAACAGCTTCCTAGCAGTCTTCAGGAGGTTCATCGCCCGAAGAGGACGCTGTGCACATCTTTATAGCGACAACGGAACGAATTTCGTTGGAGCAAGAAAAGTCGTGGACAAAGAAATCCGTCAAGCAATGGAAGGCCCAGTTATCCAAGAAAATTTATCCACCATTGGTACCCAATGGCACTTCATCCCCCCAGTAGCCCCACACTTCGGAGGAATATGGGAAGCAGGAGTAAAATCGATGAAGCATCATCTGAAGAGAACCATTGGCAACGCTACTCTAACATTCGAAGAATTAACAACTCTGCTTTGCCAAATCGAAGCCTGCTTAAACTCACGTCCTCTGTGCCCACAAGGCAACAATATTGAAGACACCACTGCATTGACACCAGGCCATTTCCTGATAGGAAGAGAGATAATCTCACCACCGGACCCAATCAGCACACCAATATCAACAAATTTGTCAAATCGCTGGAGATTGATCCAAAAAATCAAGCAAGATTTTTGGAAATCATGGAGCTCGGACTACCGTCATGGATTACAGCAAAGAAACAAATGGAAGAAACCGGTGGAGAATATAAAAGTTGGTGACCTAGTGTTAATCAAAGAAGAAAACATTAATCCTAGTAAATGGCCCTTAGCGAGAGTTACCGACATTCATCCTGCAACCGATGGATCCGTACGAGTAGTAACCATCCAGAAGTCAGGAGGACATCTATTAAAACGTTCCATAGGCAGTATCATTCCATTACCAACTAACGAAGAATCGCAGGAACCAGAGCCTGAAGAGAAAATTTCGGCCAACAGCACCCACACACAATCATTCCCAGTACCAAAGAAAACTATCCGGTCCAAATGGAAAATGCTTCTACTCATATTTACTCTCCTTACTACAAATACATTGAGTAAGGCAGAATTCAACATACAAAAACCAGACAGCGGGTACTATGTAGAGCATATTGGACACGGGAAGATTGAACGAGGAACATTCAGGATCGAAATCCAGTTCGAGAGAGGGAAGATCGAAGAAGACTTCGAAACAGTTACCGACATGGTGGACAAATTCGACGACCTCTGCAACTCTGCGAAAGAACTGTCCGAAGATACGTTATGCAAGACATTGGTGCATCATCTTCTGGAACAAAAAAGGCATATGGAATGGATTAAAACTGGCATGGAAGATATCATAACAAGACGAGAGAAACGAGGAGTGCTTGGGACTGTACTCACGTCAATTTTCGGAGTAAATGACGAGGTCTATCAAGATATTGATAGGCTCGACAAAAATCAACAGGAATTAATAAAAATGGACAGTCAACAATCCAAATTCTTGCTATCAGCACTTTCAAGATTTAATGAAACCGAAGAACGAATCGATCAGAAACTGGAACATTTTCAAGAGAAGCTGAACCAAGGAATCAGGGCAATCAACAACATGGACAAATGGTATAAGGCAACCGACTCCAACCGATTAAATATCCACATCATCAGTGTCTATCAAGTCGCCACAAATGTTATTAGTGAACTGTGCAATTACCACACAAACATTTTGAACGTTCATTTCCAACAAGGTAATTTTTACGAGTTAATCACACCTGCCCAAATCAAGCAAATCCTCGCAAATGCAACCAGTAAACTCTCGCCAAACTTAGAAATTTTACCGACCCCAATCCTAAAGGTCGACATCGGACATGATGACATCTACATCAACGTCCAAGGATACTTCATCATAGTAGAAAAAACCGAATATACCTTAATCAAGGTGACACCAATTCCTCTCCGAATTAACAAGGGGTCCTACTGGGTGATCGACGTACCAAAAGGGATCTTCGCTGTGGATTACAACTTACAAATGTACTTTCAAGAGACAGATGAGGAATTCAAAGAAAATCTCCAAATTACTCCAAACACGTATATCTGCAGTCCAACAGTCGTGAAAGGAATTGAAAATAACCCAAATTGCATCATTGATGATATATATCATCGAACGGAAGTTAGTCAATGCAGCCTACGAAGACATCAGATCCAGTCCATTATTTGGAAACAACTATACATGGAAAACACCTGGATGTTCGTAGTCAACAAGCCAACCCGAATAGCTATCACTTGTAGTGGCAATAGGGAAGAAGTCACTGTCAACACTACAGGTGTGATTCAGATCTCGTCAGACTGCATCATTCAAACTACAAAGAATACGTTAACCCCCAGGCATAGCAAGAAATTCAAGATCCTAGCAGGATATTCCAAGGCCGTCAGCATCAATTTTACTAACACAATAACACCCAACTCCTTTTCAGAAATTGCAGAGGAGCCAGTACTAAAACAGTCAGATCACTTCGAGGATCTACAAACTTCGCAGTTGGAATTCCAGCAGCACCTAAAGGACATAACTTGGAAAACCATCCGCCACCACTCCTATCTATCCAGCGGGATCACAGGCAGCCTAGTGGGAGGGGCTATTCTAATAGGAGCCTTCTACTACATTCGGAAAAGGATCAACCGAAGGAAGCATCAATCCAAACAACGCCAGTCCGCCGTAGAAGAATATCCTCTAAAAACCATTAATGTGGAAGAAACAATATAGTTTTTTCTTTTTCTTCAGCCTAAAATTGGCAATATGTTTAAACTTGGTTTAAACACACATACATTTTAATAACAAAATTTACGAAACCAGTCAGAAGTTCTAAATGTAATTCTGATTTCATAAACAAACAGTTTTAACCTCCAGTTTTACTTCATAATTTCGCAAGTTTATACTTAATTTATATCTGTTTTAATCTTGAATTAAAACAGGCAAAATTCAGTTCCCAGTTACGAAATCTTAACAAACGAATATTGTTTCACCAACATTGAGTAAAAATGCAACTCGGCATTTCGCTTAATAAGCGACCTACAAAGCCAAGTTCAACGCTTCAGTCTGCAAACCCATGCGGAAATATAAAAGCTTATCATGCTGAGTTGCGGTCTTCGGACCTTTAACCGCATTCTATTACACTACACTATTATGAACTTTGATATTGTTACTTCGTTAAGCGTTTTCGTTTTATATAAATACAAGTTTATTTTTATAATAAAACAATCTGCTTTTAATGTTTGATTCATTCACTACCCCTTCTAAGCCATAATATTTATGGGGCATGAGGCTGTGTCCCAGAGGTATGTTATTGTCGTCCCTTTAAGTGCCATTGACCAAGCTGGCTTAAAGCGTAAATGCAGTCTCATTTACGCGCTTAAAATTAGGGATAGAATCAGCGCAAAGTAACGGAATCCTGAATCAGCCTCTCAGGCATTTCTGTTCAAAGACCATATTTTCACCATTAAACAGATTATAGAAAGAGCTAAAAGGTCAGGACAAAAAATCTATATGGCTTTCATAGATCTAGAAAAAGCTTTCGACCGAGTAACAAGAAATCAAGTAAGAGAAAGCCTGGAAAAAAGAAAAGTAAGCGAGAAGCTCAGAAGAGGTATAATGAGCTTGCATGCTGAAACCCGGAACTATGTAAGAACGGAGAATTCAAAATCGGACGAATTTCGAGTGGAGGAAGGACTGAAGCAAGGAGGTGTGCTGAGCCCGGTTTTGTTCAATATAGTTATGGACGACATTATAAAGGAAATAAAAATAAAGAGCAGCAAAGTACAGTCGTGTTCAAATAAATCTGGGACAATGTTTTTTTCATATGCAGGTTGAGTTAAGAATTGAAGAATATCTCCATGGACTTCCTGCTATCAGAAAGAATTACAGATTTCAGTATCTGTTAAAGTTTAATGTAACTCTTTGTGATAGCAGGAAATCCATGGAGATATTCTTCAATTCTTAACTGAACCTACATAGGAAAAAAAAACATTGTCCCAGATTTATTTGAACACGACTGTACATATAGGCTATATGAACTTATAACCGATAAGGATTGAACTATGTGCCTTCATTAAAAGAAATCTTAAAATAAATTAAAGCAAGACAAAAGTTATGATAATAGGAGAAGAGAATAAGAAAACAAACATAGTAATAAATGGAGCAAAACTAGAACAAGTGGAAACATTCAAATATCTAGGGGTACTGATAAATAATAATGGTAGCCAAGATGCGGAAATTACAGCAAGAGTGGAAAACGCATCCAATGTGTTCCACATGCTCAAGCACTTATTCATAAAAAAGGGAAGTAACAAACAAAACTAAAATAAGCGTGTTCAAATCCGTATTTGTCCAAATATTGATGTGAGAGCTGGATACTCACGGATAAAAACAAAAGTAAAATCCAGAGCACAGAAATGAAGTACTTACGACTGAGACTAGGAATCACAAGGTTGGATAGGATCAGGAACAATACCGTGAGACAGGTAATAGAGAGAATTGAAAAAAACCAGCTGAGATGGACACATGGTGAGAATGGACAGGAAAAGACCAGTCAAGAAAATATGGGAATCAAGAACTCAAGAAAAGAGGAGGAGAGGACGACCAATGAAAACATGGGATGATAACATCAAGCAAATCCTACAGAAAAGGGATAACAAAAGAAGAAGCCAAGATAGCAGCGCACGACAAGACAGAAGAAATTGGTGTACGGATAAAGATAAGAAGCAAATCAGTTACAATGTTAAATTAATAAATAATGAAATGTAATTACCTTACACCTAAGGGTAGATAAGGTTCTGATTATATATGCTAAGGAAACACTTGTCAAAAGTGACAAGTGTTTGTATATTTCTGTGCGTTTGTTTCGGGGATTTCCTGTACACTGGGTGTTTGTGAAACGCTAGACAACTGGTAACTTTGTTAATAATGGGGATATCGAAAAAAAACTTTATTTTAAATGTCGGTATGCAGCCTACAAATTGTCAAGAATTTCAGTCACGGCATCCTATGTTTGTATAGTGATACACGACTTTGGTTTTTTTTAAATAGAACATCTGTGCAGTTAGATATTTGAATCAGGCCTAAAAATGCGTTGACAGTAGGCTTAAAATTTTTATTTGACATTTCTATTAACGAAGTTACGAGGTGTCTAGCGATTTATAAACACCCTGTATATTGCTGTGGACAGAGACCAACATAGGCATGCTTTGATTGATTTTATATGAATTATAATGATTTCCATACGTTAATGGGCATAAAAAACACAAGTGTTCTAATCAAGGCTCCAAGTATGAAGGACAATAGTTACATACACAAAACGGCTCACAGCAACTCTCTACACCCAGATTTTTAGCTCAATTTAAAAATTTAAAAGCTTAACAATCTTAATTTTGCATTTTCTGGGAGATTTGTTTTATAGTTTTTGAACATCTATCTGGCCAAATAATTTTGTATTCAAATCAACCAAAATAAAGGTGGGATGTAAACACCTTATCAACTCGCATGTTGAATTACGATGTTAATGGAAATCTACTGAAGAAGACAAGATGGAAAATGAAAGTGAGGTTACATGACAACAAGAAGCAGTTAAAAACGATTTTATTCACAAAAATTGTTCTGATTAGATTATCGTATTCAGAATACCTTAAACATTAAAATTTAGTTTCACATGTCACATCATTCATATAGTACAGTAAAATTGTCGTTTTACCTTAAAAAAATTGGCTGCGGCGATTCCTCTTGCCCAGTGGTTTAGGGTCATTAGACAAGTGTAAAACCAAAAAGGCGTCACCCCACCCCTTGCCAAACAGCCGCCATCTTGATAATAACTGAATTTGTTTTTCCTCGCGATCCATTGATCGCACAGAAAAAGTTATTGAACAAAAAATATTGGAAATAAAATTCTACACATTTTTTATCATTGCCGTGATACCGGGAAGTTGGTATTTAAAACGGTAGAGGGCGACAAAGTTACCAAAAATCTGTTTCCGCCATTCTAGCGCTGTGGGGGTGATTTTTTCCGAAAATTGCGAATGTGAAAGTTGCAGTGCTTGAAAAAATATACACGAATCTCTTTTAATAATGTAATTAATTGAAATAGTCTCCGAGTGACAGCCCTTCAAAGTCCGCGCAGCGCGGAGAGGTGGAGAGATTTAAATTATTTATATCCCACACTTTTTATAACTAACGAGATGCCATGTCTGCCATTTGGTTAACATAAAGAAAACCATTATCGCTCGTACTATTATTCATTTTTAATCAGAATACAATCACGAAACAGCACTCGCAATCGTATTCACGGATTTTTTCCAAGAATTTTTCACATTGCGTTTATGACAATTTGTGAGCTCTTTTTTCAATAAAAGTTTTAGCAACATTTCTATCATGGTCGATAATGACTCGGTTGTGTCCGAGGCTCCGAACCAAGACGAAGAAACAGCTCCAAAAAAGAAAACGTGTCTGAGTAGACTACACGATATCTTAGTGTTTATGCAAAAAGAAATTACTTTCAATATACGAGCCCAGAATCAAATCATTTGGTACAGTTAAGATTTTTCCGGTATCTTTATTTTGTACCCACAAAAGAAAATCTTCTTGATCAATATTCTTACATCGTAATTGTAGACGTTTTTAGCAGTATTATAACAGCTTTAACAATAACAAATTACAAAAAGTAGTCGGGAAACATTAACTTTAATAAATATTATACACCAAGTGAATTAAACATATGTTTATTTACGAAAAGATGTTGAGCTCACGAGCACGTAGTGCGAGTGAGATCATACTCTTTGAGTTAATAAATGTTTAATTCGCGTGGCGTATATATGTTTTTATTCAATTTTGACGAAATTTTGACTAAAAAAATTTAAAAATATTCAAACTAAGATATAAATTTGCCCATTATTCGTCAATTTGATCTAAATTTTAGTAATTAAATATTACACACTACAAAGAGAAAGAATAATTGAATGTAAATATTTGTAGATAGTAAAAATATGTTGTTCTTCATTGAAACTTTTTTAATTCTCTAGTGAATTAAAGTTTTTTAATTCTCTAGTGAATTAAAACACTTTATTCACTTGTAAATTATAGACTGTTTATGAAGGTTATGGGGTTAAGAATGTCACTTTAAACTGTCAAAATTGAATAAAATAAATTACCGATTCATTTCATTTGGATCAAACTATCAAAATATAATTTCGTTTACCGTAGCATGTTTTAGTTGAAGTGAAACAAGCTGTTTGTTGTTTAATAACATATAGACAGTCGGGTGTCTATTATTTTTGCAGAAATGGCACGTGGTAAAGCAATTGTCAATTTGTTGAATTTTGGTCATTCCTGTGGCAAAATTTACAAACAATTGCAATTATCAAATTATATAATAAATATTACACCAGCAAATTTAAGAGATTTACGGATCTGAGCCAAATGATATCATTCTGGGCTCATATACTCCTTTCCCATCATTTTCATTTCTTTTACCTATACCAATTTCTCGGTATCGCGGCAATGACCAAAAATGTGTAGAATTTCTGTAGGTTGTGAAAACCTATTCACATTGAAACTACTTGAGTGACGTGACGATTTTATCTCGCAAAAGAGAAATGGTTACTTCGCTGCGCCGGAATATATCGTACATTTCTCACGTTGCGCAGACTTTGAAGGGCTGTCACTCAGAGACTATTTAAATTAATCCCATTATTAAAAGGGATTCCTGCATATTTTTTCAAGCACTACAACTTTCACATTTGCAATTTTCGGAAAAACTACCCCCACAGAGCTAGAATGGCGGAAACAGATTTTTGGTAACTTTGCCGCCCTCTACCGTTTGAAATATCAACTTCTCGGTATCGCGGCAAGGATAAAAAAGGTGTAGAATTTTATTTCCAACATTTTTTGTTCAATAACTTTTTCTGTGCGACCAATGGATCGAGAGAAAACACAAATTAAATTGTTATCAAGATGGCGGCTGTTTGGCAAGGGGTGGGGTGACGCCTTTTTGGTTTTACACCTGTCTAATGACCCTAAACCACTGGGCAAGAGGAATCGCCGCGGCCAATTTTTTTAAGGTGACGGGGTATTTTCCGACAATTTTACTGTACTAATAGTACGATTTACGATTAGAGATTATTCATTCCTCTTATATCGGATCGGGCTGAATTTTGAATTACATGTAGTCCATAATGCATTTTGATGTTCTATAGCCTAGCTCTGGGTCTTAATTTTCTTCTTGTATCTATGTTTTGCCCAATAGCACAACACAGCGCCGGAAATGAACTATCGTTAAACTATATGTTGTAACTCTCACGTAAGTTAGAAAAAAAGGTGTATGAATTGGTAATTAATTGAATTTTAAGGGAATTTGAACATGTTCAAAATCATATCAAATGAGATCAAAATGATCCGTTTGACGCAAGCTAATTCTCGCTTTTGTCGATTACTGAAGCTTTTTGGATCACGAAATAAGACTACCCAACTCAATACAACATGCCTAAACCTTCTAGGTTACTTCAATGAGAAACTTCTTTCAGATTGGATACTTCAACTACACAGTGCCAGTCCGTGTGGCTGTGCCCATATGTATAGGTAGGTAGTTGAATTTCAAATGTATATTTGCGCTTATTAATTACAGTTTTACGCCAAACTAATTAGAAAATTACTTCTTTATAACTTATTATCAATGTTTACATGGTTTTAGCATGTGGTACACACAAAATAAACAGCAATGTGTTCGTATTAGGGATGGTAAACCCTGTTCCTCTAAAGGATCAAGTGCACCTTGTAACGTTTCGCCCAGCGCGAACGCGATCGTATGCATTAAAAATTAATTAGCGCGTTCCCCCTTGTCGTGCACCACGTTAGAGACCGAAGCTCCGCGCCAAGAGGAAGACGTGACGTCACCGCAAGCGATCGCCCGAACACCACTGCGCACCTAGACCGTAGCGGAACTCCTCTCCAACGACCTCCGATTACGCTCGCACCAGGTATAAAAGCAGAATTCGGAGCGCAGACAAGACAGAATTTCCTAGAATTTCCTAGATCTTCCCACTCCTCTAGTCTCACCTGTACTCTCAGGAGTGTCCCCCAGGACTTTTCGAGGGTATCCCGACCAGCTACCTGAACCCCTGAACGTTTGGGTTGTTACGTTACTTCCCAACGTTACTTCCTCGAATTCCTGCACGTTTGGATTGTTATTTACTTTCCGACGTTATTCTTTTAATCTCCTGCACGTTTGGACTGTTACGTTACTCTCCAACGTGATTTCCTCGAATTCCTGCACGTCTGGATTGTTATTTACTTTCCGACATTATTTCCCGAGCACCTAGCGACCTAGAGAACTGCCCCAGGTCCAACAGCGACGGTGTCAGACACCTGGACATAAGCAGAGTATTTCCGAACTCGCTGACGACGCCCTCCAAAGTTTAGGCACACGGGAGGCCAAGTCGTGCTCGCCGGTGACGACGCCGTCCGCGAAGCAAATTTCCCGGCACCAGGACGGCGACGCAGACTTAATTAGGTCCGATAATTGCGTCTGGGGCGACTTTTGCACCTCAGAGGCCGAGGCGCGTGCACCAGGGGTCCCGGTCGAACGAGCCCGAGGCCACCGTCCATAGGCACGCACTCGCGGAGCTAGGGTAACCCAGCGGCCGCCTTCGTCAGCAAGAAACGGTGCACAGTTAAGCAAAATTCACTCACCTGGGGGAAACAAAACAGTTGGCAAGTAAAGCGAATCAAACGCATCGTCCGCCACTTGAACGATGGGAGTTTCACCACCAGACGCACTAGGTATGCACACAACTTAGTTTGATTTCGACTGCAGTTTTGTTTATTGAACGATTTTAAGACCAAGTGTATTGTTGTGGTCCGCCATTACTGGCGGTCAGCTAATCTGCCAAATTACCTGTTTAGGACCGGCGTGTTGCCAACGTGACGAGAGGACTGATGTACAGGCTGTTCCGCAATAGTGTGCCACTGCTCAACTGTCGAGGAACGAACGCCCCGTTAGAAGAGTTATTTTATTTTTATTCTATTATTTCGTGTTGTTGTAATACAGTTTAATTTAATGTATCCAGTTAAATATTATTATATAATAATAAGAAATTATCCTGTGTTTCTATTCCACGTTACTATCTGAGTTTATTATTTGGATCTTGGCTTTTTGAGCTAACTTTGGGCAACCAGTTTTCAGGCTGGTGATTGTAGCATTTAAATTAAATTAAACTAGCCCGTCAGGCTACATTTTGACGCACGCGAGCAGGGACGAAAACTCAGGTAGTAACCAGGAAGGAAACTGCACAACCGCCGACGGCGCCCGAGCAATCTCCGAGTACACATGTAAATAGTATTTATTAGCCAGAATTATTTTTAGTATTATAAAATTCTATTATTTTGATTTTATACAAACTCTGTTCACAGCATGTTGTCCGACCACGACCAGGAGGAAGGAGAACAGCCTCCAACCAGTATTAGAGTAAGCTGGATCTACAAACTACGTGGAGACATCCTTCGAGGAGTAGTCGCTGGAGCCGGCTTAGATCCCTCAGGTACGGTGCAAGAATTAAGGCAGCGACTGTCCCAATATCTAAAAGGTAGTGAGGCGGACGGACAAGGGGACGTCGAAGCACGACAGGGAGACGGCGAAACACGCCGAGACGAGGAACAAACGGAACAGGAAGGCATGGAGGAAAGGCGAGAACAAACGCCGACCACCGGACCGCCAGGATTAAACAAAGCACAGGTATGCAATAGCATAAGAAAATGGGGACTCAAGTCCGACGGGACCTCAGATCCGATCTCATTCCTGGAAAGGATAGAAGAACTCTCCACTTGCTACCAGTTCCAAAAACAAGAAGTCTTAACTGCTCTACCTGAATTGTTCAAAGGGAAAGCGCTACTCTGGGTCAGAAACAATAAGCACCAATGGGGGAACTGGATGGATTTTACGCAAGCCTTCCAAGCACAATTTTTACCTCCGAGGTTCCAGTTCAAAATGGCCGAAGAAATCCGCCACCGCACGCAAGGACAAAAGGAATCCATCGCCGACTTCACTACAGCCCTCCAGACGCTGCTACGACGTTTTGGTGTCACCAGCGAGCGTGAACAGCTTGAACGGATTTACGAAAACCTAAGACCAGAATACAAGCTGTACATCAGAAGAAAGGATTTCCAAAACTTACCTGAACTAATGCAGATGGCCGCGGAGTATAAAGCCCTCCAGTTAGAGCAGTCAGCTTTCCAGCCGCCCCCAACGGCCAGCCAGGCCTACATGGCCGAGACCGCATATCGTCCTAAAGGTGCAAAGGCCACGCCTCCCTCCAACTTCAAAATTCCACCCGTAGCAGCCCTCCAGGTTCCCGAGAGCGAGCCAGAAGCCTCCGCGACTAGTTCCGCCCGAACCACCTACAGTCGGACCGACAACTGCTGGCGATGTGGCCAAAGAGGTCACCAGCGATTCCAGTGTCGACGTCCCTCGAAGCTTTTCTGTTCCTGGTGTGGAAAAGAAGGAACGCTTACCAAGGATTGTAAATGTAAGAGGCCGGGAAACGCTTCCGGCCGTCGAGAACTCTGAGGCGATCTCGACTCCAGAAGGCCAGGGCCTCCAGGTACCGATCCCGCTTACCAGAATGGTCCCAATGGCTGCGCCAGGTCCATAGCTTTTATAGGAAGGATCCAGCCCGCCAGCACGCAGCCGCCTCCCTAGATGCCAGATTATTCCTGCCCATAGTAGTAAAAGGGAGAACTTTCTACGCCCTGGTCGATACGGGTGCCGCCCGCTCCTACATCGGGGAAGCAATGCAGCGATTCCTGAAAGAACAAGGAGTGTTAATGCAACACCCAGAGCCGACACAAGTACAATTGGCCGATGGAAGAACCTTGCGCACACAAGGCCAGTACCAACTCACCTTAATAATTAGCAGTCGAGCTTATGACCTGCGGGCTAGCGTGCTGACGACCCTCTCGAATGATGTAATCCTCGGACTGGATTTCCTCACCCAACATCATGCGATCGTCGACGCGGCCGAACTCACAATGACCCTCGGCGAGGCCGGAGTCCCCTTACATACCCAGAGAGGCTCCGAAGGGCTGTTCGGCATTCAGGCACTGTCCTCCTCCCAGTCAGGTCAGTTAGCCAGGTTCTTGGAAGAGGAATTGAAGCTGTTCGAAGGTTCCCACGGCCCCACAACCCTCGTCGAACACCGGATCATCCTGAAGGAGGGAGTTGGACCCATAAAGCAGCGCTACTATCCACGGAACCCTGCAATGCAAGCCATAATTAATTCTGAGGTAGACAAGATGCTGGCCGACGACATTATTGAACCGTCTAACAGCTCGTTCAGTTCGCCGGTGGTATTGGTCAAGAAAACATCGGGCCAATATAGGTTTTGCATCGATTTCAGGAAGATAAACGACGCCACCCAGACCGACGCTTACCCGATTCCGTTCATCGATGGCATCCTGAATAAATTGCGTGGGGCTCGGTATATCAGCACGATCGATCTCAAGCATGGCTACTGGCAGATACCGCTGGCCAAAGAGAGCCGTCCAATCTCTGCATTCACTGTCCCAGGCCGCGGTTTGTACCAGTTTAAAGTTATGCCATTTGGGCTTCACGCGGCGGGAGCGACGTTTCAAAGGTTCTTGGACACCATCATCGGCCCGGAAATGGAACCCCATGCGTTCTGTTACCTCGACGATATCATCGTCGTGAGCAGCTCATTCAAAGAACACCTGGAACACCTGCAGGAAGTCTTTCGACGGCTCCGGACGGCGGGACTCCAACTCCAACCAGAGAAATGCAACTTTTGCCAGCCAGAACTGACGTACTTGGGACACGTGGTGAATCACGAAGGCATCCAGACCGACCCCGCAAAGATAGAGGCAATTACCTCCATGGGGCCGCCCACGACTCAGAAGGCAGTTCGCCGTTTTCTGGGTATGGCGTCGTGGTATAGAAAATTCATTCCAGGTTTCGCTCAATTGGCTTCTCCGCTGAATGCTCTCCTCAAGAAAGGCGCGAGGTTCAAATGGACCGAGAACCAACAAGAAGCTTTCGACCGCCTGAAGCAAGCGCTGACGTCCGCCCCAATCTTGGCCTGCCCGGATTTCTCCGTGCCCTTCGTGGTACAAACCGACGCCAGCACCACCGGGCTAGGAGCGGTCCTCACCCAGGTCATAAGAGGACAGGAAAGGGTAATAGCGTACTCCAGCCGTTCTCTTACGGACGCCGAAACGCGATATTCCGCCACCGAACTGGAATGTCTCGCCGTCCTATATGCGATCAAGAAATACAAAGGATATTTGGAGGGGTATCATTTCAAGGTGGTAACCGACCACCGCAGCCTCAAGTGGCTCCAGAATTTACCGAATCCCTCCGCCCGTCTGGCCAGGTGGGCCTTGGAGCTCCAGCAGTTCGATTTCGAGATTGAATACCGAGCTGGAGCGTTGAACCACGTGGCCGATGCCCTTTCGCGATCCCCTGGAGGCCTGGAAGAAGGCCTCGCTCCTCTAGCCGTCCGCCCACCGGCCGTCCGTTGCCCGTGGATCAAGAAGATGACCCGCCTAGTACGCCGAGAGCCAGAAAAGTACAGTACATGGAAGCTGGAGAAAGACAAGCTGTATCGGAGGTTCCCAAACACGAACGAAGAGCTCGCTGAAGGCTTCCAACCTAGCTGGAAATGGTGCGTGCCGCAGCCCCAACGTACCCAGGTATTAAAAGAATGCCATGACGAACCGACAGCTGGACATCTCGGCGCAGCTAAAACCGTCGCAAGAATCCAGAAGCATTACTATTGGCCGAGGTTGCAGCAGGAGGTAGTTAGGTACGTGCGTTCCTGTCCAACGTGCCAAGAATACAAACTCCTTCCCCAACAGCCCCAAGGTAAGATGTTTTGGTCCCGCGTACGAGGCCCTTGGGAAGTAATAAGCATAGACCTGATCGGCCCGCTCACCAGGTCCTCGAAAGGCAATGTATGGTTTTTAGTGTTGCAGGACAGGTTTACGAAGTGGGTGGAATGCCAGGCGTTGCGCTCCGCCACAGCTAAGACAATTGTCCAGGTCCTGCGAGACAGAATAATATTCAGGTTTGGCACTCCTCGTGTCATAGTGTCCGACAACGGGACTCAGTTCACCGGAAAAATATTCGAGGCCTTGGCAAAGGAATACGGGATCCAACATCGCCTGACTCCGCCTTACACCCCGCAAGCCAACCCCGTGGAAAGGGCCAACAAGGTCATTGGCACCATCATAGCCCAGCTGGCCCGCGGGAATCAGAAACTCTGGGATGCTTGGCTGCCAGAGATAATGTTCGCGATGAACACGTCCAAGCACGAGTCGACTGGGTTTACTCCCGCCTTACTGAATCTGGGAAGAGAGATGTTGCCACCCAAATCGCTCCGTGAAGCCAATGAGCCAGCATCTGATCCGGCGGAAGAAGCTCCAGATCCCCGGATGTACGAGGCCCAGCTGCAGAAACTAAGTGACATCGTTGAGGTGGTAAGGAATAATTTGGCAAATGCATTTGAAAAACAAAGGCACCATTATAACCTCCGTCGTCGTGAGTACCGCCCTAGAGTCGGCGAGCAGGTATATAAGAGAGACCGCGTCTTATCGGATGCCGCTCGGGGGATATCGGCGAAGTTAGCCGCCAAATATGCCGGCCCTTACAGAATCAAGAAAATCCTCTCACCAGTCATAGTAGAATTAGGCGACCTCCAGAGTGGCCGATCCATAGGCCGCGTCCACGTCAAGGACCTTAAACCTGCGCACCAGCTCGCCCCCACCCCACCTGGAGGAGCAGGTGGGGAGTGATAACAGGGCGAATCCACGATATAAGGGGCGTCCCGGACCTTCATGGCTTCAGTTCGTATCCTGCCGAAGATGAGCCCCATCAGACCTAAGGCAAGAGAAGAAGCCCGGCCCTGGCCATTCAAGATCCGCCGGAGGCGCAAGGGCCAGCCGAAGATTCGCCCATGGATGCCCCACTTATACGTGACGCCTGCCATACCTGCACCGCCAGTTCCGTCCACGTGGGATCCGCTACCAAAATGGAGCCCAGTTCCGGACTTGATCTCGCCGCTACCGGCTACGCCGGAGAAGAGGACCAAGCCGAACCCGAGCCCCATCCAAGGTAAACCCTCCACGGACGAGGATCAGGCCTTAGCCGCACAGATGGCGGCGTTGAGCGTAGCGCGCATGAAGGAGTTGTTTGGGGAATCTCCGCTTACGCCGCCCCAAATCATCGCCGAAGAGCTGCCGCTCGATCCTGTTCCTCCAGAGGCACCAGTCGCCATGGTAGAAGACAGCCGCAATTGGTGGGACCGACCCGACATACCGCCCGAGTTGCGGCCTGAAGTTCCTTCCTCTCTACCAGTGTCGTCAACGGTAGTACCATTGAGTGGCCCCGGAGTCCCGGCAATCCGCACTACGTGCCCCTCGCCTGAGGACGCCGCTCTGGAGCCAGCAGTGGAAGCCGCCGTACCCGTACCAATCGAAGTAGAAGCCGCCGTACCCGTACCAGTAGAAGTGGAAGCCGCCGTACCCGTACCAGTCGAAGGGGAAGCTGCCGTATCCATACCAGTCAAGAGGAAGGTTACAGATCCACCAGCGAGAAGGGACCTCAGCAGTTTGTCAAGGAAGAAGAGAAGAAGCCTAGTCAGGTTCCGGTTGCCCAACGGGGATATGGTCAGAATGAAATTACACCAAGCAATATCACTAGGAATGTGTTGAAAACCAAGTGGAATGGACCAAGATGAATTGAAAAATAAAATGTTAGGACCGCCCCATCGTTTGGTACACCGGGGAATTGAAACCGCAGTTCCCATCGCCAATCGTGTTGGCTCACCAAGTGATGAGGCAGTTGACAACTTAAGCCGCTGAAGAAGAGGTCCAGGACGTCGCGAGTCTTCCCAGGGGAGGACCATGTGTAACGTTTCGCCCAGCGCGAACGCGATCGTATGCATTAAAAATTAATTAGCGCGTTCCCCCTTGTCGTGCACCACGTTAGAGACCGAAGCTCCGCGCCAAGAGGAAGACGTGACGTCACCGCAAGCGATCGCCCGAACACCACTGCGCACCTAGACCGTAGCGGATCCCCTCTCCAACGACCTCCGATTACGCTCGCACCAGGTATAAAAGCAGAATTCGGAGCGCAGACAAGACAGAATTTCCTAGAATTTCCTAGATCTTCCCACTCCTCTAGTCTCACCTGTACTCTCAGGAGTGTCCCCCAGGACTTTTCGAGGGTATCCCGACCAGCTACCTGAACCCCTGAACGTTTGGGTTGTTACGTTACTTCCCAACGTTACTTCCTCGAATTCCTGCACGTTTGGATTGTTATTTACTTTCCGACGTTATTCTTTTAATCTCCTGCACGTTTGGACTGTTACGTTACTCTCCAACGTGATTTCCTCGAATTCCTGCACGTCTGGATTGTTATTTACTTTCCGACATTATTTCCCGAGCACCTAGCGACCTAGAGAACTGCCCCAGGTCCAACAGCGACGGTGTCAGACACCTGGACATAAGCAGAGTATTTCCGAACTCGCTGACGACGCCCTCCAAAGTTTAGGCACACGGGAGGCCAAGTCGTGCTCGCCGGTGACGACGCCGTCCGCGAAGCAAATTTCCCGGCACCAGGACGGCGACGCAGACGTAATTAGGTCCGATAATTGCGTCTGGGGCGACTTTTGCACCTCAGAGGCCGAGGCGCGTGCACCAGGGGTCCCGGTCGAACGAGCCCGAGGCCACCGTCCATAGGCACGCACTCGCGGAGCTAGGGTAACCCAGCGGCCGCCTTCGTCAGCAAGAAACGGTGCACAGTTAAGCAAAATTCACTCACCTGGGGGAAACAAAACAGTTGGCAAGTGAAGCGAATCAAACGCATCGTCCGCCACTTGAACGATGGGAGTTTCACCACCAGACGCACTAGGTATGCACACAACTTAGTTTGATTTCGACTGCAGTTTTGTTTATTGAACGATTTTAAGACCAAGTGTATTGTTGTGGTCCGCCATTACTGGCGGTCAGCTAATCTGCCAAATTACCTGTTTAGGACCGGCGTGTTGCCAACGTGACGAGAGGACTGATGTACAGGCTGTTCCGCAATAGTGTGCCACTGCTCAACTGTCGAGGAACGAACGCCCCGTTAGAAGAGTTATTTTATTTTTATTCTATTATTTCGTGTTGTTGTAATACAGTTTAATTTAATGTATCCAGTTAAATATTATTATATGATAATAAGAAATTATCCTGTGTTTCTATTCCACGTTACTATCTGAGTTTATTATTTGGATCTTGGCTTTTTGAGCTAACTTTGGGCAACCAGTTTTCAGGCTGGTGATTGTAGCATTTAAATTAAATTAAACTAGCCCGTCAGGCTACAACCTGATCCGACTCCGACTCCGAACTAGGTGCAAGAAACTAGGTTCAGTTCCGCTTGCGGTCACCGGGAAATAGCAGATCTCGCCAGACGCTGGAGCGGTCGGAGTCGGATCTCGGACGGGCATGCACCTACAGTCACATATTATGACTCAAATGTTAATATAGGGAACGTGATTTTGATTTGAATCCGACGGCTCCGATCGGAAGTTTTTACTGGGTCGTCTATTTCAATTGTAAAAGATTTCTTTGTTTGCATTAGCAGGGCATCAATAACAATTAAATCTGTCTATTACAATTTAAAATTATGAGATGTTTTCCCTTTTTTCTATTTATACCTTACAGTAGCCTACATGGTCTATGATTTTGGCACAACACACGAGGCATTGCCATAACGATGCCGCAATTCCGTTTCCGAATCTGAAATTCCTTGGGTAGATTATGCAGTTCCTAGTCAGTTACGAACGATTGCAAAGCTGAAACCGCGTCGATCCATTTCCATTCCGATTTCAAATTCGACGTCTTTGCAGTCCGAGAAAGAGGAGCGATCCGATCCACTTCGTAGGAGCGAGAGTCCGGCATTCCGTTCCATAGTTCCGCCGCTCCGCGCTCCTTAGCGCTGGAGCGGTTTGGCTTAGGTGCAAAACGGTTCAATTCATTGAAGGAACGACGGATCACTCCTAGGTGCGAGAGTCCGGAATTCCGTTTACAGGTCCGCCGCTCCGCGCGCTGGCGCGGTTCAGCTTTTAGTTGCACAGCGGTTCGATTCATTGAAGGAACGCCGGATCAGGCGACCTACTCTTTAACGAACGCCGAACCAGGTGCACCTACTCCGGCAAACGAACTAGGTTCAAAAGAGTAGGTCCGGGAATTGACAACCATCCCTAGTTCGTATAAATTTAATAAGAGTACAAAATATATGCTTTTCTCCAAACATCAGTTAAATGTGACATTATACTACCAAATTGATATTGCTAAAGTGTTACTTCATTGCCATGGCATCTAAAGACATTATCTCCACTCGACACCAGCAGATAGGTATTTATAGCTATTTAAGTAACAAGGAATTTGATGTAGGCAAGTATAAGCCAAGGCCAAGCCGAGACTTTTTGCGTGCTGCAAATGTTAACAGCCGATACATTCCGAGTTATCTTATTATTACTAAATGTTCCTAGATTTAAAAACAAATCGTTTACTTTGCCACCTGTCACCAGGATTAATGTTGATTTAAATTCCTTTCGTAAGTCGTGTTACCTGTGAGTGTCACATGTCACGTAAACAAAACGTTTAAGTCTGCATCTTGCGTTGTAATAGCTATTTATGCAACAAGTGCTAAAAGTCGACGTTTATGCACGAGGCATGAAAATTATGAAACGAAGCCGAAGGCTGAGTTTCATAACATGTCTCGTGCATAAACGACTTTTAGCACGCGTTGCATACAATATTTTATCTACGACCTTAATGTTACCGTTATTAATCCATAAATATCGATTTAACAAAGGTTTGCATCTGCGACACTTTTAATTTATGTCATAATAAACAGTAGGCCACGCCGCGCGGACGATTGTTTGCCACGCCAGTGCTGCCAAGGTGAGTTACGAAATGTAATTATTGATACTCCACATCTGACTGTATTCATTACATAATGCTTTAATTATTTAAAAAACACTTTACCTGTAACGCAAGAAGCAACTAGAATAACTTTATAACTTCACTTCCAGTTCGAAATTGTAGTTTTATAACCTCACTTCACGTTTAGCCCATGTGCTAAAAGTAAATAGCTGATTTCTTTAACCACGGTATAACTATAAAACGTCACTTTTAGTGAAACAAGCTAGCGCTAAAAGGCCTACTTTTAGTAGTGGTCGTAGATAAATTATATTATCCTAGGAACTTAATAATATTAAGTTCCATTTGCGGACGATCAAGTTGTTCTGGCGGAGGATTATGATGATGCATGCTACATGTTTAGAAAACTGGTAGAAGAGTACAGAGCATGGGGTCTAGAAATAAATATGGAAAAAACAAAGTATATGACAATTGGGGAAAAGGGAGAAAATATGAAGTTAGACATGGGTACTATTGATTATTTTTTTCGTAGAGATTTCAACCAATCAGAAGGCTGGATTTAGTTAAGTTATCTTGTATAATTTTGATATTAACTTTTGTCAACTTGATGTTGTTTTCATGAAGATGACTTTCAGCTAGGTTAATACAAACAAATCGAGCTGCCAATAAAATATTTGTGTTCCTAATATTAAAATTTACTCAAAAAATAATCAAATCAAATACAATGCGTACTTTGAACAGGTTATACCTCTCAAACTTCCTGCACAATAACAAACAGAATAATCCTCCCGCCGACGAGGTCGGACTATTTAACCTGTCAAACTGACACTCTTTTATTATAGTGCGACAAGTTATCGACATATAACCCGATAATATCGAAGTACTTATAGTATTACTTCTGAAAATACCCAAGAATATAGATATCTAGGAGTGAAATTGTGACACTAGCCCCTTCTTATAAGGGTGTCAAAATTACTGCGAACGGGTAGCTATCAGTCGGAGATGGTTCGCTCAGATATACCATAGATTAACACACAAGACACCATAGAAATACATATAAGCAATTTAATTTGTTTAGCTATAGATATATTTAGCATTTACTGGAAGTTTGTGAATTTAAATTGTATATTACAATAAAGTGGATCTGGTTTTTAAAATGCCGTTTCATATCCCTGGATGATCCGCAAAGAATGAAACACGGACGGACGGCGGGTGTTTCAGCGTTGTATTAAACCCTCGGAGGTAGTCGGATGTCGCCTCGCGGATTTGCGGAAGTTTGCGCCGCGTCGACGCTCTGGAACTCGTGCTGTCAAATCCTCTGCCGGTTCTATTTTGACGTCTGTAAACACGTGAAGAAATTAGGTTAATTACTGCATTTCTTACCCTAATTGGACTACTACGATTTTCACCGAGAGGCCTCGACGGCCGACGAAACGGGAGTGCGTTTTTAGCGCGATCGTCGCTGCAGGATAACCTCACTGCCCCTGGGAGTTTTCGTGCCTTGGAGATGTTATTTTCCCATGAACATGCCAAGTACGTAGCTAACTGTAATCTGAATAATTAGTAGTAGTTTGCTTGTTTACACCAATTTGCACAGAGAATTCGGGCAACTTTAGTTATGTATTGAAATTAAAATGAATGGTTTCGAGTTGAAACTCGAGAGTTTCGGCAGTTGTCTAGGATTTGAGTTAATAGGACTGTTAAGCCTAATTAATGTCGGGATTATTTATAAGGGGACAATTTAAACTTGCGATGTGGGTCTCCGCAAAGGAGGCGTCCACGTCTAACAAATTGCAGGTTTATTTACAGGAACAGTTTAAGTTTGCGATGTGGGTCTCCGCGAAGGAGGCGTCCACGTCTAACAAACTGTAGGTTTATTTACAGGAAAGTTTTGAGTATGCGAGGTGGGTCTCCAGTCGGAGGCGTCCACTTCGAGCAAACCCCAGGTCTGGTCTTCTAGCGAATATCGGAAGGGAATCAGGAGTTCGGGGTAGAAGAATAAGTAAGAATTTGTCTGGCCCAGACGGGAAACAGGACGGGGGATCGGGAACTGGAAACGAAGTCTGGAAAAATCTCGCTAGAGAATCTCTCTGGAAAATCTGAATGGAAAATCCCTCTGAATGAGCTCTGCAACCGCTTTTATACGGCTTTGGATGTTCATAGGTGGGGGAGGAACGGCGCGCGGCTCGTCTTTGTGTGCCTCTTGTTATCTCTGGGTGCGGCCTGGGCCCGCGCTGGCTTATCTTCTGGGACATTGACACGCCGTGATTTGTGATAACGCTGAGGTCGGCGACGTATAAATTTGAATATATTATTTAATATTTGCTTAACCAAATTCAGACGGAAGCTAGCGTTACAAAATTAACAAATGATGGAAAGGACGACAAAGACATCCTGGATAAGATAGGAAAAGGAAGAGCAATAACAAGTCAGTTAAATTGGATTCTATGGAGTAAAGAAATTAGGAAAAAAACTAAGATTAAACTATTCAGATCAATGGTAGAGAGCTGCGTCACCTATTGGTCAGAAATATGGACAATTAACCAAAATCTCAAAAGAAGTATCAACGCAGTCGAAAATAGTTATTGGAGACGATGCTGTGGCGTGACACTGTTGGATCGTGTGAGAACTGAAGATATTAAAGAGCGAATGAATATAGAAGCAACCCTTACGGACACAATAGAAAGAAAACAGCTATCCTGGTATGAACATGTAAGAAGAATGACAGAGGAGAGGTTACCGAGTGTTATTTGGGACTGGACACCAGCTAGAAGAAGAAGACCCGAGAGGCCACGAACCAAGTGGAAAGACGGGATAAGAAAGGCCATGGAAAGAAGGGATCTCCAAGACGACCTATGGCAAGACAGAGAAGCATGGAGTTTGCTATAATAATAAGGAATTGTAGGATGTAATAATTAGGACATTTAATATTTTTTAAGAGGGCAGTAATAATCGTAACTATCAGAGATATAAAAATGTGTTTAGACAGTAAGAATAACAAACTCATAAAATGTATACAGATTTTTGAAAAACTCCTTTTTGATACAATAAAAATGTAAAATTATGCCTTTATTTGTATAAATATTTGGTAATATACAAATAACAGGGTTTTAAACAAATCTACGTGGTGCAAATATATGAAAAAGTAATTTTGAAGTAATACAAGCATACAATTGGTGAAGAGACAGTGGAATACAGTTAATTAGATACAAATAACAAGAAGACTACAATATTTAAATAGATTTGGATTTATTGGTACATGCAAGATATAATTAGTGTTTGTTGCTGAGGTTGGTGATTACATGGAAGACAAGTCAATCATTTAGAAGGAAGTAACTGCATGATTTGGACAGTTCTGTAGGTGTTGCTGGATACAGAGTATGAGCTGAGGAATAAAGAAGATTAGCTTGGGATCATCTATAATACTGAAACTTACCAGGAATCTGTTGGGGTGACAGTAACATTGATATAGGGAACAGTACCAGTTTCTGTGGACAGCCAGTGTTTTTGACAGGTAGGATGTTGTTTGAAGGGCTGTGGACATTGGGAGCTGTAGTTTTGGATACTTGCAGTGAAAGCTTGAGGAGTGTTCAGATTTGTTTTAATTATTCATATAAAAGCATTTTGAATAACAGACAATAAAAAAAGAGTGAAATAAACAGAATACAGTACTTACTTAAGTGAATTGATTAAAGGATATGTTATTAGAAATAATATTTGTCAATTCTTGGTTTGATTAAGTTTAGAAGTCAAGCTGACAGTTAATGTGATTCAGTAATCAAAAATTATAATAAAATTTGAATTTCAACTAATAGCTAACTAGATTGGCGGACCACCCTGAGAGTCTCAACTGTAATACTTAGTTAAAAAGTAAAATTGAAAATAATCGATTTGAAAAGAAATAGTAGTGCTAATACTAAATAAGATATGCATCTCAAGCATTGAGCCATTCCATAATTAATGACTAGCACAACGTGGAGCTATCACTACATAAAATAATGGTCGCCCAACGTGGTGCAATCGACACTCCATAAAAATATTTATATATATATATAAGTTCGGCTGTCAAGGGAAAGCAGCAAACAAATATCACCATGCTTTGTTACTAAGGCTGTATCACTGACTTACGTGATCGATAGCGGGAAAAAGTTATTATCTCCACTAACAAGCGGAGGATTGGAAGATTGGAATATAGAATATTAGAGGGCTGAATGGAAAGGAATTTGAGTTAATACAATGAAAGCCAAAATAATTTGTTCATTTTTAATTAGCAACAACTAAATATATATTTTACCTATCGCTAATCTATTGATGATAATTGAAAAAGGAGGCTTTGGAGATATTTTCACAGTTGTCAACAAGACGGGGCGACCTGTCATTCTGCAGGAATAAGTATAGAAGTCCTGCGTCAGATATTCCCCAATCGACTAATTTCTCCAAACGGTGATCTTAATTGAACTTCGAGATCTCCTGATATTTGCCCTACACTTTTTTCTCTGGGGATATTTAAAGGGCAAAGTTTAAGAGTAAACCTAGAAATATAGAGAAGCTCAAAATAAATATCCGGCAAGAAATTGAAGTTATTCCGCAGGACATGCTTCAACGAGTTATGAGTATTTTTTTCCGACGCTTAGAAGTGTCGATGTGTGGAGAAGGGAGGAGGACATTTAACGGATACAATATTCAAGAAGTAAAACTCCTATACTTATTGTTTAAGATTCCATTAATCATTGTGTTATTGCTAATTAAAAATGAACAAATCATTTTGGCTTTCACTGTGGAAAACATAAGGAAGGCAAACTATGAAGCAGTAGTATTAACCAAGACAAAAAAGAAGGGAATAGGAACAACAATGATAGGGGATGGTAATCTATTGATATATGGAGGTGTAGAAGAGAAACATAGGGCATGTGCTGGGGTAGCATGTCTAATACAGCCAGGAAAAGTTGCAACCATACTAAACTGGGAATATATAAACGAAAAAATATTAACAGTAAACATGGAAGTAGACATCATAACATTGATAGTTGCGTATGTGCCCTCCATAGATGCAACAGCAGCAAAGAAAAATTACTTCTGAGAAAATCTGCAACAAGCAACGGATGACTTTACTGGGAAATTAATAATAACAGTAATTTTAACGCCAGGGTTGGAAGAGAGAAGAAGTAATAAATGACAATGGCAAAAGGTTACTAGGGTTTTGTATAGACAATGACCTCATTATAGCAAATAGGTTTTATAATCACAAGAATATACATAAAATAACTAGAGTAGTAAAAAGTCGTGAAGAAAAGTCAATAATAGACTATGTGCTGGTACAACAGAAAAATAGGAAAGAAGTCAAAGATGTAAGCGTTAAAAGAAACTACGAAATTGGTAGTAACCACTATCTCTTGGAAACTGTTTTTATGAGACAAAACGAACCCAAACAGAACACTAACCAACGTAAGGACGGAAACATCAGGAAGAATAAGATTTGATTTTATAAACTTAGAAATTTGAAGATACGGAAAGAGTACCAGGAATTGGACAAGGAATTTGACACGAGGAACAAAATTAAAGAAATAATATATATAAACAACAGGTGGGCAATATTCAAAGAAAAAAATAATGAAAGTGACAAGAAAGGTGTGCGACTACACGAAGATGAAGAAAAATGTAAGACAAACTGCTTGGTGGAATGAAGCAGTTGAAAAGGAAGTAAGAGAAAAGAAAAAACTTTGGAAATTATATTTACAAAAAAAAGGTTACATATGAAGAATATAAGGAACAAAGGCGATTATCAGAGAAACAAAGCAAAAATCGTGGGAGAAATTTGGCAAGACTCTGGAGAATAGCAGTCTAGATAATCAAAAATTATTTTACAAAGTGCTTAAAAGTTGCAGGACTAATTCTGAAATAAAGTTGAAACAAATTAAGGACAGGAAAGGTGATATAACAGATGAAGGCAAAATAATGGAGAGGTGGCGTGAATATTTTTATCAACTACTAAATGAGGATGAGCAGGAAGCGAAAAACATAAAAAAGAATATAGATAAAGTGACAGCAACCCAAGAAATCATAAGGGTTAATAATAAGATAAGTATCAAAGAAGTAACTGAAGCGCTGAATAGGGTGAAAGTGGTGTGATGGGATAGCACCAGAAGCAATAAAATATATAGGGTAAAAGGGGGCCAAAGAACTACATGGATTATTTAACCAGCTATGGAAAATAGAAACGATCTTAGAACAATGGAGTACAGCAATAATACTGCCTAACCATAAGGAAGGCGATACCAACTGTACCAACTACAGAGGAATATCCCTTCTATGTATAATGGTGAGGCACTAACACCCCATGAAGGAGCTTGGTTTACAAGAAGGTCAGAGCTTCCGTATCCTCGCTCTCACACCCGGCTGTCGCGTTTCAAATTCAGGACACATGGTGATGTGGTGAGCATCACGCATTAGACAACCGCATTATTACCCATTGTTCTTTTGAACGCAGGTTCCCAATTATTAAGAGCGACTGGGTAGGCCGCCCGCCAGGCATCGATCTGGGATTTGAACTCCAGACTTCCGCACCGCAGTCCAATGCTCTAACCATTGGGCTACGCTGGCGCTTATCCCTTCTATGTATAGCACTAAAAATCTATGAAAGTATATTAGAAAATAAATTAAGGGACGTAGTGGAGTCTCAATTGTCAGATTGTCAGGCCATTTTAATTTCAATAGTTACGTAGCCAATTGGAGCAATTTTGGTACAAAGTTGACGAGTTTGCGTGTATATAGGTTCTTTTTCAGTCATATTTTACCGTATAACCCTTCAGCTATTTGCACCTAACAATTCTAAAAGCGACACGCACGTACCTTTTGGTTCTCAAAGAGGTTCAGCCAAACCGCTTCAATTTCTACGCCGTCGTAGGGGCACCTGCATTTTGCTTCATCCCGTTTACATCAATTTTCAGAACATAGCCAATCGGAGCAAGCGCGATACCTTCCGTAAATAATAAAAACTTCAGTCGATTTCTCTCGCGCGCGACTTGCTTCGCGGTCGTCACGCGAGGCAGACTGCGCGCCCATTGGTTGCAGCTGCAGACACGCTTCAGGCGTCTGGCGCAAAAAGATCGCTTCGTTGAGGGACTTCTGTTCGGGCTGTCAAAGCGAGAGGTGGTTTTGCTAGTGGAGTGGGCTGGTGGTGCCTTGTGTGTCAGTGTGACCGTCAGTTTTTGCATGATCTCGTACGGCCATAACTGGGGATTCATATAGCAGAGCTGTACAAGTCTTCGGTCCCGCCGTTTTGTTTGCCCCTGAAACAATTTTTTGGCTTAGCCTAATTGTTTCGCCATTTATCCAATTATTTCAGGCTTAACCTGTATATTTTTTGTTGAATTATAAATCCTTTTGCATTTCAAATTCTTCTATTTTCCAAAGCAGCGTATTTTATACCTGGATCAAGTTCCTATCGTTTGCACGATGCCCTCTCGACCTGCGCTATCTCTTATCAGAGTGCGAGTCTCCCTTTAGAAACGAAATTTTCGTCCGAGGCACTTATTCTTCTCACCTCAGGCGGCGCATTTCGCGCGGCCGAGGTTTGATTTTGTTCAAGTCAAATTACGTGCGCTCAACCAATTTCAATGAGCAGTGTGTTTCTAAGGGCTGATTATGATCAGGTACGATTGCGCTTTTCTGTCTTATTATCTCCATAGTAATTATATTTTCCTTAGCTCTTAATTACCAGTTTCATACACGAGTTTTTCTCGGAGGCCAAGCCTTATCGCACTTTCAACACCTGCTAGCGGTCTGCTTAGTTGCTGCCGTTCGAGGGTGCTTTTGCTGTATTCCATTATGGTAGCAGATCACGACCAACTTATTTTAAACCACAGGGTGTAGCAACCCCCAGCCGGCGTTCGCCTGTTAGCCGTTTTTGCACGTTGGTGAAGCGAGGTTAGTTTGTGCTATTCCGAGATATATCGTATCTTCAATACCTATATTTTACATTTATACATTTGAAAACCGTAAATATTTAAAATTTAAATGCATACGTTCCGCAATTATTAACATGTAATGTAACATTCAATTTCATACATACTCTTATTTTAATATTTAAATTTTTATGCTTATATCTAATTATGCTATATTTAAAGTTGCTATTTTGATGTGTATTTCGACCCTCTGTAAAAGGTACAGTCACGCTTTTTATTTCAATAGCCTAAACAGAAGGTATTATTAAATGATTGAGGTATGCATATGCCATGAATAATTTGAATTTAGAGTTATTAAAATAACCCGAAAGGGGTTTTTAATTTTATGCGTGTCGCAACCTTCAGTTCACGTACACAATGTTGTTATAAAATTGTTTGCATTTTAATTATTCTGATAATTTATTACTGACACTACAAGTCTTTTTTATTGCTTATTAATTAAACGCTAGTCACTTGTAGTTTATTTTTCTTATTATTTGAAATCTTTTGATTTCTGGCGCCCATTTCCATTTCCTTTCCTTGTTTGAAGACATTCCAGGGTACATAGCTGATGATTTGAACCTACGATCTAAGGCCGCCGATATTTGAGTTAGTTAGGGCCATTGCGGTGAGTAAAGAGTTTTTTTGAGCTGCCGTGGTGTATAAACGGTAGGGGGGTTGATCTGCGATTTTTTTACTACCATCGCTTAATTTTATTAATTAATCGCAGGTTGTCTTCTTTATTGTTTCACTGGCGACCAACGCTATGGGGCTCGATTTTGGTAGTTACATCAGCTGTGTTTACCTGGATGTCTTTAATTATCAATATTTAATTTTATACTCATTTTCCTTTTCACTTTTGTTTAAATTTTTACCTCTTATGCATTTTGTAATTTTCACATCTTGTTGCAGTGCACGTATTTATATTTGACTTTCTTTTCTTTTCCTTTCTTTACTTATCCTTTCGTTCGGTTGTTTATTGACTTTTCTTCCCTCATCTTTCTTGACGAATGATTGGTTTAGCGGTATGTTTATAGGTAGTGTGATGGACTTTGTTGAAAGGGTATGCTTTGGTGAGTGAGGTTTCTGAATGGTTTCTTTGATTGGTTGCGTGTGTGCTTTGGTAGTGTAGTATGTTTGGTTTTTTCCTTATCTTTCCTTTGGTTGCGTATCGGTGGGTCGAGGGCCTGCGTGAATTACTTGTGCAGTTTGGTGTAGTTTACTCCATTTTTGGGATTTTTATTTACTTGCCTCACCGTACTTGTGTTTACTCAGGGTCTCGACGGGTTGTTTTCGGGTTGTTCTTTTTTCGGCTATTTAGCTAGTATTTATGCATTTCTTTTTTGAATGCGAGGCTTTTATTGGATGCGTCCGATGTGAGGCAGTCCTTGTTTTAGGTCCCTGTTCGGTGTAAACAGGGTGCCTATATTTTTTTCTGTGTCCGATGCGGTGCAGGTTTTTCTTCTGTCAGACGTGACAGGAGATATTTTTTGCGTCGATTTTGATGCGCTATTGCATCTTGTTATGCATTTTTCTATGCAATTTTTTGCGTCTTTTTACGCATCTGTTTGCGTGCGGATTTTTCCTTTGCGATTGAAGGCGGTTTGCTTTCCTTGTGTTTCCTCTTCTTTAAGCGTGTCCATGTCTCCGTAAACCCGGGTCACGGCATGGAATGTTAGACCTAGCCAGTCGAAGCTTGGATGAGTGGGTGTGGCAGCGTGAGTTTTTCCGAACTCTGTTTTTTTGGTTCCTTTTCCTATCTTTCCTTTTCTCTTTTCCTTGTGTCCTGTTTTTCTTCTGTTTTTAAAAGTCGCTGTAGGGTATGTTCCCTATGGATTTTGCATTCTAGTGCTTTTCACTTTCCTTTTTCTTGCCATTACTTCCGTCTCATTTGAGGATTTTTTCAAAAGCGCTTCGCTTATTTGGATTTGGACTATGGTATTATAGGATATTGTGACCGTGGAAACACCTACAGTGTTCCTTTTAAAAACTTGTTTTTTTGTGCTTTTTGTTTCTGCTAGGGTGGTTGGTTGGGATGCAGGGAAGGTCACTGTTTGGGAACGTCATCATCTAGTTCTTCCCCTTTGTAACGTATAGGGTGGTTGGTTGGGCATGCAGGGAAGGTCACCATTGAGGAGCAACGTCATCTTGTTCTCTCTCTAAGCAACGCTAGAAGTTGGGGTCGTTTCTCTCCATATTTTGGGATATTTTTTAGAGTGCTTTCCCCATCCGTGCTTGTGTTCGCTTAGTACCTTAACCGATTTGATTTTCAGGTCGTTGTTCATGGCTTTTTAGCTATGCTGTGTTTCTTGATGTGATTTTGTTTCGAGACGAGTTTATACTTGTTTGGGTTTTTTTAAATTTTATTGTTATTTGGGTTGGTTTTTTTCGGCCTTGTAGAGATTTCTGGGGGTTGGGGCGAGCGATTGTGTTGCCATCCGACTCAGTGAGGGAGCCACATTCAGTCCGTCACCGGCGCGCCTCTTCCATCTAGCTGCGACGACTGGCTGAATGCCCGAGCGGGGTTTGGTGGTTGTGCGGTCGTTCCTTCCGGCTTCTGGGGTCTCTACCTAAATTCGGGGAGGGTATGGTTTTTAGGATCTTTTCCTGGGTTTTCACCCGAATCTTTTTTCGCAGTACTTACTGTGTTTCATTTTTCCATATAATTTTTCCCTCTCATGCTTTTTTGATATTGGGTTACCTTAGATTTAGAGTGAGTGATGATGATGCGGTGCGAGTTCTTCGGATTTTTGTGAGTTTTTCGGATGTTTGTAGTAAGGTGGATTGTGTCCTATGTGATGCAGTCGGTTTTTGCTGTGTTTAGCAGTTTTTTAGGCTTCTGTCCGATTTAGACAGAACGTCTATTTTTTGGCGGTGTCCTATGTGGTGCCCCTGTTATTTTTAAGCCGATTTATAAGGGTTGTTTCCCTTGGTTTATCTTCTCGAAAGAGGATTTTTTTTCGATAGCGTTTCGCTTTGTGTGTTGGCATCATCGATCTCATTCTGAAATTCTTTAGTTCCCTACATTTTTTTAATGTTTTCATAGTTTAAACCTTTTTATTTCTCTTGGCCGTGGGGAGTGAAACAATTTTTTGGCTTAGCCTAATTGTTTCGCCATTTATCCAATTATTTCAGGCTTAATCTCTGAAACTTCTTTGTGGAGTGAATTCATAATTCATATTCTTATATGGGTATTTCGCCACTCTGCAAATTAAAATATTAAATAACAGGCGTTGTAAAAAGTCTCTACGACAGAGCCAAAGTTGTTTGCTCTAATGATAAAATTTTCAAAAAAGAGAAAGAATTTATTATTAATGTTTTACAAGATAATAGCTATCCAGAGACTCTTGTTCGGAACATTTTCAATACACGAAGCAATGCCACACACATACAAAGGAATGACACTCAAAAATATAATACTCTTACTATACCATATATTCCAGGCATATCTGACAAAATTAGACGAATTGGAAATAGATTCAATGTTAGGACGGTATTCAAAACGATGAATACTTTGCGGTCAGTTCTTACAAAAACTAAACCGTTCAACGAAGAACAACATTCAAGGAATTGTATATATAGTATTCCCTGTGAATGCGGGAAATATTATATCGGTGAAACATCCAGGCCTTTAGCAGTTAGAGTTAAAGAACATAAAAATATGTTGAAAACGTATCAATTCAATAAGTCTAAGCTGGCAGAACATGCTTGGGATGAAAACCATAAAATACAATGGGACAACACAAAGATCTTGTCTAAAGAATCGATGTCAACTAGGCAAAAAATTAAGGAAACGGCATATATTTTACTTAACGAAGAAAAATGCGTGTCGTCTTTCTCAATATTTTTAGACAATAGTTGGCTATCGATTCTTAAAGATGAGATCAAGTAGGTACAGATATCAACAAACGTCAATGTCAAAAAATTCATTGGAGGTTGGTCGTTTTTCCTTCCAGTGAAAAAAAGATAAGTTTCTTGTTAGTTTTAATTGTTATTCGTTGATAACGAGGGCAGATTGTCCCTCGAAACGTTCGTTGTTAATATTTTCGTTATTTAATATTTTAATTTGCAGAGTGGCGAAATACCCATCTAAGAATATGAATTCTGAATTCACGCCACAAAGAAGTTTCAGAGATTATCTTAATCAAAGGTATGGGCCTAACATAACTAGTAACTTCCGAAGTTGGGAAACACTTTACAAGAAGCTGGCACACTCTGAAAATAGTATAACTTTCCTATGTCGTTGTAGAAATAGCTGTATTATTCCAAAAGGGTTTAGACTCAAAGCACCTTATGTAAGTGCTCGTTCTAGTAATATCATGAAAAGAGCGAGTGAAGCTCTAGTTAGAGACAGAATACAATTTCACAGACATAACAAAGTGATATTATTTTCTGACATAAACAAACTGGAACAGGTGATGCAAAGGAATGTACGGGAAGACGATTTCAATCGTATGTACAACTCTATTAGTAATACCTACAACAAAACACACACAGAGCAAAAACGTACACATTTAAAAAAGTACCAACACCTCATACAAGAAAAACACACAATTGAACTAAATACACTAAAGAACAGTGACACTTTTTTAAATAAAACTGTAGTTAATCTGTCTTCTAAAGAACTAAACGCCACTGACAAATTAGTTCTTGGCAAAGGACTCAACTACGCAGTGGCGCCAAAACGAATTAATAAACTTGATTTAGTTACAGCTATAGAAGAAACTTGTCAAAAACTTCCAGAAGACATTAGACAGGAATACAAAATTAAAAACAAAATCATACTAGAACGACCTTACACAATCAGAAAAAATATATCCAAACAAGAAAAACATTCACTACACACACAAACACCGATAACACAATTAAAATTCTATCTGCAGACAAAGGCAACGCCACAGTAGTACTTGACACAACCACATACAACGAAAAACTTTTAACACTAATTAGTGAGGGACAATACACTAAACTAAATAAAGATCCAACACATACAATAGAAACAAAAATATACAGAACACTTTACAAACACAGAGAACAATTTACAGATTTTGTAAGACGTACGCTAACACCACACTACAGTAAACCACCACATTTTTATGGATTACCAAAGATACACAAACCAAATGTACCACTTAGGCCAATAGTTAGTTCTATAGGTTCTCCTTGTCACAGTTTAGTAAATATTTACTTAAGATACTGACTCCTATATCAGGAAATACAGACACGTATATAAAGAACACGCCCCATTTCCTTGAAAAACTTAAAGAAGCAAACATAAACACACAACACTTAATGGTTAGTTTCGATGTAGTTAGTCTCTTCACTAATGTTCCAGTAGACAAAACACTCAACATCATTAAACATAGGCTACAAAACGATAACACATTACATACAGGAACAACATTAAACGTTGGTACCATTATGGAACTTTTAACACTATGCATTAAAACGACATACTTTCAATTAAACAATGAATTTTACCAACAAGATTTCGGGATGACAATGGGTTCACCTTTATCTCCCATTGTTAGTAACATTTTTATGGAAGACTTTGAACAACAATATGTCTACACGTACACCAACAAACCAGTAGTTTGGTGGAGATATGTCGATGATGTTTTTGCAATTTGGCCTCATGATATGGATGAGGTGGACAAATTTCTTGAACATATTAACAGTAAAGAAACCTCTATCAAATTCACATTAGAAACAGAGCAAAACAATCAGTTACCCTTTCTTGATACACTAATCACACGCACAATAAATACTTTTGAAACATCAGTATACCGTAAGAAAACCAATACTAATAGGTACTTACATTTTAATTCTAACCATCACAAAAACATAAAGACAGGCGTTGTAAAAAGTCTCTACGACAGAGCCAAAGTTGTTTGCGCTAATGATAAAATTTTCAAAAAAGAGAAAGAATTTATTATTAATGTTTTACAAGATAATAGCTATCCAGAGACTCTTGTTTGGAACATTTTCAATACACGAAGCAATGCCACACACATACAAAGGAATGACACTCAAAAATATAATACTCTTACTATACCATATATTCCAGGCATATCTGACAAAATTAGACGAATTGGAAATAGATTCAATGTTAGGACGGTATTCAAAACGATGAATACTTTGCGGTCAGTTCTTACAAAAACTAAACCGTTCAACGAAGAACAACATTCAAGGAATTGTATATATAGTATTCCCTGTGAATGCGGGAAATATTATATCGGTGAAACATCCAGGCCTTTAGCAGTTAGAGTTAAAGAACATAAAAATATGTTGAAAACGTATCAATTCAATAAGTCTAAGCTGGCAGAACATGCTTGGGATGAAAACCATAAAATACAATGGGACAACACAAAGATCTTGTCTAAAGAATCGATGTCAACTAGGCGAAAAATTAAGGAAACGGCATATATTTTATTTAACGAAAAAAAATGCGTGTCGTCTTTCTCAATATTTTTAGACAATAGTTGGCTATCGATTCTTAAAGATGAGATCAAGTAGGTACAGATATCAACAAACGTCAATGTCAAAAAATTCATTGGAGGTTGGTCGTTTTTCCTTCCAGTGAAAAAAAGATAAGTTTCTTGTTAGTTTTAATTGTTATTCGTTGATAACGAGGGCAGATTGTCCCTCGAAACGTTCGTTGTTAATATTTTCGTTATTTAATATTTTAATTTGCAGAGTGGCGAAATACCCATATAAGAATATGAATTATTTCAGGCTTAACCTGTATATTTTTAGTTGAATTATAAATCCTTTTGCATTTCAAATTCTTCTATTTTCCAAAGCAGCGTATTTTATACATGGATCAAGTTCCTATCGTTTGCACGATGCCCTCTCCACCTGCGCTATCTCTTATCAGAGTGCGAGTCTCCCTTTAGAAACGAAATTTTCTTCCGAGGCACTTATTCTTCTCACCTCAGGCGGCGCATTTCGCGCGGCCGAGGTTTGATTTTGTTCAAGTCAAATTACGTGCGCTCAACCAATTTCAATGAGCAGTGTGTTTCTAAGGGCTGATTATGATCAGGTACGATTGCGCTTTTCTGTCTTATTATCTCCATAGTAATTATATTTTCCTTAGTTCTTAATTACCAGTTTCATACACGAGTTTTTCTCGGAGGCCAAGCCTTATCGCACTTTCAACACCTGCTAGCGCTCTGCTTAGTTGCTGCCGTTCGAGGGTGCTTTTGCTGTATTCCATTGTGGTAGCAGATCACGACCAACTTATTTTAAACCACAGGGTGTAGCAACCCCCAGCCGGCGTTCGCCTGTTAGCCGTTTTTGCACGTTGGTGAAGCGAGGTTAGTTTGTGCTATTCCGAGATATATCGTATCTTCAATACCTGTATTTTACATTTATACATTTGAAAACCGTAAATATTTAAAATTTAAATGCATACGTTCCGCAATTATTAACATGTAATGTAACATTCAATTTCATACATACTCTTATTTTAATATTTAAATTTTTATGCTTATATCTAATTATGCTATATTTAAAGTTGCTATTTTGATGTGTATTTCGACCCTCTGTAAAAGGTACAGTCACGCTTTTTATTTCAATAGCCTAAACAGAAGGTATTATTAAATGATTGAGGTATGCATATGCCATGAATAATTTGAATTTAGAGTTATTAACCCATAAACGCCTAGCGTTACCATATGGCAACGGTTCAGCAGTGTTCTTTAATTCACTGTAGTTTCTTTGTTTTTGTACCTTTTTGCTAGATGGCAACACTAAACTGTACACAAAGAATAGCATTTTTATTAGTAACATTCAACCATCATCATTTATTGGACGGTTTGAAGATACTTGATCGTTATTGTAGTGTATACCTTTCCGGTGGATTTTTGCAATGGAGCCGAGATTTGAGTAAGTATAATTTCCGTACCTTATTAAAGTTTTTGGCAAGTTTTGGTTAAAAGTAACTAAATATATCAAAGTTTATTCTGAAAGTGCCATTTCTTCAAATATAAAAACCGGTGTTGAGTAAATACATGTTTTATTCTAGTGTTACCATTTGGTAACGCTAGGCGTTTGCATTGCCGCATTTTCTTTAAATTGTAATATTTTCTTGTAGACGAGGATTTACTTAGGAGGAAGCTCTACAAATGATTTTCAGTGACGATATCGATTAAATTACATCGAACCGCCTGATGCAGGCATTTTAACAGATGAAGACTCTGGAGAGGAGGACGGGGGCGGCATTATCGACAATTTGTCTGGGGCTCAACTACGAGCTCCTGTTGAGGTAAAACTGCAAAACAATGAAAGAATTGGTGGCGATGATCAGCTACCCAATGCGGAAGACAAGATTGCAGATCAAAATAATTCTTCACAACCCCTTTCTGTGCAACTAGAAAAACCAAGCTGGTGTCAAGGGGATTTACAACCACCTAATTTAAATGTTCAAGCCGGCACGTACGTACAATATAAGCTCCTTACACGAACAGTATTATTTGAAAAATTGTCGATGACGTGATCCAATTAATACTAGAAGAAACATCAAAATACGCGCTTTTTAAAAATTGTGCTGATCCTAAGGTGTCAAAAGAAGAAATGAGGTGTTTTATAGGGATTCTTGTTTTGAGCGGTTATAATAAGTTACCAGGAAAACGAATATTACTGGGATGTAGACAACGACATGCGAAACGAACTTGTGTGTAAATCAATGCGACGCGATCGATTTATACAAATTTCCAAATTTTTACATTTTGCGGACAATAACAAACCAGACCTTACAGATAAAATGTGAAAATTGCGCCCAATTATGGATAAAGTAAAACAAAAATTTTTACGCTATTTCGAACCAGAAGAGAATTTATGTTATGACGAGAGCATGGTGAAATATTTTGGCAGACATGGGTGCTAACAATTTATAAGGGGTAAACCTGTAAGGTTTGGTTACAAAATCTGGTGTTTAAATACCCCTTCGGGTTTACCTTGCAAACTTGAAATTTATCAAGGTAATAATCCCAGGCGATCACCGGTGTACGAAAAATTATTTGGAAAAGCGTCTGCTCAGTTGGTCACAATGTTAGATGAACTTAAAACTTTAAAAGGTACTCTACCCTACAAGTTGTATTTTGATAACCTGTTTATGGGAATGACACTTTTAAAATATCTTGGAGAAAATGGTTATGAAGGCACAGGGACAATACGCGAAAACCGTGTACCAAAAGACTGTCTCCTAACAAACAAGAAAAGTATCCAAAAACGTCCAAGAGGTACATATGAATCAACCCTTGATAAGGCTAATGGCATCATTCTTGTCCGCTGGGTAGACAACGTAGTGGTCACAGTGGCTTTCAACGTGTTTTGGAACTCAACCATTAAACCTGTAACGCCTGGACCCTTCTTTTTAAGGGATTAATTATTAATTTACCTCGGATAAGCTCATTAGTCGGAGACAGAGTTCAAACGTACATTTCAGCCACCATACGAAGTTAACAAATACTCAAACAGAATTTCCTGTATACACTTTTATTTGTTTTAACTATGTACAAAATAATAAAGCATGAATCAACGAAAATAGGAGACTTTCAATCAATTTGACATTTAATAACAATAACGGCGCGAGCTGCCCCTTCGTATGCCGCAACCCAAATCGCATGCGGATGAAAATGGACATCGACGGCTGGAGAGGCTCACTTCGGGCGTTTCGGGCCTGTTCGGTACTCTCGCACTTACGTGGACCCGCGCAGTGGCTGCGTCGCAGAAAATAGCTGTCAAAGTTCACGCCTCGTGCTTCTGTAAACAATCAACAAATTAAATCTATCAATACACTTTTTCCACCCTTTCCGGGTGACGACAATAGGTTGAATTAGAACCCCGGGAGGGACGCCGTACAGCGGCGTGATCACGGGATGATTTAACAAAACCCCGTGGTTCTCGTAAATATGTTTGTGGAAGCCTGCACGTTCCTGATATCGTTGAGACCAGCGGCGTGCCGCAATTTTCAACAATTAACAGGTAAATTTACATTTACTTTGCAAGAGTGATATGTTTCTATTCGGCCGGCTGAATGCCTAATTTTTCAATGTAACGGTAGCCAACGTTTATGAATTTACAGGGGTCTCTGCGAGCTCGCAACTTGATATTTGCGGCCGGCGTAAAAATTCTAGTTCGAGCGGTGCAGGCACTCGATTTCAAAGCGGCTCAAAATGTATCGGGCTTTATTTAATTAGGGCCGTATATTTCGGCTGGGGAGAATTGATGACATCTAGATATTTATTTTGGCAAGCCACTAGGTCAAACCACGATAAACAGAGGACAGCCAGGCGGGTTTTCACCACTGAGTCGAATTCTGTTTATTGGCGACTGCGAGATGTTTCCCAAAATAATTCACTAGGTCAAATCTACTCTCGGGGAAGTTAACTAACTAATAAGTTATTGACATCCAGGCGGATTTTCACCACTGGGTCGAAACAACTTATTATCTAGCTTGCTAAGTTTGGTCGGGCGGGATCTCCTGAAGGGGGCTGGTGCTAGCAGGAAAATCTCTCTGTCGAATGCCCTCCAAAAGAGCTTTTATATGCTGCGCCAAAACTATGAGGAGGGGATTCGGCGTGCGTCTAACCTTTGTTTCGATGCCCGGGCGGGCTTATCTGTTCGGTACAGGTGGAGGGTCTTGATAACGCTACGTGAGGATGACGACTAAATTTGATCATATTATTTAATATGGATTTTACCAAATTTAAACGGAAGCTGGCGTTACACATGATGGTTCCTCCGGGAAAAAAGGCGCTTGGTGGACATCTCTTCCGAGTAGGTCGCTTCTACATCGTAGGGAGGCACTTGGAGCGTCTTCAGGATAGACTTGGGGATTGCGGTATCAATTCCCCCGGTCCCCCAGGTGCCTGAAGGATGCAGAACTACTTGTTTAAAGTTGGTTAACGCCGTAATTTAAGGATTCTCTTGGATTAAGCCCAGCTGAATGGCGTTCTTCCTGGACATTCGCAGAAAGCCTCCTCCTGGTAGTTTGAGTCGCATTGTACGTTGTCGCCGGCGTCGTCTGGGAGCTCTGGCTGGGTTCGCCGTCTCGGGGGGCAACAACAGTCCTGGGAGCATGGCTGGCGACAATTCTGGCTCCGGCAATTTCATTTGTTGCAACTCGTTGGGCACTTCGCCGAGAAGGTCGTCCTTCTCTAGTGGAATCACGGCCTCGGTGACAGGGATGTCGGAGGGCTTCTCCGGGCGGAGCTCTGGCGGGGTTTCGGTTGGTACGATGAAGGACTTCCTGACTGGCGACGCCGTGGAGGGCGTCTTCGGAGTACGAGACCCACTGGGGGCGCCTGGATCAGCGGGTGGATCTTGCGTCTCCAGCTTCTTTGGAGTGGTGGCTAGGCCTTCTGAAGGCTCGCCGAACAGCCGTCTAAACTTCAGAGCCAACTCCTGGAGGGCTGCCTCTTGTGCGGGGGGGAGTTTGGAGAGTGCTATTCTCACCTGCAGGCTCGCTGGTTTTTCAGGATGCGGCTTGCTAGGCTTTTTCTTCTCTGGCGTGACTGGTAATGGGGAAAGCATGGCCGGGACCGGACTCCACCTGGGTAACGGAGACCATTGTTCCTTGGATGTCATCTCCTGCGAGTCGTAGGCACGAGGATTCCAGGAGCGAATCTTCTTCTGGCCTTTTCGAGGTTTGGAAAGCTTGAAGGGGCATGGGCGTACATCAGTTTTATTCTTCACTGGCGGCATATTTAATTCGCTCAGGAACAACTTGAGCATTAATGCCAGGGCTGGGGGCTGACATTTATATACGTGTTGCCTCGATTATTACCCCTTCCGGTTCTTTGTAGGTGGAGGGACAGTTATCTATAACCGCACGATTGCAGGTGTTTACTAAAAATTTTCCAGAAATGTTTTCACTACAGGTGCGGGGTAAATTTTGGAAAAAACACTTCTGGCAGACGGACTGGAAAATTACTGGAAGGCTTTCTTAATATCCTTTACGTGGACACTGCCGACTTCCCTTCCGGTTAGGGGGTCGCTGAGTTCCACTATTACAGGGGAGATGACTTTTTTGATGACGTAGGGTCCGGCGTACTTGGGCGTCAACTTCGCCGAAATCCCTTGAGCGGCGTCCGAGAGGATTCTATCTCGTTTAAACACCTGGTGGCCTACCTGGGGCCGATACTCACGTCTTCTTAAATTGTAATGGTGGCTTTGTCGCGCAAAGGCCCTGGCCAGGTTGTCTCGCACTATCGCTATTACATCTTCTAGTTTTTGGAGTTGCTCCCGGTATAATTCAGGAGTAGGAGCTTCTTCATCGAGGTTAAAGTCGGGCTCCGTCTCTCCGCGTAGCGTGCGTGGCGGCAACATTTCTCGCCCCAGGTTCAGGAGGGCTGGGGTGAATCCTGTTGATTCGTGTTTAGCAGTGTTGAGGGCGAACATTATTTCCGGCAGCCAAGCGTCCCACTGCTTCTGATTCCCTCGGGCTAACTGCGCGATGATGGTTCCCACTACTTTGTTAGCTCTTTCCACCGGGTTGGCCTGGGGCGTATACGGCGGTGTCAGCCGATGCTGGATGCCGTATTCCTTGGCCAATGCTTTAAATAATTTGCTAACGTACTGGGGTCCATTATCTGAAACTATTACTCGGGGTGTGCCAAATCTATAAATGATTCTTTCTTTCAGAGCTTGGCTCACGGCTTTGGCGGTAGCAGTACGAAGGGGATGGATCTCGATCCATTTGGTGAAACGGTCCTGAAAAACTAAAAGCCACGCATTTCCTTTTGAAGACCTGGTGAGGGGGCCGATCAAATCTGTGCTGATGGCTTCCCATGGACCTCGAACTCGAGACCAAAACATCTTTCCAGCTGGTTGCTGTTGGGGAAGCTTATATTGTTGGCAAGTTGCACACGTGCGTACGTATCGGTGAATGTCTTGTTGCATCCTAGGCCAATAGTACAATCTTTGTATTCTAGCTGTCGTCTTGGTCACCCCCAGGTGTCCGGCGGTGGGATCATCGTGAGATTCCTGCAGGACTCTATGTCGTTGGGGTCTGGGGACGCACAGCTTCCATTCGGGGTGGAAGCCTTCAGCTAGGTCTTCACTTACATTCGGGAAACTCCGATAAAGGTTTCCTCTCTCGAGTTTCCAAGTGCTAAACTTGACAGGGTCTCTTCGCACTAGTCGAATCATCTTCCGCGTCCAGGAACATGGGCGGCGGATTCCGGGACGGCCATGGGGGCGAGGTGGTCTTCTGGACCTCCTGGGGCTCGGGACAATGCATCTGCCACGTGGTTCAAGGCTCCAGCCCGATACTCGACTTCGAAGTCGTATTGCTGGAGCTCCAGGGCCCACCTGGCTAGACGGGCTGAGGGATTGGGCAGGTTCCGTAGCCATTTCAGGCTACGGTGATCGGTCACCTCTTTGAAGTGGTAACCTTCGAGGTATCCCTTGAATTTCTTTATCGCGAATAGGACGGCAAGACATTCTAACTCCGTCGCGGAATACTTTGCTTCGGCTTCGGTTAGCGATCTGCTGGCGTAGGCGATGACTCTCTCTTGCTTCTCCAGCACCTGGGTAAGGACAGCTCCCAATCCCGTGGTGCTGGCGTCAGTCTGGAGGACGAAGGGAACGGAGAAATCGGGGCAAGCAAGAATCGGGGCTGAAGTTAGGGCTCTCTTCAGCCCGTCCAGGACTTCTTGTTGTTTCTCGGTCCAAACAAATTTGGTACCTTTTCGGAAGAGCTCTTTCAGGGGGTATGCGATTTGGGCGAAGCCAGGAATGAACTTGCGGTACCAGGAGGCCATCCCTAAGAAGCGCCTTACTGCCTTTGGCGTTTGGGGAGCGTCCATCTTCGTGATCGCTTCCACTTTCTCAGGATCGGTCTGTATTCCGTTTTGATTTACAACATGTCCCAGATATTTTAATTCTGGCTGGCAGAAATGACATTTCTCCGGCTGGAGTTGAAGGCCGGCGGAGCGGAGTCTCTGAAAAACCACCTGGAGATGCCGTAGATGGTCCTGGAACGACCTGCTGACGACGATGATGTCGTCCAAATAGCAAAAGGCGTGGGGCTCGAGTTCTGGACCTATGACCTTGTCCAGGAAACGTTGGAACGTGGCTGGTGAAGACTGAAGGCCGAACGGTAAAACTTTAAATTGGTATAATCCCCTCCCTGGAGCGGTGAAGGCGGATATGGGGCGGCTCTCCATGGCAAGCGGGATTTGCCAATAGCCGTGCTTTAAATCGAGAGTACTTATATACCTGGCCCCACGAAGCTTATTTAGGATACCATCGATAAAGGGTAGCGGATAGGCGTCGGCACAGGTGGCCTAGTTCACCTTCCTGTAGTCAATACAGAATCGGTACTGACCCGAAGGTTTCTTCACTAGGACCACTGGAGAGCTGAAAGAACTGCTGGAGGGTTCGATGATCCCGTCCGCAAGCATCTTATCTACCTCCTCGTTGATGATGGCCTGAATCGCTGGGTTGCGTGGGTAGTACCTCTGCTTGATGGGCCCTCGGCCTTCCTTAAGGGTGATCTGGTGTTCCACTAGGGTAGTGGGTCCGCTGGCTGTGGGGAATTTGTCTAATTCTTCCTTCAGGAATTCGTCTAGTTTTTCAGCCTGGGTGGCTGACAAGGATTTAAGGGTGGCGACGCCTTCTGAGTCCCTCCTAGCATTCAGGGCGACTTCTGTTGATCCGAGCGTCATGACCTGGGAGGCGGGGCGTATGACGGCTTCGTACTTGGTCAGGAAGTCGAGTCCTAAAATTACGTCGCTGGAGAGGGTATCCACGACGTGGGCCTGCAGCGTATAGGGGTTCTCTTGGATAAAAATAGTGATTTCATATCGACCCTTGGTGGTGATCATTTGGCCATCGGCCAGCTGGACACGGTCTGGGTGATGTGGCTTGTTGACTACCCCTTGTTGCCTCAGGAATCTCTGGAGAGTTCTTCCCATATAGGACTTAGCGGCGCCCGTGTCGATTAGGGCGTTGAACGTTCTTCCCTTGAGGGCTATTGGGAGGAACAGCCGGGCATCTATGGTGGATACTCGCGTTGACGGGTTCGGTTCTTGTTTGCAGAAGTTCTGGACCCGTTGGAGCCACCTGGACCACTCAGGCGGTCGGAGTCGGCGGGTGGAGGCCCTGGCCTTCGGGTGTCGAGGATGCCTCACAGGTCTCGACGGCCGGACGCGTTTCCCGGCCGCTTGCATGGGCAATCCCTCGTTAGGGTACCTGGTTTACCGCACCAGGAGCAGAAAAGCTTGGAAGGTCTCTGGCACTGGAATCTTTGGTGGCCTCGCTGTCCACATTTTCAGCAATTCTCCGTGCGATTATAGGCTGTGCTGGTTGAGGGGGTGGGGGACTTGGGGGTTGATGGTGCACGTTGATTATCCTCTGGGGTTTGTAAGGACGACACGGTGGGTGTCTTGAATCCTTGGGTGAACGTGACCTTGGGTTTCCCTGGCTTGTACGCCGTTTCGGCCATGTAAGCCTGACTTGCTGTGGGGGGTGGTTGGAACGCCGCTTGCTCCAGCTGGAGGGCTTCGAATTCTTCCGCCATCTGCACCAGCTCGTCCAGCTTTTGGAAGTCCTTCCTTCGTACATATAATTTATATTCAGGGCGGAGATTTTCGTAAATACGTTCCAACTGCTCGTGTTCCCTGGTGACTCCGAACCGACGTAACAGCGTCTGGAGGGCTGTGACGAAGTCGGCCACGGATTCCTTCTGGCCCTGTGTCCGGTTCCTAATTTCTTCGGTCATCCGGAATTGGAAATGTGGAGGTAAATACTGGTTATGGAAAGCAACTACGAAATTATCCCAATTTCTCCATCTTTGCTTATTATTTCTGACCCACAGTAATGCCTTTCCTTTGAACAGCTCGGGCAAGGCGGCGAGGACTTCCTGCTCCCTGAACTGATAACAGGTTGAGAGTTCCTCAATCCTCTCTAGAAAAAAAATGGGGTCGGTGGTGCCGTCGAACTTCAGGCCCCATTTTCTAATGCTGTTGCAAATTTGGGCAATATTCATTCTGGGTGGATCCGGATTTTGTCCCCGTTCTTCTTGGTGGTCATTTTCGCCTTCTGCGACGTGACGCTCCTCCTGCGTGTCATCCTGAGTGTCGTCATCATCGTCGTCGTCTGCTGTCGCGGCTCCTTTCAGGCGATTCGACACCCTTTGTCTTAATTGTTGTACAGTGCCTTCTGTTTCCAGGCCTAAACCTGCTGCCAGCCCTCGGAGGTCTTCTACTCGGAGGGTGTAGATCCAGGTTACTTTAATCTTCGGGGGAGCCGGTGTGCCATTGCCATTTCCGTCTTCCATGGCTCTTGGAGATTAGGTTTGGTACGAAGAATTCTGAAATATTAAACTACACAGTTTTAATCGGATATTTTCTAGGTTTTGCCTCGGGCGCCAATCTAGCGGACAAGAATGGGTATTTTTTACTTATGTATGTGTGTCTGAGTTCACGTTCCTGCTCCGGGCGCCATTGTAACACCTGGACCCTTCTTTTTAAGGGATTAATTATTAATTTACCTCGGATAAGCTCATTAGTCGGAGACAGAGTTCAAACGTACATTTCAGCCACCATACGAAGTTAACAAATACTCAAACAGAATTTCCTGTATACACTTTTATTTGTTTTAACTATGTACAAAATAATAAAGCATGAATCAACGAAAATAGGAGACTTTCATACAATTTGACATTTAATAACAATAACGGCGCGAGCTGCCCCTTCGTATGCCGCAACCCAAATCGCATGCGGATGAAAATGGACATCGACGGCTGGAGAGGCTCACTTCGGGCGTTTCGGGCCTGTTCGGTACTCTCGCACTTACGTGGACCCGCGCAGTGGCTGCGTCGCAGAAAATAGCTGTCAAAGTTCACGCCTCGTGCTTCTGTAAACAATCAACAAATTAAATCTATCAATACACTTTTTCCACCCTTTCCGGGTGACGACAATAGGTTGAATTAGAACCCCGGGAGGAACGCCGTACAGCGGCGTGATCACGGGATGATTTAACAAAGCCCCGTGGTTCTCGTAAATATGTTTGTGGAAGCCTGCACGTTCCTGATATCGTTGAGACCGGCGGCGTGCCGCAATTTTCAACAATTAACAGGTAAATTTACATTTACTTTGCAAGAGTGATATGTTTCTATTCGGCCGGCTGAATGCCTAATTTTTCAATGTAACGGTAGCCAACGTTTATGAATTTACAGGGGTCTCTGCGAGCTCGCAACTTGATATTTGCGGCCGGCGTAAAAATTCTAGTTCGAGCGGTGCAGGCACTCGATTTCAAAGCGGCTCAAAATGTATCGGGCTTTATTTAATTAGGGCCGTATATTTCGGCTGGGGAGAATTGATGACATCTAGATATTTATTTTGGCAAGCCACTAGGTCAAACCACGATAAACAGAGGACAGCCAGGCGGGTTTTCACCACTGAGTCGAATTCTGTTTATTGGCGACTGCGAGATGTTTCCCAAAATAATTCACTAGATCAAATCTACTCTCGGGGAAGTTAACTAACTAATAAGTTATTTACATCCAGGCGGATTTTAACCACTGGGTCGAAACAACTTATTATCTAGCTTGCTAAGTTTGGTCGGGCGGGATCTCCTGAAGGGGGCTGGTGCTAGCAGGAAAATCTCTCTGTCGAATGCCCTCCACAAGAGCTTTTATATGCTGCGCCAAAACTATGAGGAGGGGATTCGGCGTGCGTCTAACCTTTGTTTCGATGCCCGGGCGGGCTTATCTGTTCGGTACAGGTGGAGGGTCTTGATAACGCTACGTGAGGATGACGACTAAATTTGATCATATTATTTAATATGGATTTTACCAAATTTAAACGGAAGCTGGCGTTACAAACCAAGTTAAGCGCTATTCTCAATCGGAAAAAAAATTATTCATATATCACGACCATATCTCATCAGCAAATACAATTCGTCAATGGGGGGCACAGACCTAATGGATGAGAATATATCACGGTACCGTATCGCTATCAGAGGAAAGGTGGTGCTTATTTAGTTGGCTTTTAGACGCCTGTATTCAAAATGCATGGCAGATTCACAAAAAATCTGGAGGCGTTTTACCAGTTAGAATTCAGAAGAGAAATTTCAGAAACGTATTTGAAAAGTTATGGTATTCCTCCAAAAGGAGCAGGAAGAACAGCAACCGCTTCCACCTCTGTTACATTGAATCAAATATCTGATGATCTAGGTTACGACCAAATAAATCATGTAATTGTAGGAGTTCCAGACAACAAAAGAAGACGTTCTGCTGGAGAGGGATGCTCGTCCTCTGGAAGAACAATGTGTTCTAAATGCGACGTTGGGTTGTGTATCGATTGTTTTTATATATTTCATACTAAATAAAGATATTGTGCACATAATATAATAATTTGTTTGCTAATGCCTTGTAAAAACAATTTTGAGTTATGTTATTAATCATTTTCATTTATTATATTTTTTAACAATTAAAAATTTTCCATACATGCTTCTTTTTGTTTTATCCAAAACTAGGTAATCCTAGCGTTACCATATGGTAACAGCCTATTTTGCAACAATTCAGAAAAAAAAATTAATCATACCTTATGCTTAAATAATATAAAAGCGACATACATTTAGCAAAAAAGACAAAATTCCAAGGAAAAAATTAATTCAGTCGTTAATGGGTTAAAATAACCCGAAAGGGGTTTTTAATTTTATGCGTGTCGCAACTTTCAGTTCACGTACACAATGTTGTTATAAAATTGTTTGCATTTTAATTATTCTGATAATTTATTACTGACACTACAAGTCTTTTTTATTGCTTATTAATTAAACGCTAGTCACTTGTAGTTTATTTTTCTTATTATTTGAAATCTTTTGATTTCTGGCGCCCATTTCCATTTCCTTTCCTTTTTTGAAGACATTCCAGGGTACATAGCTGATGATTTGAACCTACGATCTAAGGCCGCCGATATTTGAGTTAGTTAGGGCCATTGAGCTGCCGTGGTGTATAAACGGTAGGGGGGTTGATCTGCGATTTTTTTACTACCATCGCTTAATTTTATTAATTAATCGCAGGTCGGATTCTTTATTGTTTAACCCCGAGGGGGATTATTAATTAAACCTCCCCACGTTCGTGGATTATCTGCAGGTGCCGCTGAACGCCCACGCCTCCTTCAGTACGTTTGCTACAGTTGATGAGCCGCTAGCCGCCGTGACGCCATAGCTCGGCGGGCCCAATCAGGTGGCGTGTAATTAGCATTAATAAACTCGTGTAGCTGTATTTGCTATAAATGCAGTATCGCTTGGCCGACGCTATCAATAACAATAAGCTATAAAATTCAAATGAAGTACACACTTCGATGAATTTTGGAAGTTAAATCCGCTCATTGCTTCAGTGACGGCTGAACTTGACGAACTTGAAGCATTTACAGCAACTTTCAGAATGGCTTCAGTAACGTCTAGACTTCTTGATGGATCCGGTACATTTACCTCAGAAGTCACATTGGTATTTGGGCATAAAATTTTCATAGCCACTTCTTGCTTGTGAGTCAGACATTCCTCTATATGTACAGCCCTCAGTGACGGTAGAACTTTTCCACTCTCCATATCTTTTCAAGATAGTAATATCAGCTCCACCATCAACAAGTAGTGTTGCTGATGGTTGTCTCAAAGAGTGCCCTGTATATTCGCTGCAATTAGGTAGTTTTAAAAAGGACGCCAAGTCCTTTGGCACATCACCAATTTTATGCAACCCCATCACTGTCCGATGACATTTTCCATTCACATATTTAAAAAAAAAATTGAGGATATACCATATTTTCGGAACGGTAAATATTTATGATTTTGTCTCCGACTATAGTAAATGATCGAGGCATTGATGATCAGGGCTCTTCTTTCGTCGTATGCATAGTAACAAAGATGAATGCGTTTCATCTTTCTCGGTATTTTTAGACAAGTTGGCTGGCGATTTTCAAAGATTAGATCAAATAGATAGTCAACTGTCAGTGTCAAGCACTGGAGGTTGGTCGCATTTCAGTTGCAGTAAAACGTTTTCCGTATTCATTTTTAGTTTTAATTGTTAATCGAAACGTTTGATTTTTAATAATCTTAATATTGCAGGGTGGAAAAATACCCATTAAATAACATGGATTTTATCACACCATCAAAAAGTTTCAAAGATTACTGTTCGACATAATTAGAGCTATCAGATTGAAGTGATTGGTCGTTCCTGTAGAGCTCCAGAAAACATAAGAAAATTTTGCAGTAAAAAATTTCCAAATGTAAACGAGCATAAGAAAGACTGAGAATAAGATGAATCGACACAATAACAAAGACCTCAATAAAATTAATGTTCAGGCTAGGAAGAAATTAACCTGAACAACTTTTAGCATGCATTTTTGAAGCATTCATTTTGTCGTATTCACCAGATTTGTAATATCTTGTTAAACACTGCACTTATTGATCCGTAGATTAGCTTTAACGTTTTCTTTATTCTATAAAACTGTGTGTGCATTATTTTAATTAAGATTTATTTTTATAATTTATGAGTTTATTGTTTACCATTAGAATTACAATGGGAGCAGTGTTTAATAGCTATTAAGTAGTTACTTTGCAGTTAATAGTACTGCAACGAATTCAAGGTGTTTTTATAAAATAATGAGAGTAGAACGACCATGGAGTTAGAAAATAGAAGTTCTCAAGGCTACTGTAAATCTAAAGACATCGAGGTATACATTTATGGGAACCGTGAAAAAATACTTCGAGAATAACGAAAGCTACCAGGCAGTGCTTGAAGTATATTATACAGTGTGTCCCAGGATTGATGTTACAAGAGGTGAGATGGACTAAATATTTTTGAATTTTATTTTAACATTGTGGGATTAGGTCCTGCTTGGTCTGAAGAGAATTTTTAAGAATATTTTCAGTTTTTGAAAAAACAAGTCTGCCTTGACAGTGAAGCGAAAACTATTTTCTTTTCAGGTAAACTACCCTTTTTGTTCATGATACGGCAAACTTTTACCAAGAAAAGTTGTCGATAATGATAAATTATGGCTCTATACAAAAATTCAGGAAGATCTACCTATTTAGATTACGGTTTAATCTGAGTAGGTAGATTTTAAATTTTGTATACGGCCATAATGTATCATTCTGAATAACTTTTCTTACTAAAATTTTGCCGTATCATGAACAAAAATGGTACTTTACCTGAAAAGAAAATAGTTTTCGCTTCACTGCCAAGGCCGACTTGTTTTTTCAAAAACTGAAAATATTCTCAAAATTCTCTTCAGACCCAGCAGGACCTAATCCTACAATCTTAAAATCAAATTCAAAAACGTTTAGTCCATCTCACCTCTTGTAACATCAATCCTGGGACACATTGTATGTTTTAGCTTTCAGACCATGGAGTTTGCTTACATTAATGCACAGCATCAAAACAACTATCATCTTCCTTAATTTAGTTTGTGCAATTGTCTTTAATTTAGGGGTTATTTCTGATAGACCATAAATTCTTCAAGTATGGAAACGTTTAGAAATTCTACTTGTACGTTGGTGCATTCTAGGATATTAGGTATCTTGTTGATTACTTGTTTTCACTTCTTCCAGTACTTTGGGTTTTTTCTCTAATCATTCATTCCTATTTCCTCTATATGTTTTTTATCTCTTGGAACCAATTTTACTTTGGGAGTCCTTTTTTTTTGCTTTCTCTTCCGTACAACACTTTTTTTAAAGCTCTTTGTTCTACAGTTGGACAATATGTCTTAACTATGTAGCTCTCTGTGCTCAGATTTTTTGTTGTATTTTCGGTCTAAACATCCATTATCTCTCTGTTCGTAAGTGTTTCCCATATGACCTCTGCCAGTTTGGCATCTCCGAAAATCTTCCTCAGAACTTTTCTTTCCCATATTTCCACCTTTATTTCGTTTGGTTTGGTATTATCCATGTTTCACTTGCATAAAGTACTGTTAGTCATGTTATTGTTTCATATACTCAAATTTGGCAACTCTTGATACATTTTTGCTCTTAAGTAATATGTTTGTTAGTGATCCCGCAGATGTTCTCTTTTAAAATCTTTTTGTCTTCCTCATTCTCTTTCTGACCCTTGCCTATCACTGTTGCGCTCAAATGTTCAAATTGATTTACTTTTTTGAAATTATACTTGTGTTTTGTGAGCGGATGACCCAGCGAGCAAATGGTCGACTCTCAGGCAGCCGGCCCGGGTTCGTATCCGCGGCGACTCTAAAGTTTAAAAATGTACGCTCCCCGGCTACCACGCTAACACTTGTGGTAGTCGTCACGTTCGACGGGCAAGGCTAGCCAACTACCCGACCTAAGGGCAAAGAGGGCTCATAGAACCACTTTGTGGTAAAACAGGCCACTGGTCTATAATAAGAGAGTGAAGAAGTAGAAGTTATACTTCTTTTCTCCTGATCTGATCTTGATATAAATATTTTCTTTCGCCACTTCTGTTTGCATTTCCATATACTTTGTTTTTTCTTCATTTATTAGCAATCCATATTTTGTTATCTCTTCTTTGAACCTTCTAAATGGTTTTTCATACCCCTCATTACTGCTTCTAAGACCATGTTAAGTACAGATAGAAAAAAGTTATATTAGGATGCAATCGACTATTGACTAATGAGAGGGAATATAAATATTAGAGAACATGCAGACGGATGAAGGAAAGGGAACGTAGGGAATGCGTAATATCTAAGCGGAAAGATTTAATGATAAAGCATGTTTCAGAAAATAAATTAATGCTAATACCTTTAACTCAGCGGGGTACGCTGAATATTTTTGAGATCAAAATTTAGAAAAAACTGTCATCACTAACATCAACTGTCCTTTAAATTTTCAATTTATAGAGTGATTGTAATATACGTATGCTTTACTGCACTGCAGTGATGTTTTCAAAATAACTATTAAAGTAACTCCAAGTAGACGTAACTACATCTGGTGCAGCGCAACAAGTATGGTATTTCTTGGTTGCTCTAATACTACACAATGGTCATGCGCCACTCGTACTGGTTCACTTCACAGGTGCGTACCTTTTTGCAAATTCTGCAGTTATCTCTAGGGATATTAAAATTTTATAAAGCTGTTGTAGATTTACATGTGTTTTATATCTTTTAATTCAAAGATTGGTTCAGAGAATTATTGCTTTATTGTTACTACGATGTGTAGCATGTAAAAGATCCCTTGCTAGGGTTGGAACTCCTTAGTCTCGGCAAAATTCTAAGTAGGACTTTGACCATATGACCAAAGCAGTCGGTGTCTAAGGTACCTGGTACTCTGCATGCCTAGACCTTGTCCATTAACAAACAAACAAACAAACAAAAATCACATTTGTTTAAAATAGTCACTTGAATACCTTCTAGGAAGACATATCCACTATATTTTTTTTGTTGGTCAGGAAACGTCAGAATTCTGGATTTTCATTGGTAACTTTTTGACAGATGACAGGTGAATTGAATAGTCAAGGGTAATACCACAAGCAGTGGATATATTTTTGACAAATATTTTGTCGTTTCTATGTAAATTATTGCTTTTAAATTTCACGATACAAAATCACATCAAAAATGTCACGAGCCGAAGGCGAGTGACATTTAAATGTGATTTTGTTGAGTGAAATTTGCAATAATTTCTATAGAAATGGCAAAATATTTGAAAAAAATATATCCACTTCGAGTGGTATTTGGGATGACTATTTAACAATATTAACACATAACGATTAACTTTATTGAAAAATAATCCAACAGTTAATATAATTATTCATTCTCAATTAAATTCAGCGGAATACTTCCAAAACACAGCATTTTAAAATTTTTAAAACAAGCCACACAGTTTGTTGGGGTTTAGTGTTACGTAACCTAGCGATATCACTAAGGACAGAACATCGTTGCTAAGCGATACTGCGCAACAAGGCTATTTATTTTTTGAGTACGTACATTGTTTGGTGAATATTTTGCATGGTGCCCAATATTCAGTGATATACTGCTGTTATTGGTTGAAAAAAGCAAATGTCTGCAATATGATTGGCTTATATGTTATAGTGTTGAATAGTCACTTATAATACCATGAGTAGTCATAGTTATGTCGACTATTTTTGCGGTGGTGTCACTAATCCCAAGCTCAATGGACATGAGTAGTGTACCACCGCAAAAATAATCTACTTAACTTTGACTAAGAATGGTATTCGAGGGACTATTTAATGAACCAAACTACTTTTTCAAATTAGTTTTCAGTAAATCTAGCAACAAACTACGCAATTTCTATAGTAACAGAACACTAATATTGACTTTTTCTAATAAAAATCACATTTGTTTAAAATAGTCACTTGAATACCTTCTAGGAAGACATATCCACTGATATTTTTTTTGTTGGTCAGGAAACGTCAGAATTCTGGATTTTCATTGGTCACTTTTTGACAGATGACAGGTGAATTGAATAGTCACTTATAATACCATGAGTAGTCATAGTTATGTCGACTATTTTTGCGGTGGTGTCACTAATCCCAAGCGCAATGGACATGAGTAGTGTACCACCGCAAAAATAATCTACTTAACTTTGACTAAGAATGGTATTCGAGGGACCAAACTACTTTTTCAAATTAGTTTTCAGTAAATTTATCAACAAATTACGCAATTTCTATAGTAACGGAACACTAATATTGACGTTGTAGTTTTGTTTACGACTGGATTATGAATTGAAAACGTGGGAGGTAAAATTTCTTCAGTCATTTAAAATTATGTAGATATGAAAATTAAATTTTTTTCTAAACAATATATATTCGGCTTATATAAGCCTTCTTCAGTGTTTTACAATTTGAGTTTACATTTTTAATTTTAATTAATTTTAATCTGGAAATAGATATTTTGGTTAGGTTTTTAAGTTAAAAATAATTGTGAGTGTTAAGTTATCTTACCAGTTCGAAACATTACTATTAGTTAATAGTTGGTAATTGAAATTTAAAAATTAACATCTTATTATTGTATTTATACATCTGAAATAAAAGTTTTTGTGTTTAGGATTGTGAGCGCATGTATTTTATAGGTTAACTTACTGTTCAGAGGTTTTGTTTTATTTTGTATGAAATTTGAAGTTAGTGGGTTGTTTGTGGTGGAATTATGCACACCACATTATTATAGTTATTTAGTCATTACTTTAATGCAGTCTTATATAAATTAAATTATTCAAATTATTTAATGCAAGTTTAGTACTACGGATATGAGTTGACAAATTTACACCGTGGCGAAATCTGAAAGCTTAGTGGCTTCTTATTATGTCCAATTTCTTTTCATTCCAAGAGTATAGCTCGTTTTAGATCCAAGACAAATGTACAAATTATTTTGAGAAATTGATGAAAATATAAAGAACATGCAGCAGAAAAACTCCATAATTTCAAATTCAACACACCCAAAATACTCCAAAAGGAAAATAATTAAAAAAAAAGATTAATTTTTGAAATGATTCACATTCAAAAAGTCCTAAATCAATAAATTACAAAACAGATATAGATAATTTAAATATAATTTACAACTTAATTTAAAAAAAAAATAAAATAAAACTCAAAACCGAAATATTTTTAAACTTTATATTTTCATCAATTTCTCAAAATAATTTGTACATTTGTCTTGGATCTAAAACGAGCTATACTCTTGGAATGAAAAGAAATTGGACATAATAAGAAGCCACTAAGCTTTCAGATTTCGGATTTCGCCACGGTGTAAATTTGTTAACTCATATCCGTAGTACTAAACTTGCATTAAATAATTTGAATAATTTAATTTATATAAGACTGCATTAAAGTAATGACTAAATAACTATAATAATGTGGTGTGCATAATTCCACCACAAACAACCCACTAACTTCAAATTTCATACAAAATAAAACAAAACCTCTGAACAGTAAGTTAACCTATAAAATACATGCGCTCACAATCCTAAACACAAAAACTTTTATTTCAGATGTATAAATACAATAATAAGATGTTAATTTTTAAATTTGAAATACCAACTATTAACTAATAGTAATGTTTCGAACTGGTAAGATAACTTAACACTCACAATTATTTTTAACTTAAAAACCTAACCAAAATATCTTTATTTCCAGATTAAAATTAATTAAAATTAAAAATGTAAACTCAAATTGTAAAACACTGAAGAAGGCTTATATAAGCCGAATATATATTGTTTAGAAAAAATTTAATTTTCATATCTACATAATTTTAAATGACTGAAGAAATTTTACTAATATTGACTTTTTTAAAAATAAAAATCGCATTTGTTAAAAATAGTCACTTGAATACTTTCTAGAAAGATATATCCACTGATATTTTTTTGATTGGTCAAGAAACGTCAGAATGCTGGATTTTCATTGGTCACTTTTTGACAGATGACAGGTGAATTGAATAGTCAAGGGTAATACCACAAGCAGTGGATATATTTTTGACAAATATTTTGTCGTTTCCATGTAAATTATTGCGTTTAAATTTCACAATACAAAATCACATAAAAAATGTCACGAGCCGAAGGCGAGTGACATCTAAATGTGATTTTGTTGAGTGAAATTTGCAATAATTTCTATGGAAATTGCAAAACAAATTGTCTTTAGATGGAAGAAAACGCAAAACAACAAAACTTTTAATGCAGAAGAACGATATCCGTGCAAAAAGAATAGAATACCTCCAAAATATCAAATATTACCGAAGTGAAAATAGGCCGATTGCCTTTTTGGATGAAAGCTACATTCATAGTGGCCATACAAAATCAAAAAGTTGGAGCGACAAGAGCAACGAATGTTGCGAAAAGTCAACGATTAATCATGATTCACGCAGACGGCGAAATGGAGTCTATTTCAAAATGTTTATTAACATTTAAATCTAGAACAAAAAGTGGAGATTACCACGACGATGTGAACGGTACCAATTACGAGAGATGGGCAAAAGAACGCCTTGTTCCAAATTTACCAAAGAACTCCGTATAGTTGTTATAGACAATGTCTCGTATCATAGTATCCGATTAAACCCTGCACCGACATCAATTGTAGAAAAAGTGAAATGATTGAGTGGTTACATCAAAAAGGCATAACATTTTCGCCAACGTTATATAAACCTCAATTATATACAATCATCAAAGAACATTAAAACTCTTTACATAACTTATAAATTTGATACTCTACTACACCATCATGGACATGTTGTATCGTCTTCCACCTTATCATCCGGAATTAAATCCGATTGAATTGATTTGGGTAAAGATAAAAAACAAAGTAGCAGTGAAGAACGTTACGTAAAAATTTAATGATTTGGTACAGTTGGATGAACAGGAATTTACAAATACATCCCAAGAAGACTGGAAAAACCGATGTCAGAAAGTGATTGCCATTGAAGACGAATTACTTCAGTATGAAACGTTTTTGAACATAATTACTAAAGAGATAATAAGAATTGTAGGAAAAGAAACTGACAGTGATTACCAATTTAGTGACTTAAGTGGCAGTGATACTGAAAGTGATACAAATACTTAGTGAACTCACTTATACTTACATATACTGTAATGATGCCCTCTACTTAAAAGGGGTTTAAATAATAATAAATAAATAACTAGGGCAAATCACCACAAGTTAGAATAAAATAGTTTTAATAAAGAAACCTTGTGCAATCTCAGGACTTATTAAAATGATGTTCTAATTATTAGCAAAATAAATGGTTTATTGCCTTTTATATTCTATTCATTTGCACTCAAATAAAATAAAGTTCCGGCTATAGCATGAGAAAAAAACTCTAGTCAAACGGGTAGGTTCAACACCCGGTATAACATTTACCGTTGAATATACCTTATTAACATGTATGGATACCCGACGTTGCATCTGACAGTATAACATCGAATATTGACAACTCAAGACAGATATGGATCGCACGTACAAGAAATAGCGTAATTTGAATGCAAAACATCAGGTTAATATGCAGTGAAAATAATAATGACGTAATATCCGGCTAACCTGGTTTTTGTTTCAGTGACATAAATAGGCACGCCGACTTCGCAATTGTTTAACTTCCTGCAATTTTCGGTGTCCAAAACCGCGTATCCGCCAAATCAACCGACGTCACCGCAATAAATATCTTTTGGAACGAAGCTGGAAACTGGAATCTCTCTCTTGGCCTTGTACAAAGTCTAATCTTTTCCGCTGCACAAAGCTGATGGACAGCCGGGACCTTGTTTCTGTTAAAATTTACCTTGGAAGAGGACTTCGTAGGCTGGATACGTTTCCTAAGGACGCCACGGCGATTCTAAACCTGGTGGTTGCCCCCTGCTCCAAATCTCTGGATAGAGGGCTCGATAAAGGATTCCCCAATACGCAGCACACACAATTCTTGCTGGCCGATGCTTCAAACTATTCGAAAACTTGCCCGAAAAAATGGCCTCGCTGTAGAACACACCTGGTCAATTCTTGCAGAGCTTCTGCCTCTTCACTGGGATATTCTAGCAAGAAGAAACTTCACACAACTACACTCCGCAGATTGTTGAATATTAAAAACCACTTTTCGATTGCAACAGAAAACTTTTTAATATGAAAATTTACATAAATAGAAAGAGTGCAGAAACGATTCCTTAAATACTTGTATTTTAAAGAAACAGGTAACTACCCCTTATATTCGCATTACTCAGAGTTATTAAAGAAATATTCAGGTATTGTAACTTTAGAGAAACGGCGTTATTTGGCAGCACTTGTATTTTTACACAAGGTTTTTAACAACGAAACTGATATTAGTCCAATATTACACAAATTACGTTTTCTTGTACCCAGACAAGTTTCCCGCTGCAATCAAATATTTTATCTTCCACCATCTCGAACAAATTCATTAATAAATTCACCAATTTATCGAATATGTAAATATGCAAATATTGTAAATGGATATGTTGATTTTTTTAACCTCAAAATAAAGATATTTTTAAATATGTGTAAATATGCTTTACATTTACCGAGAGTTGAGGCTGATATTGGGGCGAGGCATATTTAAGTTTTAGCTTAGTAATTTAGTTTTAATCTACAACTTACTCTATAATTTAGTTTTAATCCAGCCTATCATGTTTTTTTTTGTTTTTTTAAGTTATTCAACAATCATTGTTATTGACTTTACTCTGATGGCAAATTGTAAAGTTATTTTCTTCCATTGTTTTTTTTGTTCTCTTAATTTCTGCATTTGAAAACTGGCCTATATTAATGTTAATGTTAATTATTTAAAATGTAGCCTGTCATTGGCATCAGCTGTTGGCTACAACGATAATAAATAAATAAATAAATAAAACTCACACAGCACAAATTTACAATGCTTGTTTAGTCAATAATAACAATTGAATATCTCGTTTTCTAGCAACTAAGTAGTACAATTGTTTTATGAAATAAGTTTTGATACGATTATTTTACTAGAAACTAAACTGTCTTTTTCCTGGAAATTGTCAATCGTCGCACTTTAAACTATAAATCTCTGCTCTTAATCACTTTAGTTTTTAAATGCACTGTTTTTTACTGTCTTATTAGCACTGAACACTTGTCTGTGTCCTTTACTAGGTTGCCTTATCTTGCTCTTTGCAATCTTTGCACCGTTCTTTTACCCATCAGCTGTCTTGCCGTTTGCTGGCTTCATAAACTTTTACTCGCAACGCTCATAGAATTTTTGTAACGCCACAAAACATCTCTGTATCATGTTAAATTCACATTATTGTATTGACGTTACCAAAATAAAATCTGTCAGTTACATAAATTAAGGTGCGTTTGCCATTCTGATCATCAATTGAATAAAACGTTAGACGTAACCCTTTTGATTCTACTTTATCTAATGCTAACCTTTCTCAATTAAATTATAGTTACTGCTACTCATATCATGTGCATTTATTAGGGTGTTATACTGACTTTATCTTCAAATAAACAAAATATTAATTCTGTGCTCATTTTGAATTATTATTTTATTTTCGTGTTAGTTAGGCAACCAGAATTGCTGTGGACATTAAAGCATTGCATAACCTATTATAAAATTATGCGTAAACTACTCAAATACTTAGTTTTATTGTAAAATTATGCATATACGGTACGCCACTTGACTGCAAGTATTCAAACTGCATCTGCACGTCTTCTGCGCACTGGTGCGCTCGGCTTCCCTCGTGGACCCAGCTGTAATTTCGTGTACTTAAATGACCCTTGAATCCCTAAACTGCGAAACGAGATCTAGTCAGCTTATTCAGGAGGTGTGCTTAGCGGCTCTCCACAGACTTACCTTTGATGTATACTTCCTCTAGCAAATCTGTGAAGCTTGTGAGAATTTGCTTAACAGCAAAAGGAAAGAACACAAGCAAAGAACCACGAATATTTAAACAGATCTATCGAATGTGTTCCAAAGTCGTATCAGCTAGATCTATCGAATGTTCAAAATCTCGCATTTCATATGTTACACATGCGAAAAGGCAACGTAATAATACCTCAACTGACGTCACTGTGTATATACTCTAATTTCAAAATTATTATACACTAGCAAGCGGCATTTTTAATTGATGTACGAACGAGGACCGTGAGGGCGCTCTTAATTTGAAACAATAAAGAAGCCAACCTGCGATCGATCACTAATAATAATCAATGGTAGTGTAATCGCAGATCAACCCCCTTATCATTTATACACCACGGTAGCTCTGTAATGTTTGTACTCACCGTAATGACCTAGCTAGCTTAATCTCGGTGGCCTTGGGTCGCAGATTTCTATCATCAGCTGTACTACTACAAGCTCTTTTAATAATAAAAAAAACACAGGGCGCCAGAAATCACAGATTTCAAGAAATAAATAAAATAGTAGCAAACAATTAAGTTTATTTAATCAACAATTAATAATTGCTTGCAACATCGGTATTCAGTCCTCAAATTGTTTGTCACAGTATTAAATTATTTGAAGACAATATATTACATATGCTGAAAATGCAACACGCACAGCAAAAATATGTGAACCTCTTGTGGGCTCTTGGATTGAATGTGATCACAACTCCATGAAGGGATAAGCTTACCACTGTCATATGTATTAACCGTTATCTCGGTAATGATAATAAAATAGCGTGAAAGCACTTTTTACAAAATTCTTAATATGTATTCAATTAGCAAAACTATAAATTTGTGAATTGTAAATTGGTGAACAATTAATACGTTAGGTTATTAAATGTATGAAGCGTAGATTTGTAATCAATTAATACATTACATGTTAACGGAGTTTAAATTTGTAAAGTATAAATCTGAAGCGTCGTTAAGATCGATTCAGCCAGTAAATGGGTGAACGTGGTTATCAACAAACGTTGAAACAAGACTAACCTGGGTAGTTATAAAAAACGTTGCCGGCAGGCGATGAATTGGTCCAAGGTTAGCCGCATCGACCTCGCGGCCGTAACTGATAATGAAACGGACGCTCCTTGTTACAATCTGGCAAGTTCAGGATAACATTCCAGCAGGAGTTGCGGGCTCAAGCTATTAATTATGGTGTCAATTATGACATCAGACGTGGCGTCGATCAGGAAACCCAAATAAGAAGTCGCCCAAAAACGGCGTTCAAAAGTGGCGTTTAAGAGGTGACATTGAAAAATAACGTCAAAGAGCTAATAAAAAAAACAGAAAATTACTAAAATGAATATCAACAAGTAGCGTAGACATACCTGATTTTAGTCATCAGCTCACAAACGAAGTCAATTAAAAATTGGTGCAGTAGCACGCGGGAATGCCTTCGTAGAAGCGAGTTACTTCAACCGAATGCAAAAATAGAATGCCCGCAAAACAACGGAATAGCTCTCGCTGGCGCAAAGCGATAACAAGTGAATTTCGGAAAAACCAAATCCAGCACTTTTGCGCGGACAAGATTTGATATCGTTTGAAATACAGCGAATAATAATTCAAGTGGGAGTATACAGGCTGGCCCGGAAATAAATTGGTAACTGGAGAAACAATTAAGCGGAGCCAACAAATTGTTTCAAATTTAGCTATAACATAACGTTATAGCGCAAAACTTCCTTAAACTTAAACATTCTAAATGAAAAATGTATTGCTTAATGATTTAACGCATGAGGTATACCTTAATAGCATCTCGCAGTGCCTTAGAACTCCGTGATGGTGTCCACGATTTGGAGACGTTATTACTAGCACTCAGAAAGAAATATGAAGTTGAGCCCTCCACGTCAGGTTCGAGAGATGACTGAGTAATGATGAATTGCTACGCATTCGTCTGCGCCGCGCCGCGTTAAAAAGATAAGGAGTTTAATACGGAGTTCAATAATAGTCCAAATTCCAATTACACACAGAACACCCCGTTATATCAAGATATTTAAGGGAATCAAACAACAATTCGGCATTCAGCCGTAATTAGGAATCGCACCCTTAATAAGTGGCAATAAGATTATTAATCTTTATTTGATATTGTTGCGTTCGACAAAGCCTTATCGGGAAATGGAGCCTTAATAGTGATCCTTCATTCAGGAAATCGGCTCTAGATTGAATGCGTACGAATTAGTCAGATCGAACTTTGTGGAGCAGGATTCCGTGTGATGTTGGTGCACTTAATGTTTGTGCTAGCTGATGTATAAATAATTCTTTTCTATCTTCCTTCCCACCCCCGGATATTAATGGATGTCATGGCGAATAAACGAATTATTGCTGGTTACTACTCCATGTTTTTTCTTTTCTTTGGGTGTTCGATATTTCTTTCAGCTTGTTGCGTCGTAGCTCGCTCGTCCGCGTGTTTCTACAGAATCCGATTTGGTAAGTTATTGAATCTGGCGCTCCTACTGCTTAACTCACCTTTGCTTGTACTAATTGCTAAATTAAGTACGATGCTCATGGCCGCGACATCTCACTCACCTCGTACGACTGGCAGGGAAACTACTTTACAACTTCAACTCAGACGATAAGCAAATAAATATGCTTATTTTAATTGGCATGCAGTTTAGTTCTTCATTATTTTATAATCAAAAAAATTGTTGTATATTTCTGAGAAGAGAAAAACCTGATATTTCTACATTTTATTATTCACAAAAGGGCTTGGGATGAAATAACAACAAGCTTAAAGAATAAACAAGCATTTTATTGATTTTTATTACCACAACAGCAAATAAAGATACGAAATGTAGTAAGACATACTGGAATATGAATTAACATACGCCGTGAAAGACTCGTCGCTATATGTAAGAAGTATTAACAATGTAAGTATTACTTAGTAGTTACGAATAATACGTTGTGTGCTTCAGACTAAGAACAATTGCTTTTACTTGTGCTGTAAATGACCCTTTGTTCCCTCCAGTATTGCTTAGGTTGCCTGCTATACCGAAGCCACAGAGTGGTCTGTGCTATCACAGTGGTACCAACAATAACGATACCCGTATATATTATCGAAACAGCGAGAGAGTAAAAACGAGCATATATAAGTAGACATCAAAAGTGCATACATACAGAAGAGTGTAACAATTAATAGCTGAACGTCGTAAAAAAAATCAGTCTCATATACAGGCCTTAGTGACTACTTTCGTCCCTTAAGGGCGGATCCTGAATCACTTTCCGTATTTTCCGGTGCAAAAGCTCTCTAAGCTGACAATCATTATTTCACTTTTGCTAAAGGTTGATAAAATATTTTTAATCGAAAAAATGTGATTGTTAGCTTGGAGGGCGCTTTTTGATATTCAAAAAGGGAACTTCGAAACACAATAAGCATTCGGTGACCGAGATCACTTACATGCTTAAAGAACACGCAAAAACATCAAACAACACCTAAACGCTGAAGAAAGTACAAATACAAGTAGGCCCTTTTAATAATACTTATAAAAATTATGTGGGTTTTTATGTTTAGCATCGATGTTTAACATACAACGTCAACACAAATTTGAGCATCAAAACAATTTACACGCAAGCTGGTATATCTTCCGACTTAATTTTTCATTTCTTACCAAATTTTATGACTCAACCCATTGAATTGTGGTTCAATATATATTAAATACTCATTTCGACACGCTTATTAGGTGAGAATTTTTGGTAAGCAATGAATCGTCCGATTTAGTAAGAGTTTTCTCCGCAATTGTCTTACTCCTACTAGTCATCTTAGTCTCCGTAACAGCAGAGCTTTCAAATTTTTAAAATTACATTAATGATTGTTCGTTGTTTAGAATATATTTTTACTAATAACAATTGTTAATTTTTCTCTTACCGTTAACTGTTTAAAGTTTAATTAATTTAGTCCGAATAACCGTTACCCGTAATGACGACACGTTTCCAACTGCTTTCGTCCTGTGGAATGAGCAATTCTCCTCGTTTGTATCTTCCGCGTTTGTTCTTAACGCTGGGTTGGCTGAAGTTGGCATGGAGCTTTCCTATACTACTGCTCTTTCGGATTTCGGGCCTTGGTTCTTTGACGGGTTGTAAAAGCGGCGAAGTAGCTCTGGGTGAATCCTCGCCGCTTTCCAGGCTTTCCGCCGGGCTAATAACGCGCTCTTTTCTCTTCAAACTGAGCTCTAATCTTCTAAGAAACCTACGAAATGAGCGTGTGTTGACGTGTAATATTCTTTAAGCGAAATGTATTTACCTTATTTGATTGCTGATTACTCTTAGACGGCTAATTTTGCGATGTGGCTTTGGCAATTCTTCTAATGATTTTGGGTGTAACACAATTTCCGTTTCCTGAAATAATTTGGAGCATTATTTTCTGGGATTCATGATTAGATTCACCATTAGCAGATGCATTTACATAGTATTTAAGGGTTATTGTGAAACCATTTACTTACTAAAACATTAAAAGAATAGTACCCGTTGTGCTCGTAACTCACCCCTACCCTCTGAACATTCAAAATAGGCAAATGGATAACGTTGTTGTGTAGTATAGATACCGATTCTTATCCGCTGCAAAATTAAAAAGTACTATACGTTGTTCGCCAGCGTGGCTGAGTGGTTAGGGAGCTCAGGCTGTGGTGCCAGGGTATGGGATTCAATCCCCACATCTAGCAACTGGTGGGCCGCCCACCCAGTCGCTTTAAAAATTGGATACCAAAACCACAGTTGTGGAAGTAGGGAAAGTAAGGCAGTCGTTGAAAGCGTGATGCTAACCACATCACCCAGCACGTCGTTAACGGTGTGCCAGATTGACTGTGTTTCGGAAAGAGATATTTTGGCGGCCTTGACCCGTCGAGTGTCAGGTCATTATCCTACGTGTGGAACGAAGTGCCCTAAACTTTACATCTACGCTAGAAATGAAGATGTACCTTGGGTTGCCTATTTTGAATGTTGAGGGGGACCGAGTTACGTGACCCACCCGGTATAAGCGATAACTAGCCTAAAATAAAGTAAATTTGGAAATTCGAAAAAATACATCGACCAAAAATTGGTTACTAGTATATTGATGGGTTAATCGAAGTAAAAAATACTTTTATAACGGTATGTAAAGAAAAGCTATACAAGCCAAAACGTTTCAACACATTTAGCATGAGTGACAATGACTGCTAGCAAAAAAGAAATTGGATTAACTTTACTTGTGCCTTTCTGAAAATCAAGAACTTCCTCTGACTGTAACTAAAACGGAGTTGCGTTTAATTGAACTGCAATTAACATAATTTTAAGCGATTAATTTTATCAGTACTTACGTCTCCCGTTTCTTCACCAGAAGCCTCAAGCGACCGGTGCTCCTTCCCATTCAGCCAGTCAGTAGATGATGACCAACGAATTGTGTCTGGGCTAGGCGTTGAAGACGAGTATCGCACTTCCTTGCCTGATGTAATACTGTCTGAGCTCGATGAAGAACTGAAAAGTTGTTGGGTACGAGCCCGTCGTTTTGGACTTGGTTTGCGGGGTGAACTGATTTTGTGCAAGACTTCTTTTCCGGGAACATCCAGGTGGTAGAGCGGGAGACTAGGTGCAAGCACTTTGGTGGGACTTGAACCCTTCAGCTGCCTTGTGGCCTTTTTTTCTCTTCTGCGCCCTGTGGACTTCCTGTGCTGCTGTATGGTGGCTGCGATGTTGACCTTATCTGAGCTGGGAAAGTCATACAGGCCATCTGAGTCGGTGAACGGAAGGATGTCTTTATTTCTACCGTAAAATTGTGTGGAAAATCTATCTAGACCTACGGTTTTATCGCTTAAAGGACTTTCACTACGCGAGCTCATCGGGCTCAAGTGTTTATCGCAGGTGCTAGGGTCATTTTGCACTACAATGGAAGGCAACTGCAACGTTGACTTACACGTGCCAGAAGGTGGAGGCATTAGGCGGTCTATGTTAGCCTCTAAACTCGCACATTTTCCCACTCGCGGGCTTAAACTAGTAATTGACGGTAAGTCTAATAACGTTTTTGTACTATCACATTCAGTTGTTATGAACACTTCGAGTTCTTTTGCACTTTTAAGTTCACCTTCTTCGATTTTCTCATCGAGATGGTCGGTTCCAATCCCTTCATCGTTCGATTCTACCAGGGGGTCATCGGAGAGGGTCTCCGAATCTGACCTCCCCCGCCCTTGTTGGTTATCGGAATTCTCCATTTTGCTACATTCTGTCGTGCCTGGAGTCGATTTCAATAGCGGAGATGGTCGTCTGCCTAGGCCGGGATGGAGGTTGGTCGAGCCAGAACCTGGAGGTCCGGGATCTTCCATTTCGGAAGGGCACAGAGGATTGCTGGACCCACAGCGCGAGGGCCCCGGACTCGCCATCGAGCTGTATCCAGAAGAACTCAAGTTTGATTCCGAAGCGGTTCGGTCTCCACGCGAACCTATGGTAAATGGACTTAGGTAGCACATTCCTGAGGAAGAAGTACCTAAATGATCTGAAGCTTTGGGTGCTGGCGAAATGGATTCGATATCCGACTCGGCTTCGCTCATGTTACAGGTTATTGTTATCATGGGTGGTTCTGAAGGTAAATCTAATGAAGTTGGCTTATCAAATTCTTTAAGCATTTTACGCGCTTGTTTACCAGAAGCAAACGGGAAGCAAGTATCTTGTTGGCACACAGATCTATGCGGCGGAGGAGAGCCGAGAAGATGCGGCGGCGTTTTCTGATGGGTGGGTGAAGGAGTCTGAATGATTAAAGTGGGTATAACGAGAGGCGGTGGACGAGGTCGTGGACCATCAGGTGACGAGGCATTTCCAGCTGAACCTAACGGAGGAAGGCGGGCCTGTAAAATATATTTTTTAGATGGCGCAATTGAGAATATGCTATCGTTTACTTTTATTTTAAATTGAGGAATTTGAATTGACTGTTGCATTACAGCAGCTTCCTCCAGGATCAATCCGTCTTCAGCTTGAGGATCAATAACTATATCTTGCGTGCATTGCAATTCATCTTCGTCACTAATGGAAATATTGGGCAGTTCAAAAGAGATCCTATCGTCGCTCATATCGATACTTATGTCGTTAATGGAAGAAGATGCTGTGCTACGATGCATGATGGGCGTAATAGCTGGTGACGGCATTGGCGATGGAAGGGGCGTAGGCATTTCTCTTATCGGCGAAAGGCACTTATTGATTGTGCTTGGTATTTCTAGAAGAATGGTAGGAGGATGCAACAGGTTGCTGCCACTGCTAGATGATTTATGGGCGCTTAGCATATCAAGAACCGGTACTTCGATAGTTCCTTGAGACTGCCGGTGCATTATGGGACTTTCAGGTGGTCCACTAGAAAATGATATAGGAGTGTGAATTGAAGATGTTGAGGATTCGTCATCTCCAGCGACGTCGTCTTGGGGACTCGATGCCGTTGGCGTTGTAGAAGGCGACACCTTCAAAGATGATGGCAAATTTATTCCAGCCGAACTAGAAGAAAAGTTGCGAAACATGGCCAAGATGGAATCTGCACTTGTAGGTTTCTGACGCCCGTTAGGAAGCCTTGCGTGCTTTCTGTTGCTCATCAAATCTGAGATGCTGCAACTAAAGGTTGAAGGTATTGCTAAGTCCGAGCTCGAAAATGTATCACTTCCCTGGTTGCTAGACGTACTGTTGGGAGAGCGTGCGTCAGCTGCAGGGGACGGAGGGGTGCTGGACGGGCGAGCAAATGCACATCCCAATCGGTTCGCCTGCATTATTCCCAGCTCCATCTCGGAACCGGAGCTCATTTCCGCGGACACCTTGTTTAGCAACCTTGCGAACGTCACTTTCTTTTCTAATTTGGGATCGTTAAGTACTATTGATGGGGAGTCGACACTTAGTTTGGTTTCTTTAACCTGTTGTGAACCACCTGGTTTCTGGTCCCCATCTTTAATTTTTCGTTCACTAAGCTGTATGAGTTCACCTAAACTCACTTTACGCGAACTGTTTTTATTTCCCGGAGTTACCAGCTGCTGAAGAATTTGCTTCTTTTCGGCTGCATTTTTCTTAGTCGGCGTGGAATTATTCCGCTTTTTTCTAGGTGACGGGGTACCTATAGAAATTTGTTACTATAAGTACTCTACAGTCTTGATGTTGATATATTGTTATTTAAGCCGCTATCGTCTAAAGCTTGGATATATGATAAGTACAAGTGTCACAGTTACAACAGCTTACAATTACGGTAAGTGCATTTAGCGCTAGAGAGATAGTGCAACCTACCAGCCACACGCAACAGAGTGAAAAGGGGTACAGAAACAGTTAGAGACAGAAACGTGAGTTAAGAGAAGAGTGTTGATACCAACAGCTAAGGCTCTGGGCCTTACGTCTCGGGGGTTTTAGCAAATCGTCCAAACTAAAGGTTCGGGCGGTGGCAGGCGAGTAGCCACTGGCGTGTGGGCTGGTGAGGCTGAGGATGGATGGCTTGCGGATACCCAGGCGGCCGAAAAGAGAGCGGGGAACTCCCGGACCTGGACTAGGTGTCACTGTCACAGCCGATGCACCGGAGGCGGCCAGCTGGTCGCGAAGCGAGGTCCTCAGGGATGGCACTGCAACGTTTAGACCTGGTAAATTAATTCTTTTAAGTACAACATGGCCTTACGGTTACTGCGGTTGCGATCGGACTCTTCAGCCAAGAGTTTCTCGATCTTCTCTGGGAAATGACGCTTAGCGCACCACACCAGTCCGATTACGCCCATGACTACCGTTACGGTGATGAGACCCAGCCAAAAAGGCTCCTCCAGCATCCGTTCGCTTAAGGGCTTGTATGGGATGCGCATCATTCGGCGCTCGCAGCGTGGACCTTCCCACCAAGCGTGGCAGCGGCAGTGGTAACCGTTTCCTTTCTCAGTGCAGACACCCCGGCTTTCACAAGGGTTTCCTTCGCATGGTTTTTGCTTCTGGTCGCAGTTCGGTCCTACGTAGCCGGCTTTGCAGTGGCATTTGTAACTAGTGGGTGTCAACTCACATCTTCCGAACACGCAGGGTTCTAACTCGCAATAACTTAGGGCGCAGAAGATTCCTATAATGAAATAATTTTTAATTGAGGTAGTAAGGATGTATAATAAATTGACATTGTTAAAAACACGAATCCAGGCAAATTTATTTTCAAATAAATATTTTGGTGCTATCTTGGTAAATCTAACAGATTTAAAAAAAATTGCATTAAGTATGAATGGATCGAGAAAAAGTTCCACGGAAGCTATCTTGGTAATGAATTTCCAGTGATGCAAAGGGGAATAGCAAATAAAGCGAGCATGGTATAAAAACAGAAATATAAGCCTGAAAGGAAGGAAAGAAAATTAGGATCAAGAAAAGAATAAATTGTTGACGATGGTGGTGCGAAAAATTAGGAGTTGAAATGGGAAAGGAGAATTGGATGTTGGTGGTCAAAGTGACTGGGTGTGCGGCGATAATAACCCTTTAAATTCGAGTATTATCACGTATTATAAGCTCCAGAAACGGAAAGTAGCTTAAATATTCATCGAAATGAACAACAAATATTTATTAAACTGCGATAACTGTGGGAAATATGAACACTGTGTTTGTAGTTAGAGATTAACATATTGATCAAGTGTACACCTTACCCTTTTTCTGTGACCTAATAATTTTCTCTCTTTATAAGGAACTGGACGAAACAAAATATCTGCAGTTTTTGATCAGGTCGGCTTTAAATATAGCTTGTTTTATAATGCTGTCAATGTAATATTCGTCCAAAATGACAGTAAAATAACGCGCAATAACGAGTAAGCCCAAGTTCTTATTTTAAACGCTAAAGACTTCTTCAAAGAAGAGAAACGTCAGATTGACATAGATCAAGAATGTATTGGTACGAATAATGTGCTATTTAGAGCATTCCCTATGATCTAAATATGATCTTTTTAAATTTTACTTTAATATTTATACGACAACTTTTTCAACGCTATGCTTTGTTATTTATAACGTCACTGAAAAAGGGTAATGTGTACACTTTCCTTAGCTGTAAATAGATCAACACAAGCAAGATCAATCGGACGCCATAGGTAAGTTAGGAAAATACAAAAAAACAAAATATAGAGATACTCATAATTTGAAAAAGCATCGTGGGAGAAATGCTAAAAATGACGAAAGAAATGAAGTCAAAAATATAGGACGTCAGAGAAAGACAACCAGTTTACCATAAATATATAAAAGAAATTAAAAAAATAGATAAAAAATGACACAACAAATTGAAACTGCAGGAAAAGAAAAAGAAAAATAACATAATAGTGGCAGGACTAGAAGTAAAGACAAAGGGTGAAAGCTAGCTGAAAGGATGAATGGAGAATAACATAAAAACATTGTTAACATTGGAGCAAATAAAATGAATGAAAAACAAATATAAACCACGACAAGTAAAAAAGAAAATATATAAATGAATATCTGACCAAAACGAAAGAAAGTCCAAATGAAAATCGTTGAAAAAGCGAAGGAATAACAGGAATAACATAAGAATTGGATATGAGGGACTATATATAATGGTTTAAGAAATAAAATGAAATAAGGAAAGAAACGAAATAAAAGAAATGGTATAAAGCAAATCCAGCACAGCAAAAAATTAAGAGAGAAACCAGGCGAAGAAGATGCATGAATACAAAATAAGGCAACAAAGGGAAAATAGGAAAAATAATAAAACGTCAATTGAAATAAATGAGAAAAGATGCAAACGTAATACAATTGGGAATGTGGAGTGTAAGAAGCATAAATTGGAAACAAGAGAAGGAAGAAATGGTAAAGCAAAAAATTGAAATCTTAGGAATAACTGTAATAAAAAGAAAGGGAAGGAGCTAGTTAAAATACAAAAAAGGTATTCGTTATTCTAGCCAGGAGTAGATGAGAAAGATAGAGCGAAATAATATGGTTAGTAGTCCTAATAGTTGCACTAAATAGGCTGAAAGGAAAATATACAAATGAAAGGCCATTGATAGGAAAGATACATACACATTGATAGTAACGTATCGACAAAACGATAAAAAAAGAAAACGTTTGCAAAAAGAAATAGATGAAGCAAAGAATAGCATAATTATTGTGAGAGTAGAAAGGGTAATGGGAAAAGAAGGTGAAGAAACTAAAAACAACAATGGACAGAGCATTGTTGAATTATGTGTAGAAAACGAATTAGTAATCGCCGACACGAAGTTCGGACATAAAGATATTCATAAAAGTATAGGAGGAAAGTACGAATTAGATATGAAACATTGATAATCAATCAATTTTTGGTAAGTAAACAAAGATGGGAATTAATAAACGACATAAAAGTGTAAAGACGAGCAGAAATTGGCAGTGATCACTACCTAGAGAAAATAAAGATAAAAACGGACAAAGAAAGAAAGTCGGACAAAAGAATAAAGAAAGTAAAGATGAAAATAAATAGTTATAAACCTAAAAACTTAGAAATGAGCAAATAAAAAAAGATACGACAAGTGATATTATTGCGGTGCAGGAAAGGAATTATAAAAACAAAATACTAAATTTCCCTAAAAAGTTCAAGATACAGTTGATAATAAACTTATATTAGGATAAGTAAATAATAAATATTGTAGCAGAATCAATAACCAATCAATAATACTTTCTACTACGCCTTAACGTATTTTAAAGGAGTAGGAAAATAGTTATTTAACCAACAAGTGTGTTAATGAAGGCGATTAATAATCGAAACTGTTTAAAGCACGAACGAGCGATAGCGAGTTAGTGCCTTTAATAGTTGAGAATATTAATCATCCAATAACAAACGAGTTGATTACAAAATTTTGTCGTTGACCGCAAAATGTTTTTTTGTGGCGAAAAATTTGATTAATACAACTATCCTCCATGCAAAATATCATCAAAACGTCAAAATCACAAAAACAGTTAATTAATGAAAAAGAGTGTATTAATCAAAAACAGTGTATTAATGGCGTCTATTAATCCATCCTTTTTTAGGAAAAATAATTCATTAATATTGAAATTAACAAGCGGTCAATGAAAAAGATAATAATTAATGTCCACTGGTTTAAAAAAAATTAAAAATAAATAAAATCGCGTACACTTTAAAAATCAAGTACTTTTATTTAGGTCATAATTATTTGTTACTGATCTTACAGAAATCCCTCCACTAATTTAGAAACAATAATTAAAAAATCAAGATCGCCTTAATAGAACAAAAAATTGGTGTACGCGATTTTTTTTTGCAAGCCACTGTTCATGCCTCTACTGTGGACACGAATAAAGAAGAAAAAGAATAATACCATGAAGAAATTCATGTAGAACATACATAACACCCCAAAATATGTTGTTAAAGTTATATTGGTGATTTCAATGACCAGTTAGACAGGAAACCACAATTAATGATAATCAATCACAGCAACAGTTGTAATACTACGTGAAGAAGAGGGAAGATGGAGTAAAGTACAAGTTCTTTAAACCATAAATATATCAATGAAGGAATATGGCCAAACCCTGATTGAAAATATACTATGTGTTTAAGCTGCCCACATAAACAACATGTTACGAAGGTGCAGATACTAAACATAAAATTAAAGCTTTTAAAACTAGAAGAAAAGAAAGTGGGAAAAGCAAGAGGAAGAAAATGAAACTGATTTGATAAATAATATGGGGAAGCTTAGATGTGGAAAAAAATCTTAAATTTAAAATGCTAATGAAAAAAAAAAAACAAAACATAGACAACTATCACAAGAAAAGAAGAACAATATTCCCACCAATATTGTATAAAATAGAAGATTAAGTATTGGTAAATTACAAGATCTGTAGCTGTGATGATATACAAGTTGAATTGGGAAACTAAGTTGGTACTTAAAACTATGAGACTAATCAAAAACGTATGGAAACACGAAAAGAATGTGGACAGCGTATTGAAGGAAATTGTTTAATACTAAATTGTGGCTGTTCAAGTGGAGTACAGTGAAGAATCTTAAGAATAATTTCCAGTAGTGTAAAAGAAACAACACCGCTTGATTTACTTGTGCTAAACAGTATAAGTGTATAAAGATGAAAAGGTAATAATAATAAGTAATATCTTATCACATACCTGTGAAATGTCCCTGACACTGACAAACTTGCTTGTTTCCATTCAGTACGCACTTTCCCCCATGCATACAAGGATTGGGGGTGCAGAATTCCACATTGCCTTCCTTGAGCTTTAGAAGTTTAAGTTTGTAATTAGCATCGTGTTTAATTCGCAGCGAGCCATTAAAGGGAATGCCAACGTCGCCGCTTTTCTGCCGCACGTGTATGGTATTCAAGTAGGAGGAAATAGCAATGGGGGCTTGAGGAACCAAGCTGTTTTCATTTTCCTTGTCGTAGCATAATGACCATTGCGTGCCATTACTGTCGGCGTAATTATCATAGATTTCTATGATTCCTCTGCCGTCAGCACATTCCTTTTCGCTGAACTTAACGTGATAAAGCTCCAGAGAAATAATATGCCCTAAGGGCGCAACGAAGTGTTGTACGAAGTTTACGTTAGAAGACGGTTCGTCCGGATAGTTGAGATGCAACAACGAGCCTATGGTGTTGTTTTCTAGGTTAACGACCCTTTCCTCGTCAACTACACTTATAGTTTTATAAATAGCCTTAAACCCCTTTCCAATGGGCCTATCGCCGGTTTTCAGAGTAACCTGCAACCTTTCGGAGTCGGAAATAAACGCCCCTTCGGTTATTAAGGAATACATCTCGAACGGGCGAAAAGCTGGCGACTGGTTTCCCAGTTCTATTTGAAGCAGTTCTGCTCTATCGTCGCTGTTTTCAGAAGAGGCCTGGTTGCCGCTGGTAAGTGAATTGCCAACATTAAACTCTTGAAATTCTAACCAAACCCTTCTCCCGTTAGGGGCCAGGATAGTAATGGAACAGTCCAAGCGTGGCAGCAGGAAATTGGGGTAGTTCGGGCTCGTGAGAACGCCCTCTCTGGCAGTGAGAGTTTGCATGGGACACTCAGACACGTCAACGGCCTGCCAGTGCAGCAAGAGACCGCTCCCGGAAATGGAGTAATCGGAGTGAAATTTCAATTCCGCCTCGTTGCCCTCTGATACGAAATCGAACCGCTGCATATCCGTATCGTAATTACCGCACCATTTGACGCCATCGCTGGATTGTTTTCCCGTGCTTTTCAGCTCAACGTAGTCGTACAAGCACTCGACTTGCGGTTCCAGGTCCAGTTTTTCGAAGTGCATCACCAGGCGTGTCCTCTCGGGGCCCACTATCTTCACGCTGAAATCCAAATTGTTGTAGTAGTAGCCGGGATAGTTGGGAGTTGTGAGGTGCCCTTCGGACCCGTTGACGGTTTTGTTGAAGTTGATACCTAGGCCTAGGACGTGGTTGGGGCGCTTGCAGACGTACCCTCCCACAGCGTCGCACTTCAGAGGTTTCCAGTAAAGCCCGCTGGGTAACACCGGGATGGGGGCGGGCATCCATTGAACTCCAAGGCACAGAGGGTTGTTCACAGCGTTGCTTTCCTCTGGATTGTTATTGGGCAGCCACCCTGAGTACGTCATGGGGTTTCCATCCACCCAGTAGAATTTTCCGTTGCTCTCAGATCTTGCCCCAAACCAATACAGGGCGCTGGTGCGATACTCAGGGCTTCTTCGTATGTTGGTGCTGATGAACGTCTCTTCTTCGGGACTTAAGACGGACGTGAGCTGCGCTTTTATCCCCAGGCAAATCTGTTGGGCCGTGGACCAGGTCACTTCGGGGTAGCTGACGAAGAGATAGCAAGAGTTGTTGAACATCTGGAGGCGGTCGTCTGAGCACTGCATTACTGAAAAAGCAGTAGAAATTAGTTTAAGCCTGTTAAGGGCTGAATTAAGAGTCGTGCAACATTTGTAGCAGCAGCTATTCATGCACAATGCCAACGAATCCAGCATACAACTGTATTGATTCGACTACAGGGATGCAAAAACGGCAAATAATTAAACTCTACTAAACTATGTATGGGGAATTAGCAGAATTATACAACCATAAAAGCCGAACGGCACCGCGTGTAAAGCGTTCATCATAAACTGTTTTGAATTAATTCCGCTTTGAATGAGCAGTTGAGCTAATAATTATTTTCCGCAGCCTTCGTAATTTATTTGCCAGTTCAACTTTTTTGCGAAGTTTCTCATTAAACATGCACGTTTTATCAAACGTTACGCTTAATTGATTTCCAACATTAGCATACATAAGCCAACCGAGATTTTCATCGAGGCAAATGTTTAAAGGGTGAGTTATTGAATGTTGAATAAATTATAATCCTTAACTTTTATTCATTGGTTGCCGGGGTTTACCGTTAGGGTAGAGGAAATGTGCTTTTTTTGATTGGTTGAAAAATTATTTTCATTAAATTGTTTCTGATCAATTCCTTTAATAGCTTTTATTCGTAATCACATTGTAATGTGTCAATTTCATGGCATGTCAACAGCTGGGAACTAGATGATTACTGAAACTAGCCGGGAAATTATTACATACCCCGAAAAATATTACATACCTGAAGACTGGGTTGTTTTCATGGTAACAAAAATATTGAGTGGGTTGTTGTCATGGTAACAAATATATTTGCTACATCAAGATATCTATTATTCAGAATTCAACTGTAGTTATTTTTAAAATTAGATGATTGCGAATAAAATAGTACATATACCACTGTGAAAAGTTTCATTCCCGTCTCGAGATAAAACTACTTAATCTCTCGACAAGAATGAAACACTTCCCACCTCGGTATGTAATATACTATAATACACCTTAAGCGTTTGGCTAGTTTATATCGTCAGTCTAGAATAACTATAAAATTAAAGACTGCAATGACTAATTCGGAAAGAAAGATAACTGTGGACAAAGGAAGAGACATGGTAGGTACAAACTACTTTCAGATATGCGAATGGATTTAAAGATGATAACAAGAACATACTAATTGCAAGGAGAAATTATATATAGATAGCATGAGCACAAGCTTAAAGGAATAGACTTCCTCAAATTTCACAAATAAAAAATTCTTCTTATGCTTTATTTGCATTCATTTTTATAAATTAATACTTAATAAACCAGTGATATAGAAAGAAAACTGGGACAAATGGACGCATATAGATGGGGTGGGCAGCATTCAACAAATGGGGAAGTTGTAACGGGCTTAACCTGGCTCGTCTAAACATGTTTGAAATGGGATATCATATGCAATCGATTTGCACATCTATGTCCATTGTTGCTTCTTGGTATTTATAATTAGATATAGTTAGTTTTAAAATCGCCCTAAGGGTTTGCACATCCGACGTTGGTATTTGGCCACACCCTGTGCTATTGCGGGCGCATGGGCAGAAAACGAAAAGTTTAGCGCGGAAAGCATCAGCCAGCGCTCCCAACTCAACAACCGGGGCTGGTCGTATGAAATGGCTTGGTTCGCGGGCCCAAGAGTCTCGCCGGGGCTAGCTGGTATTTGGAGATGCGATCTCGCGCCAGGCGAAAGACAAGGGAGGAGAAGCGTTGCAATAGAGGTAGGTGAGCTTCGTAGAGTGACGTAATAGCAAAAGCACCGTGGAGTGCTGTGAGACCCAGGTTAGTCATTACTGCAAGTGGGTTTTATACTGTAATTAGCGGTATTCGGAATGCTTGGTTACAAAACGCACTAAAAGGCAAATATGAAAACTAAGTTATTCAGCAAAAATGTCTTACTGAAACTTGGATATCAACTAAGAAATGACGATAAAATAATTTTTATTAAATAAATAAATTTGTCTACAAATTATACTAGTGTTTTTAATTACTGAACCATTTTTACGGACAAAAAGCGATGTATTTTGAGGTAGAGTTACTTGGCGTATCATTTGAATTGTCCACTCCGTCACCCTAATTTTGTCCGCATAGCTGCATTATGCGCTCTCGTACTTTCTTTGCCGATCGCTGGCGAATTTCCGCCCATTTGGTCCTGATATCTGTCAGCGCTGAGATGAATGTCTTTATTATCCCAATTTTGATCTCTGAGGTAAGTACACGTGGTCATTTTAGCTTGCTTTTTTATTTATTCTTGCCGAACTTAACTATCGGGGTATTTCTAGCTGTAGCGATCCTGTATACAACTGTTCTTGTATCCAGTTGTTCTGGTCTGGTATAAGTGATCCTGCATGCTGTAGTGTTGACCAGTTTTGCTGTCCGATGTCTTCTTTTGATGCTTAAATTGCTTAAACCTCAGTGCTTGGTGAGTTCCTTCTATCATGCTGCCTTGCCTTAGCCCAGGAGTCTTTAATCGCCGTCAAAGCACAGCCCTTTGGCCGTGCACGTAGGTAGAATAGTATTTTGTAATATTGTGAGTTGTGCTGGCGTTCCTCGTTAGAATTCTTCAAATTCTCTCTGGGCTTATTTTGTTTCTTGTGTCGAGATTACATGTGCCAGCTTTATCGATTGAAGTCCTTAAGGCTTCCTCGAACTTCACGTTTGCCTATGTGCATTTGTAACTACACATTTATCTGTGTTATGTGTTTACGATTCTGCTGGCGGCTGGGGAATATGTGATAGTAGTTATAATAGTTTGACTTTTGAGCGAATCTAGGTTAGTTAACATTTTAATGCTGTTAAAGTTAACTGTGTTTTATTGATATGATGTTAACTATTAAGAGTTTGTGTATTTTAGTTACTGCAAACTGATATATGATCTGGTTATTATTCTTTTTAAATAAATTTTGTTATTTAAACAACATCGTCCTTACTGAACGGTTCCCGAAACAGATTCTGAGCGTTCTGAAATATGAATCGTAAGCGTTGACAACTGCAATGAGTTTAAGTATTGCCTTTTCAAACCCTTTTTGCTGAATATTGGAATAGCAATAGGAGAATTACTTACAAAGGTATAATAGAGCACACATTTTACATTGATTAGTAGGAAGGTGATACAAAATATAACGTATGCACACCGATCGGTAAGTAAATGCACTTGTATTTTTCCCTAAAGTGTCCTAAAGGAGTTTAGTCGCAGAAAAATATCTGCTAATCTCTTTTGGATTCGGGTCGCTTCTTACGAATCATTATATTCATCTACCTTCATTTTTACGTATCTCGTCATCTCGCAAGGGCTTTCTTTGTGTCATTTTACTAGCATTTGTCATATAACTAGGAGCTATGGTGGTGATAGCAATGTATACCAATATCAAACCATCGTGACTATGAGCGCATTTGAGGGCCCACCAGCTAACAGCGAAGACCATATGGGTTGGTTATAAGCTAAAATTCGTTTATCATTACAAAAGGGGTGCCAATAAGTCTTTGTACACAAATATGCTCAGATAGAAACGAGACCTCAGAATCTCAAAGCATAGCCAATTTGAAATGCAATAAATAAATTTATCAAACGCTAATTGTTGCTTGTAATGGTTTGGAGAAAATTAAACGTACCATTAGAAACTTCTATATTTTTGGAGCACGAATTAATTTGCAGAGAAGGAAGTAATAAATCCCGTCTTCATCTGAAAATCGTAATTAATATTTTTATGCTGTGACCGATTAGCGTTACGAGCTGACAGAGAAAATTACAGACAAATAGATTCCGCAACAAACAGAGCGAGCAGACCGACCGGAGATGAATTGATAAGTATTAATTTTCCGTTCAAAACCGATGACTTGCAATTGCACTTCGAGCGTGGGAGAACTTGTTGACTCTTGCTGCTCTTGCAAACAAAGAGCAGGTGAATCCATTATTCATCCCGAGTGCGGCTTCGCTGCCTTTAATCACCGCGTCAGGTATCTGATTGTCTTTGCCCGGCCAGTGATAAATGAAAAGTTGGAAAAGGTCCCGGAAATTGACAGGGATTTGCCGCATAATCGAGTCACGTATTCGGGAAGATAGAACTGAAAAAATAATTTTTTTGACGCGCTCATCAGAAGTTTCCCGGGAGCATAGAATCGCCCTTTTTACCTTGATATATCTCGGCCTTCGCGAACTTTCTAAATTTATGAAGTTTACCCAGTGGCGGCATGGCTGCTTTCACTTGCTGCTGTAATAATGGATAATTCGAATTTTCTACGCATTTGCAAATTTTCCCAATGCCTGAACTTTTACATTAGGGATCTGGTAGTGTACAGCCGTTTTAAGGAGCAACATGAATAAAGAATTCTTGATTTATTGGAGGTTCGACTGCGGTGGTGCTTTTTAGGGGCGCAGCAAAAGCCATTAATTCCCGTGAAAGCCAAAAGTATCCGTCGAAGTGCATTTTCTAAATGGCTCTGCACCGTAGATCAACTGCTCCAAATTACCGAAACAAGTTAAGTGCCTTTTTTCAGGTTCTATCATTATTTCCAAGAATAGAAGATGGGGTGGATATCATCGATACAAAAAATGGGCGATAGCTTTAACTGTGAAAATTACAGCGCAAGTGCAAGGCATGACGTTAGAGAATGCTGGGCGTTTATCCACAAATACAACGCGGTCTAAGCCGAAATTCTATGTTAAGGAAGTTTTACAAAAAAGAGGAGTCAGCCAAACACTTGCAGAAGCAATAGGTGTGTAAGCAAAATTGTCTAAAAATTCAATATTGAAGATACGCACCGAGAGAACAACTTCATATGGAATTAAGTGCAATAGAGAGTTACGCGTGTTGGATATCCCCGACGTTATTAAATATATAGGTACAAAGTAACGTAATGTGTTGCAAGAAAAAAGGGAGGGCTGTCGGAATATAAATGAATGATAGATCGCTTTACGTACACATTGCAATTCGAAAACGACCAAAAGAATACGTGGAGTATATGAAAATCAACAGCTACAGTCGAATTTTAGAGTATAGATTAGTGTAAGCTAAAAACCGTACAAGGTAAGTGAGTCTCATTTAGACTGTTAGTTAGACTTGCTTTTGCTGTTGTATTTTGCCTCATTTTATTGCATTAACCTTAAGAACCATAGCCTAATCCTTGTCCTATGCAACAATTTGCCGAGGGTTTTGAGTTAGCCTTGGTTGTGTACGTCTTTTGCCGAAGACCGGCACAAATCTTTGATTGTGAAACTGAGGGATGACCATAAAGAGCGTCTAGTCAGAGCTTTACTTAATACCGGGTCCTTGAATTCATGCATCTTAAGGGAGTCAGCAGTAAAGATGGGTTATCCGTCAGTAGGAAAAGAAACAGTAGTGCATAAATCATTGTAGATGGGGATTGCTCCTGTAAGATAAAGCCTTAAATCAACCAGTGACTTGTGATTCAATTTCTCGTGTGAAACATGGGCCATGGTTTCGCGAATGAAGGAAAGAGAATATTGGTTTCAGAGGTTTGTAAGAATTTCCCAGAAATTGAAGCGACTAACTTTTTGCGATTTCTGTGGTGGGAGCGAATGGTTCGTATTATTAAGCAATTGTTGAGACGTGTTCTTAGTCGGGTCTCTTTGTATTATAAAGAAATGATTAAGGTTGTGTGATGTGGAGGTTGTTATCTAGTCACGGCCTTTGACCTAAGAATCCAAAGATGCCTCAGATATAGGTTTTTTTGACCCGATTCATGTTCCTTCAGAAAGTTGGGAGTATCGGATTTCGAGAGAGAAAACATGACAGGGAGAATTGGTCATAGTCAACGCCGTCAATTAGTTCATCGGGATTCTACCAAGGCACATTTTTGTGAATTTAAAAGAGTGATGGGAAAGATAGACTTAATCCTGTATCTTGGTAAAGATAACGTGGCTCGTGCAGTTCGTGTGAAAACGATAACTGGAAAATGCGATCTATCCAGCGTGTATTTCCACTTGCAGTATCAGCTTTACGTGATGAAATGAAATTGGGGAAAGGTAAAGACTGGGAAATTGTTAGGACATTTTTAGATTGTACGGACGTACGGCTATTTAGCATTATTTTCTCGTTTACGAATTACGATTCCGCATGTATAGCTATAAGTGTCTTGAGTTTTGTGCAGGGATTTAATGGCTTTCTAGCGTACTCATCTGTGTTATCGCACCAGTCTGAACTCTCGACGCACACGTGTTCATTTATCGCTTCGCGGTAGTCGTGAATTTGTTGCAGAAGTGCTCTCATTCTGGGCTACAGGCCATGTACCAGAGAGAGTAAGTCGGAGGTTTACCTCCCACCATTCGTCTTTCGATACGCCGTCTTGGCGCGGTTTTGCAGTCAGTTGGGATCCGGCGTCTGGAAGCAACAGTTAGTTTTTCAATCGTAGCCCCGCGGAGCTTTTCCCTTCGGGGATGGGGTTTGCGAGGTAGTTTGGACGTTTGATTGTTGCGTGTTTACTAGCTAACGTTTTGTGCTTTTTAGTTCGAGTGTGCGCGCCTCTATTTAGTTGTTATTAGGACTCCCGTCGCTTCAATGCATTTGGTCGTGATTACGCATCTTATGGGACGGGCGTAACCGTTTGGGGTGTTGTTTGTCGTTATTGTAAGCCTTTTGAGTTTTCGTTTTGCCTTGAAGTGGCAGGCTCTTTATCGCGTCGATTAGACAGATTATTTTGTGGGAACTCATTAACAATGTCATGCATTCGCGAAGCTCCGCTTCACCATTCTGCCAAATTTCCGCAGATGGCTTCCATGACTCGTAGAGGATAAATCCCCATGTGCCCGGCACGCAACTCGTTGAGTTGTTGCAGTAGTCCTTCCGTTTCGTATTCTGCAGTATTTGGAAACAGGGGCCGTCGCAGTAACATAGGACAACAATTTACCGCACAGCCAAGCTCTTTAAAGGTATTTTTTGTATTATTTATTAACGTTTACAGTACGAATTTAACGTATACAGTGTGTTTTGTCGAATCATCGGACAGTTGGTGTAACGTCTCGGCTGGCTAACTGTTATTGTGTGCCGTTTTCATTTGTCAAACCATTATAGCTGTGCACCTGTCATTACATTTTTAATTAACCCTCAGTTTACATAGTTTTTGATTAGCTTTATGCAGTAGTCCTTGTTCTGTGTAACAAACGCTACCTATTTTAGTTGAATCTCGCCTGTATTACCGCTATTTGATTATACCGGGTGTCTTAAAATGAAGTACATCTAGTATGCTTTGAATTTCCCATAATGCAATCTAAAATTTTACTTGAAATTGGCAAGACTGTAAGTCTATGTCAAATTCGAGGTAAGTAGGTTAGGCTTGGCGCCAGTCTGTGTCAAAAGTGACGCAAAACCTAACCTACTAACCTTGAATTTGACATAGACTTACAGTCTTGCCAATTTCAAGTAAAATTTTAGATTGCATTATGGGAAATTCAAAGCACACTAGATGTAATTCATTTTAAGACACCCGGTGGTTTACTATACATATCGTTTTTTAGAGTTAATGTGAAGTTTACCGAATTATTTCAATAGAATTAAGACGTTGCGCAATTTACCGAACTGCCATATACTAACACATTTTATATTTACATGTGCCTTTTTCTATATATTCAAATATTTTGTCATTACATGTCATGTTAATTTAACTGTGGTTTTCTTTGGTATTGTGCATGCGTTGTGCGTATTGTATTTTACAGTTATAAGAGGAGTTTGGCCAGCTGATCAAGCAGATTTTTGAAAGATAGGTCCGATGGTGCTGAACCGGCTCGCTGACCAGAATACTGCCAAGCTTAAAGTTGAAAAGCGTATTCATATGCTTTCACTGTTCCTCAGTGAGTTTACATTTGTTTATAGTGATGCAATTGTGGTGGCGCCTTATCATTTTAGATCTGTTTACCGTTTATAAAATCGTTGCCCTTGTGTTATTTCGTGTTGGACCACCCCTCGCTCCACTAAAGCCTAGTCGGAAACTCTTGTTATGGGCTGGGCAGCGGTTGTATGTGAGTTACATTTTTTGAGTTATTGTATGCGCTAGTCGTCTAGTTTTATCGTGGATTTTCGTAAATACCGTTACAAGCTGGCGCATGGTCGTAATTGTCGTCTTAGCCTGTAACAAAATATGACGCATGGTGTATTCTGGACACTCGGGAGAAACTTGCAATAGATGTTGAAACGGGCCCTGGTCCGCAATACTTTGTTTAGATATAAGTGTATCTGTTTTGTTATTTGAACTTTGATAAAGTAGTTTTGGTGCCAGTGTGTGGCGTGACCAGTCAACGGCAATTCGCGAGCTAAAAGTGCAAGTTTTGCAAGTTTGGGGTTAGGCCAACGGATGAACAAAGTGCGCGGGGAAAACGGGTCTAGTGTGAAGGAGCTGGTAGGTTCTTTTGGAAAATCCCCAAATCATAAGTGCGTTTGAGTGTAAGGCGTTAAAAACGACGCCGTTTTTTTAGAGCTAGTTTGGTGTGACCTGCCAGCCCTCTTCATAAGTTGTACTGTAGCTGGAGTACGTTCTATTGCGTAGAGTTGACCTAATCACCACCGCCCGCTATAAGAAAATACAGAGTGCAACTTCCTCGTGAGAGGGTCTACTACAACGTGAAAACAGTTGCATGACGCGGACATTTTTAGGAAGACACGCGCATCAAGGTGAATGGTGAAGTAAGACACTCACTTATTGTTTGGTGTTGAATTTCATTGTACTAGCGGCAATATTTTAGGGCCAGAGACGGCTTCAGTGAAATTCCAATAGCGATAATAAGACAATTTTGCCGATTGCCGTTAAATAATATTTAAATATAAATGTAGGTCAACCCTGTTGTTACGCATTAGTTACCTTAATCTTAAACGCTGGCAGAAACATGCTGTATTGTTCGTAGTTTTCATGTTATTAATTAACATCGTTTGGGTCATCAGTGACCAATTATTTTATATGTGCCTTCGTTTGGTTTCTTGTTTATATACAGGGTGTTTCAAAAAGGTGTTTCCAAACTTGGGGAGGTTATAGAAGTCATTGCGGTAAAAAAATTTTGCATATAAACCCCTAGTCGAAAATGAGCTGTTTTGGCCCTGGAACAATTTTTGTCCAAAAACGTAATGTTATCTTGTTGCTAGAAAAAGACTTCGATATTTAATTAATTTTTATTAAAGATAGCGCAAACATTATACATTTATAGCAATGGTTCGAAATGGCGACCCCTTACCTCGTCATATAAATAATGTGGCCGTTGATTCATGGAATCGCGCACCCGTTGTAACGTATGCGGATTTTTCTGCACGAAAAGACATGCTGCCATCACTCTCCCTACCAGTTCCTCTCGTGTGGCTACAGGGGTTTCATAGACCAAGGACTTGATGTAATAAAAATTAACTAAATATTAAAGTCTTTTTCTGTCAACAAGATAACATTACGTTTTTGGACAAAAATTCTTTCAGAGCCAAAACGGCTCATTTTCGACTAGGGGTTTATATGCAAAAAAAATTTACCGCAATGTCTTCTATAATCTTCCCAAGCTTGGCAACACCTTTTTGAAACACCCTGCATATAGATTTTTAGAGCCGATTGGTTTTTATTGGAATGGAGGTGTGAAGTATTTAATTTCATATCTTAACCTGTGTTGGTATCAGTGACCAGGACTTTGTTGCAGTTTGATTGCATTGATTATCCTTCACCTCATCTGGGAAAAGTTCAAGATTAGAGTTCTCTTGTTATAAACTGAGCTAGCAGGCAACTAACATCGTAAATAAACATTTAAGTATTAAGGTGTAGGTGACGTCGTTTTTAATACAATTTGCAACGATAGGTTCGAACCACTGCAGGACCAAAGAAGCAGCGTTACAGAATCTGTGCTATTGAGAACAAGTTTGTATAATTAATTGTTTGATGTACGTTTGGAATAATCAAAGGTAGGAGAATTTTAGATTATTATCAAAGTATCTAGTATGTGAGTTTCTATTATTATTCTAGTCTGCCAGTTTGGTTTTTGATTTGTCGAAAAAAGTCAATTAATAAATTTGAACTTTGCTGTTTTCCTAGTTATTACGAATTATTTATACAAGTTAATGTCAGTGAGAGCAGGTAGTCGAGAGGTAAAGCGTTTACGCTCGCAATAGGCAGGTAGTAAGTTTGAACCTTACACCCGTACATTGGTTTCAGCTTACACTCTCCCGCTACTGTGCCAACATCTTTGGCGGTTGTCACCCCCTGAGAAGGGAACTTTCAGTAGTACTACTATAAGTATTTCGGTATTATCGGATTATATGTCGATAACTTGTTGCACAATAATAAAAGAGTATCAGTTTGACAGGTTAAATAGTCCGATCGCGCAGCGGGGAATTATTCTGTCAAACTCACACGATTTGTTATTGTGCAGGAAGTTTGAGACGTATAACCTGTTCGAAGTATTCGTTGTGTTCGATTTGATTATTTTTGAGTAAATTTCAATATTAGGAACAAATAAATATTTTATTGGCAGCTCGATGTGTTTGTATTAACATAGCAAAGTCATCTCCATGTAAACAACATTAAGTTGACAAAAGTTATGTACTGCGCCGCCTAGTGAAGTTACCCTAGTATAATCGATTTTTTATAATCGAAATTATACAAGATAACTTAAATAAATCCAGCCGTCTGATTGGTTGAGTTTGTTACGAAAAAAATAAATTCCACTTTGTGTAGTTAATAACATTCTCACAGGCTATAATAAGAAGCAGATAAGAAAAAAGAGAATATCAGTTTGTAACGCCTGCTCCTGCATTAATTTTTTATGATACATAAAGTGTATTTACATTTAATTCATCGCGCAATCAAACATTGCATTAATCCGATGGGCGAAAAGGCGATAAGGCATTCGGCTCGCTCTGCGCAACGTATCGCTAAATGAACGACGGCGTCGTTCCCTTTCCATTAGAAGCGAGGACGAATGTCCAGATAACGCCACAAGAAAAGCTATGAAAGGAGACGACATTGCCATTCCGAGATCATCTTGAGATTACCTGACCTGTCCTGTTCCCAATTCCTTTCCTTGCTTACCTCCCCTCTCCGATCTGACAGGGCGTACTGTCTAACGGAATAAATACTCAACCCTTATCCAGTTGGCTTTTAGGGAGATGGCAGAAAGGCAATATTTTGCAAAACTTAATCTTTACTAACGCTAAGGCCGTCGCCGTTGCTGCTTGCGAGTGGCTACAATATAGAGACCACTCTCCGAGAAGCATACCTGGAGAATCCGTTCTAAACGCTTGAAAACGCAAAACGCCGTCCATAGGTCCGAAGCCCGTGCCCGTCTCCAACAAATTCATCACCAGTCGACCGCCAAAACTTCGCTTATTGGTGAGCCAGCAAATACCTTCTTCCTGTAGAATTTGAAGTAGCGGTAGTCTCAGGAGTGCTGTCCAGGCTGCGTGAGGTAGCAGCAGGCCTCGCTGCAGGATTTACAAACTAACGACGGCTCCAGGTAAACTTTAAAAGTTGTTAATTAAAAAGGCAAATTTCAGCCGAGAACCGCTGTCAACAATTCAGCGCCGAAGGTCAAGTATGGCGGAACAAGAGAGTTACTAGAATCATTTTCCCGAAAAGCGACGTGCGTGTTGGCTGCTCGAGTCGAACGACCTACGCGGCCCATTTCTGTAGGATACGGCGTGCGTCCTAGCCTACCGTCCACGACGAGCCCGCCGAACGCTCCGGCATCGTGGGTTGCGCACGAGCCAGGAAAGCAAACACAGCCCCAGGAGTATTTATTGATTAAATAATGTACAGTTCATTTATTGCTTATTAATGTATATCTAGCTAAAAAATGATACTTATTTTGGGTAATTAATTTTTTGGTGTTTTTACTAATCGAACATATATTTCTCCGATTTAAGCTTAACCCGAGGTGTAAATTTTGGCGCCCTCAATAAAGGGGTTGAAACTTCACAAGGTTTCAAATTCATTTCTCGTCGAGATTAAACAGTAAGTAGAATGTTCGATCGAAAGCAAAAAAGATAAGGAAAGAACGGTTCCATTGGTTGAGTTTAAAATTGAGATGAATATAATTCTACTATTTATTTTCAGTACAATTGATATTAAGAGATTTCCAAAAGTTAGAGAATCTCGCTTGCTATGTTAAAAGGATTTTATATGAATTTTAATTGTAAAATATAGTAAGTTAGAATTATTTTAATATAAATACCCAACACGAACCAAAGGCAAAGAGAAAGTGTTTTCTATTAATTAGTTTTATCTTTATTACAAGGTTCTTTGTTATTATGGCTTGTTTCAGATCGTTCTTCCCTTTCAAGAGGCTTCCTTTGAGACGAACATTTGCATTTAATTCGCCTCGGTTATTTTTGTACATAGGGTCAAAGCTAATTTTACTGTAATTTCCATGACGGTCCATTGTGGTTAATTAAAATCCATTTTATGTGGCATCGCATGAATTCAATTTCATTTCTGAATTGTCGATTTGAGCAGTTAATGGTTTATTTGTACGGCATTATTTGGTTTTGCTAAAAAGAGATGTTCATTATAGCGCCACAAAAAGCTCTCGGTATATCTTTGAATTAAGGCCAACAAACACGCGTATTTTAATTGCAATTCCACAGAATGGTTTGTTTCTTTACAATGGCATATTTTCTGAATAATCTAGAGCTACCATATTTACTTTTATACGTTTCATTTTGCAAAATAGATTTTTTCCTTTTTAGATTTTTCGACTTGTATGGTTAGCAGCGTAGAGAGGAATTTCAGAGAAATTTAAATATTTCGCCTAATATAAGCTATGTTTATGATAAGGACATATTTAACTTGTGTTTCATTTATTCTAGTTACAATCATTAGAATAAACTATTTATGCTATTTAAAATTACTTCTCAAAGCTGCTTCCTTAATTCAGAATTGGCAGATTTAAAATTCTTGTTCCAGACATCACAAAGCTAGTCTTTTTGAAAAATTAAGACCGCAACCTTTGGGTCGTCTTCCCTTCATAGACTAATCGCCGTTTTGACTAACGTCGAAAGGGGCAACCTCTCTTCAATCCAATCCCCGGATCATTTTCGCGAAAGCTGCTAAGAGATTAGTCCCAGAATGGAAATTGCATCCAGCATGCTGGCTTCGTTCTATCCACGAAATTGACGTGTAACAAATTTGAATTACAGCGATTACATGCGTTGTAAGTTGGCAAACAAGCAGAAAGCTTCCAAGCGTGCCATGCGCCAAGTTCGGGGTTGCTAATCTTGCATAAGCACTGGGAATAACAACTGATTATGAAACATGGTCGAACGCCATCAACGTCAACCGCGCTCAGCTTCGCAACTTCGGAACTTTCAGACAATTAGTTTTCGACCCTGATACCGATGATGGATCCGCTCGGCCCCACGGGCTTGCTAATTTATAACATCCGCCCTTGATATCTCCTAATGTAAGCTACGCAGTTACTGACGATGAGGAGTTGCAATAAAATTCCTGGATAAGCTCTTGAGTGCTACAATCAAATTTGCAGCTGCCAGTGAACTTTATGGGAAAGTTGTGGAAGGATCTGTTGTGTAATGAAGTTATAATTATGGCAGCTCTTAACTATTGCAAGATTTGGTCCAGCAGTTGCATAATTAGGGTGATCGTTCAAATAAATCTTTATAAATTTAGTTCTACTTACTGACGCTTTCTGGGGTTATGTCACGTTAACCAATAGTTGGTGTTCTTAGCATTTCAGTTACAGATTGCCATAGAAAAGTATGACCATAATAGTATTGAGCTGAATTTTCTGTAGATTTTACCTTTATTTTTTCCAAAACCTAAAGTCAAGTGTCCAAATCAAATATAAATGTAGGCATAGAAGTGTGATTTTGTTTTTGTTTTTAGAGTTTTGAAAGAGTGAAAGCAGGAGCCGTTATGGGCAGTTGTAAATTTCCTTTGGTACATCAGTGGCCCTAGTTGTTTCGTGCACCGTTGTATCGTTAATGAAATGACAAAATGTATAACGGAGATAATCGTAATAATTTCGAAAATATCAGGAAAGCAACTAACACGATATACTTACTGTTGTCAAGAACAGTTGTGGAAAATGAAAAACGTTAATGGCGTAGTAGGCCGAATATATAAAAATAAATCAAAGAAATGCCAATGGGATAGAAAATATGTCAAATATTATAAACATCATAAGCAGCAGAAACAACTATTAACGGATAAGAAAACAATATCTAAACAATGGATTTTAATAGAAAAGCAAGTGCAAGTACTATATGAATCAAAAAAGACAATTTTGGAATAATGAAAGATTTAGGTATGTTGTGTTACGTTAATGTTTATTGGTAACGCCGCTTGTAAAAATTAGTTAGTTCTCCTTCATTTTGGGCTAAAATGGCCCTGCTAATACACTTCTGTAGATTTAGATTCATAATTCAAGGTTTTAAAAGAATGACGCAGTTTGAAATTAAGCGGAGGGACTTCACGCCGAAGGAATGCGTGCAGTCCGTAGAAATTGCATTGTCGAAATTTTTTTTGACGTTACGTACAGGCGGAGATTGTGTGGGTAACTTCCGCTGCCATTAAATACGTCTGAATAGTTCCCTGGAGAAGTATCTTTTCTGCCGTCACGCCACGCGCGAGGTATACTGCCTCTTGTCAATATTACAAATTTTTCCTTGCAAAGAAGCATTTGAGTTGAGGTTTTGATACTAGCATGTCGTTTTGAGTGCGGGATTGTAGCTCGTGGCGTCTGCCATCCTTGCGCGACCGTCACTTTCCGGTCGTCCTACATTCAGCCGGAGGTGTATAGTTGTGTCGAGACAGAAATTGCCGCAAGTAGTAATGCTTTTGCGAATCGTGACTGTGATAGTTTTACAAACATAACAATACCGGCCGCTGGGAACCTCGATTTTATAACAATTGGGGTGCCCATATTTTATGCTAGTACTTTTCGTATTTTTAGCTCAAATCTTAGCGTTTTCCCGATTCATCTAAGCCAAATCTTTAGTTCAGTGATGTTATCAAACGTTGATTCTGCACGAACTTTATTTCCGCTCAGCCCGTATAATAGCACTCTGCCGTTCATTTATATTCGCCGAAAGTCAATTATAAATTTACGCTTTGTTAGCATATGCGAAGCAATGCAGTTTTAGCTTATCGACTTCTCAGAATTTTTGTTGTTCTAACCGGCTTAAAATTTCCCATCGAGTTTTATGCAATCGCTTAGTCAGATTTCGTCATTCTAGAATTTTCCGAACGTTTCGCTTCAGCGAGACAAGGAACGAAGTTAAGGCGCTCTTGCGTGGTCTCATAACGTGCCCGCATCTTAGTTCGGAGCTTTAATCACCGTCCGGTTCTCGAGTGGTTGAGACGTCGTGATTTCGGCGGAGCTTTGGCCCCGTCGTAGGTTGAAATTGTTGTAAGTTGTGAAACTCCATTGTTGCCGACTACGAGCCAGTGAGCATTAGTGGCAACGTTTGTCTACATCTTTTGTACATGCAATAAGTAAGTTTCCATTTTGCTTATCGCGCAGCGTGACGTCACGAGTAGCAGGTAGAATGCTTAGGAAATGTTTTGGTTATCCTTATTTGTTGCGGTCGCATCTGTAAAGCTGACCCCCTTCAATGTATGTTTATGGATGCTTAATAGAGCTCTTAAATTTATGGCATGATTTTCATCTGTAAAGCGCAGTTCAGCTGCGCACATCTTGAAGTCAGATAAGCTATGGCAGAGATAATGACCACTAGGTATGTTTGTAATATCTGGATATGGGCACGTACGTATTTTCCATTGCCGATGAACATTTTTCTAGTACCATTTTTCCATTAAATCAATAAGTGGCGCCCTTAAATAACACGAATTTGCACAACTGTCTTGACTATCGTGAGTGAATTTCCATTTATCTCTATAAGCTACTAGATTCCCATTAAGATTGTTACGTCGTAGACAGGGTTTCCCCTGTAACACTTAATTACCGATATAATGTAATTAACGGTTTTATGTCTCTCACGCCTCGACATCACATTTTGAAAATAAGAGTAGACATTTGTGTAAAATGCAAATTATAAGTTTACTCAACGAAGAGAGAAGACAGTGGACCTTAAAGAGAGTTCAGTAATTATTTGTGTTGATCTCACATTTTTCCAAAGGTAATTTTTAGTGGCTCAGCTTTGAATCTAAAAATGTGTTGTACATGGAATTTTCAAGAGCGTCTACTGAGGATGGAACTTATACTTCATCATATATTTCAAGCTGTTAAATTGGCCGTCAGTTTTTGATAGTTTTGACTTTGTTGTTTTTGTTAATTGTATCATTGCTAATGAAAGGAGAAAAAAGTTAATTTTGAGAGAAAACATATTGCGAAGACAATAAAAGTTGTTTAAAAGATTTCTAATTGAAACACCACGAACTGTATTTTAGACAAAAAGATAAATTTGGAGTTGTTTATCTGTTAACTACAGTACTGCCAAATAACATTTTCACTAACATAGATAAAAGTATTGTACGAAGGGACAATTCAAGAACTATTTGTATTTCAAACAATGTTGGCTGTTGTTTGATTGAAAAATTGCCAATAAAAAATGGAAAAGTTTTTAATGTTTAAAACAAAATATATGGTGAAGAGAACTAATAATGTATTCCAAACACTGTTGGCGGTAATCGCATATACTCGTATTAGTATATGCTGTGTCTAAAGTGCACGCAATTTTTAGTATTGGTGGTGCACAGTGATCGTCATTGGTTCGACCTGTACGCATATTTTGTTTTAGTTTCTTGTATTACAACAATAACAATAACTGTAAATAACCTAACAAGCTCGACGGACTTAAGTTGATTTTTAATGCACCGACACCGGCAGGACGAATTTAAGTTCGCTATTTTTTCCTACAGCGCTTCTTTAGCTTTGTTAGGCCATTTTTAAATTCAATAATTACATGACCATTTGGAGTAGTTTTGGTACAAAGATGACGAGTTTGCCTTTATATAGGTTCCTTTTCGGTCATATTTTCTCGTATAATACTTCAGCTAATTGCATATAAAAATTCTAAAGATTCGATACGCACGCAACTTTGTGCTTTCTAGAAGGTTCAGCGAAACCGCCCTGGGCTCTAGCGGTCCTCTTTGCAGCTGCATTTGTTTCGTCACGTTTAAACGCTCTTGGTTAGAACAATTTCAAAACGCGGGCCCTTGGGAGCGAGCGAGATATTTTTCCTAAAGAATATAATTTCCATGGCACTCTTTCGTCGCGAGAACTTGGCGTGGCGTCTCTTTTGAAATTAGTTAGTCAGGAGCCAGCTTCAGTCTTGGACGTGTTGTTTGTGCAGTTACTGCTAGCAGGTTTTTCAGGAGCGGCTCCGCCGCCCTCAGCGTCCCTTGGGGTCATGGGGTGGCGACACGGCTTTTGCTTTGAGTGTGCTGTTACCGCGTGGCGTGGATTGACGTTGTTCGCTTCCATTGATTTGGCCGGTGTTTTATGTGCTGTTATTGCAGGGTTTTGTTCGTTTAGAGTACTTTAGGGGCCGTCAAGGGTGACAGTTGTATGTGTTGTTTGGTGCCTCCTGTTGTTGACCGACGCTCTTGAATTATCGTGTGCCGTGCCGGCGATTTGCCACTTTATAGTGGGATAAATACAGCGAGAGCATGCCTTGGTCGCCGTCTTCATGCGATTGTCCCGTTGGGCCGCATATTGTGTCCTGCGAGGGGTTCCTTGGTGGGCGTCTTTAGCAATTGCAGCTGTAGCCTTTGCGACTTTCCTTGCGCTGCGACGCTGTGAGGCGAGTTCGAAAAGTTACCGAAATTTAGAGCCAGGCGAAGCTAAAAGTTAAAGGTAGCGTGTGAATTTTATGTACTAACCGCTTTATCGTTATCATTGAAAATTTGCCAACTTATTTACCAAATACATTGTTAAGTACTCTATCAGGCGATGTTAGAGTAGTTGCTTAGATTTAATTAGATGATTGTGACACCAATTTCCTTTTAATGTTCTAACAATAACGTGACTGTTAAAATTCTCGTTCATGATGGTAGAGTTAAGTGGCACTAATCAGGATGCTAAATAAGTATTTAATTTAAGAGTTGTTGAAAATCTAAAAGTTAACCTCATATTACTGCTCGCTGTCGCTTGGTTTACAGTTTTATGCCGTTAATGTTTGATGTGAAAGCCTTTTTACGCTTTGTATACCAATATTTTCATGTGTTTGGACCAATAGAACGGTTTATTGAACGATGCTTATGATTTATTACGAGACTGTGCATGCTTATTTTCAGGTTATGTTATACTATATTGTAGGTTATGATGCTTGTTGCTGCAGTGTTGAAGGTCATGAGGCTGTTACTATATTCTACTCCCGTTGAGCTTTGGATTTCGTCAAGGTGTAAAGTTAGAAGGTAGGCTCATTTGATTTCACTCTGAGTCTATCTTTGCTTTTTCGATTATATCGATGAAATCGGGTGGCGTTCAAATTAATTTTTTCAGTGTTTACCGCCCCTTTTTCCGTTGCCTGTAGGTTATCTCATGTAGGACCACCCCTTGGAGACTTCTGTCATGGATTGAGGCTTTCTTTGGAACAGAACTTACCGTGTTATAGTCAGCAACTTATCTTCTAACGAAAGCGGTATCAGCGGAATCACCTCAGGCTCAGTCCTGAGGCCACTTCTATTTATCTTTATATAATTGACCTCTGCAATCTGATGGACTCTCCAAATGAGTGGTTTTCCGACGATGGAAAATGTTACGGGGATCCCACCTGATAAAACTAGCAAAATGGCAGCCTGGTCAATGGATCAGCTACACGGAAATGTTCAGTTTTACGTATTGGAAATTTAAACTCTCACATGCAATATACAACAATACGATACCAACAGTAAGTCTTCAATCCGATTTTGGAATAAATAGATCCGACAATCTTAAGTGGGGTACCCATATGAGAGTAGCCGCTTCGGATTTATTTAAAAGAATATGTGCAACCTATATCAGACCGCCATTCGAATTTGTTCATTCGTTTTGGCCATCATATTTCAAAAAGGATGTGAACTTTTTTGAAAATTTACAAAGGCGAGCAACTAAAATCCCTCGAACATTACAATATTTATTATGAAAAAATGCTGAAGATGCTGCAGTTAACTTCCCTGAAACAATGCAGACAGCGAGGAGACCTCATTGGGACCTTTATGATATTTCGTAGTTATTGTAATTGTCCTCAAGTCCAAAACAATTACCAGTTAAATATGAATGGAGACGAATATAATTTTCCAAGATGCAGTTCAACAAGAATCCTTTTAAGCAAAATTTATTCGGCATAATTGCAGATATACCAGGTATTATTAATTCAGACTAGACAAACACAACGCAGTTAACAACACGTCGAGTTTTGTGTATGTCGTGACGAAACCCCTTATAAAAGTGGGCGAAGCGTTGGGTTCTTCGAGCTCTAAGTCAGCAATGACACGGTCTAATCCCGAAAGTCGTTCGTTGCATAGTGAGAATGGCCGTTGAAGCAATCGAAATTATCTTCACACACTACTACGTTATTGCTGTTCATCTTAATTGTAAGCCACATTTAGTACAAATGTAAACACGGAAATACAAAACTAGAATAATTGCTGCCTGTTTGTTATAATGATAATAAATAAATAATTGAAAGGAAAGAAAAGTAGCTATTTGATCAAAACCAGTGAAATAGTACCAATAAATATGATCAGCGAAGACGAATTTGATTGTACACCTTCCGAAATAGCGGAAAAAAGCTGCTGGAGAGAAACAAGAAACCTAAGATCATTATCGGAGAAGGTTATTATTGTTTATTTTGAAGAATTATCACAAAAATATAAATCAACTTTAAACCTTAAACATAACACTGATATCTCAAAATATCAAAAGTTACTAGTATTTTTAAAGAGACAGGCAGAAAATTATGCACCAAAGGAATTAACACTCCTAGCACCCGAAGATTTTCATACATTTTTGAATACTGCCCCAGATAACATTTATTTATTAATTAAGGTAAACTTTATTTTCATAAAAATATAAAAAAATAAATATATAATCGCGTATTTTAACTTGTAGGACGTAATTGCTGTTGGCCTGGCTGGGGCTTGTAGACAAGATTAACTGTGCCAGTTAAAAGTCGATGACATGAAAGATTTAAAGGCCGCTTTCTTAATTAAAATCAAACATACTAGTTAAAAATAAAGTACCAAGATCATTTACAATAACAGAAAGTGTTTATGAAATTTGCAAGAAATATGCTAGTCTGTGCCCTCTAAGTATGACCGAAAAAAGATTCTTTTTAAATTACAAAAATGGAAAATGTACAAAACAGGTAAATGGGATTAACAAAATTGGAGGTATGGCTAGAGAGGTAGCGGCGAAATACGAAAACTTGCTGGAGTATGCTGGTCATTGTTTCCGCCGATCATCGGCTACAATGTTAGTTAACGCATGAGGCGATTTAATAATCCTCAAACGCCATATGAGGATGGCGTTCTAGCGCTGTCGCTGGCTGAAATATAGACAATTCTCAATTCTCTCCAAAATAAAATTCAAATTTCCAATAAAATTATCGAGTCAGTACAATCATCTGGACAAAACCCGGAAGAGAAAAAACAACTACAAGAATTGCATTCTTTTTCTTTGCAGCATTCTGAGCCTTCATGGCCAGACAGGACAAATATATCAATTACTGAAAATCTGTTCAAAAGACAGGACGTTCCTGGAATTAACTTTGAGAATTGTTCCCAGATAGCAATGAATTACAATTTTAACTAATTTGTATTAGTATTAAAGCTAGTGTTAAATGTTCATAACAAGAATTACATTTTTTTTAAATAATAAATTGTTTATAGAGCAGAAAAAACATTTGCTATATTTTTGTATTAAAGTGTCGTATTCTATACTTATTTCAAGTAATAAAATGGTCATACACTAATAACCAAATCTGTATATTGTTAATCACAATGGTGTGGTAGTCGTAGAAAAAAATGTAGTGTACAACACATGTGAAAAGTACTTTTCACACTTGTGGGGCTTTATGACACTCGCCTGCGGCTCGTGTCACCAAACTCCCCCACTCGGGTGAAAAGTGCTATTTTCAACAGGTACAGTCGTTCTTTGTTATAAAGAATTGTCAAGAGACATTCACATGTGAACCTGCTGCAGCTTCATTTCACCTTAGATAACTATTGAGATTATGATTTTATTCAACGTCACGTGTGACATGTTCCATCAATAGAAATTATTAAAAAAAAAAACGAACAAATTCAAAGACAAGGTGTGCTACAATGCGATGGTTTATTCATTACTGTCACACCCGGTTTCACCAACGAATGGAATACCGGGATCAGTTGATTATTCCTCCACTTTTTATAAAAAAAATTCCATTCACGTTTTATGGTAATTATTATGCTCTTGTTCAGAGCTAAGTAATAAGTAGGTCACAAGTTGACAAAAATCCTGTAAGTTTCTGCGTGCTGAATTGTAAATCTTCTGTTTTCGCCCTCAAATATTTATGGATCACCCAGAGAATCTGATTCGTTTAAGCACTGGCGTAATTGGTTGCCGTTTTCATAAGTACGTTTCATGCTCATACACAAATATAAACGATGTGACAACACAATTCAAAATCTCCTGACACCTGTCACACTTTTTGGCAAGTGACAGAAAGTGAGGTTAAAAGTACCTATGCTCTATAATGTAAATGTAGTGATAGTTTAGCCAATTAACAAACACTAAATAGGAAACTAACCGTAAATTTACTACTTGATAATACACAAAAACTTTAAAATATGTATATTTGCAGATGATGCCAAAGCTAAATTTTTAACAATTCATTGAGAATTTCTTATTTTAAACCTATTTTTATTGAAGAGCTATTTGGTTGCTTCTCTGAAGTTGGTAAAATTGATCAGTTCCAATTAAGTCATTGATGAGGTGAATTGCCTAATCTTTTGCCTCTCGTATCATTTCAATTTGCCTCAAAATGGCGAACTTAATTCATATTGTCGCCAATGTCTCCATTAGGTCACTGCAGTCAAAGGCATGTCATATGTTACCTTCAATTATATTTTCACTCTTGGGATCCCGAGTCCTACCGCAGCTGTCCTTTCAAGTCGGTTTCTTGGTGGAAAGATTTAAGTCAATCATCCAGCATGACAACGATTGGATATGTTCGAACAGCAATTATCATTATGTGCGTCAAGTAAAATATGATCAAAAATAATTTTCCTCCACTATGGCTATGGAATAGCTTCTAATTTATGACTGCAACTATGTTTGTACTTACATGCCAAACTTGACATTTGCTTTTTAAGTAAGTTATAGTTGCATTCATAAATTAGGAAATTCCTATTCCATAGCCATACTAGATGAAAATAATTTATTGATCATACTATAGATAGCTAGATCTATTGGAAATACGGTGCACACAAGCAGATTAGCATTGTTGTTTTCAGTACAGATTTGAATACTAGAAGAGTCGTTTACCTGGTTCTGGAATATTTGCTGCCCGATATTTTCTGCAGTTTAATTTTGGATTTAAACACGCGGTAGTTTTAATTAAATGTCACGTGCACACCAATAAATACCTGAAGGTAGAGACTTGCGCGGGTCCAATATATAAGACCCGCACCCGACCTGCGAACTGCAATTTTCAAATTTTTATACCCGCACCCGACCTGCGACCCGCCGTTTTAAACCCGCTCCCGACCAGCGACCGGTAAGTTTTGCACTTTAAAGCCGCACTTGACCCCAAATTCAAATATTAGACCAGCACGTACCAGCAACTTGCTTCAGATAGAATGCCCATACACAATAAAAAAGTTATGTTCACACTTCGGCGGTCAAATTACTATTAAGTATATTTTTTTATACACAAACAAAATTTATGTTAAAGAAATGCAGTTATACCCGACCCGCGACCCGCAGTTTTAAATCCGCACCCGACCCGCTACCCGCAATATTGATATAAATCCTACCCGGAACCCGATCCGCAATGCGGGTAACCCTCGGGTACCCGACCCGATGCAGGACTCTATCTGAAGGTATTCAAACGAATACCACTTATTCGTATGCTGTTGGGATTTCTGTCTGCCATACCTGCTGGTTAAATTGGATTTGGATGGACTATTCGAATATCGATTAATCTTATCGTTTCTATGAGATCCGTCCGGAATAGGTACTACATTTCAAGTAGACGTGGACCAGTCTTCGAAAGAATGTTATTCAAAACATATTCGATCATCAAATTTGCCAGATTATAGCATAAAATAGTCATCAAATGTGATTTGGTATCGTATTTAAACATTTAATATTGGCATAATATGCGTTACTTGCAATTTTAAGGTTAGCTGCTTTTCCTATATGGTTACAATGTTAGGGCGCTAGGCGTGAATAACAATATTGTAACGTTTCGCTCTAAATTAAGCGCTACCGAATTTAATTACAAATTAAAAGCGCTTAATTTTCGTATAGCGCAACAATGGAAGTTACAACAATCGGAAATTCCTCGTCCGCTCGAACCGCAAGCTCCTCGATCTGCGCCGACGGTACGGTAGTTCGTCCAGTACGCATCTCTTCTCCGATGCGCGACAAGTCCCGACTAGCCGACCGCAACATATAAATTGCAATCGCGCCGCGGACTCCAGGAGATTATTATTCCGACGGAGCGAACTCGCTTCCCCAAGCCGATCCCGCGGCTTCAGCTGAGGGAGGCTTCGTGCCTGCCTCAGCTGCCCCCCCGAAATTAACTCGGGCCTTCAGCCGATTCGCAGACCAGAAACATACCAGAAGAACTCGAGCCAAAAACTCCACTCTACACAGCTCTGGGATATCGGACTGTGTTAATCCGGATGTTTGTATCTTTTTAAACGCTGAAACATTCGACTCCGCACCGTTCAGTTCTGCTTTATGGGAGTGAACTGGCTACGGATTGGTATTTCACGAGGCTTGTCCTGGTCGGTTGCGTGTGAATTGATTCAAATCTGGAATATAGGAATGAATTATTTCGCATCGTTTTGTGATTCCGACAGCCCCTAGAAATGATTAAATTTCACTTGACGCGCGGCTGGGGATCGGTGTTCGCCAGCTGAAATTGTTTCACCGCTAACGAGGGCAAATTGAATATCCAACAGCCCCGCATGCTGAAAATGCGATCAGGAAAAATTCCCGTAAAATATTAACGTGTCAGCTAAGGTTCAGCTAAAAGATTAACATACTTTCAAGTATTTTGTTGCCAAAACTTGCCGAAGTTAGCTTTTAGACTCTGAGGCCCATATCGCATTTCGCGAGTACCTATATAAACGACTCCAATAAATCTAACAAAACTCCGAACTTACCTTGTCAAAGAATAATTCGTACATTAACCTTGACACGCGTAGACGTGCAGATCCAGCCGGTTGGAATTTGACCTGCGGTCGAGGTCAAGTTATCACCTGGGTTATCTCAAGTACACCCACGTGCACGAGCACTAACTAACATATACCTGCGATCAGTTACCTTTGTAAGTGAAATACATTAAAGATCCGTTTATTTACACCGGCACTAGCTGTCATTTGTTATTTTTAATTTGGTTTGGTGTTACAGTTCTGCCGACATTGAAACGAATCCTACAGCTGTCAGCATAGTGAACATCGCCGTCCTACGCCGATGTAACTCAGGTGGCCTACTGCTCTAGGGTCCAATACAAGATCGGAACCGAATACGAAAATAACTTGTATATAATTTAGTAAAGGATTTATTTTAATTTTATGACATTTACATAGTAAAGAATAAATGTATATTCTGTTAAGTCTTGTTTATTTGAATCAGTCAAAGTATACGTAAACCAAATCCTGGCCCAAACAGAAGCTACCATTAATAAGGGTATAAGGTATTAATGCTACCGTTTAATTTACTAAAATAAATATAACCGGGTAGTGTTACAATATAATTTTGTAAAGTAATTTAATTTAGTTTGGGCAATGATAGAATTCTGGCAGCTAATAAGTTCTAAAGCATGCAATGATACTAATTGAATTATTTATGTCGCAGCCCTACGTAGTTATTTATTTATTTATTTATGTTGTTTAGGCTGGTGCCAACAGTGCTTACGCACTAAAATTAGGCCAGAGCTTAGGCCATGCTTGCTATTATTACAGTGCTCCTCCTCTAATTAGCAATTGATTTATTATTGTTGTTTGCTAGATCACAAATCACTACCCATTCTTTTTGTGATTATGGCTACTTGATCACTGCATGTCTTAATAACAACCAAAAGCTTTTGATAGGAATTTTAAGGTAAACGGTTGCTTTTATGCTTATGAAGTAAGAACACTTTATTTTTATGCTTTTTAATCTTCTTTCGGACGATAACCTCAAATTTAAAAAAAAATTTAGATAACAAAGTTAGAGGTAAAAGAAGTTCTTAAAGGTAGGTAAAGTGCCTCTTACAATCAAGTCTAGTTTATGAAAATGTTTGTATTAGTGCAGTACATGATAGTAACCAAGTGTACTTACATTTGCGGAAATTAACAAAAAATAAAAAATTAAAAATTGAACATCAAGGCCCTATAACTTCTTACTGAAGGAACTTTGTACTAAGGTATATTAGGTTTAATCGTTTTATTATAACTTAAGGAACCTATTACTAATCGGTATCCCATTCTTTTTGGGGCACCCTGTATAATAGAACTCCATGAAGCGGTGTATCAACAATTTTGTTTTCATTACTGCATCATTTAAACGTCAAAGCAATTAAACAGAATTCTATTCAAATGTTCTCAGTTAGGGGAAGGAGAAGGGTCAAATAATCATGGGAAAAGGGTTTAGTCCACTTGATTCCCTCACGGTCAGACCCGTTCGCGTGCCCCAGTTTCAATTGGAGCGCGAAGACGTCTTTGTCGCAGTCGTCTTAAAATAAAAAGGCGCCGAAATTGGTTTTCTAAGTACCCTTTAACAACCTCATCGGGGGAATACGGGGCCATAAAGCCGGCGCGAACGGGAGCGGGGCGTCTTCTGGCATTTGGCGGCCGGCAAGGGCGGTTTCGCGAGCGGCCTGAAATTCAAGGTGAGGTCCGTAACGACCCAAATTCGCGAGGCCGTTCTGAATGGCACAGAATGAAGCTGAGAATGCGGTGCTAAAAATAGCATGCACGCTAGGTGTGGGTGGTTGCGTGCCTCCATGGACTTACCACGCTGCGAGGTGCTGAGTGCTACTATCTCAAACAGTGCAATAAACAAAAAATAAAATAAGTGGTCGCCTTATCTGTGGAAGCAGAACTCGACATAAAAATGTTAATAATTCAGATAAACCATAAACCTTTTACGAGTGGATAGCTCGCGGTAACAGAAAGTAGCTTCGGCGACCTTTCCTACACGCTAGCTTCATAATAATTTTAAAAGATAAAAAATTATAAGACAACGAATTTATACTGGTGGTGAGTAGCTCAATTATATCTGCTTCACAGAGCTGAAATGTCGAGTTCTAGACTCGGCTGAGTAAAGTTTCCATATAAACTTATGCTGCAATCTGCTCTACAATTCATAATAACAATTGATAAATAATTATCAAACTCCCAACTTTCGTTACTTCATCATAGTAATATTTTTAAATGCTTGGATATATTTACCTAAGTAGGTTTTCTGTTATTATTATCGTAGGTCTAGAAATCATATGAAATTTTTCTCTTTCTTATTTTGGGGATACATGGTTCGGCATGTGATTTTCTAAAACAAAATATAAATAGCCTATGCATTAACATTTGAGAGAATTGGTTTTTCAGTAATAATGTATTAGGGACAAATGCTTTTGCCGGTAAAAATGTTTTACGAAAGTATTTTGTTTTGGAAATGTTACAAGACAAACTAACTTGATCAAATTCCCGAGCCGAAGGCGAGGGAATTTGTCAAAGTTAGTTTGTCGAGGGGCATTGCAAAAAAAAAACAACAAATCGTGAGTAAAACATTTTCCGAGCAAAATCATGAGCCCAAAATACATTTTGTAGACTATTTCCCAAATATCGGTTCATTTTGACATTTATACTGATGCGCAATGAAAGTTTAAATGACGTTTCTTAAATACCATCTTGATTAAAGGAACATATTTGGTGGTTGCCGTGGATGCAAGTGGCAAAAGAAGCTGACAACATCCCAAGGGAAAATTTCAATTTTTTGTCACTACAAAAACACACGATTGGTTGAATTTTGAAAAAGCATGGCTTTTCATTGGATAATAAGAGATGTGGGAAATAGTCATATAAAATGTTAGGATTTGTTCAATAAAAATAATTTCTTTGTCCATCGGAATTTTTAAAAAATTCCATATACTTTTTGGACGTACGATATCATTGTACACAGATTGGGGAATAAATTATTAGCACCTTTAAGTATTGTTTGCAAGGTAGGTATTTATTTAAAATATAGCACAAAATTTAAACTAAGAAGCAATTTTGTTTATTTTTCCCAGTTAAATTATTACTTAAAAATGATCTTACACTTAGTTTTAATTTCTCTAATTGTGCGTTTATTTATTTAATTACTTATAAGCGTAATAGTGGTCCAGTGGTGAGAAATTTAAATGCAAATCTATGTTGGCTTTATTGAGTTAACACTTCACAATCACCGAATATGATTATTGATTATATAAAGGTATCAAAACAAAGAATATGAAGAACATTTTACCAAATAGTTGCAATCAGAAAATACTATATTATACAATATAATGATCGAGTATAGCACTTTTATGAGGAACATCAAATCTATGGTGCTGTTAAACAACAAAGAATAATTTTGTTTAATTGGAAGTGAGGTTACTACTTTTTTACCTTGGGTATAATATTCGATATATTTTTAAATAATTTCAATTTGATAATTATTATAATTTGTGTAAATTTTATCAATAGTCTAAAATTAAAAGGGGAACCACAGTTAATTTAAATTCCTTGGTTTTGTTTCAATGAATTGCTTTTCTACTCGCTAATAGAAAGTCGGCTTTTTTATAACATTTGGAGGCATAGAAAATGTTACATTTCATTTATGTAAGGATCATTGTTATGGAAATGTGGCTGTAAACCACTTTCTGTTCGTCATTTTTAAATACTTCCAGTTTAAAAATTATTATTTGTGTACATTTAATCGACAGTAGTTTGTTTGACTAGATTTACAAATTGCACAAAATCAGGTTTCGCTGCTCAAACAACTAGTTTTCAAAGCCACTGTGTTCTTTCATTGGTTTTTCAAACAAAATATTGAAAGTTTTCCTGTCCCATGTGATACAGCCGTGTTTGAAGTTTCGATGGCCCGTGGCTATGTAAAAGCTGCCAAAAACATAAATGGTGACGCAGTGCATTTAAGATAATCGTAAGCCTTTGGTCCTGGTTATCACAACAAAATCTGCAGGAACTGTTAACCCTTGCCGGAGTTCTTCGCCTTCTTAGGGTTACACTAGCTTCATAGCCTCATAGCAGTTAAAAATTAGAGAAAACACAGGTTGGTGGAATGATAATGTGCCATAATAGAAGAAAATAGAAATATTAAGTTTATGCTAAAAAAAGTCTAGTCCAAATACAACATAAATTTACTTGAGAAAATAGCACACAGCAAAGATCTACTATTGACCGCGAAAGGGTCCTGTTTCGCAATACCTCAACCAAACCACGTTAACTAATAATGTTCCGATATATAGCCAATTTGTGTGTTTATGTACTTTGTAATATTTACATCTGTTTAGTTTATTTGAATTTAAATATGATAGTTTTAGGGCCAGTTGCCGAGCAGCGGCGAACAGCCGAAAAGTGCAGTTTTGGCAAGTTTGGTAGAAGTGAGCGAGGAACGAGGTGAGCAGGGAAAACGTAGGGCATTACCAACCTAAGCATTACAGCAGCTAGAAGGTCCTTATTGCTGCTAAAAGTTGATGACTCTCTGTGATTCTTCGAATTAAAGCAGAGCATCTATAAAGTGGACAGCATCTCCAACCGGCAGCTGCAGAACTTCCAAGAAGTGGTGCTTGTTTGCAAGCAACGATAAGAAGTCAGTCACAACCAGAAATCTCGTAAGCGGCGGATTTGAATGCAGGCAATAAAGTGGGTGACTTTCGCTTAAAACGGTGCATTTTGTAAAGTTGCTTCACTTCAAATCATACATCCTAAAACGGGATTCTGCGTTGGGTGTGGTCTAGAAGGCTGGGCGACTTGTGACGTCAGACACACGAGACCTTGAACTGAGTCATATTTCTCCCCGCACAGGCCGGAAGAATCTCCGAATGTAGCATAATTTTAAAACAGGGACGTATTCAGGACCATTTGAAATTCGCGCATAAAATCATTGGCTTTGTTCTTTTAGTATATTGTGTGGTTGTCAACATATGCCAGTTATAGTTATATATGCTAATTACTTTAACTGTCTATGGCAAGTAGAAATATGCTGTATCACCCGTCGTTTTGATTGTATTAATTAGACCCGTTTAAGTCGTCAATAAGCATGTATTTTATATGTGCTTTTATTTAATTTCTTGTTTATATGAATGTGTGTAAAGCCGATATATAATTATATCTGTGTATTATCCTTCTTGTAAACCGATTGGTTTTTATTACAATCTTAAGCTATGATGGTGTCAGCGATCAGAATTTTGTTGCATTGATTATCCCTAACCTCGACTGAGAAATTAAAGGTATAAGAGTTCTCTTGTTATAGACTGAGTTAGCAGGCAACCAACAAGGCTAATAAACATTTAAATATTAAGGCGTCAGAAACGTTTTTTTAATACGATTTGTAACGGTGGGTTAGAACCCCAGTAGCAATAAAGAAGCAACGTCACAACCGTAGTATAACTACTCATTATACACACAACTCAAATATTAGATAAGGTGAGGTGGGTTAAATGTGATAACGGAGTAAATGTGCTAATCAGTGTTAATCCTAGCACGTTACGAAACTAGTAAGGCCATCTATGTAATTAAGTCCGCATTTCATTCGAAAACACTCGCCACTACTATGCAACCCAAATAATTATATACCTATATTACAAAGCGAGCTGGGTCAATATTTTACTGATAATATCTCAAGAATCCGAGATAGCGGTTCTTATATTTACACATAATTTTAAATGACATTAAATAATTTGTTGAGGTTATGATACAGACTCTTCGACCAACTTAAAAGTATGCCATTTGTGCGTATACAATTGAAAATATTTAAGCTTCTAAAGAAACTATTTTTTCTCCAAGAATTTATTTATTTTTATTTATATAGTAATTTATTAATTTACTTCCTAATGTGTGTACAAACTATCAAGCACAAGCACACCGGAAAATGTTAAAATTAGCCGAAAAGGTTTTTTTTTGTTAAAATTGCTGGTGTCTCTGATCGTATGAATTATATTTAATGTATTAATCCAGGCAGCATTGTAAAATGCTTTTGGGTTGCATGCTCTACTCTATTTGTTCGCTGCGTCGAGGATAATAGTTCATCAGATTGGATAAACACTAGTTACCGCTATCGGCGGGCACGTTTTGTAAGTGAATTACAAGTTGTCCAGATTTTGTAGTTCGACAAAAAACAATATTTGCGATGCTAAATTTGCTTTCATATGTTTGATTTATTTCATTTTCTGTACCGTATTGACTAGTATTCATATTTAAAAAAATAGAGATTGGTTTTATTTTCTCAAACTATGTAACACATCTCCATTGTGGTACGCAATTATAAGAGACACATTTTTGTTATTCCAAAGAAGATAACCAACGAGATATAGACGAAACGGGGCGAACTACCCTTATAGGGCTAACAAATTGTATTAAATACCGTACTCCACGCTGTATTCTGGATAGAAAGCACGTCTATTAGAAGATGAAACAAGATTAACTATTGAATTGGGAATATCAGAGAAATTGGGTTAACGCTTCTCAAGAAAAAAAGTTTTTGAAATTGTTACACGATTCGAGTTCCGGGTGAAGAGTGGTTTTCGAATTTTAAGAGCTGTTTAAACTACATTTAGCCATACATAATTTGGGTTAATTTGAGGAATAATAGGTAACACCTAATTTATAATTTGTAATTGTTGCGGCCTACTTGGATGTAAACGTTGCATTTGTTAATTTTTGTTTGTAGGTCAAACTGTAAGATCCTAACTCTATTTGTAATTGTAAATAAAGTTGTATGTATACGCATCACCTACAATAAAATACCAGCCCTGTAAGTCACGCCGAATTAGCAAAACAGTAAAATAATGTAGGCATTGAACTTGAAATAAAGTATAAATACTATGTGCCTTTTCAATTTGAATTAACGTAGGCTATATTGCTATTGCAATTCGGCCTGGCCTTCTTGCTCACACAACTTATTCCAACTCTAACCACCATAAACATCCTCTCAACAAGACTGTGCAATAATTGGAAGACTTCAGACAGGAGACCATGCAAGAATGGCAAAGCGAATGGGAGATGTCCACCAAGGGACGTACCACATTCCAATTTCTTCCCAGCATCGATGATTGACTAATGCTACCGTCTGGATGGTCACATGATGTTGTCAATGTACTTACTGGCCATGGAGACTTTCGTCAACACCTACACCGAATTGGCAAAACACATGACCCAAACTGCCCTCAATGCGATGAACCAGATACTCCATTACATCGCCTGACGGTCTGCACGCTATACGCAGACTCTCGCTTACTATTAAACGATGACGTTCCTGAAGGGTCAACAACTTTCCAATGTTCATGAGCCTTATCCTTCCGTCGGCTCAGGCGTGCGCAACACTAGAGTTTTTTGCACGCTCTCGATTCCAAGTAGATGATCCACCAGAAGAGGAACAAGAAGATGACCCTGAAGATTGGCAAGAATCCGACTGCTACTTCAACTGAATAAATGAAGACAGACCAGAGTCCCACAATTTTAGAATTGTTTTAATTTCGCAAGTAATGTGCGCATTTTGTTTAAAATTCAGTTTTGGGGGATTATACTTATTATAATATTACTAGCAACCAGTGAGACAAATGTCTCATTTAATAAAACAAAAAAGACCGTTTTTCAAATAGAACGCGTTTTCGAGAAATCACGTGATTTCTCGAAAACCGAAATTGTCACGTGATTGAAATTCGGTTTCTGACCTGACATGACCATTTCAAACAAATAACTTTCATAACTTTTTTCTCTATCTCTTACGGTTTGGCTGCTGAAATAGCGTCCCGGACGGACGGAAATCACGTGATTTCTCGAAAACCGGAAGTGTCACGTGACTGAAATTCGGTTCCTTACCTGAAATGGCCATTCCAAACATATAACTTTAATAACTTTTTTCTCTATCTCTAACGGTTTGGCTGCTGAAACAGCGTTCCGGACACACAAAACAGCGTCCCAGACAAGCCTATTATATATATGGAATGGATGGATTAAGTAAAATGACATACTTAAGATCTTATTAGTTAAAATCGATATCTTAGTTACACTCGGGAGGGTTATGGTAATATATGTGCCCAAAAGGGCTTGAATTGAATTGTATTGAAGAGACGTCACACAAAGTCTCAAAATACCAAAGAGTGTCTAGGACTCCAGAAAAATGCTTCGGAGCCGTGCATCATATGTGAATATTTTGATTTATTGAAAGCAACCCCTGATGAATTTCCTCGTGATAAATTAGAAAGATTCTGGAACCTAGATGAAAGCAGCTCGGGCATTTATTCCAAGAAATCAAAAGTTGTAGGTGCTGTTAGTAAAAGCTCCCTCAGGAACAATAGCTCTCCTCGCCAGGAGGAAACACCACTCTATTGCAGAGGAATTAAAGGCGCCGCCATGGATTATATCTAAGGCAAACATATATCAACGGCATCAACGGCATGCTCAATCTAAAAGTGTATTTGACGGAACAACTTATGCGGCTAGCAAAAAGCGGTGGACGGAAGGAGACACATACAAAGACTACTTTCTCAAAAATATTATTTATTATTACAGCGGGCCCTGCTTAACCTGCATTGATAATAATGTAAAGGGTACTGTTATCGAGATCTTAAAAGCAGCAATCTGGGAAAAAGTCACAATTTTGAAATTATCCTCATACCATAGCCACCTCCATCAACTTTGTGCTTTTCAAATCATTAAAAAAAAATGGAATGAAAACCTTGCCCGTGGCCTCCTCCTTTCCATCTTCAGTTTTCTTATATTTCCTTGTGCGCTTATTGGCCATTTTAATTTTTTGTGCAAATTTATGTTAATCAGAACGGTTCCACTATTCGAAAATAATCCCCCGCAAATAACGCTTTTATAAAACTGTCTGCCGAACAATTATGATGCAAATAAGGCTAGGGTCTGTTATCGACTTTATTAATTAATTATAATTGTTTAATTAAATATAAAATTCAGCGTAATTGATCGCATATCGACCAACAATTTATAATTCCACCTTAGGTAATAAATGGCAATGTAATTTAATGGTTAAAATTGTTTGGGCTAACCTGTATTTGTTTAAATTCCACGTCATAGGTGACGCCAACCGTCTTTTGTTTTGGGTGCTGGTCGAATTCGTTTCTGCTTTTCTGCACAATTTGGTGACGCCACGGCTCTAATTTCCTTCTGGAAGCTGTTCGGCGGCTGCTGCCTCTCTCTGGATCACGAAAGATGTCTGACCTAGCTGGATTATGTTGCAGTAAACCTTTCCGAGCTCTTTCCTGTTTCGAATAGAGCCCGGAAAGTGGACCTCGTACCTGGATTCTACACTTCTTAGGGACGCCACGCTCGTAATTTCTTCCTGAAATGTTTTCCGCTGCTGCAATCTGCGTGTATGCCACAAGGAACGCCCAATCTACACGCTGCACACTGGTATTTGATGGCCGTTGCCTCAAAACTTGCCGATATCTGGCCTCGAATTCGAACTTAAATGGGCGTAACTTCAGGATCACTTCTCTCTTAGATAGCACTTTATAACTTTGTGATTAATAAAAAAACAACAACTGGCACACATATTAACTTTTAATGTAAATAATCAATTCAACTTTGGGAGCCAATTATTATAACACAGCTTGGGTTCCCTTATAACTAATGATAATTGAACATCTAGGTATCCTAGCAACATGTTACAATTGTTTCCAAGAAAGTTTATACAATGTTTTTCCGTAATAACTAGATTGTTTTTGCAAAAATGTCAATTCTGGAACTGGCTAACTTCACTTTATTTGTTTTTTCACTAGTTTCGCAAGTGTATTGGCACTTAACTGTAGTCTTTCTTGTAGTCTTAGGTTGATTTTAAATGCTCTTTGCATCTTATGCCTTCCTACACTGCTTTTTTACCCTTCAGCTGCATTACCGATTGTTAGCATAATAATATTAACACTAAATGCTGCATGAAACTTTTGTACCGCATCGAAACACCTCTGTATTTAAGCAAATCTACAATCTTGTTTTGACCTTACAATATTAACCTGTCAGTTGTTATAAATTAGATGCATTTGCCATAACGAGTACAAATATTGAATAATAAGCTGAACGCAACTCTGCCGATACTGTTTCATTGAAATACTAACTTCTGTTAATCAAAATACAGTTATTGCTAATCATATTTTGTGTAATTATTAATGTTTAATGCTGACTTATTGTTGCAATAAATAGAATACCAATTCTGAGCCTATTTGAGTCTTTCTTTCATGTTCGTACGTTAGCAATGCAACCAGAATTGCTGCAAGCAATATACCATTACAACATGTGTTGTATAAATATAAGAAACACATTCGATAACATACAAACATGTGTTTGTTATAGAAATCGTAGAAGAAAAGAACGTAGTTAATATGTACCACCTTTAAACAAGCGGTAGCACAGCCATAACGAGCTCTAACTCTCGGCACAATTAACAAATAGGCCTAATTATCACGGAATTAGCACAGAACCAAAAAGCACTATATAATATCTCACCAAAGATGGAAATCGGCCTCACGTAAATTTTCAAAAGGACGCCGCTCGAAGCGTACGTCTAAATTGTCGACAAAAACAATTTACGGGTAGGTAGCATAGTCTACTTGACCAAGGTATTCAAATCCCTCAGGAGGCTTAAAATTGTTTGACTTTCACAGCCGCTCTAGATGAGCGCTTGCAATCGAAAAACGACACTTCCGTTCCAGATACCTTTACTATCGAAGGTCGTGTGCCTATTCGGAAAAACCAAAATTCTGCCGCACTGCAATCGGCCAAAAGAGGAGCGCGCGGGATATTAACATTAGAGTTCTGAGCCGCATCGAGGAGCGAATCGCAAAGAACGGACAAATGACATGCGGCGTTACAAATGGCCTAATGAGATCAATGCAACATTTATGGAGACAGACAAAAAGTGGAAGAGATAGTTGTCATATGAAATACTGGCAAATAAAAGAATACGCCAGGGAGATTCGTTAAGGTCAGTAAATATAAAATAAATATATCAAGAGTATGAATGGATGGAAAATTGATGGAAAATAATTCAACATCCTATTCTATGTACGATGCATTATCTAAAATTCAGGATGACTTGTAAAGATTTACATTCAAAATGTCAAAAATTGACACCAAATGGCTAATTATTAATAAAGAACTAACCCGGTGTAAACTTGAAACTTGAATAAACATCAGCAGCAGTAGAATACTCAATCGCGAAATTAAAGAACAGAAACAGAAGGTTATTAAAATTTCTGGAATCCTAAATAATTTAATTTTGAAAAATAACCCTCGTTGGGAATTTATAAAAGTTTAGTTAAGACCAGTTCTAAAATATACTGTGGAAAATATTTCGGATACATTAGAACTTCACAAATTATGGAAACTATATAAATGCAAAAAATATGTAAACTTTTGGGAAACAAGACTTGGCCTTGTTACAAATGAAATTTTGAGAATGTACTGTCAAATACTAGCCTAAAGGAGGGTGTCTTAATATTATACGTATTATAAGCATAAAAAGTAGACCCTCCGATAGGAAGAAAAAGTCCTCGTAAACGATGGAAATATTATCTAGTATATTCAGACTCGTCTATCCCGAAGTGAAGAAAAATATAATTTTCAATTTGTAGAGTAGGGTTGTGTAAATAAATTAATTAAACGCAATTTTTATGTCCTTAACTATCTAATAAGTGTAGTAATACTGACGATTAAATGTACACTTGTAATGTATCGTCAAATAAAGCAGTTAGAGGTGACTCAAAAATAGTAGTTCTTCTATTATTTTGAAGTAGAAAATTATATAACAGCTTTCCTGGAGATAAGTTCTGGAATATGAAATATATTTGTGGTTATTGCAAGTTTGTTGCACCCGATATATCTGCTCCTGTTTTAAAATAATTTAATGATAATTTTAAACATGGGTGAAGTGGTTTGAATCAGTTAGAAATGGTTGAAAATATTGTAAACTGTACTATCAGTTTTTCGCAAAACCTGTTTTCATCAGATAGGTTGGAAGGACCAATAAGCCCAATTGTTTTTTATAAACCTAATAGTATGTGCTGCATAATTTCTAAGACACATGGTATTCCAATAACAAACAAGTACGTATAATCGCTAACGTCTTTTTGGCGTTATAATATAATTCATGAAAAAACATTGTTGCTGATCAGAAAATTTGAAATTTCAGTACAGAATGCCAAGCTACTTTCTGTTTCCCCGAGTAGTGCTTTGCGTGGCGCGATTGAAAATTCGCAACCCCATCCATCATCAAGTGGAGTCAGCCGGACTGCCCAACTACTGTTTTTCACTCACCGTTTTCCATGGAGACTCTGGCTTTAAAGCCGCCAAAATGATGCGAGTAGTCCGAGCTGAATCTGAGTCTGAGCTTCGATCCCTTGCTGACATATCTCAGCAGCTTTAATTTCGAACTCCAATCGCCACAGAGACGCCGACCTGGCCCTGACTCGTTCGAGCTTGACGAATTCGAGAAGTTCTCCAGGATCTCCAGATAGTCGTAGCTGCAACTATGGGAAAAAGTTATCAGATAAAAGCCGCACGAAATACCTTCGGAGTTTGAGATTAGTGTTTACTGTTCGGGGGAAAACTCGCCGAGGTTGCACCCCCTTTCTCGACCGATTAGAACTAATTATTTTAGTTTCTAATGGTGGCTGGGGGAATTGGCGCAAAAAGCTTAAAATTTAATATTGCAAAAAGTTGCCGTTCGCTTTGGCAAATGGTCGTAAATTTCCGAAAACCGCACTCGTTAGTGCTTCAGGGGATACGTCTTTTCGCTTAATAGCGGTGGTTTTCCTCTTGAAATAGATCACCTTTAAACCGATAACAGAGAGTTTTAATTTCCGTGGAAATTGCTTTCTGGAGAGCTGCGCTATTTGCAGAGCTTGTGTTTAGCTTGTATTGATTTAGACAAGAATCATCAGAAACTTTCGAGTATGAACAATTTCCATTACGTAGAGTAAAATACGTATTATATGTTTAAGATAATATATATTTTCAACAAAAATTGGGAAAGTGGGAGAAAAAGTAGGGATAAAAGTGGACTAATTACCTCAACGTGCCGTGTAACATAGTTGTCTAAACTGCCAATTTTATTTGATAAATTTTCTAGCTTGCTGGTGCAACGTTTGCTTAGTAAATATTGTTATCTAACATTTTTCTTTAATTAAGTAGTGTGTATGTAATGAATTTTTAATTTTAAGATGCTCTGCTGGTATTAAGGGTGTATCGTATTTCATTCTAAAATGAAAAGGGAAATGATGTTGGCTGTCTTTACTTTTGTTTTTACAACTTCATCGACACAGTCTAATAAAAAAGGGCAAACAATTACAAATTTTCGTAGAAAAATATATGTTTACTCGGTGTCTTTTTAGTGTTGTTATTAGTAAAGAAATATTTATTTGATTAAACAGTTAAGACAAATAGAAACTGCCCTTCAATTTTACTTTTAACGGTGTAGATAAAGCTTTTATTAAAAAAGTGGATATTAAAAGCTTTAGAACCATTTCTAAGTGAAGTTTGAAAGCCGATACTAAGAAGTCTTCAGGTAAATTAAAAATAAGGGACTTTGGTATTACAAGTTTTTGGTATAAAACTAGAATTACCAAAATTTTTACTTCGTAGGGTATTACTTTCAATCTCGACGATTTTTGCAAATTTACCATTTTTGTCGCAACCTCCCAATCAATCCCGGCCGACCCAAAATTATATAAAAAGTCTCTTAAAACTACACAGATTTTATGAAGACAGCGACGGCTTTGGCGTTAAAGGAAAGTTTAAACATTAGTAAAAGTCGAGTATGTCACGCTGTATGGATGTAAACGTGATAACTCGAGAATAATTTATTCTATAGTTTGTGTGGAATATTAATTCAAAGGACTGAAAGGTGTCTAGGGGAGATTTGTGGCTTTTCTTTGTACGTGTTTGTCGATTTATATTCTTGCTACTAGCAACACACATTGCGATCATGTAACTACACCGCAAGGGTGGTGTAGTGGTATACTTCTGCACTTCCTGAAACCTGAGGCCGCAAGTTTAAATCTTAGTTTGGAAATGCATTTTTTTAGAAGTTATCGAAAGGTTGTGGATGCAAATTGGTACCCCTTATTGCCGACTTGATTTTAAACCGATTTCTTCCGTATAAGCTTTACTACAATTATATGTATAACATAATATGATAACGACCATATTAGTTGAAAGCACTGGCTCAATAGTTACCACAAGTGAAGGTGTCACGCCTCATTTAATTTGTGCATTCCTTGCGATCCGCTCCTTGATGCTAGCTCGTACCTCTAATATTAATAGCACGCGCGCACTTCTTTCCCGCAAACCGCAAGTAGGAATGTTGAATCTTCCGAAAAAACGCTCACCTTTGAGATTAGGAGGCCGGGCTTCGATTTCAAGAGCTCGTCAATGGCGACCGTGAACGCTTAAATTCAAGCCTCCTGAAGGGAATACATTGATCCAAGTAGGTTATGCTTCTTAGCAGTAACTTGTTTCTTGTCAAAAATTGTGGGAACACTTCCAGCGGCGCCTTTTGGAAATTGCATGAGGCCCGAATTCCATCTTTGTGTGAGCTATTTCGTTGTTATTTCTTTGTTTCGGTACTAATTAAGTGGTAATTAGGGCTTTAACATTCGGCGTAGTGTCCTGGCTGTAGTGGCCGCTGGAGTTCTCTCTGTACGCTGACCAGCACGAGTATTGGGCCAAGGTCTTGCAAGATAAATTCCATCCAGGAATGCGCCGTTTCGTAGATGTCTTCACATCTGATGGTTGCTTCCAAAGGCGTTTCAAGAAACATCTCATACTACAGTAAGTACATGCAATTTGCGATTCAGCGTTTTGATTGTGTCGAGAAGGGCAATTTTCCTGCTATGAATTGTGTATTTTTGAAACAAGGGCCTTTGAATATAAAATCGCACGTGTTAACGTAAGTTTTATTAAACACTAAGGATTGACTGAAAGCATGTGTGTACCTTGTACAATACCCCTTGTACAGCGTGACCTTAAGCGCCCGGCTTATTCTAATTTCAATTTTACCAGTTTGCAAGCCGGTCAAAATGCGATCTATTTAATTCATTTACAGGATGTTTGCATGACATTCAGATATTAAATTTTGCCGCTGGCGAGCGCTATTTAATTTGTTGTTTTTTAAAATGTATTCGAATTTTTAGTAATACATTTATTTGTGTAATTTTGATTTGGGTGATTCCAAACTCATTTAATTATTGTTGTTTATCGCTGTAGAGAGGCAGATTTTACCTCAGTTGTGTTTTTAATATTTTGTTTATGGTTACGGTGATTATCTGTTACACCTTTGATGATATTACATTTTTGTGGACAGTTACCGGTTCATATTTTCCTGGTGTATTTATACTACGACCCTTCATAAACCTGCTAGTGTTATTTTGATATATAGGTTGAAGTAAGAGATTTACAAGGTAGGTGGTGATTTTTTTCGTAGCTAAATTTGTGATTATGTTGTGTATAACGACTGGAGCCCATTTGTATAAATTTATGACTTTTTTATGACCTTAGGAACCACTGCCTGGTGGGCTAGAGCTCTGCTAACTATTGTTATAAAAATAATAAACAGAATCTGGGGTCAAGTTTTAATTTTCATTGTATGTCTATGTATATATGTTTCTACTGGTAGTTTACCTATTGGTCTGAAATTTGCCATATGAGTATTTATTAATAAGGTATCAAAAGCCCCCAGCTAACACGGCCACGCATTATAAGTATCTGTACGCGAGATCGTGAGTGCGAACGTGAGTGGAATGTGCGAACGCAGCAGATTCAAAGGAATGAGTTATAAATAGCATGAAGCCGGGCGAACCGCTACCTTGTATTGATGCGTAATTGCAACGATGCCGAGAGAGCCCGCGGGAATTGATTCGCACCAAAACCAGTAAGAGGTAGGTGCCGGAGCGAAGCCTAAGTGACGCCAGTCGCTAATAGAAGCACCAAAGTGTTGCGTGCAGTTGTATGTTGGCCTGAATTAATCACCGCCCACATCAAGAGTTTCCTGAGTGGACACACAGCTTACGAAAGCATCTATATACTTGGGGAGCATCGCCAAGGTGCCGCCGCTTCCGCCATAGTCGTAAGCTATTATTTCAATGGCATAGAAGCGCCGGTCTGGCCCTACCACGGGAGCACTTAGGAGCAACCAAAAGCCAGATTAGTTTAAAGCTAGAACCACCGCGCAAAGTGAGATCTTATTGCGCCATTTTGGGCAATCGTCTTCGTGCTTGAGATTACGGGGTTTCCCCGCACCCAGAATAACGCTAGTACGTCATTTGCTGATACAACGTGCGCGCTTTCAGCGACCAGCGTATTTCAAGAATAGACAACTTCGCCGAGTTCATTTGTGCGAGGAATTTAAATACATTTTGGGCTCTCGGGGTTTGACTTTAAATTGGCCATTGAATATTAGTGCCCTATGTAAGGTGCTTTTATGCATGTGTTTCATCAACCATTGCTTTAATCGCGATTTAAATTTATTTCTAAATCTCTTAATTCTTCCGGTAATGCATTATAAATTTTTATTCATACGTATAAAGGACTGTTCACTGTTTGTTTAATTTTGAATTAAACACACATACATTTTAATAACAAAATTTACGAAATCCAGTCAGAAGTACTAAATGTAATTCTGATTTCATAAACAAGCAGTTTTAATCTCCAGTTTTGCTTCATAATTTCGCCAGTTTAATTTAGATCTGTTTAATCTTGAATTAAACAGGCAAATTTCAGTTCACATTTACGAAATATTAAAAAACCAATACTGTTTTGCAAGCATCGAGTTTAAAGACCGGAGCAAACCTGCAACTTGGCATTTCACGCCGTAAGCTACCCACTATTTTGTTTTGTATAAATAGACCATTTATTTTTATAATAAAATCAATCTGCATCTAATGTCTGATTCATTCACTACGTCGCTACCCTGCTACTAAGCCATAATATCATTGGGACGTGAGGCTGCGTCCCCCAGGGTAGTTTACTGTCGTCGTTTTAAGTGCCGTTGACTACATTGGCTTAAAACATAAATGCAGTCTCATTTATGTGCTTAAAATTAGGGATAGAACCAGCGCAAAGCAACGGAAACCTGATCAGCCTCCAGGCAATTCTGTTCACTGTTGATGTTTTTGTAGCCTGAGAAAGTCTGAAATCATTTTTATGAGTATTATAGCTGTGTACGTGAGACGATTTAGTTAATTGACTTTTCTTCTTAAAAATAAATTGGCATAGTTTGAAAATATATAAATTAGTTACAGTAAAAATATTTAGTTTGAGGAAAAATGGTCTACAAGAATCGTATTTTTTTTAATTTACACATAGTTCTTATTGCACCTTTTTGTATTTGAAATATAATTCGACTATCTTTTAAATTGCCTTAAAAAAGCCGTAAGCTAACAAGCTTTCAAAATATGAATAATACACAATTTTGGTAAATTTTAAATCTAATCTTTTCCTGATAACTGAAAGTGCATACACGGCTGAAGCCAACCTTCCGCTTAGATGTGACACGTGTGAGGACCATGATAGTTTATTGTCTATAAGCAAACCCAAAAATTTTACAGACTCAGCTGTTTCAATTATGCCGTTATTTGTATTTCAAATATTTCTTTCATTACTTCTTGGAGAAGTAAAAGTTATATTAGTAGTCTTTTGACAGTTTAATATTAATTTATTATTTGTGAACCATTGACAAATTTGATATACAATATTAGATATATTTTCAAGCATATCATTTTTATTATCTTTTTGAATTAACAATGTTATATCATCAGCAAATAAAGTAAACGAAGAGTCCAAAAAAGTTAAAGGTAAATCATTAATGTAGATGATAAATAACAATGGCCCTAATATACTGCCGTGAGGCACACCACATTTAATAAGTTTCAAGTCCGAATAAAATGATTGAATTATTCCTGAGCCGTTCCTGTATCGCATTTGGACCATTTGTTTTCTATTATTTAAATATGATTTGAATCATTCGTAAGCAACACCTCTTATACCATAAAAGTCAAGTTTTTCTAACAACAAATCGTGATTTATACAGTCAAACGCTTTGGATAGATCACAAAAAATTCCGTCATTATATAACTTATCTTCCAATACATCAGTTACTTGTTCAATAAAAAAAATGCTTGAATTGTATTTCGATTTTTTCTAAAACCAAATTGGAAGCTATTTAAAATTTGTTTTGAATCTAAATACTGTTGTAATCTGAAAATTTTAGAAATATTATATAACGCGATCGGCCTATAATTACTAATTTCAGTTTTATTTCCTTTTTTAAAGAGCGGTTTAATTATTGATTTTTTTAATTCGGAAGGAAATATTCCCGAACCAAAAGAATAGTTTATGATGTTAGTTAGAGGGGCAACTATTACACCTAAAACTCATTTTATAACAGATGAAGGAATATTGTCAGGGTCAGAGGATTTTTACTTCCTTTTACTATAAAGGAAGTATTGGATTCACCCCAAAAATTCGAAATTGAGATTTCAACAGATCTTCACGTTTTAGAGTCCCCTGATCCCAAAAAACATATTTTTTTTCATTGGTCTGTGTGTCTGTGTGTCTGTGTGTCTGTGAACAGAATATCTCAAAAACGAAAAGAGGTATGGCATTGAAACTTCATATATAAGTTTTGTGTACTATGTAGATGAGACAGCAAGCTTTTGAAGAAAATCGCATAACCGGAAGTAGGTGTTTACTCTTGTGATTTTTCAGTTTTTTTCGATTTTTTCAAAAACGGCTCTAACGATTTTTTTTAAACTTTACATTTTTACTACATTTTTAATGTGTATTGATGTGAAATAGGTGATTTTCCAGTTGAATACTTCTAAAGTGGGTTTCTTTTGTTTTTTTTCTATTTTTTTTATTAACTCCTATTTTAAATAAAACACCCGGTATATTATTACATTTTTGAATTCACCTTAAAATTCTAGAGAAAATTTGTCTCTTCAACTAACACTCGATTTTGTACCGTTTTTGTAGAATTTGTAATTTTTGAAAATTTTTAACAAATGGTTAAAAATTAAAAATGAAATTTTTGACTAATTATAAGATCACTGTAAAAGGAAGTTGTGTGAGTGTATCACACCAGATTTTTTATTTGCAAGATTATTAATTATAGATGCACCTTCTTCTATTACTGGGTTTACGAAAAATGATGACCCATTCTTATTTTCTATTGCATCTAAATAGTAACTTGAATCATGCTGTTGTTGTAAGGAGGTTGTTAAATTAGAAGCAATGTTTACAAAATAACTATTAAATATATTTGCAATATAAACAGGATTTGTAATGTTTTTGTCTTGCACCCTAATTTCAGAACTATCATTTTGCTTGTATGAATGTTTACCGGTTTCTTCCTTTACAATATTCCACATAGTTTTAGCAGTGTTATTAGAGTTCACAATTTTATTTTTCAAATATAGCTGCTTAGACAGCAAAACCGTATTTTTAAATATTTTAATGTAGGAATTTACATAATTATGAAAATTTGGGTCATAACTATATTTTTTGTACTTTAATAGATCTATTTTTGTTCTCCTTGACTTTTTGATACCCTTTGTTATCCAAAGCTTTTTTTGACATACATTGAGTTTAACTATACGTATGGGAAATGCATTTTTAAACAACTCAGGAACAAAATATAAAATTTATGCATTTTATCATCCACACTGACTGCTTTAAAAACAGGATCCCAATCTACACAAGACATGCGTGTGTTAAATTTTGAAAATGATTTTTCGTTAAAACATCGGCATTGTTCAGGTATTATAGGAATAGAGTTGCAGAAATAATTTTTATTATTTGTTGACAGTGATCAGATAAATTTAAATCAATAACTGATGATATAACATCTTCGTCACTTAAGTTCGTAAATATATTATCAATTAATGTTGATGAATATTTAGTTATTCTAGTACTTACAGAGATGTGTGGTTGTAGATTAAATATTGCTATACTGCTTAAAAATTCCGTTTTTTTTAACATTCTCTACGTGAAGATTAGTATTGAAATCGCCACACACTATCCCATCCAAACTAAATGTTGACACTTCTTCAAGGAGTTGAACCAAACTATCCATAAAAATATAAAAGTCACTGTCCGGAGTTCTGTAGATTACTATAATAATAGTTTTAGAATTCTTTATTGCCGTATACTCGAAATGTTTCTCAATTGTTGGCACACTACACTGTAAATTTTTATAACTCAAATTATTACGAACTAAAATTAAAACTCCACCTTTAGCTAATACTTTTCTACAACAATACGACGGTATGTAGTAATTACTGATATTAATTAAATTAATTTCATCTTCTATGATGTTCAAAAACACAAACAATATCCAGCACCGAATTCAAGTCAGATTCAACATTGTTTAATGTAACTTCAAGATCTAAAGTTTTGTTTCTAACCGATTGTATATTAAGATGCATTAGACAAAAAGAATTTCCGCCACTTTCCTTATCCTACTTCTTGCTACTTCTGGTTTAAACACCCACTGCTTCCTGTTGATCATCTGATTGGGACTGTTTATTCATATTTCCAGTATCAGTTGGGTTGATAGTATTGTCATGATAATTAGCTGCTTGGATTTTATTGTCGATAACAATTACTTTATTTTGTAATTCCTCTATAATTTCCAAGGTTTTCCATCGATAAATAGTTTATTATATTTAAGGAAAGCGTAATGGCCATCTTCTCTAGCTTTAACAAGAAATGGTTTGAACTTATTTATGATGTCTTTAACGTTTTGGGAGTAATCTTCAGAAAGTGCAAAATTGGTTCTCTTCAATTTAGGAGCTGCCTTTAGTAATTGGTTTTTAGTTTTAAAGTAATTGAATTTTATTATTACTCGTCTATTAGATCCTCGAAAGTTTTTACCCAGTCTGTGAGATCTGTCAATTTCCTGAGGTTTTATATCGATCTCGAGATAGTTTTTAATAAATTCCAAAGCTTTTTCTTCCGTTGAATACCAGTTTTCATTATTATCATCTTTAATTTCATAAATAATTAAATTATTTCTCCTTGACTTATTTTCGATGTGGTCTAGTTTATTCTCCAACTGCTTAATCTTAGTTTTCAAGGTTTCGTTTTCTTTCAGAATGTTACCCATTGATTCTGTTAACAAACTTATACTTTCATTCGTTTCATTGATGCTTTCAATAATTTTATTTAATTTCTCTTGCATTTTACTATACATTTTAGATAATTTTATGCACAGTACTATTCCAATAATATTTCGGCGTTCGGCACTGCACTTGTTAACAGAACAAACTGTTGGGTTTTAATTGCTGGTAGTGTTTGCATTTACCGTTTCAGCATTCGATTTGACAACGAGCAACTCCAACACAATATTAGCTTTACCTTAGCCGCACTGACGATGTTAATAGAGTCTTATACCTCTGCGACTGTTTGAGCTAGCGAACCCAGGGCAATATAAATTAATAGTACAGTAGAGTATAGGGCTAAGTAAAAAAGCCGCATTACACTGTTTCTCTTTTACAGCAAAGGACTTCAGTAAACGACAAGTAAATTTAAAAATTTAAATACAAGCTTATCATTTACAGTGTATAACATAAAATTTGTGATGTTTCCAGCATTCTTTGTCGGGAAGACCTGAGAAGGGCTTGTGTATATCAAAGTGCCTCTATGCATTTTCTACAGGACATCCTTTGGATGGTCTGGCTGCTTGTTCTGCTAGTTCTTTAGCGCTATCCAGGGTGCACGTGTAGCCTAGCTTCTGCCACGGACGCGAACTAGCTTTGCTGTGATAAATGAGGACTCAATTCGACTTTAGTTCCAGACATCGACATTGTTAAATATGAACGGGGGTGTCAAACTATAGTGGCGTGGCTGATGCAGTCGTTTCACAGCCGGTATAATATTATATATTGTTTGAGGCTTTCGTGGTTACTGAAACTGTTAGTATTAAAATTAAATTTCCATCTGAAACGCTTTGTCGTTTTAAGTAAACACCCAGAATTTTTTGGCTTTATGCGCCTTATATTTTACAGCCATACAAGTCAGATAAGCAATCGTGTTGTTAAAGCATGTTGTAAATACAAATTTGGTCTTTTTCTGTTTAGGCACCCATGCAGACTATCCTTTAGCAAGAGATTGCCCTTGTTTCAATTCAGAGGGTGTATTTATTTATTTTTTATTTATTTATTTAAGAAAAAAGAGGCAAATAAAGTTATATAAATATAAAGCATATTTTAATACATGTATTCTAACTTAATTTAATTATTGTTCAATAGGGCAACATCGACAGAAGAACGCACAAAAAGAAAACACACAAAAAGTGACAGAAAAGGATAGTAGTAGACGAAAACCAAAGAATAAATAATTCTTTCAGAATATTTAGCCTAAGTAGAGCTTGTGTCAATCTATAAGTCTCTTAAAAACACATATGGAACTTTAAAGCTTTATAAGCTTTTTTGCTTATATATGCGATAGTATGTCTTAATCTAAATACTTTATATAGGGAGAATTATTTTTCTTTACCTCATGACAGGTCATATTTCTAAACCGTTTAGAACTGCGTGCTAATATGTTTCTTGGTAAGCTGTTATCGAATCTCTGGGCTACATAGCAAGCACTTCTAGTCCCAGTACTTTTATTTGCAATGTTAGGTACTACATTTCTTACTAAAGCCCGAGTGTTGTAACCATGATTTATAAAAAGTTTTTGCTTTTCATGAAATTTGCAAATTACATTAGCAATAAATAATTTTCTGACATTACATACATTCATTTCTTTGTATAACATATTTGTAGGATAAAGCCTAGGTCTGGAAAGCATAATCCTCAGCATCGTATTCTGAACAGAAATTAGAGGTTGTGATGTGGTTTTATGCAATCCGCCCCATCCGATTAACCTCGCGAAGTGTACACGCTATGTTCACAGCATAACGTATGTAATTTATAATATCAAATGTAAATTTAACACACAAATAAACAAAGCGCAAGGTATGTAGGAAATACGCATATAAATCACTATCTTATTAATACGCAAATGGTAAAATTGGCATAAGCAGTAACATTTCAATATCGTCAATTCATACATTTCTTCACGCCTGCACATTTTTGAATTGCGGCAGAAATATTTAGTTAAAGTACAAGGTGGTAGCTTGTCTGTGGGATGCAGCATCAATCAAGAAAACTGATATGGCTTCGACGTTCAACCTCGCCTACCTGCTGGATAGAATGGCACCGATGTAGACAAATCGTAGGCACTACGAAAGCGAAGTCAATTCGATAAACTGGAAAATCCAGATACTGATGGCTATAATGAGATATAAAATTTATCCAAAAAGAAAAGAAAATCCGAAGGTTTAGAAAATTCTAAAACGCCTAGGAAAAAAACAATAAAATGTCCTGCAATAGAAAAGATGCATTAAGCGTACAATTGTGGATCGCATTTGGGAAAACCATTTACTGCAGGTGGAAAACAGCTTAGTGCTCCAATGTCCAGAGGAACTGATTTATCGAAGATCATCTATAATGGAATCAAAATGTGTAAAGTGAAATTGCCAACATAGGCGTGGCCGGCACGATTCATCAAAAACTGCTGTATGTGTCTACATCAAATCCACTTACATTGTATTTCTCCCAGATTTAATTAATTTAATCCAACGATGAGAATTGGGAAAAAATGACGAAGACCAGCGATCACCGAATCACAAATTCACCTAAAGGGATTTTAACAATTTGGCTGGAACTTATTCAATTCGAAACGAAAACAAACAAAATACAACCGCTAAGTCGAAATTGGGGAGGCCGTTAAGCAATTTTACTAACACATTGGGCGACGAAGTTTATTAAATGACCCTGTCAGAGTTTACGGTAACAAAACACATAGCCTTGCAAGTAGAATGGACAATGCACCAAAACCCAACAGACATGTCTGATCAGGTAAGACAAAATACAACATACGGCTGTATGTGGACCGTGGCCCGAGCATTGCCAAGGTTGGATTTGAGGGGTTGGTTCTCGGTATCCACTTTTTCATTGAGCCTACATGTATTTTCTCGGTTAGAAAAATGGTGGTGTCTACGATATTCACCATCGTTATTTCGTTTAGTAGGCCGTTGCCCTGATTAATTTGGTAATGAACCACTCCATCTCGGTGAGTGCAGTCGGAAACTTTTGTTACAGCCCATTGTAGCATAGTTGGGGCAACATATATGTGTATTTTTTCCCGATGTGTGTCATTTTCATTGTAACCAAACCGTTTAGTATTTTGGATGTTAACTTCATATCATAAAATCGAGTTAGTCCTGTAACAAACTGCCGTAAAGGTCATTTTCGCTAGTAACAGCCGGTCAGTCAAAATTGTGTCTGTTCATTCCGAGGATTCCATTGAGTTTTCAAGTATTGGATTTTACGTGGCGAGTTACCAGCCCATAGCACAACCCTACTCCTGTCTCATCCGATACTTGGGACCCGGTGACGGTGAAGTACTTACTGTATTTTATATGTTATTCCACCAGTCTCCTACAAAGTATAGCACGGTATCATCGTGATAAGATATAATTGCATTTTCTTCACTTATTTTTAATAAATCATTATTATAATTAATATATGCCCCAGAATACTTCCCTGCTGAACCCCATACTATCTAAGTCGCTTATCACTATATGCACCATTCACCCTTACTGTGTCATATTTTTTAAAGAAAATTTTTTTAAATTATTACTAATTTCTCGAACTCCTACGTCATCCAATTTTTGCAAGAGTAAGTCGTGTTCTAGAGTGTCAACGCCTTCGCTAAATCTGAAAAACCGCTGCTTAAAAGTGTTTATTATCTAAATTATTGTACATTTTTGATGGTAGTAGTTCAATAGCATCTTTAGTTGACCGCTTTTCACGAAAACCAAAGTGATTTTTTAATAAAAATTTTTGACTTACTAAGAATCTCATTAACCTACTTTTAATAACTTTTTCGATTATTTTTGAAATAGCAATGCAATTGGGATATAATTAGTTACATCATTTTTGCAACCTTCTTTAAGAATCGAAATGACAATTGCAGTTTTCAGTATTTTCGGATTTCATTGGATATAATGGTATTGCATGTATGCGTTAATGGAGTAAGTATGTATTATTTACTAATTGCAGATTTTCTGACGTAATACCATCTAATCCCCAGCCTTTCCAGTTTTAGTTTCTCTATATGCATTTCTAATTCCGTTTCTAATACTAACGCCATGTGTTTAGGTATGTTGATAAAATAATCCTTGAAGGTATTTGCAATATCTAACGGTTCACGCATTGCCAATCCATCTGCACCAACCACAAGTTCATTGTAGTTCTTACTGTATAGACTTTCCTTAAAAACGTTCCACACAGTTTTTGAATCGGCTGGGTTTTCTAACATTTTATTCCTGTAGGAGCTACATTTTGCTGTTTTAATACACACATTTAAAATATTTCTATAGTTTTTATAATATTCTCGTAAAATATGACGTTTGCTATTTTTTATTACTTTCTGCTTTAACCTATCGCGGGTATTTATTGCTCCTATCAACCCTGCTGTGAGCCATGTTTTTCGAGATTTCTTGAATTTCTAAATCTTGTTTTTGTAACTTTATGTTTACATTCTTCCAGCGCATTTAAGAAAATATTTACCATTTTGTTAGGATCATTTGCATGTAATATTTTATTCCAACATATTTTTTCAACAAGATCAATGAATTGTGTTTCGTTAAAATGGTCTACAGTTTTTTGATAATTGATTCGATAGGCTTTTTGTAACTTTCTTATACCAAAAACGGTTGTGTAATGATCCGTCACGCTCGTCTGTAGGGTAAATGAGAGACAAAATCCCTAGTTTTTACAAAAATGTGATCTATGCAAGTCTTACTATAAATCCATTCCCTTGTTGCTCTCATTATAATAGAGGTAAACCCACGTTTTGCCATGAAATTAGGGTAATCATCACCTAAGCGGTCTTCCGAAATTTCTTGTTGCAATATGTAATCACTTATTTAAAAATATTATTAATTGTGTGTATGCAGATAAGTTCTAAATATCTTCCGTGCATCTAATTTTAAGTATTGGGCTATTACCAGTTTTTCTAGCAAAAAGTTTTGAATTTCTAAGGCATACATACGTTTGGATTGCAACTATTTTTTGGCCAGGTACATCAGTATTTTATAAGCAGTCATAAGCTCGTTAACATATAACTCAGTTGATTAGGGTATACATCTATGGAGGTTAGGTGGATCGGTGAGGAATTACTTGCAGTTTACTAAAGCATAACTGATGTACATAACAACAACATCCATTTTAGTTATTTGAGAACATAAAATAATACTAACACATATGTACACACATGTAACACAAATACGTTAATATGTAGAACATGAATATAGAGAATTATAAACATTAATGCTCTGACTCTTACATAGGCTTTGGAAGCGGACCAAAAGCCCTCATCTTGCTTAAAGTAAACCAAGCCGGAATATCCAGAGACGCAATGTTGAGACGTCTGGTCTTATATACTGCTCCTTACGCAAAAAGAAGGGGTTCCTCAAAGAACGCCTGCTCGGAAGAACCTCGGGGAATTCTTTGAGGACAATACCTATTGTCAGCTGTGCTGGATCTCGGAGTACAACGGTATTTTATTACCGGCTTCTTGTGACTTACGTAAATATTCTTTTGCTCGCCTTTTCCCCGCAAGTGGTCCATCGCAAATATATTTGAGTCCCGAATCCCATCTGTTATTGAAAAGGTTTTTAAGTCGTTTATTGCCGCATTACGCAGAAGGGGTGATCGCAACCCTATTTGTGTATTGTCCTTGGTACTCCTGGTTGTCCGATTCCCTCTTGCTGTGATGACATGGACTGTCCACATTTTGGAGAAACTGCAGTTCGCCGAACAGTGTATATGAAGGACGTTGAGACCTTAATTTGGTGTATTGGAGGGAAAACGTTCGTCATTCTGTGCTATAGACGTGATGTTCACAAATCAAAGCTTGACGTTTAGAGAGTTCGCTTTCCGCGACGTACACTAATCAAATTTTTAACGTTAAAGAGTTTTCTACAGGCAACATATACAATTGACTTCGAACACCCACTGGTCGGCTGCTATGGCAGTTCAATATAACTAAAATGTAGGGTTAATACCCCCTATAAGTTCATCACTGCATTTTTTGTACTTCTTTAGCAATAAAGGCATAATATAGCTTTTGTAGAAGGTTGGGACACCCTGTATATACATATATGTAAATTAATTAAAGTGATTGGAATAAGTACGCAATAACAAGAAATAAAAAATAAGAACATGCAACGATATAGCACACATAAAAAACTTGCATGAAAAGAAGAAAATCTATAGTAGAATTAAATATTAGTAAGTAAAAAAAGTGTTATTAAATTCTATACATTTAAAAAATATTTAAACTTAGGAACAAGTGAGTATATGATTCAGGTTCTGGCACAAAATATGCTTTTGTATAATTCATATATTTTTCGAAGAGGCAAGTGAAGTTAGCAACAATACAGGGAAATTAAAATGTATGAATAGATTATCACTAAGTGATTGAGTATTGCTAATTTTTCGCATACTCGTTTCTGGGTGAATAAAGTAAAAGGAAACAAACGTGAAAGATATCTACAGAAAACGTTACATCAAATACTAATTTTATTTAAAGAGAACATTGTTTTAAAGTATAATAGATGAGATCACTAGATACGGTTAAAATTAGTAAATTATATTCTTGAAATAAAGAAAATGCAAATTTCCAGCTGCCTTTCACGCACATGTATCGATTACACGATAGTGATAAAGACTACGTGACTCAGGGCGCTATAACCCCTTAGCCTGGCCTTGGATTAATTTACAATTCTACATATTTTAAATCGGGTCTACTTGAATAGAAATGTGCGTCATAATTTACGAGAAAATCATAACTCACTAAGACGTTATATATTTTTTAGGAAATTTAAATGTTAGTAATATCAATAATTAAAATTACTGCAGCTTTTAGATTCAGATTTTCTAACTGTAAAGTGAAATAGTGGTTTATATACACAGTAGTGTTGTAAATGTTAAGCTTGTAATGGCTGAAACTAAATTAAAAACAAGCAATGTTGAATAAATAGGTGTGCAACAAATATGTTGCGATTTTTTATAAACATTTATCTTTAAAAATTAATATTGAATAGCGTATTTGAACTATGATTGTAATTCTTTTACTTAAAGGGTATTAAAATGTTTATGAAACTGAAAAATCGGACATGATAGATACGATTTTTCAGTTTAGGCGAAATTATTTTAGTGCAATTCAGAAATCACTTAGTAATACCATAAAATTAAATATGGCACAAACAACTAAACATGTAAAATAGTTTAAGAAGAAAACTTAATCACTATTTTAGTAAAGAGAAAGCGAATATGAAATACCTGTCATTCATGTAAAATTAATTAAATTTTGAATTAAAATTTTTGATTTCTCTGTGCTTCAAAAAAGAACAGTGCACCTCCACACTCTCACTAACGAAGTAAAACTGAAACTGTAACACATTGAAAAATTGTATATTAGTTTTTAATATTTGAGGTTAAATAAGTAATTTTAGTTATCCATAAATATATTTTGCTATAGCAAGGTGTTGTCAGTGAGACTAGTTGAAACAAATAAAATTTGTTGTTAAGGAAACTGTAACTGTCTTAATATGATTTACCTATTTTAATCCATACTTGTAGAAAAGTATTTTTGAATTCCGTATGCTTCTGTTTCAGTTTTGTGAATTTTTGGGCCAGTGGGTTTGTAGATTGCCTATAATAATTCATTCACAAAGTTTTATGCTCCAGAAGATTATGCTGGTTTGCATGCGAAATAACCAGACATGACAAAATTGAGTTATGTTTTTCAATTTGTGGTTATGATTTTTGAAGGCTTTCTTTATTGTCAGTTCAATTTTTGTCTCCTCCTGTAACATTTTCATCATTTTGACATTACCATTGAAACAATGCCAATAAAGCAGTTGCAAAAAAATTTCATAGTTTCTGCATGTCACAGTTTGACTTCTGTGACAACTCAATCATGCAACCTAATAAAAACATATATAACCTACTGGGACAAAGAAACATTGTGAATGGATTATAGATATTTAACTAGTTTTGGTCATTTTTGATTTACGATGTGCATTCCTTTTTTCAAAAATTTCTAAGTGAATATCTTCAGTTTAGAGCTATTTTTCCGGTAGGTAACCATTTTGGGAATTCACTTCACTTTACTGCCGATACCGTAAGACGCATTTTTGGGCTTTTTTTATAGACGCCTAGAAAGTGGTTTCTTTAAAATGATTAGCAATCAGGTGTAGAATTAGCGTAATGGCTTTTTGACTCTTTGAACTTTACTGGTCGATCCAAAATTTGACGGTATTTTCGGAAGTAAACCAACCTTTTGGCCATACAAAATCTCCGGTACGTTACGGTTTATCGCTCTTTCATTGACGTTTGACGTTTTATTGGATGTATTACAGGCATTTTCAAGTAACCCTCGATATTCTTCACGTTATCTTTTATGATACTTCAATAATCTCCAAATGTTAATGGAGCCATCCTGGGTATTTTCTATCTGTTCGATACTGCAACTTGGGATTAATTTTTGGCTGTCTGCAGCCTTTGTGGTCCTGTGACATCCATAGTAGAGAGTGATGCAGGTCAAAGATTTTATTGTAAATCGTAAGCCAGTTAACCGCTTCTATATCTCGATACTGTTTACAGATGCCCCTTTGTTTAATTTAGATTAAACAGATGTAAATTTCAGTCAAAATTTACGAAATATCGTTCACAATTTAAAAGCCAGTGTTGCTTCGTAATCAAGCCGGCTTAAAGGCCGGAAAACTGCAAATGATCCACATCAAAAGTTCAACCTGCGTACTTGCAAACAAAGCAGGAAGCGATACTGTTTGCCGCTGAGTAGTTATTTTGTAATATTAGACTCGTTCTAGTGAACTACACCTTTGCACTTTGAAATGTTGTTATTTAGTCCTAAGCAGTTATTTTTGTATAAAAGCCCATTTAATTTTCTATTAAATCAATCGACATTTAATGTTGTATTCATTCGCATCGTTTCTGCCCTGTTCTAAGCCATAATTCATAAAACGTGGGGCTGCGTTTTAAGGGTAGCAACATTATCGTCCCTTTAAGTGACATTGACTTAAGTTGTCTTAAAACAGGAATGCAGTCTCATTCCTGTGCTTAAATATTAGGGACAAAGAACCAGCGCAAGTAACAAAATCCTGATCCAGCCTCCAGGCATTTCTGTTCACTCTTGCTTTTGTTTTCTATTTGTGAAATAGGAAATGGGGTAAGCTTCACTTTTTAACAGTACATTTATTATTATTATTATTGAAAAACTTACTGATTGTGTCTATACGATGTGATCTCGCCATTTATAGTTTTTGAATACTATTTAGGCGGTGATCATTTCTGATAGGGGTTTATGCTTGGGCTGAATCGCTACTTAGCTCCTTTAATTAGTTATTTTTTTTGTATTTGTCATAAAACGTCATATGCTATCATTCAATATTTCTTTTATAAATATTTATATAGTAATATTTTGGACCTATATTATTTTTATTAACTCTAGTTTTAAATATAACAAACCTGATATCATTTATAAAATAATAGTTGCCAAAAGAAACAGTAGAATTTGTTATAAATATCATGAATTTGGTCGTATATATATATATCATCGACATTTTAAATTAATTTAATTGAACCCCCTATAATTGTTGACCTATTCTAATTGTACTTAATGCATTCGAGATGTTTTGGGTTGAAACAGTAATATTGTTTGAAATTATTGTTAGTATTTTTGTGAACTGTTTGGAAACAATTAATTATATGTATTAAAGACATCTTCGCTTGAACTTATTTATGATTTGTGTTTTTTTTTGCTCAACATGTGGTTACCTTTGGGTATCATCAAGATTAACATTGCGGGGAACACCTTTTTCAGTAAGTTACTTTTGTTAATCTCGTTGGTTAGATTGTTTCTTTTATTTCGGAATCAATAACATCAGGCACCAATAGTTATTCACATTTTTATTAAGGCCTTTTCCCCTAAAATTTTAATTTATTTACTAACTCTTGTAAGGCTGCAGCTGTATTTGAATCCACCCTATTCTGAGCTAGCCGGAGCACCACTTAATATGTAAAGTCCCACAGTACACTGGATCATACTAATTGAGTAAGGCTCAATCCAAAGTAGGTTACAAAATATAATAAGCAAACGTGAATTTAAATTACAGCTGTGATAAATACAGTACTCTAATTACGTACATCTAGAATAATCGATTACTTAATCAATCGTCAATTACTTACATACAGGCTCCATTTTGAATGAACCCAGAAATCAAATAGTGGAGAATTACTGAAAGAAACAATTTGTGCGTGCTTAAAATATGTTAACAAGAGCTAGAGAGATGGATTGAAATCGAGAGAAACATGTGATAGTTCGTCCGAGAAGGTTTAAAACTTAGAAATTACAGTTTGGAATTGCTTGTAACACTGTTTGTTATTAATTTGCATCCATAAATTGTCATACTTTGAAGACAGATTGCAGCTGTAAATACAGTTTACGGATGTGTATTAATTAGAAGCTATTAATTATAATATTTAATAGTCCTCATTCAAGTTGCTTTACTCAAGTTCCAAACCAATTACAAAAAGCCATCAAACCACGTCCTGCTTAATTAGCATACAACCCGTAATTTGGACGTTTGTTGCGGACTGTTTATTCTACGTACATTCCGCGATAAACAGTTACCTAGATGTCCCAAACAATCACTTCTTATTTTATGTCTTACCCAGAACAACTAGTAAATGGAGGGTGCCGAGACGTACTCTCTTGTTGTCGATGGCAACAAATTTATATTTTTACTATAGCTATAGAGGTTTACTGTAAACCATACACGTTCTATAAGAAAATGTTACTAATAAAAATAGAATTATGTAAGTTTAGTCCAATTATTAGTGCTTCGTCTCGTCGAGACGAGACCGAGACTGGGGTAGTTTCGGTCTCGACGAGTAGAGATCTATAGTGGTCTCGATCTCGATCTCGGTTCAAATGCCAAGTCTCAGTCTCGGTCTCGGTCTCGAAAAATTTTGTAGGTCTCGGTCTCGGTCTCTATGCAAAGTAAAATTTGATGTTACAACATTCGACTTTGCTTCGTATACCGATGTAAATGACGTTCTACTAATCGCAAATCTTAAAATAGAACATATTGTGTGCGAATGAGGTGATTCATTAGTCGGTACTTCTCCCAATTCGATTTTTAAATCAAGTCAATGCAGCATTTTTAATGTATTTCTCGCGCCTGCGAATACTTGCCCTCGGTATGCAAATAGTACACATAACTGCCTTTTTCCGTATAACTTAGAATAAGTAATTTTTTTAAGAATAAAATGTTTAAAAAAATTGAGACTCTCGAGGAGACCGAGACCGAGACCGCTCAAGTCTCGGTCTCGGTCTCGAAAATTTTTACAAGTCTCGTTCTCGGTCTCGTCTCGAAATTCGAGACGAGACCGAGACAAGACCGAGACCAGTCTCGTGGAACCGAAGCACTACCAATTATGGTTCCAGTTTTCAACCTTGTCAATAAATAAAAAGTTGCGGATAAATTTTGTTTTGGACAAAGTCTTTTTTTTTGTTTATCCTCCTTTGTTATGCATATTATATTATGTCTAATGTATGTATCCGACGTATTTCCTTTAATTGGGATTGTCCTGTTGGAAAATGAACTGCTATTATCTTGTTAGGTATCTGTTGGCTAATAATTGGCGCCATCCTAGGTTGTGCATAGGCGTCTTCTTCGTTTTTTTTCTCTGCTGAGATCTATTCCCTCCAAATGATTATACCATCTTGATTGATATTGTTCTATATGCCTGACATTTGATTATTGTCTTATTGTTTTACTGTGAATTCGATCATGTTTCGTGTATCCCTCAATATTCCTTAGGAACTTAATTTGAGAGATATGTAGGTACTAACTTAAAAATAAGGGTGTCCTGTGGAAACGGAGTTACCAGTCGTAAACTGAGCCCTTCGATTTTTTTGTAATGGAAAACGAAGTTTCAAAGAAAAACCGTAATTTTGAATACAAAACTCTAGTGTAAGTAGCCCATTAACATTCCCAAAATTTTATAGGTTACTTTCTAATCCAGGTATAAAATATAAAATTCCAAATTTGGTTTACTTACTTCTTAACGTACTTAGTTTTCTTATCTCGTTTTCTAAATCGATTATTATTCACTTTACTACAATAATTTCTAATTAAGTATGGTTGTAGAGATACTATTCGCAATTTTTTCCTAGTTATAATAATGACACTCAAGAAAATGAACTATATAACCTTGTTGTTGCGTCCCTATAATTTGGTTTAAGAAATATTTATTTATGTATCTAGGACAAAAACATGCTTTTTTAGGCAAGGCCATGAACAGCAGTTTTTGTTCTAGGTGTATATAACATTTTCCGTCGATCGTCATAATTGAAAAAAAAAGTAAATAAAAGAGAAGCGTGAATTATAAGAGTTGCTGCTGACAATAAAACCTTTACGGACGAAAACGGTTTGCAAACAAAAAATTAATGGTGTCCAAATTTATTTTACCATACCAAATTATCGAGATACAACAGTAACTCTATAAGAAATTTCAAAACACAGATAGACATCTCTGTCTCGGATAATTGCCTTTTCTGAAATTAATTTGTGGGATGTTGAATTTTGAACTTCTTTTCCTGGTTGAAATACCCTTGTTCCTCCTCTCGCTTACTTTCCAAAAATGTTCTCAGCCTTCCTTCCAGTATCCTTTTGAATATCTTACCAGGGACTTTTAATAAAGAAATATCGCTGTATTTTTTGCAGTCTCTATTGTTTGAGATGTTTTATCGGACTTTTTCCACTGTCCTGGGTGTTTATCACACGACCTTTGGGGAGTTTTTCATCTACTCCCGTCCTCAGATGAATGAACTCCTGAGGACGAAAATAGATCAAAAACTCCTGAAACATCGTGTGATAACTACCCCAGACAGTGGAAAAAGTCCGATAATACATCTCATAATAGACCACTGTTAAAAACGACACCATTTAGAGAACAATCTCTATTGTTTCCTTTTTGCTTAAATATTGGTATAAAAATTTCCACCTCTCAGTCCTCGAAAGTTTAAAATTCCTCCCTGCCTTTGCTTTCCATAAATCTTCGCCGTTATTTGATCGTGCCTCACGCCTTCTCTATTTTCATCTGCTTTAGGTCCGGTCTCAATTCCCCTTTCGCTATTTCTGTTCCAATAATATTTTTATTGAATTATTTTTCGATGCATTCTACCACATATCCATTTCGGGTATCTTTTTCTTCTTTCACATCTCCTCTCAGGGCCTCTTCGAAATGTATCGTCCATTTTTCCATAATATATTTTTACTGCCTTTATAGTATTTTCTTAAACGACACATCTTTTAGTGGACTTTTTTGGTTGTCCTTACTACTGCCTTCCATTTATTCATCGGAGTCTTCTCACGATTTTACTGTTGCTACTACAACAAAATTCCTAAAAATATTCTTTTGTGTTTTATAGTCTGCTTATTCACATTCTTCGTAGACAAATGCTTCTTCCACTTTCCCCTTTTATTTTTTTAGTTCTTGAAGCTTACCATGGCGCTTGCGTCTTATTCACGCCCACCTTCATTTATCCATATATTTTCTAGTGCTAACTTATAAATGCGTTCGAAATTTCCACCAAAGTTTGCCTTTCGGCTATTTCCTAGGCCCCTTTCCCATTATTACTTGACCTTTTTATTGCAGCAGTTTGCAGTTCTGATATTTGGTTGAGCCTTTATTTTTCTTCCCTTTTTTATTGTACATCTATCTTCGTTATATACCAGTTTGATGTTCAGAAGGTAGTGGTCACTCCCTCTTTCACTAGTTACTCCTTTTCAATCGAACATCGATCACGTTCCTTTTCTTGTTTTCTTTGCACTATTATATAGTCTATTGTTTAAACTAACGTTTGACCATAAAATAGACAATTAAGTAAAGTTTTACGGAAATTAATTAAACCACAAATCTAGTTCATAATATGTAATATCAAAGCTATATTTACGCAACGTTCAGAATTGGTGTTATATCACTAGGTCAAGTGGCAATGTATTGTTTGCAAGCCAGAAGTTTTTGCAGACGTTTGTTTTTAATTTAGGTCAAGTAATTCACTAGGACACCATATAGACTAGAATAAGCAAAAAATGACACAACAAGTCTGTATATAAGCAGTGTATTTTTATGTAAATCTTTAATACATTCTCTAGCATGGAGGTGCATTCATTTGTGAGCTGACGTAGACTACAAATGTCTTAAGGGGTAGTTAGGCCTGGCTATTCCATTCACAGATTATCCTACAACCCTTCACCAAATTTCAACCCTTCAATAAAATAACCTCGTCCTATAAATCTACAAGTTACATTGTTGACGTGGTTCTTGAACGAGTGCATTAAAGGAATTACACAAATTCAAGAGACCGCAGACACTATGACGAACTTTTCTTTCATCCCCAGTTCTACCTTTGTGTTCTTATTGTATTCCCAGGGTGCAGAGTGTTTGTAATTACCAAGTCGTTAATTAGATAGAAATGTTTTTCCCTGTTTTCCTATAACTCTCTCCTATCACTCTGTTGTTATCCAATCGGCAGTTCAAGTCTCCCCTGATTTTTCATCTTCGTTGGGCCCATGTGCAACAATAAAACGAAGGTTCTCCTGCTTTACTCTATTTTTTCAGATCCTGCAGCCCATTTTTTTAAATTCATCTTTCTTTTCTTCTCTGTTGCCCCGCTGTGTAGTAATCTATGCCCATTTTCGAGCTCTGTGCAGCCCTGTGCTTCCTTCTTTATTTCGGTTGTAGCCAGAAACTGATGTTTTGCTTCCTTAGACTTTTTTATCGGCTCATTTTTTTCTGCTCAAGTTCCTTATGTTCCATGTCCCAATGTTTATATACCTTGTTTCTCGCCTGTTGTCCTTTGTTCTTCCGTTTTCGTTTTCTTGGTGTATGCATGCAATTTCCCATTGTTCTTTTCATTTGTCCCTTTTTATGCACTACTTTTCACAACCCCATACAGATCAGGACTCCTGATTTTTGGTAGCCCACTTTATCGTTTTACCCCTTTTTTTCTTTCTTCTCGGGATATGTCTCGCAGTTCGACTTGAATCTTCCTCTTTTTCTTCGATAAATAATTTTATTCTCCCTTCCTCTAGTGGTGTAGCAATTCTTCATTTGGATGTTAATTCTAAGTTTGTTCTTTACTAACTGTTCAACCGCACATTTTAACTCGTCTTCTTTAATAGCTATTAAGAAACCACAAGGAACAAAATGAAGTAATCAATGGTACCATTGAATGTTATAAATTATTAGCTTTTAATTAATGCACTCCCGAAAATTCCAATTCTATAACACTTTATGGAGATACATTAATAATTGATTCTCAAACAGACAATATTGAAGCTTTAAACTTTGTAGGTGGAGCAATAAAATATTCCTACTTATCGCAATCCATCATTCAGAATTATGAAACAGCCCTTTTTACACTATTTTTTAAAGAATGCTTTTCCATAGTTTGGGTTGTTTTTTTAAGAAATTATCCGTTTTTTGAATATCATTTGTCAAACAAATAGTTCCCGATTTTATGTTGTCTTAGAAATTTTAAAACATTGCAAATATAAGCATATTCTGATTGCAGTTTTAGGAAGTTCTAAGAAAGTAGTTGTCAATTGTACGACGTTATGCAGAATAGAATCAGCCCGTAAAATTGAATTTCACGTCATGTTCTCTTATGGGGTTTCTCAAGATGCAATTTAATTGTGTAGAACGGAAGCAATTCTCAACGTGTGTTCACTGTGACGTTATACAACCAACACGCAAACAACAAAACTGTGAACTACTTAGCTAACTTTATAACATAGATCCAAGACGCTTCGTTCTTCTCGGCAGAACGGCAGATCTTTCCATTTACTGTAAATAGCTTAAATTAGAAAAACATGCTGAAGCATATGACGGGTCGGTTTTACAGACACCATATTTAGTAATCTAATATTAAATTTATTCAATTCAAAATATTTCTAGTCGTAACATGTGCGGGCTTAAACAGTATATGCATGTAAAAAATTAGCTAGCGGATGGGATATTGAAGAAAAGGAGAAAACTAAAACTAGTAGATAGAATTGGGTGGTAATGAGGTACTGAAATTTCATCTGGACAAAGGGAAAATAAAATTAAAACATTTGAAGAGTTGTGTTCCCAAATATGTTCATTTAGGAATAAGAGGAGTAATGTGAAAACGAGCGTACAACTGACTAACTGATCGACATATAGGTAATTTAGTGGAGTGGAGTTTATAATTTAAATAAAATACAAGTCTGTGGAAAACTGTTTATATCAAATCGTTGAACATATTGTTAAAAATAATATTAAGTACTTTCAGTAAGATGAATGAATTACTGTAGGTATGAGGTGTAAAGAGTGCATAGAAAGATGTTGGAGTAAACTTAATGTAAAAAATTGCTGCTGATTGCCAATCAAGTTTAACATTAGAGGTCACGTTATTAACTTATTATGGTTCAGAAACTAAAGTGGAATATCTTTAATCTCAAATGAGACTCAACAAAATGTGTGAATTATATTTTATAGAAGGAAGGGTGAAAGAGAAAGCAGTAAGCTCCGTAATATACAAAAGCATGGTTTTGTATGACTTATGTAGCGGAGAAAAATGCTTAAAGATGATAGAAAATGATAGAAGCCTCAAGAAGATGACTAATTGACATCTAGTCACTGTTTTCTATTAAATAATGATGATTTTCCACTAGGAATCCCTATTACAGAAAAGCAAAGTAATTTTGTGGTTAATAGTAAGAAGGATTTTAATTACACACCTCGAAGTTGGCTGAAAGTTCTAAAAATACCTCTCGATAATGGAAAACTATAATATCGTACTTGACCAACAAGAAAATCTTTTAACAATAAAAAAAGGCAAACACTTATGCGCGTATAAGCAATATTACAATAAATATAGCGAATGTTTTATGGTTAGTGTTAAAACTTATCACTATACCTCATCCACATTTATTAATTAGAAGAATTTATCAGCTAAAAATATATGTATTGTTTTACTTTACTAAAAAATCAGGAAGAATAAAACAAAGGATATTCTTTTAAATTGTTGAACCTGATGATAACCAACAATCAAGGAACGAGAATAATGAGTAAGACAACGTCAAATTGAAATAGGATCTATGTACACGTATAAAACAATATGTTCATCAAATAACAATGTAACATGTGTCTCTGGAAGTGTTTCAAAAATTTCTGGGTTTTAATGGTGAAGAAGCTAAAAATTTTTTTAGCAAAACGTACGTAACTTTTAACATCTTTGTTTTCTCTGTTAAATATTAAATTTGACACAACTAAAATTTTACATAAATTTTTTTAATAAAGTAAAACAATACATATATTTTTAGCGTACAAATTCTTCTAATTAATAAATGAACACTATGAAGGTAGCTGTAATGAAAATTTAATAACCAAACTATACCTATCTCATGCATATGTTTAATTGTATGTAGGTACATACTGAGTTACACTGACAGTTCCCTCTACAGCAACTTACCTTAGGGAGAGAAGGGGAGGTGAAGGTCTTTTGACGCGGTACCGAGGTAGGAGTTATAAGGGAGTAATGTACCATTGAGAGCATAGGAAAGTGAAAGACTTCTATACATATTTTATGGGATATTTTAATCTTTGGTACTGACTTTATAATCATTTAGGTAAAAACTAGTACGCGTGAAAGATACTAATAAATAGTCGCAACTAAAATTTATTTTTAAAAATTATAGAAGTCTATCTCCTGTCTATGCTCCCAATGGTACCAAGTAGCTAACAGTGTGCTGAACAGGAAGCGCACAGTGTCGCACGTTGTATCGTATGTAAAGCAGTTTTCCAAATTATTTGGGGCTTTTAAATTAAGATCCAACAACTTAGTGTACATCTGTTCGTGTAGTCTTTCGAGGCGTCTCTAATTTGCTTAGTTATAAAGGAAAATTGTAGAAAAACGCCATTGCGAAAGCTCGAAAATTGACTGGCCAGCATCGTCAAACCCCTACATCAGGAAACCACCACTGCTACACCAAGGCTTGAAACGTATCCCCACTATTTTCAAAACCAAATTGGTATTTAATTATGTTTTGTCTAAATATATCTTAGTTGTATTAATATACATCTGATTCTTATACTATCCAAAGAAACATTACTTCTTTTGGAAGTTGTTTTATTGACTTACTTTTGTATTTCTATCCTAATTTCTATCACATTAAACTTTTACCAAAATTAATCAGAATTGTTCACTGACATTTTCTTCGTTGATTGTCATACCTGACTGTTTAACAGTATCTTTATACTTTTGAAGATTCCCCCAGCAAAACCCTGGTTGCTCCCGTTTACCTCAAAGCTCGTTGTAGCTCTCCAGCATTCTATTATTTCTAATAGACTTCCAATCCAGTACACAAAAACACACTTTAGCATTGACTTTACGTTATAAATTGTATTCTATTATATTTAATAGATAATACAATGTCAAACAAGTTTAATAACATTGACTTTTATATTTAAAATTATAATAATTGTGATACTTTATCATGTTTGCTTGCAGAGAAAGCTATTCTACTACTGCTAATTCAAACTCAATTATTATAAGCTCACAATTAAGGGAATTCAACCCCCAACGTGATATTAGGTGAATTATTGTCAATATTTTAATAATTGTTATTTCAAAAAGAAATGCATTTGATTTCCCTAATAACTGCCACCAGTCATTCATACAACTGGTCTATTCATCTACCGTATTAACCAATTGGATATTAAACATTAAAATAAATATGACATGCAGACAAAATTGCTGTGGAATGTTGCCCTCAAAAGTCACAAACTCAGCACCGTCGTACACCCACAAAAGCCATTCAAGGTATTTTCCAATTTATTCTTATTTATTTCCCTTTGTTCAATTTGTTCTAGTTATTTATAGTATCACCTGATGACAAACATTAATAAAATTGAAGGCAGAGTGGGAAAAAATAAGCAAATGTTTGGAAAACTTAAAAAGTTTTCATGACACACCGACACATCAATCAAATTATGATGAGGTTCCCTCATGGCAGTTGAATGCATTTTTGGTGAATTTTTCAAAGTGCGCCCAATTTAAAAAACTTGCTGTCTATAAACGAATTTTTTTAATTAATAAATAACAAGCATACCCGAAAATTGTAACAATACTATTATTCTAAATACAATCGTAATAAATATGATAGAATCAGATAGTACCTATTAGTATTAGTATTAGTATTAGTACCTAAAGTCCCGGGTGGTGTAGTTTGAACAAGCGTCCACGTTCGATCAGCAGAGTTAAGCAACGCTCTCTCTGGTCAGAACTTCGATGGGAGTTCCACGGCTGCTTCTCCCGGCACCTCGTGGTACGGCTGCCACGGAAAAAGTTGGTTCCGGTTGTCACAATATCATGACAGTCGTTAGTGAGGTTGGAAGTACCCATAAAATGTACAGTGACGCCTATAATTGGCCTAACGGCTGTTGGCGAAGTGCGGAATAAAATAAAAATTTAAAAAAATAGTGAAAAATGAGGTCCGCGAGGTTAGCTCTACATCTTCTTTTAGTTCTGTTTTTACACACGGTTAGTAAGTAATTTGTAACTGGTTGTAGGTTTGATTAAAAAATTTAAGTAATTTATTTCAAATAAAATGCAACATTCATTTTTCCAGTGTTCGGTTCATTATGACGCAAGCATCTATTTTTGCTTTATTTCCTAACGTAAACCCTAGTGATTTACCTGAGTTTTCCCTAACAGCTACTTAATTGCTAAAGGATATCGTTTTATCTGCTGCCCCTAAGCTATAGTTATGTTGACTGGAGTTTTTTCATTCTTCCTGCCCGAGCAATGTGATATTTCCTGGTTATGTTAGGCCTCTCTGAAAGCGTTATTTTGAATAACTAGCTCTGGAAATTTACATATTTATCAGTTTCAAATCAAGTGTCTGTTTTGAAGATTTGAAGGTTAGGAGTATGCTCATATGTTGTTAGGAATTTTCAGTCAATTTACCAAAACGAGATCACTGTCTTGGGTAGTTTCTCTTGTATAACATGTGTGACTTTATTTACAAGGTCGTTCACATTATTACATTACTAGGCTTATCTGGTAGGACCTGCGCGTTATATCTCGTACTGTCTTAGCTTTTCGGGCGTTTTCTGTTGGATTTTACGTATCATCCACTCTATTATGTGAAGCTATTCGTTTCGTTGCTGTGAATCCTAGAGCACTTGTGTGGCTTCCTCTAGCGCTCAGGTTTTCTAGGGTTACTTCGCCCCACTGTGTTGGTGAAACCGCTTATCAGCTGCCACTTTTGATTTATCGCTTTTCTTTTGTTGCAGTTGAAGGATTTCCGGCCTGAGTTAGTCAAAACGAACTATTGAAATTGTCGCATCTCGCATCTCACCCACTATAAGGGATTTGCGATTGAGCGGTTGCTGTATTTCCCCATTTTCCCATTTGAGATGGTTTTTGATAAGTCATTTCCTTTTTATTGCTTTACTTGAAACTTGTGATGGGCCGTTGAGCCTATTTATACCTGAAGGGAGTTCTTCTGAATTCACTTTACATCTGCGTGTTAATCTTGTGTTAATCTTGTGTTATTGTTTAAGGGCTTGCAAGTTAATCGATTTTGATTCGTTTTCTATGTTAGTAACGTTCTATTCAGCACCTATTCGAGATTGAAGTCCCATAAGCTTCCTTGATTGACGTTGGATTCAACAGATGCAACCTTATTTTACTCTAACTAAATGTTTTTGCCGCAATTCAAAATTTATTGGCGTGGATAAGTTTATGAACTAATAATATTTAAATTTTCCTGTGTGTGCCGGATTTGCCATTTATTGATGTAGTCATATGTGTTATTGGTTTATATGTATATTTATTACGCTTTGTTAATTTGTGTGATAAGATTACATTTGAAATTGACATACTTAAGTTATATTGTGAACACTACGTGTACACGTCGTGGATTTAGTATTGGGTTCGCATTAGTTATTTACGTATCTTGTTTTTGGATAACATGAATTCAATATTTTATTTCGGTACAAGGAACTGCCCCCTTATGTTATTTGTTTACATGGATTGGAAATAATATTACTTTAATTGTGTAGCATTTTTGTTTTTTCTTTCTATAACAGGTTACAGCTTATTCAAGAGCCTGCGTCTGATAAAAGTAATTTGAGATATTTCCCTTCATTGTAAGTTACCTTTACCAGATTACCGGTGATCTTCTAACTTTAGATTCGCGAGATGTTGAAGAATCAAGTTGGTGGCGCCCTTCTTTGGTGTTGATTTTAGTGTTAACCCACCGCTTTTCCGCAGTAGCTCAGATGACCCGTTGAACGCTATTGGGTACGAACAATTTTTGGTATTTACAGCTTATTATCCAGTTTATATTAAAGTGTAGCGATATTATCATTAGTTTTTTACTGGTTCATTCGCGTTCAACGATCACACCGGGTACTAAAAATAAGTTTTTATGGAAATTAATGACTTACAAAGATGTTTTATTAGACAATATCGTGCTTCGTAGTTATGCGGCCGCTTAACCGCTATTACTGGTATCATGAATACAAATCGAATAACACATACAAAAAGCAAAGCTTTTTAGTTCTTTGCATTGATATAGCACATAAACTGGCGCAGAAATGATCCTGATAGGTTATGAGATACAATATTTACATCCGACTGACGGAACACCTTTACTAAACTGCATTTTTCCTTTAATGGAAAAACGGTTGCTGTCTTTACAAAAGTCACGCAGTTTCATGAGACCTTTTATATAATTGTGGTTTGGTCGCGGTTGATTGAGCGGTTGCGGAAAAAAATGGAAATTTGTAGAAATGGTCGAACCCTAAAGAAAAATTAGTTTTATATCGAAACCTATGACTTACAAATTGTTTTATTAGACTTATAATCACTTGAAAACGACTTATTAACCGTGTGCAAGAACAAATAAAACAAAAGAAGTTGTCGGGTTAACTTTATGAACTTTACTGAGGCAACAATAGCCAGATAAATTTGGTTTTCCAAAATTCAGCTCACAGTTGAGGCAAAAATGTATCGAACTTTCCCTAATAATAAATGCATCAAATAATACACACGATGTTCCTAAACAAAAAAGCTCTGTGCGAACGTAAATCATCAGTTAATAGATAAAACTTTAATCGCTACTTTGTGCGAAAAATCATTTAGTTTACGCCAGTACAGTTGGAAGAATTATAACCAACTTATATGAAATCTATATAGCACTTCATCCCAAGGGTTATCACTAAACTTTCGAAAGCACTTTTTGCACAGAGTATACTAGAAGATGATTTGAATAGTTTGGGAATTGTTCCAGGTTAGACATATGATATCAGCAAGAAACTTTGCCTACAGTTCTAGTTACGTGGCTTTCTCTAAGTAGTAAGCATTTTTTTGGCCACTTCTTTTTATCCATGCCGCACATACGCAGAAAGGAAAAATTATTTAATCACATTAATAATATTATTGTAAAAACTAAAGTTCAGGGCGTTTCATTCATTCCACACGTAGGAACATGGCCTGAGACTCGGAGACTCAGGGCCGCCAAAATATCTCTTCCCGAAACCCATCTGGCACACGTTAACGGAGTACTGGATGATGTGGTTAACAAGTTATTTTATCGGAAAAGATCTATTCCGCAGAGCACGATAAACTAGTTACTTGCAAAATTAACTCTTTGGGTAAGTACAATTAAATATGTTGAGTAGGTAAGTGTTGAATGTAGACAGTCAGGACGGCGCCAGCATCAATGGCCGCCTGTGTGCAGAGCCAAATTTCCCGCCCCAAAATTTACATTTTTGTTGTAAAATATAAATTTTATGTAGTACATACCTAGTTTAACTGTAACAAATCAAATTAATTTAAGTGAAAAACAGAAATTTTAAAAAAGTTTTTTTAACAAAAAAATTTACAAAAAAAATAGTGGAATAAAATCAATAAAAAAACAACAAAATTTTAGAAAATTATAAAAAAGCAACTTTCCTAGCTTTTTTCTCCGGAAATTCTTTAATTACTAATTCTAAATCGATGGAATCCATCGTGTCGCTTTCTATTGCTATTATAGACAGATTATTTAATCTATTTTGTGACATTGTGGATCGCATATAATTTTTAATAATAATAATAATAATAATAAAGTCTTTATTCCGGTAAGTACAGTACAGGTAAGTTTCAACAATAAATAAACATAAATGGAACATACTAAATTATACGGGACAGAGTAATGAAATAAAATTTTCTATTTAGCGTCACCGGAATCATAAGGCGCAATTCAGGTAATACCCTGTTTTTCAATTGGACCTTAATCTGTTTTACAAAGAAAGTTTTAAATGTGTGCCTAACTTAAGGAGTATTCTGAATTACGTTCCCAAAACAAAACAACTTAAAATAAAACTGAAATATAATACTGCGTATAGGACTCGAACCAAACGAATCGCGATCTCACATTATTACTAGTAAACAGCATCAGATTAAGTTGCATACTTATTGCCCTTGTGCAAAATTTTCGTCAGTTGATTTTTAATAATTTTTAGTTTGGAGAAAGATCTCTCACCAGACGCAACTGAAACTGGTAACGTGAGTAATATTCTAAGAGGTATTGACATATTTGGAAATGATTCCATCTACATCTGATTCCTTTCTAGAATCATCAGTTAGATGAAGATGTAAATCTTTACAACATTGTAATAGCTCGTTTTCCGTTAAATAAAACATATTATAGAGAAATACAAACATAGTATCATATCCGGTTATTCCCTCAAATCTGTCTCTTAAAGACGATAAAGTTTGATCTAATATATTAAAATAACCGTTAACTTTATAATAATTGTTGGATCAATAATTGGTTCATCACTGTGTTCATAATCTAATTCTCTGGGTTTTCTTCGTGGTCTAACAGACTGAACAGCAGGGAAATTAGGTTCAATACCGAGTTCATCCGCAAGTGTATTAGCGTCAGTAAGAACATTATTGAATTCTTCATCTGATCGAAGAGCTAAGAAAAAATCTAACAAATTTTTAAAATGCTCTAAGCAAGTTTTTATATTTATAGTAGGATTTTGCATCATCGTGCTCAAAACATTAATTTTGATTAAAATATTGTACCAAATAATTGTTGAGCACAAAAATTTATAACTCTGAATTTTTAATGCCAAAGATTTGGCTTGATGTAAAGCACTGTGGTCTTGTACGGATAAACGATCTTCAATTACTTCTACCAATGCATCATATATTTGCCTAATTTGGTAACGCAGGGGCTTCACAGCGTCTATTCTACTAGACCACCGTGTATCACTAAGTGGTTTTAAATTTAAATTTGTTGTGTGTTTTTTCAGAATTGACCATCTTTTTACCGTCGCAGAAAAAAAAACAAATAATTCTTGAACTATATCAAAAAAACCAGAAGTCTCAAAAGAAACTTTAGCAGCATCGTTCACTACTAAATTTAATGTATGGGCTGTGTACGGCACAAAAATTGCTCGCGGATTTATTTCTAAAATTTTTTTTTGCAAACCATTATGTTTGCCGCGCATATTTGCCCCATTATCGTACCCTTGGCCACGCATGTCGTAAATATTTAAATTCTTAAAAACCTTGAAAGTAAATTCATTAAAAAATCACTTGAACCCACTCCAGTTGAATCATTAATAGGACAAAATTCTATAAAATGCTCGCGTATTTCAATTTTTTTTTAGGACTCACTCAACATTGTAAATCTAAAAATTATAGTCATTTGTTCGATATGACTAATATCCTGTGTACAGTCAAGAATGATAGAATAGTATTTACATTTTCTAATTAAATCCAAAATATTATTTCTAATTTTGTTACCAATGACATCTACTATTTCATTCTGAATTTTGTCCCCTAAATAATTTACCATTCGTGTTTCATCTTTTTGTGACTTTGAGTCCGAAGCACATGTTCTGACATAACAGAACCAAATTTTGAGATCATCTCAACAGCTTTTAAAAAATTACCGTTATTGCTTTCAAATTATTTATTAGATTGCCCGCGCAAAGCAAGACACTGTCGTGACAAATATTGTATTATTAAAATTATTCTCTCAATCACAGCATGCCAGTGATTTGCTTCTGCATTCAACAAACGTAGTTGCGTCTGGTTTACAGTTTGTTCTTTTGATAACAATTTTATAAGTTCTAACTGATTTTTAACATTTGCATTGTGAGTATCACTTTTTTCGTGCCTTGAAATCAATAGTGACAAATGCTGCCAGTCAGAAACACCTTCCTTTTGCGAAAAATTGTTTAATTTTGCCAAATATTGTACAACAAAAGCAATAAACTGCATTATTTTTATTGAATAAACTAACCACGGTCTATTAATTTCTTCTCTATTTGGAAGAGAACGGTAGAAATATTTTTTCGAAAACCTTCGACCATTTTCATTAGTTGGGAAATTAAATTGCGTTACCTGATCAGGCCCTCTTTCTACTAAAATTTTTGTTAATGTTGTTGATATTATCTCAGGCCACTCTCCAGGATCATCTGAGGTTGCTGTGTCCTGCTGCGACTGCTGTGAATCTGAAGAACAGCCAAATTTCTTTAGTTCAGAAAGCCATGATGAGGATGACGTGCTGGCTTCTTCAGCGTCACCAACTTCTCTTCTCTCTGGTTTTGGAGACTCCGAGTCAGATGAAGTCACCTTCTCTTCCCCAGATTCGGAATCTTCCCTCATAATTTCCATTTCGACTTCTTGGACGCACGGCTCATTAAGTGGCCCGGAAAGAGAACTAGAGCTTGATTCTAATGCTTCCGCTGACGCATTTTCTGGCTTCAAATATTTTTCTAAAGTATTGGCCAGTTTTTTCTTTTCTTTTTTTTTGTAGACTTTGTTTTCGATACTGAAAACCCGACGGCCTTTTCGTTTTTCTGTTCTAGAAAAATTATAACAATTTTATTACTTAATACAATTTAAGAATATGTAGGTAACTATCTCTGTATTGATTGATATATGATTGATATGTATGTAGGTACTTACCATATTTATAATTTTTCTTCAACTTTCTTCAAAACACAATCACTAACAAAATTAATTTTCTCTGCTGGATCTTCTCTGCAGCCAATTCAAAAATTAAATGACCAAATAATTATCATTGCACCCATATTACCACAGCATTAAGGTAAGCATCATATAATATTATATTTCTTAAAATCAGCTTTAAAACAATTAGGTACTTACCGACAAAAGAGATCGCCGACACCCCGATCAAAAATAATATAAATATCTACTTCATAAATACGATATGTTTCACAGTCAATAAAAGCCGCCAGCCGCCAGTTTTCTGAAAAGTCACGTTTTGTTGCTTCTGATAAATATCCGGCTTTTTTGTAATCATTGCATAAAGATGCATGGAAAGCGTTCCTTCAAGTTGGCTTCGTTTAACAATTAACCGCCACGGAATAAAAACTAACTTCGAGAATTTACATAAACAATAATCCATGTAACCATATTATCAGGTGTTCATTTACATAATAAACATTTTTTATACCTATATAGGTACATATTTTTGAACTTCTAAAATTTGTAAAGTAAAAAAAATTGTACATTTTTTATTTTTTTTTTTGTAATTTGTATATAATTTTTAAACCTTTTTGGCCGCCCCTGAATTTGGCCGCCCGTGTGCGGTGCAAACATTGCACACTGGCTTGGCGCGGCCCTGTAGACAGCTTTACTATTGCGTTTGCAGGAGTGTATACCCAAAGACGTGAAGAGCAGGGAAAATTCAAGGTCCTACAAATGTGCGTCATAATATACCAAACAAGTTTTATTAAATCTCTAGTTTGAGAAATCAAATTTTTAAAAAGTTATAATTTATGTATATATAGTATATGCGAGACTTCAGCCCACTTTATGGGGTCGTCGTGTTAATAGTCTACACATGTTTTTAAATACATACGAGTATATATAGTGAATTTATTTTAATGCGCAATGTGCTCTTGCCGTTTTCATGAGGATTTGAGTGTTACCTATTGGTCTCTTAAGGATACGCCAAGTGAACACAATGTGTGAATGCGTTTATTTTAAAATGCAATATATAAATAGTCATTTTATTGAAAAATAAGCAGCACAAATAACAACATATAAATATAAGTCACATATTTGATGTAAACTGGAATTTTTGCACATTTGCATTACCTTTACAGCAACGTTGATTTCAGTATAAAAATATTATCTTGTTCGAGTACGTGCAATTAACGTTTGCGAACTAAACTCTAACTAAACTTTTCAAACTCGTTAAAATGTATGAAACAAAACTGAAACTTGTGAAAGCATCACTTTATGTTCTACAAGCGATAAAATTTTATTTTCAAATGTTCAGAATTACTTCTTAAATGTGAGCACGACGTCTCGTTATAACGTTCTTGTCTGTACTCAAAAACCAATTTCCAAGCAACACAATTACGACGGTAAGAACATGCCAGTATGAGTTAGAAACGTACTTCAGTTGTTTTGGTAGACGATTTATAGCGCAACGCCAGCATATAAAAGAGAAGACGATCGAGAAAAACATGAGCATCGGCATAGAAAAACTAAACCCATAGACTAGCGCGAAATTACATTCTGGGACAGCGATTGGATTGGCTGAAAGCTACAAGTATTTAGGATCAATAACACAAAAATAGGCCATCCCAGAAGAAATAAACATCAGGCTGCTGCCGGGCCGTTTGTCCAACTGTCTACAAGAAAGTTCCGCACACGGGAAAGGCGCGGAAAAACAAGCTCGCAGTATATCTCCCAACTTAGGTGAAACTCGGAGGTAATTTCGATCGGCGAAATTGTTGCTAGCTATATTTTGCTGGGAAACTGGCGATAGCGATGATGTTTACGGCAGATTAGAGCATGTTATTTATGGCACAAAGTTCGCTAAGCTCGGACGCGTCTGGAAAGTGTGAAAGGGCGACAGACACGTGGACAAAAACATCTTAATACAGGAACAATAATTGCCGACTAAGTCGACAAATTAGTCGGGTTAAAAATATCAAGTGCGTCATTTGAGGTAACGTTCAGTTGTTTCTCTGACATGATTACCGAAACTTCTTTATGGCATTCTATTTTTCAAAATGTTACTAACAATGGCCGATAAAGGGGAAGCCATTGCCACTCTCAAATCTTGTTGGTAATAGTATATTATTATACTAGTTTAATAAGAGGGCCCATTGTAGCACGAGTGGGTTTGGTGAACGATGAGCGCAGCGAGGAGTGCTCCAATGGAACGAGTGCTGCAACGCCTCTTATTAAACGAGTATAGTATATTATTTTATCTACTTTGCATAAAAATACTCAAAAACCTTGGATTTTGATATTTCATAAATGTGGCAATCTGTCAGTTATATGAAATAAAGTAGTCTGTTTCAACGTTTTTCATATGAAAACAACAATGCAAAAACAGTGTTATAATGAACTCTATTGTAGCATTGTTTTCGGTGTTATAATAAACATATTGTGACATTAAAATGTATAATGGTAAATTTTGTATTAAGAGTGCGAAATTAATGATTTTAGAGCGTGAGAATGTACCTTTTTTTGACGAGGCGATAGCCGAGTCAAAGAAGCCATTCGAATCCTCTCAAACATTTCGCGCTCACAATACAAACAATGTTTTTTTTACAACCGTCAAACAAAAATATCAATATGGTCTCGCGCTGTAGTGCGCGAAAATTTTTGGCGCTTTAGTGCGCGAAATGCTTTTTTAACGTCGTCAATGATAACGTAAATAAATATCTCATTTTTTAACACGTTACAGAATGGCAAACTTCGCGCATTGATAGCGATGCGCAAATTTCCCTTTTTTTTGACGGTTGTCGAAAAAAGTCATAATGTAACTGAAAGTATGAGGGGCGTTCAAAGTGTATTGCAATTCCAGTACTGAAACACCTAAGAAGAGTTACAGTTATTAACTATACAAGTAGTGTTATGTGGATATTACCCACACAATACCTTGTAAATCTACGCGTGCAGTGCATTTTTTTTATTCATACTTCTCAGTAAACTCAGAAGATGTACCAAAACCAAAATGTTTGTTTGAAATCACAGTTCCTGTTTGTTTTAACCTTTTCGGTTGCCAGGTGACATCAAAACACAGATGATATTAAACATTATTGTGTAAACCAAAACTCACTAGTTGGGTTATGGTCAAAAGTCATTTGTAATATTGATATTTCGATTGCTAAAATCACTATAGATATGGGAGTTTATGAAAGCTATTGGATAATGGTATATTACGCAGTATAACAACTTTTCTAACGCGTTTCGTATTCTAATTTATCGCATTTCATGTAGAAATGTGAAATATTAGATTTTTATATAAAAGTGACATTAAATGTCAAAACAACTGAGCTGAGCAGAACTGGTTTTTATGTACTAAAGCACAATAAGCAGCTCCAGTTGATTTATGCATTTGGCAATACTGAAATGTATTGTTGGTGACACTGTAAGTCTGTCAAATTCGAGGTTAGCCGGTTAGGTTTTGCATCAGTTTTAACACAGATTGACGTAAAACCTAACCTGCTACCCTCGAATTTGACATACTAAAAGTGTCACCAACAATACATTTCAGTATTGCCAAACGTAAAACAAATCATTGTTGCTATGCTGCAATGGCTGTTATGGTGATTAGTTCATTGCCCCATTTTTAATTATTTCTGTTACAATATTTCCTGTTCTTGGCGCTTTAGTAATTTTTAAAGCTTTTAATTACATTTAGTGTCACCTTGTTCCACCTTTCGAAGTACATCTTTTTCTTTATCTAATAACTCCCCTTACTTACTCCTACATTTATCCGCTGATATAGTATTATATTATCTTTGTACTTGGACAGTATATTATAAAGATTTCTATAACTATTTACCAGAGCTGGGCAAATTACTTTTAAAAAGTAATTAATTACTAATTACCAATTACCTCCCAATGCAGTAGTTTAATTACTAAAGATTAAATTACTCACAGGAAATAGTAATTTAATTACCAATTACTCAGTAATTGTAATCGTACAACATCAATTACTTTTTCAATTACTTTCAATAAAAATGATTGTCATATATGTAGTTGTATTTAGTAGAACTTTCTTGCAAGTTGCAGTTATCATTAGTGTCGTGCCGATTCGTAATCTAAAAATGTTTAATTTTTATGTTTTGTTAACTATAGTAACGTACATATACATACTCTTTCACTTTTGAAGGTTTTTTGGTAATTAAATCTTGTAGCTACATGCACCGTTTACCAAAACCAAAAGTTTGAGTTTGTTTTGATGTAAGATGTAAGTAAATAAATAAATTCAAGGATAACAATTACACAGGGTGTTCCAAAAAAATGGGATACCGATTTGGCATAATTTCATTAGGTTACAATAAACCGATTAAACCTAATATACCTTAGTACAAAGTCCCTTCAGTAAGAAGGTATAGGGACTTGAAAGTTCAAATTTATATTTTTTTTATACAGGGTGATTCAAATTAAGTGCGCACCATTGCTATCTTTGTTATTATTGATTTTACAAAGTAGGTTAAATTAGCAATCTAGTAGTGTTTTCGGTGCTGATTAATATGCAATGGAATAACTCGGCGACAAAATTTTAAAAAAATATTTTTTTAAATGAAACATCCTGTATATTTTTCAAAAACTTGAAATAAAAATGAATTTGTGATATAAAACTCTTAATACACTATTGTCTTAAAATGAATACTAAAGAAGTTATCGCAAGTTTCAGTTTATAGATAAATACATACATTATTCTACTGTAAAAATTCATTGCAGGCTTGTTTTAAGTCTGATAACCAGAAACAGCAAAAAACAATAAGAAATAAATAAACAACACTAATTACTTTTGACAACCAAACGTACGATAAATTGATTTTGACACTTCTGATGGTTACGCTATTGTTTTTGTTTTTAGTAGCAGTCTACTATGAATTTTTCGTAAGTACGGTGTATTGCTGATATAGGTAAACTAAAATCTCCCCTAACTTCTTTAATATTTATTTTAAGACAATAGTGTATTAAGACTTTTATATCACAAATAAAATTTTTATTTCAAGTTTTTGAAATATATACAGGGTGTTCTATTTAAAAAAAACTAAAAGTTTTTAATTTTGTCGCAAACTCGTTATTCGATTGTTTTTTTATTAATTGCATATTAATCAGCGCCAAAAACACTACTAGTTTGGTAATTTAACCTACTTTTTAAAATTAATAATAACAAAGATAGCAATGGTGCGCACTTAATTTGAATCACCCTGTATTAGTTTCCACCTAAGTTATCACTGAAGTTGAGCTTTTTATCACGATTGCGGATTTAGTTGCCGAGGCCCGTAGGGCCAAAGCAAATAAACCACATGAGGGATAAAAAGGAACTTCCGGTGTCGAGGGGTACATTGTTTTTTTAAATCGAGAAATCGCGAAATTACAACATTTGAACCAACTTTTGTAGGTTATGTTGACTTTACCTATCGCCCAGCCGCCTACAAAAGGTCGTAAAACAATGGATTACTTCACTGCCCATTTCTCGTATTTTATTTGACGATTCCGACGTTCTTCGCTGCCGATTAAAAAAAAAAATTAGTATGAAGAAATGTCGAATTTAATTTTGTCTAGATTTTGTAATTATATTAGATGCCCTTGCAGGCCAAGCTCCTTCAAGGGGTGTTAGTGCCTCACCATTACCATTAGAAAAAATAGCAGGCTGAATATGTTATACAAGTAATTTTTCCCTGTTCGTGATAAATTAATCCACTCGCTTTGTTTCGCTCGCTAGTAAATTAAATTTTCACTTTTTTAACTTGTAGAACAATTTACTATTAAATACGCCTAACATGAGGCTGAATGACGAACATATGTAACTTACCTAACTATACAGGGTGGAGCATTGGATTTTTTAATTGTTTGACAACAAATTTCTATTTAGATTTTGTAGAAGAACGCTACGTGCTGTTTCAATTGGCGCAACTTGAGCATTTTTTGTTGGCTTAGAAAATATTTTTAGCGCTATATATGAAAGTAACATTTTTGTCGCCTGTTAGGGGTTTCCCGAAAATATACGTTTGGTTCCCTGGTCGGTTTCCAATGGCAGTAGGAGTGAATATAATACATTGACTGCCGTTGACATTAGAGACGGGAGGCAATGTGATAATAAATCAGCTAACCTCCTGGTTTTCATATTTAAATATTTTTGAATGCAGCTGAATACAAGAGATAGTCTCATTATAAAATGTAGAAGTGTTGTATGTATAACCAAAGACTATTTACTATTAGATAGTATTTGGTATAACTCTGGACTAAAACGTCATTTCCTCCCTTGCATGATTACAATTGATTAGGTACTGTTCTCGCTAACGCTGAAGAATTAAACTACATCCGCGAGAGGGAATCATACATTTTCCTCCCTAGTAATACAAATAGCTATAAAAATAGCTATAAAAATGTGTTAGGTAACTTTTGAAATTTTAAAACAAAATATCAATTTGGTGTTGATCAGGGACTGTTGAAAGTTGACAGATGACTGATAAACCTAGTTGAAAACCGCTGAAATAAGAACTTGTACAGCAGATACAAAGACAAAATACATTTGCTCAAGCACGTAACAATGAAGTCATTTTTACATTCAAGAAACCTTTATACCATGTGGTCAAAAAGAAATTACATAAGGGTTGGCCATTGTAAATAAAACTAATGTCGACAGCAAGCTTTAGAGACCGCAATTTTTAGAATTTTCAATTACGATATCAGCGTATAATATAAAAACATAAACTTATGACAGCAACAACAGTGATGACAGTTAATGAATTCTAAAGCTTGCTGTTGACATTACTTTTATATTCCGTATAAGAAACGGGAGAAAATACGTATTTCATAAAATTACAGTCAACGGTCGACAATTAAATTGCTCAGGATGCTTTCATATTTTTACTTCAAATTTCAACATCTTATCAACATCTTTAATAATACCTATTGATTTTAGTTTAGGGCAGTAAAATATCTGAAATTATGTAAATTTGGTCAATATGCACTGTTCTTTTAAAAAACTAAATGGAATTTTGTGTAAAATCATTAAGAAGCCAATATTTGAATGCCTTGTAATTAGTATGAGGGTTGAGGGTTTTGTATGTTTCGTCCGTCAACGCAGCACCCTGTATAACGTAAAGAAGTAATGTTGGATGAGGTGAGCGGAATTATAAGAAAGTCGTGATTTTTATAAGACACTATTCCAAATTTGTAGTAATAATCGAAGCTACAAATTGCAGCAGTCCGTAAAAATTATGCACTATGTGCCAGTATACAAAGCAGCATATGAGCATTACAAGGCAAGAAAGCGACAAAGAATGGATAATTTACAAAATGTTCAATTCAAGAATGCGGTAAACTTATACGGCGTTTTTAAATTGAATTAGTGCCATACCCCATACTGCATTTTTGAGTCAACCAGGCATGGAATTTTGCAATTAGGTATTTTATTTATGTGTTTTACGCTGTTTAAATGTTGTTATCGGATTTTGTCCGTTTAGTTCAGTTCCTCACTCAAAAACGTATATTTCTGGACTTAACGCCTGTTACACTTGCACGGCAGTATAACCCTATGTCAGTACATCTTTTAAAACAAGGAATAAATAATTATGTAAGTATTATGAACCAATATCGTCTAATGAAACTATTTTAAATTATATTTTTACAGTAGGTATTGTAATCTGTAATATACTTACTACAAATATAGTTTTAGCGTCTTACACTTAGCGTCTCTCACAATAAATGTTAGTGTCACTATTGGAAGCTACAGATCACATCTACATACACGCACCAATGCTCGTGACGCGTCGTACAACATGCAAAAGTTGCTGTTATTCGACTCGTCAGAGGAAATAATAATTTAGGTTTATATTGGTCGCGGAATGCCCTATTGCCATTTGCTTAATATGTAACTTAATAAGACCTTATCTTATTTTTTTGCGTTCTTGAGATTTGGCACCCAATCAAGGTCAGTAATTCAGTAATTGAAATACCACAAAGTAATTAAATTACTTCGAGTAATTTCAATTACCACAGGTAATTCAAATACATGTAAAGTAATTTAAATACTTTAGAGTAATTTAATTACATAAAAGTAATTGAGTAATTGAATGTAGTGATTAATTACTTTCAAAAAGTAATTTTTCAAGTACTTTTTAACAAGAATGGCAATTCCCAATTACAATTACCGCATTTTGAAAAGTAATTCAATTTCAAGGCAAATAAACAAAATGGAATTTAATTAGTAATTTAATTAAAAAGTAATTAATTACTGCCCAGCTCTGCTATTTACTTTATTTTTGTTTTCCATTTTGCTATCTTGAAATCCATGAGTTCAGTAATTTATTTTTTTAAGTGCTATTTTATAGGTTTACTTTTTTGTGATGCTGTATAATTGTTTATTGTCCTATATTGGATTATTTGAACATTTTTCCATTATATGTTCTTTTCTTCAATAATGCTCTGACACTGCATCATCCCATTCTGTGTAATTTCTTCTAATTGTTCTTGTTTTATACTCCGTACCCTTAATTACTATTTCTTTAATTGTCATCTATTCTGGATGTATATTGTTTGTTGGTATTTTCTTCTCTAGGTTTTAATTGAAAAACCTCCAGTAGCGGTCCTTTTTATCACATTCCTCCAGTATTTCCAGATTTTAGCTTCTTATGTGGTTGTAGAATGTACTTTTTATTGTATTTATTTTATTTATCAACGTGCTTACTACTAAAAAGTGTCCAAACCGCAATTACTTTTCCTTTATGATCGTAAATGAATTGATACTAGCTCTTTCCTTTGATGTCGTTCTTCTTCCTGGGCTTCTCTACGTTACAACATGCATTCGCTTCCTCTCAAATTGTGTTGCTCATATTATTTGCTACTGCGAACTGGTATAGTCTTTGATCATTGTCATTTGTTTTTGCATGTAAAATTTTCAAATACATTCCTAATGTACTGCTATTTTCCTAGTTTTCCTGCAATTATGAAAGTATCTTATCTATAGGTAGATATTTTTTATATTGCGTTTCTTAAACATTCATAATAGTATATTATATCATGAGGGACTAAAGTGCACCATTTAATTCCGCGAGTGGAGTTTGTTGCCTCGAGGGCGAAGCCCGAGGGCAATAACCACTTTTGGGAACATTATCATCAAACATTTCCAAAATTTGGAATCTGTCAATTTGGAAACTGACAATTATAACTTATTACAAACTGAATTGCAGCAGGTCCTGGATAGCCTGAATCAGTTGGCAGTACTGAAGTGTATTGTCAGTATATGTCAAATTCGAGATTTGCAGGTTAAGTTTTACGTCAGTGTGTGTCAGATGACAAACAAAACCTAACCTACTAACCTCGTGTGTACATAAATTTACCATAGTTACGGTATCATTTTTACTTTAGTCCCTAGGGATTAAATGAGTTACTTTAGTCCCTAGGGATTAAATGATCTTCTTTAGTCCCTGTTTACGGGGACTAAAGTATCAAATTTAGTCCCGGAAGTGCAAAAAGTTATTTTTTCTTTATCTCCACTTTCTTCTTTGAGTGCGTATACATTAATATCGTGTGTTAAAATACTAATTTAGGGCAGGCCTAGGAAAGAAAGATCAAAAATCCAGTCATGTCTTAACTTAAGTCTGTGGGTGAATGTCCGATTGCATTTTGTTTATGAAAACCTTTGTCACTGTGACAGGCATTAAGTTTACTTGTAACAAGCAAAAAGGAAAATAAGATGGCATTTACACAACGAGTGTATTAATCATAATAGTCAATAAAAAAAATTATATTTAGTGTTTTGTATATTTTTAGGAAAATAGTTCAAGATCAAGATGTAATTTAGTTCTCTCTGACTTATGGTAGTTCATTTGCTTCAATGGTTATGTGTCAAGTTATGGAAAACTTCAATTTGATCATGCCATGTGCGAATGAGTTTTCTTTAAACACACGATAAATAATTATTGTATTCTAAAATCTGCCTTTTATACGTAGTTTACTAATCCATATATTTCTGCCGCTAGTTCTTTGAATAATGATTTATTTCCTTTGTTTATTTTTTCAATTTTTCATTTTCTTATATGTCACTGCATTTTTCTTTTCTCATAGGTTAAATCTTTGTTGAAAAATGTTTGTTTCCATTTTAAACTATATGATATGTTAAAGTATTTCTTCCAAATTATTTACTTTGCTACCTTAAATTTCTTTCTTTATTTTCTTTGCATCCTGTACAGTAACTTTTACCTCTAATTCTTAGTAATATTCTTAACTTCTTTGAACACTTCTTCTTTTCCTTGAGTATTACTTCGTACTCCACTTATTATTATATTGTTTTTCTTTTTCTTTGTTTTTGTTTTTCCGTTTATAGTTTTTTTGTCTTCTATTTTCGTTGTTTTTCATTTCGTTTCTCTTTTAACTTGTATGTCGTGTAAATACGAATAGATGTAACAATAAATTTCAGCCTCATATCTTACTTACCTTATGCAGTAGCTGGCAAGATACCCGTTAGCTTCAGAATAATATAACGGTAAGTTGGTCATAGTTCAAATGCAAAATAAAGGACCAGTCGTTATAATCACATTAATGAATGGACAACAGACTCTGTAAAATGACTAAAGATACTCCGATTGGTTGTATCGCAGTATCTCTAGTCATTTGACAGGTATTTATGCGGATAGCTTAAGAATAACACAACAAACACAATCAAACAAAACCATATACTTAATAATAATTATTATACAGTGGTAGGAAAAAGTATGGGAATACTGTATATCTCCTACTGTTGAAGAGATTCCTATGAAATTTAGTATTTATACAGCATTCGTTATTTTAAGTAATATGGAAGCAGTCTTATTGTAATACGACTTCCGGTTTAACCAGATGATCTACATAACAAGTTTTAGATGGAATACCCTGTATATTTTCAGTACTCGCATAGCAAATTGGGTTTTGAATTCAAAAATATTTAGTTTTGTACATTTGTTGAACTTTTCCATGAATACATCGATTAATATCGATTAATTGTTGCCGTCGTAATAGCCTTGCAAAGCAAAAACCAAATAATGATAAAGAACAATTCTATCTGTCAAATAATTCAATTTAAAGTCTGTGCAATTAGTATATGTTCAAAATTGCTCTCGCTCGTTAATTTCGTTGCTATTCTCACGATTTACGTTTTTATGCAGCTTAGTTAATAACTTCGTTTTTAAATAATATTTTAATAGAAAATCTCAATAAAAGTATAGAACTACAGAGCTGCTAGGAAAACCCCGGCCACTTTTCTTGCGGTGATCAAAATATGGCGCTGTAGTAGAGAAAAATTAAATTACTATACTGGCACTAACGCAGAGTGGACTACTGAAATAATTTCACGTGTATTAAAATACTGAAGGTACTCAAGACGCATAAGTTTGATCCCAAGTATGTTGCACTATTTGTACCGCCATTCTGGTAGAATGATCTATTTGCACTTGATAAAATCATTTCAAAATAGCAATACGTTGTTGGAGATTTGTATTCATATCTGCTTCGCTGTCAGTTTGACAGCAGAATTTAATTTTGAAATTGACACTGGAAAGCAGCGTAGCTATCTACATTCTATATTTAAAACGTGAAACGTTTTCTTTCAATATCTATTTTGAGGCTACCACTGGGCCGATTTTGATAATTCTTTTTTAAATAAAAGCCGTTACTGTGTAGATGCGCACAAAAGTCCTAAATTGAAAATAAATTGATAATTTTTAGAGAAAAACCAACATATTGTAACTTTCAAGTGGTTGCAGCCTGCCATGCTGGAGCAGTAACCCAAGTGTATTCTCGAAGTCAGCCTGCGGAGTTCTGCTAATTTTTGCAATGGACTACTGCAACTACTGAATGTTTATTTGAAATCATCGGTCTGCTGATTCGGGAGACAAACGTCAAAATACATGTAAAATGACGGTTAAAGAAAATCGGTATTACTCATACGCTGTAAGGTGTTTTTCTGCTTATTATAATTATGTGGATGTGCACATTTACACACTGGTTCATTGCTTTCTCTGTTGGTACAAGTATACGTATATTATTAAAAAGTCTTTTGACGTTATCCGACACCTGTTTTTCCTATTCTTCCATCCTCCCAGTTTCTTTCGTTTAAGTTGCATTCAATGATCGCTTTTGTAATCTATCATTTAAAATTTTGTTCGGCTTTCTCCTAGCTTTTCTTTGTGGTACCCTTCCCATTTTCTCTGTGCGCCTAGCATTTGCGATGACAATTAATAAATTGCAAAGACAAACTGGATAAAGTGGGAATATATATTTGTCACAACCAGTATTTAGCTATGGTCAAGTGTACGGTCAATGGCACGTGCGAGTAGTTTTGAAAACTTAAAACTCTGGTGTGATATACTCAGACAACTTTCTTTTATAGTGATCTTATAATTAGCCAAAAACTTGATTTTTAATTTTTAAGAATTTATCCAAAATTTCCAAAAATTACAAATTCTGCAAAAACGGTACAAAATAAAGCGGTTGTTGAAGAGACAAGTTTTCTCTAATATTTTAAGCTGAATTCAAAAATGTAATAATATACCGCACACAAGTACACAGTGTCACTTCAAACGGCTTTGTTAGCTCTCAAAATTGTAGATGGTGGGCATAAGAAAATCCAAATTTTATAATAGAATGCAGGCCCCAGTATTCCTTTAGTAAAACAAATGTGTGGTGCGGTGTTTTAAACAATCAAGTTGTTGGTCCTTATTTTTTTCGAGGGAATTTAAATTCTGAAACATACCCACGCTTTCTTAACACCGAGATCCTTGAAATTTTGGACAATATGTCTATTGAAATAAGGCATAATTTGTGGTACCAGTGCGACGGTGCTCCCATCCACAATACAAGACAGTTTCAAGAACGCCTTTTAGAAATATTTAGGGGCAAAGTAATTGGGCTTAATATGGAGCAATACTGGCCGGCTAGGTCTCCGGATTTAACTTCACTTGATTTTTTCTTGTGGGGTTACCTAAAACAAAAAGTTTACAAACAAAGGCCTTTCCGCAATGTTGATCATTTGGAAACGGTGATTCGAAACTGTATTTTAGAAATAATGCCCCTTAGTATCAGAAACTGCATTAAAGATGTGTCAAGAAAAACAATTATTTGTATTGGACGCAATGGAAGGCACACAGAAACGTAATTTTAAATTTTAAGTTTTTGAATTGTTTTTAATTTAATATTCAAATACAAAAACTTAGTTTGTTATTAATTAAAAAGGTGGAATTTTAAATACGTTTAATTTTTACATTATGATTTTTTATTAGAAAAAATTTGACTCTTTTCAATTAAACTATTTTCTTAATATTAATGTGTATTACTTTTGGACACAAACTACGTTTTCAAAAATAGTTATTTTATGAAGTTACCTTATACAGGGTCAAAAAAAAACTTTACATTTCATGTGACCAAATTTGAATAGCCCTATTTGGATTTTGTAAAAAACACACATTTAATATGGCGCTACTTTAAAGAAAATGTGTCTGGAACAAAGCATTGTCAAAACTAAGAAGTTTTATGTAGGTTGCGTTGTTTTGCAACAGTGATGCGATTTACAAAAAAATGCGCAAAAAATCTACATTATCTTATACAGCTGAAATTTTTCATATGGGATAAAAATTACATTTATAAAAACTTCAGAGCAAACTAGATTACATCTTGACATTGAATTATTTTCTCAAAAATATACAAAACACTTAACAAAAACAATTTTTATTAACCGTTATGATTATTACACTGGTTGTTGTTGTGTAAATTCCATCTTATTTTCCTTTTTGCTTGTTACAAGTAAACTTATGCAGTGTAAACTTTTGCCTGTCACAGTGACAAATGTGTTCATAAACAAAATGCAATCCGACATTCACCTACAGACTTAAGTTAAGACAGGACTAGATTTTCTATCTTTCTTTCCAAGGCCTACCCTAAATGAATTTTTTTGGAACACACGATGGATTGCAGCAGGATATCCGTTTCAACCACTGTGGCAAAATTTAAAAACAGCAGTCTAGAAAGCATCAATACCAATATACAACGTTATCATAAAGTGGGGGATATATTTCAGCTTATTATATATTTTTAATAAATTAAGCTAATAACAAGAAGTAAACGAGATTTAATTGCTTAAATAATAAAATTTTGTATGGCCAAAACTGTTTACCGCAAATGTTGATTATGACTTCCATTTCGTTCGTGTAAGATTAATAACCTTTCATCCAAATTTTACATCATTATGTAACGTTTCTGGTTGAATTGTACCCTTTTGCCCCCTAACTTCGTCTTTTAATTCTTGCAGCGTTTATGGCCGTGTTCTACATACCAATTTTTTTAAATAAGCCAGCAATAGGCTGGGTTAAGATCAGGTGATCTTGGTGGCCATAAATTCACAAAATATTTGCTTAAAATTGAGATGATTTCGTTTTCGACATCTGTGTCAATAGTTGTCATGGCAACACTTTTGTTTTCCACAGATAGAATACAATCCCTTTATTTAAGCAATTAGATTTAGTTTACTTTTTGTTAAAATTCTCTAAGAATGTAAAGGATACACCTAACTTTATAATAACCCCATATATAAAACTAGTGAGTCACCCGAACTACGTTTCGGTTCGCAAAATTAAGAGAGATTCATTAATATAAAAAAAAAGGATATATCGGCGGGACTGAACCCGGGCCAACCGCGTGATAAGCCAGCACTCTACCGCAGGACCGCCGCCCTTGTTTGAATAATACGCGCACCCGAGCTATCAGTACACGGCATAAGGCGCTCCGCTCTGCTGCTTAAAATAGTTAATTAAATTACAAATGTTTCGCACTTTTTTTGAAAATAAAAACCGGCCTACGATCTAAGTATAAAAATTAGCAAACTTTTAAGCCATCGTACAACTTGATCGGGCCAGTATCTTCGGAGGAGATAGCGAACAAACATAGACGCAAACACGCAAACACGCAAACACGCATACAAAGAGAGCACCGATTTTATGTTATAGATGCAGTCGTGTCTGTTGCAAAAAACGATGACTTGTTTTTGCACTTCCCAATCAACCACAAACCTGAAATTTTGAGCAAACATCCTTGGGACCTAAGGTTGACGGTTCCAATATGGCAGCCTTTCACGTTTAGAAAGGCTGTTTTTTTTAAATCCGCTTAGCAACGTTGCTCTACTAAATACATGGGATTGAACTATAGGCGATGAAATGGAATAGAAGTCATTGTGCAAACATTTCTTCACTCAGCGAGGAACTTTATTTATCGGTGTAACCGATGCTTCTTAGTAGTTTAATGTTCCCATTAAGCTCCAAATAAACTTTTAAAATCAAACTCGGAGAAAGTCATGGGAAAAAATTTGGAGATATTGCACAAGTACACGTTAGCAATTAATATATGTATTTGTTAGATAAACGACATTTGGCCAAGTTATTGAGCGCAATTTACAAGCATACAGTAGGTACCACGCCTGGTGGAGAAAGACTTTTAAGCTAGTCTTTAATAAAACAAAAACAGCTAGTCTGAGCCTGCAAATTAGTTCAGTTAAAGATAAGAATTACAACATTTGACGCAAGGTTTAATAATTTCTACAGAAGCAATACTTTTCAAGGACTTCCGCAATTTGCTTAGGACACCGAGCACCTATGCCTCTGCGAATAGTTGGACAAAAGGAATAGAATAGCTAAAATTCCAGGGAGGTCTGGAGCAAAATATCCGCCGCTTCTAGGTTATGTTTGTACATTTAGTTTAATATGCATATGCTGAACGACCACAAAAAGGTCTATTTGGAGTCCGGAGCAGAAGCTCCACCGCTGCACGTAAAATTAGGGCGCACCCTCTCCAGCCGATCGAAAGGGGTCGCTTGCATTTATGTTAAAGTCTGCATAAAATATTCATTGGTAATGGTATTCATACCGAGAGCATAACCAATGCAAATTCCGGGGAGGACACGTATTTTTATGTTTACTGCCTGCGCTCTAATCTTTATGCCCCCTGCTTGAATATTAAGCGTTGACGTAACGTTTGTGCAGTTGAGAGCTATGCACATAAAAGCGGTCATTTTAACGTTTTTATGGCAAATAGTGGCTGCGGTATAGCGGTAAAGTTAGAAAGGCTAGAGGAATGCGGTAGTATGTATGTGTGGGCTTCAACTTACGCAGGCTCGCTTTCCAGCACTAATTCTTCAAAGTCCAACACCAAGCGGTAGCCAGGCGGTGACGACACTTCCGTTTCGCAAAAAACGTTGTCCGGGTACGGCCGAGGAAAACTGGGGCTTGCTACTGATGTTCGGGGTTGCTGGCGGGACAAAACCACCGATCGGTTGCAATCAGGAGGCCAGTTGTCTTCCAAGGGCTCTAAAACAATAGAAAATTGCTTCAATACATATTTTGTAAATCCATTGTTGCAAAGGTAGAAAACTTTACACGTACAGTTCAATAACAATTATACTGTAAAGCAATCAATAACCACTGTAAGACACCTATTAGTACTAATATCACAATTGTTGTGGTATTTACTTTAGCACCCATTCTCTCGTTTGTTAGTATTTTCATGATTATAAGCCTTTGAATAAGCCGACAGCTTAAATACATTACGTTCTAAATGTTGCTATAGAACCGAATCGAACGTTATTTTAAAGAGACTGGAGTAGTTTCTAAAATTTCGGGGCTAAGCGGTCAGCTATGGTGCAGGTGTATGTAATTTAATACCACAGAGGGTGGCATTCCACTACGAAAGCTCTTATGTGGTTTTTAAAAGTGTTACTTGTGGCAATTACATAGATTAATCGGAAGTAATAAGATTTATAATAGATATTTTAGCTTGAGTAGCTTTGCAATGGACGTGATATGTAGTTCGTTGATGCAGCTGAGTTGGATATTGTTTCATTATTGATATTACAGCATTGATTGCAGAGAGCTTTGTTGTTTGGGTTGTTGCTGATTATTTTATTGTTGGGTGGGTTCCTAATCGGTATCGCAGATAGTGCACTACGCAACCTGGAAATAGCAGATATCCAGCGAGATCACCACCAACCCTTGACCTGATAATAAATTTTTTTATTAGTGATCCAGGAGCACACCTGGATAGACATGGGATGCTCATTTCCCACAAATGCCTTGTGAAGTTGATCTACGGAGGCGGCAACCGCAGTTGCAACTCACATTGACATGAGGTGGAGCTCACTGGTCTAGTTAGAATTCGGTTGTGGTCGCTAAATTCGTATTGCAGGTGTTTTACAGGTACATTATCGGAGGTGCACCTGAAGATCATCTCCGATCGAGATATTCTACTAGATACTACATGGGAGCGCCGCGGTGGTCACAAAGCGCCCTGTAAGTAGTCTCATCACGAACGCGTACTGCTAAATGTCGTAATGTTTGTTTACTCTTGTTTACATGCCTGGTTATGCAATTTGGCTATTTTGTGCTTGAGGCCGAGTGTGTATGACCAAATTCCACATGAAACGAACCGCTAATTGCCTTGCTTATCCGGTGTCGTATTTCTAATCATCTTCTAAACCGAAGGGGCGGTACGGAATTTACTTTTTAGAAAGAACTAAATTAGCCTCTAACCTAAATGAATGTGCCTACACAATAATTATCTTGCGAATTAAAAAACATTGAATATCGATGGTTTCTGAAGTATTTGCTTCTAGAAGGTTAAACAATTTTCCATTTTTTTTTTCATAACCACGATAGATATCACTGCCCAATACACTCCCAACAGAAATTCAACGAAGGTAGATAACTAATGACAGATATATTCTGTGCGTTCCATTATTTCCGTTTTAACGATATTAGTTCCTTATTCCCATATGAAGATTTGGTATCAATTTGATAAAGCTGTCCCCTGCATATCTACGTCATTAAAATCGTGCAAACACTACAATTGCCATTTTGTAACATTTGAAGTACTAATTTGAATTTCTTTAGAAAAGTAGAATTGTACGATTTGAAAAAGCAATAGTTTTTGCTCGTAACTTTCAACTAAAGTCCCAAGTTGTGCAACTTCTTGGTTTTCAACATAATTAGAATTTTTTATAGTTTGATTAAGATATTCAACACTAATAAATAATATAATAGTATAGATCTTATCATACATACGCTCAAAATTGAAGGCTTTAATTCGAATATTGTTCTACATTTTACTAATTAAAGGTTTAAGGGGTGAACAAATATATCCTACATAAAACTTACAATATCACAAAATTAAGAAGAAAGAAAATAAGAGAATAAACTAGTAGCAAATTAAACGTCGAGGAAGATGCTGAAGAATGGATTAATATACAAGGTATTTTTTATCTCATCGACAACAATAAGCAATGTATTGTTATGGTAGATTAAAATTTCTGTATGCCCACCATTGAACTCAGACCAGCGAAAGCGCAGACGCGTCAAGTTCTTGCTCGAGCGGGCCCCCTCGAAGCCAGGTAACAGTCGTGTTAACACGTGCGGCTTTTAGCCTTTTTAGGGCTGCGATGTGCTTTTGGCATCATTACTTTTGTTACAAGATAAATAGAAGCTATCCAAGTGCAATGGCGCTTGAAGATCAGTTCACGTTCCGTCGAAATATCGTAGAACTTCAAAATTTGATTTATGTCGGAAATTACCAGTATCACATCAAATTATCGATCGTCGCTTTGAATTGCAACTACCGGTGCATGTCTTTGCTTTCTGATAGCTTATAACTCTTCAAGTTTTTATCAAGAGTAGAGCGACCGATGTCAATCGAATTTATCGCTCGAAACTTGGTTGGTTCCGATCGTTAGCAGCCGCTAAGAAACTACCGTCCAAACCAAATCCTGACGCCTGGGATTTCATTTAATCGCGTTAATTACGACTGCATTCCGGTAGGTGTATGAATGGTTTAATTGGATTGAATGCATACCATCGCTTATGTTTTTGCGGTGCATGTGATTGTAAAATCCCATGCACCGTCTGCTTCACGGACTTAAATTTTGGCGGCATCCCAGTCTGGGTGCACTAATCGCTATTGACTGACTTGCTGTCAGGCTATCAAAACTTTGTAAAATGTAAGCGACGTGTTATTCAGTGTTCAGAGTGTCTAAAATTAAAGATGAACTTGATACGGACCAAGCTCACAACTAGCTTTCGAGAATTTTCTGTAAACTTGTGAGTGTTTAATACAATCGTATTAGATCACATCCTGTGTGATTTCTTGTAAAGCCAAATGAATTCCGCGTTTTGAAAAGCATAAGTAAACTTACTCCAAGAACATGAATGCAAACTCCGTGTGTCGAGTACGCACAGTTTTCGAACCCTTGTGTAAGGCTTTTGTTTAGTCGAGGCTTCTCATTACATCGCTGGCTAACGAAAAGAACACGATGGCACCACACCCAAAAATGGCAAATATTTCTTGTATCTACTAAATTTATCGTGGCGAATAAACACCTGCTCTATTAGTCTAGGACATTCCATTCTATTAAACAAGCCGCGTGCAATCTTTAAGTGTCTTGCAAGCAATGAATGACTTTGTGATGGTACAACGTTCTTAAAACTTTTTCAAGTATTAGTAGGTTAAAAAAAAATCCTTAATTCTTAGTTTTCTTCAAAACTGAGTATAGACTGGTGTTAATTCGTTCTCTAATTGACCTTTTAAAATGAGTTTTCTACTTGTCTTTTATTCTCAGCTTCTGAGAGTGCCACATAACTATCGGCACTTTTACAACCGACTGCAGAACTCTAAATTGCCTCGATTTTTGTTTTGACTCTAAATATATGGATTGTCTATCCATGCTTCATTTCCAGTTACAATTTTGTTGACAATATCTATTAGGTTGAAGTCGTACAGATTCCAACATTTCATTCATTTTTTGTATTTCTTATTTATCTATGTATTTGTACGAATACTCATATAGTTACTAAAATATTTAATATGTCAATGTGCGAGATAAAGGTTCAACCTCATCATTCTGCTTTAAAACAGTGTTTTGTAACATGCGCTTCAGAATTAGTTGCTTCTTGGGCTACCTATCTATAATTACAATTTATTATTTTGGTGACGCGTGCATGATATTTGGTTCTTGCAGCAACGTTACTGCTTCTGTTTTCCACCGTCTAAGTTTCTGTTTTCCCTTTCGGCAACTCTGCGATAACTGGATTAGCAAATTCACAATAATAAATACTCTTTCCTCAGCGTTCTTCTGCAGGGGTTTCCAATTTTCTAATCTAGAATTTTCATATTCATTGCTTTTCCATATATTCTATTTAACTATATTTTTCAGTTCTTCTAAGGTGTTCTACTGGAGCAATTGATAGTTCAGTCGGACCATCTCATAGCGTAATTCTCCGCGCCCTTTATATGTAGCCCAACGGATGCAGCGATGCTCCCGCACGTCGTGAGAATTGAATGCTAGCAATAAAGCTTTCTGACCGTATGGATCGTTGGCTGAGATAATATTGGAGGAAAACATCGAAGTAATTGAAACATCACAAAATATTTGCATGCAATGTCTCCACGAATGAGAAATTCTTCATAAAAGCAACGCACGTGTGGTCATACTGCTACTCAAAAAAACCGGGAGAGATCTAATAAACGTCTCGACTCATCTCCTTACTGTCACAACGTATACGCTTATTATGCATGTCATAACCACTCAACTAACCCACAAAGCGTTGAAGCAAGATGGATTCTCTAAGAGCTATAACATTAATAGAGAACGCAAACGAGTATTATTTGAATTTGCGCCTTTCCTTCATCGATTATGAAAAGGCCTTCGACACCAATGCATTGCGAACAGTAGAAAAACCTATGAACGACCGCGAATGAATTCTAGGTATAGATATCTCATACACAATATAACCGATGAATAAAGCGAAGGTAATGATACGAGGGGAGTCAAATTAAAATAGATATAGAAAACATTGAAATATCTCACTAATAAAAAAACAGCATGTTTCAATAATGCACCTTTCCGATTTTGAGATACGGTTCAGAGAGCTGTATACTAACGAAAGCAAGGTTAGGAGCAAGAGTGACAGATATAAAAACAAACAATAATTGGTTAAGAAATAAACGAAAATGAAAGATGGTAGGGAATATGTTGCAAATTACAAAAGGATAAAGAAGCACAATAAATAGATGGAACACACAAATACAATAAAAACCATGATTAGGAAAAATAATGCGAGGGCGACCCAGATGATATAGTCGGGGAGGCAGTGAACGTTTTTCGGTACTTATTTTCCCAGTCAGTACTTTGGGTTATTTTGGTTTAGTTAATGGTGCTTTTTGAAGATTTGCAAGTCTGGCTATTGATTTCCCATGGAACTGATAGGTTAGGTTAGTGACTTAGGGGTACTTATTTTCCCAGTCATGAAACTCGTTGTACTAACTGTCGTTAGCATGAAAGTCAGTAAAAAATTAGTCTGGCTGATCTGCGCCTGTGGAAAGTAAGTCTGGCATAGCATTAAAAAACAATATCAAAAACCGAAGTTCAAAGCTGAATAGTATAAAAAGGATAAAAAGAAGAAGAGAAAGTATTATCTGGTGTGTAACAATATCTCTCCTACGCCGCTACCTTTTTATTAACTACGTTTGCCATTTCTTATTGCCAGCTAGCCCGTTAATAATAAGATCTTTCTTCCTTAACTTATCCCAGCCTCTATTGGAATAAACCCAGCAATAGACCTGTACTCGTATTAGCTTGAAAAAGTTAGCTAAAAAATCTTCCAATAAAAGCCAATTTGTTTACACAACAATTAATAACCAAGAGATATACTCCCTGTTAAAGAAACAATGCTAAACAATTCTCGTTTTAAAGACTTGACCATGAAGCAGATGGCTAGTTTGACCTCGCATTTACATATACAGTAATATTAAATCAACTGCAAAAAATCTGTTTCAACTAAGCACTTATATAACGAACTACGAGCTAATATATGCTTCTATTGCGCATTTTCCGAATACTGTTTAAGCGCAGTTCGCACAAAACCACATCATTAAATCATTTCCCAACAACTGCTTCAAACGCCGCCTTTGTATTGACCACATACTGTGCATATCATCAGGCGTAGTGCGCATTGAATGCAACAAAACGCGCCCAAACGCCCATTGGCGTGCTCTGTCTCACTTAATGCAGGCCTCTTGTGTCGCTTACTACAATTTAAAATCACCCACCTTCAGTGATCACTAACGAATGGTAGTTGCGCACTGTTTGGACTATGGGCTTTCTCAGCTGCACGAGATGTCTTCGCTAACTCGTGACTCGTTGAAGAGCCGTCTTCCCTTGTTGACTTTTTGGTTCAAGATCGCCAAACTGCACTATCTGCAGGACTTCGACTCACTCTGTGACACTTATCGGCAGTTGTTTCACGCATCTCTCCGTTTGTAGTTTTCCAAGGAATGTAGGGGCTTCGCTTATGGTCGGCGCAATGCCCTGCTTTAAAATGGGCTCAACCCGCATTCAAGCGAAGCCGACACTCCCGAGCTCCCAGCTCAGACCACTGATTTCCGCAAAAAACCATCGTTTCCGGCACTTTTACGTGGCAGGCGCCCGCGTATGAGCGCGAAAAACACATTGCACATTAGCGCGCTTTTAAAAATTGAAATGGCATACATATCAAGCACCAGACAACAAAGAACATTTATGCACAAGTCGGCTATTTATTGAAATTACAAACACACTCGGGCGAGCCAGGTCAAACCAGCAGGTGGTGGTGAAGTTCTGTGTATAATTTTCGATAAACTGTGTAGTATTTCTTTCCGTATTTTAGGCGATAAATACAAATGCAAGCCGAGCATGTAGATTATTATTTGTATGTCCCTCGTTAAAAGCGAATTGACGTCGCTTTCTGTATACTTTTATAGCAATACTAGAACGCACGTAGCCAGCCTACGTCTAGCTGCGTGTGGCGGCGCCACGTGCTTACGGTCGGCATGTGCGCTTACAGAAACCTGCGCTTATAGAAACCTATATAGCAAGCGCGCGTGTGGTAGTAGTATGCAGGCCCTTCATGCTGCGTGTGCCGGTGCCACTTGTGCTTACGGTCTGGACGGCGGCATCGGCTCTTATAATATAAGATTTAACTATTTGTTACAAACACTTGTGTGTCCACTTAAATTCTTGTCGGTTTTTTAACGAAAGAAAACTTTAGATGTATGTAGTAGATACTTTTGTAAAAGTAACTCAACCGTTTTCTAAATTAGTTACAGAGTTTCATAATATTAACGTATTGCAACAGATTGAATTGCCATTGTGGGCACTTGTATGTATAATACTTATACGCAACAGTACGTACTTATTTCGCTGTCTATTCTGCGTTAACTTTTTATATTTTAAACACTTCCGCCACTTAAACCATAAACTGATCTCAATTTATACTTAATAATTCACACATTGTTCTTCTACTTTGTTGTTGACTCAATCACTGGATTAAACTCAATATACGACATTTTAGGGAGAACGGTGTACTTAAAAATCTTAGTTTAGTTGTTTCGAACGGGAAATTGAACGTATCTAGAAACAACTACCTGTCAAGGCTACATTATAAAATCTGAACACATCCGCAGTCTTTGTTTTCATTCCGCAAATACAAAAAACGCTTGTAGGCTTTTTCATTTTACCGCTGCTTTGAAATCGGAATACTCATCTGCCTTCTAATAAATTTGAGGCTCCCATATCCTTTCATATTCCTCTTTGAGAAGCCATGCCGCTCAATCAGCTGCCCTATGTGCTCATAAACGACGGTTTCCAATAAACTCCTTTCTTTTAGTCGTATTGATGGCTACGTTGTTCAATTCCGCAGGTGCCAGTAACATGCTTTCCAATTACGACCTCAGCGGTACATTCTCCAAAATGGCTCCATTTTTCAGATCTCACATGAAAGTCGCCGTTTGCCGCCTCATTTGCGCCACCAAAGCTTCCTCATTACACAACATTGTTGCCTCACATTTTTAGAATTTGATGCAAAGCTCGCCGGGCGTGTAGGGCCGGAAGCGTCCTCCACAAAGCAGCATTTCCACAACGCGGCCGGGGCAAATGTCGCGTTTAAAGAACTCGGCTTTGGCCCTGCATGTATAATGCGAGCGCGATTTATATTTAAATTCCCTGTATGAATACAAACATTTATCCGCGGTGGAAAACAACAGGTGTGCGGCCTGCTTTTTAAGTTATGGGAGCAAAATAAGTTCTCGATTTTGTGACTAGCAAAGGCGCGACCTTAGGAAACGCATAAATTTGCTTCGAGGAACAGAAGTTCGCGATGAAATTGCTACACTAAGCACGAATTTTTAATTGAGTGTCGCCGGTTCCCGGGGCTCCTTTTTTTAACTGAAGTTTTCGTTATTATTGGAGTACAAAGACGGGATAAATGATGGTTGTTCACTGCTTCCAAACGTGGATGTTTGAAGCCTTTTTTAAAGTTTCAGCTTTGATTTCTCAGAAAAAGACATATTGATTTTGCTTCATTGTAAGAATGATTTACGTTTAGTTGAAATGTAGTACGACATGCTAGCTACCAGGAGCTTAAAAATTTAAAATCGGAATTAACTATGTAAAATAGTCGATTTTAGTCGATTAATTAAATTGGAATGCAATTAATTTATTACAAGTAGGATTTAACCGACTGCTAAGAAATCAGCAGTGTACGACTAGGAACACTTTTGGAAGGATCAACAGTAATTGTTTAAACCTATTAAAACATTAGTAAAATTTGCGTAAACGTATCTGTTAAAACTCGGTTCAGAAGCCTGAAGCAATTCATAAGTTCATTAGCATGAATGGGCTAAAATCACAACTCAACATTTTAATTGGAGGATTTCACTACAACTTTAATAGTTTTATTTGCGTGCTTGTAATGATTAAGTCATTGTCCATTACGTGGTTAAACGGTTCATTATTTATTTGCTTGCGCCTACGATGTAAACATTTATGTATATAAAGGAATACATTTTAATCAATAAATCAGTATTAATCTTGACGATTTTACTACTCAACTTCCCTTCGATAATGAGATGCAATAATAGGTACATTCGGTCTTTTTTAGCCGTTCTTCCTCCAGTATTATAAGGGCAACCGAAAAGGCAGTTTTGATGTTGTTGCTTTTATTTAAAATAATCCAGGCGTTCACGGGGTTGGGATACCTACCAGGCGCGTCTCCAGGTAGTTGAGGAAAACGGCTGGAGTCTGGTGGACGCAAGCCAGTGGTGATTAGTGAACTTGCCTTATCTAAACTTCATTCCCTTTCCGCTATGTAGTTGCTCTTTGACGGATTGCACAGCGTTTACTGTTTTTGCTGTGCGAGGCAATTCGTAAGGGTTGGATAAAGGGATCCTGGTGGTTGAACCACACCTGACAAAGGGTTTTTGGCTCCATGGCGGATGGGGAGGTAGGAAGATGAATTATTTTTTTCCAACGTGGAAACGACGGCTCCAAGTATAAGCCAAATCCCAGAGGGTGGGTCTTAGAATATCCCTCAAAATATGCTGCACTTCCCACGCCAGAAATCTGAGACAGACTAGTCACAGGACAGGCAACAACAACGGGCTGAAAGGAAGATCTCCGGGATGGAGCAAAAGAGGCGCAGGAGGGCACGTTTAGCAGCCGAGGTGGAGTCAGCCGGATAAGGCTGGTCAAGTTGTCGGGAGACATCTTGCGGTCCCCAAAAGATAATTAAACCTTTTACTTCTACCCAGAGGCATGGCCAACTCTGGAAAACATAGATGAAGGTTAGGTCCGACAACATTGTACCGTCGGTACGATCTCCAAAGGGTTCAGTGAACCACCAGAGCCTGTCCCAGCTACAAAGAGGCTGTTAATGAACACCTCAGGTTTGGTAGACAAAAGGCACACCTAGGTAAAGTGAACGAATGATTGGATTGGATTGGATCAGAAGGTCTACAAGCAGAACTCGAGAAGGTGCCGGACAACCTCTGATTCCCCCTTCCCAAAGGTTCAACGCCGCCGACTTTTGATAGATGGCTGTATTCCGGCTTGATCCTTCGCAGTACTTGCGAAGACAACCAGCCCCTACAGCGGTTAACTATGACGGTTGGTAACTTGCTACCCTTGTGGCAGACTAGAAAGGTTCTTTCCACTGCATCGGAAGGCGGTAATATAGATTCCGGGAGTACCGGAAGAATTAGGTTCAACAATGTCTAGAAGAGCAGGCGTTTACAAGAGCCATATAATTATCCTGTAAAAACAATCTTCCATCACTTAGCAGATTTGCGATCAAACTCGTGGAGTCCGGCCATATCATCTGCTAAAGCGACTTCTCCCTGTTAGAGCAGTTTTTGCGTCACTTTTCATTTGCTTATAATAACGGACAGAGAGGGCATAACAAAAGTATGGAACGACTCCTGCAAACGGCTTTATATCAAAGACAAACCAGAAGAAAGAAAATAAATGGACGCTATTGACGTTTTTGAGAAGGAACCGCGCATCTTAAAATCTGAAGTTGCAGCGGCCATAAACAAATTAAAAATAGAAAAATCTGTAGGAGAAGATGAGATACCAGCTGAAACAATTAAAAGTAGTGGAGAAGAGGTAATTGAACTCATACACAAACTAGTTGAAAAAATATGGAATACTGGAATATGGCCAACTGATTGGCGTACCTCGATATTCGTATCCATATACATATAAGAAAGGATCACCAACATAATGTGAAAATTATAGAACACTTTGTTTAATCTCCCACTCCAGTAAAATTCTTCTCACAATTCGCAACGAACGACTGAAACCTTTCCTTTTACACCAGATTTCTCAGGAGTACGCAGGTTTTTCCCAGGAACAGGAACGCGAGAACAAATCCTAAACGTCAGACAGATAATAGAGAAATCGCGTGAATTGTGAATTGTCACCGCTACTTTTTAATGCTTATAGTGAATATATTATACGCGAACTATTACATGAATGGCAGGGAGGAGTGACAATTGGAGGAAGAAATATTAACAACCTGAGGTATGCGGATGACACGTTGATTATAGCCGCGTCCTTAGAAGAACTGCTAATCATAATGAACAAACTTGCAGCTACTAGTGAACAATACGGGCTCAAATTGAATGCCAAGAAAACGAGGGTGATGATAATGATAGACCCAGGAACAATCAAACCAATGAAAGGCAAGTAGCTGAATATGAGGTGGTCAGTCAATTCAACTATTTAGGCCCTATGATATCAAACGAGGGAGGTTGTGAAAGTGAAATACGTAGAGGACTTGCAATGGCTAGATCTGCTACAACAAAGTTAATAGAAATATGGAAAGTAACAGACATAACAAAAAAACACAAAATTACATCTAGTAACATCGTTAATTTTTTCAATTTCAACCTACGCTTTTAGAAACGTGGACAAATAAAAAAGCAGACGCAATTCGAATAAATGCCTTCGAGATGTGGGTGTATAGGAGGATGTTGCGAATACCGTGGACGGCCCACAGAACAAACGATTCTATTCTTCAAGAGTTAAAAATAAACGTAAGATTGTTGACATCCATAAATCGTAATATACTACACTATTTTGGAAATAAAGCAAGAACGAAAAGTGGAATCGAAAGACTGATTATATAGGGAAATGTCGAAGGCAGAAGATCCAGAGGCCGATCTCCCTCACGATGGACCAACAAGATAAAAACACACACAGGATACTCATTCGCTGAGGCATCATACCAGGCCCAAGATAGGGCAACATGGGCTGCAGCAACAAATGACTTGACACGATGCCATCATATCCTTTCGAAGGATATGGAATTAGGAGGAGGATCCAGTAATAGTGTCCCGTACATCGGAGGTGGGAAGGGTTTATGAAAAAGTTGCATGTGAGAAAAATTCGTCGCCGTATCTGGACTTACTCTGTTTGTCTGGTTGTAATTATTTTCCTTTCAAGAAAGTGGGATTGAGTTTTGAACACAAAATGAATTATGATAGTCCATGATTTCTGTTGCCAATATGTGGTGCTTGGCGTATCATCTCCAAAAACAGCGCGATTATCATTATTACTTTCTTCTTCCACATCTTTATTTTTGCCAGAGTCAGAAGGCGTTTCCTCTTCGGAGACGTTTTCCTTTTCTCTAAGTGACGACCCATCGTCACTCCATCCGCTAAAGGCTGACATATTTTTCAGCCAACTTTTCAAGCTTGGATTGCACCACTGACATTTTTCACAGTAAAGTGTTGCCGGTACAGAGATTTGCCGTATGAAATCAGTTAACAAAACTAATAGATTAAATTAACCGTAAGTGGATAGTCATCTGTATAGAACACGGAAGACCACTCAATTCACTGATTTATAATTTTTTGTATTGTGTTTATGATATTATGATTCAAGGTCAGCTAGTAGGGAATATAGTAGATACTGCAAACTAGCAATTGCTATTTGTTTCTCGCATTTCATTTGTTTTTAGTAGACTGTTACAGTGTCAAAGCGCTTTGAGTGCGAACGTTATTGGTCGGTGTAAAAACTTGTCTTCAAACTGGTAATGTGCTCTTTGAGTTATCTTCTCGAGCGACCGTGTTTATTTTTCTGGATTTAAGTGAGGAAATTTGCGCGTCGCTGAGTGGCCTGTTCTTTCCTCGCAAGCAAGACGCTGTATTGGTCACTTTCCGCAGCCATTTTGGGGGCATTGCGTTTGGATGGAGAATATCTAGATGTCGTTGAAATGACAGATGTTGGGAGAACAATTAGGGTATTCGCAAAAATTTTGGAATTGGGCGTAATGTGATCACAGTATCAGCTCGTGCAAACGAAGTACTAGAGGAAGTCTTGCGGTGTTACTAAACTGTAACATGTCCCGAAAGGAACAATCGGATTATTTAGGTATTTACAAAGGAATGTAATTGACATGATCACATGAAAAAAATTCATGTTCTTTTATGGGTATTTGGCCACCATGAAACATTAAAACTAAACATTAAAATGGGCAAGGAAAAATTAGCTTTTCACCGGATTAAATACATGAATTATTTCACGCCACAATTTTTTAAAGATTATGAAAAAGATGCCGAAACAGCTACACCAAAAAGTATACAACTGGGTTCTGAAAAGAAGAAAAAAAGTACACTTAGCCCTACACGAAATGTGACAATTATAAGAGCAATGGAGATATGCAGTTGGAGTAAGGTTAAGGGAGGGAAAATAAGGTGTGAAGCTTAGAAAGCCAGAAATGGCGAAAGCTGTAATAAAATAAAAGGCAGTATCGCATTGTGAAAAATTACCTTCCGAGATTTCTTCAGATCTTCCCGTTGCAGGGTCCCTAGATAACAAAAAACGTGTTTTTCAATTTCATCCATCCGTCTGCTCGTCCGTCCGTCCGTCTGTCTGTCGGTCCGTCCGGCCGTCTGTCTGTCTGTCCGTCCGGCCGTCTGTCTGTCTGTCTGTTTGTCTGTCTGTTTATCTGTCTATTTGTGGGTCTCTCTGTTGACGCTATAGCTCAAGAATTATTTGAAGACGATATTTTGCATGCGGATCATGTCTTTCCTGGCTTGAAGCTGAATAGACGTTCGACCTTTCGATCTATACAGTGTGAGAACTTTAAAAAATAAAATGTCAACTTTTGTTTTCACTCAGAAATAGATAAAACTTATATCTTGCATATAGCTCAAGTTTTCATCCTTGATAAAAATGGGACCAAAAAAAATACAGGGTGGACATCGCAGGGTCAGCGCGTTCCTTATAGGGAGACAGAGCCAAACGTAAGAATTATGACGGCTTAACGGAGTGGTGGATTAGGTATATTAGGTGATATGTTAGGTATGTGCTTACTAAGTAATTCCCAGCCCCGAGCTTCAAGCTTCGTAGAATCTTTAGTGATAAGAAGTGTTATACAGAGTGTTCCTAAATAAGTGTAGATTGCTCATGAAAAAATGAACACTTTTCTCGTCTTCCATTTTTCTTTCCGGGCTTTCGTTTTCGAGATACAGGGTGTCAAAATTTTTTACAAAAGCTGGTTCATTGCGCTTGACACCGCATACGTTATCGAAAAAACAAAACTAAGTTACCATTGAAAACAAATTACCTTAGAACTGTGAAGAGTCTCAAGTTAATTAATTGTCATGCTGATGAGTGTTTTGTTTAACATTATTAAAGGTATGGTAAAAATGGAAGGTTTTACTAATAATGAATACACTGACATGATCAAAGCTTACGGCGAAACGTTTAGTAAAATGTTTGTTTCTGTTCATAAAAAGCCATTTTTCTCGAAAACGGTTGACTTTAGAGCAACGAACCAGCTTTTGTAAAAATTTTTGGCACTCTGTATCTCGAAAACGAAAACCCGGAAAGAAAAATGAAAGATGAAAAAAGTGTTCCTTTTTTCAAGGGGAATCTACAGTGTTCCGTTGCGACCCGTATTTAGGAACACCCTGTATAATCATGTGCTCACTTTTTTCAGCCAGTTCTTATATCTGTTACCATTTAGTAGCCACATTGTAAACTGCATATATGTAATTCCGTAACTTGAATAAATAAATCTTTTTGATTTAGCAAGTTTCGTAAATTGTAATTGGTGTAGGGTCTGTAAATTGGTGTAATGCCCTAAGTATTTACGTTGAATTTTTCAGTATTATTAGCGGCGATACGTTATTTGTACCCATTTGATACATAATTTTGAACACTTGGTTTTCCTTTGATATTTCCAACATTTTAGTTTCAAAATTTCAACTTGAGGGAGAAATTCAGAGTAAAGTCCTTTACAGATTGTTTTACATGTAACGGCCGATAAAAAACAAATTCATTAAGTATATTAATCTGCAGCCACAGAAATATAGGAATAGAAACAACTAACTCTTCATCTTTAGATTTTTTAAAGTTAGAAGAGCGTTGTATGGAAATAATGTTATCATTTAGTTGGAGACTCGAAAGAAATATCATTACTGGAATATTTAAAGCGTAGAAAGCCTGTCATAAAACAAATAAAGAAACACGGCACTGGATTGAACATTTATTAAATATTGTGACTTAAGAGTTAAAGGGTTTAAGCATAAAATAAATTGTATAGAGGGTGTTTTATAACGTACGAAGGACACTAAAAGGGTAGCTAGAGGGGTCCAAAATAAAGTTTTCTTAATAAACTTCTGGCCAAAACCCAATAACAAAAATAACAGCAGTTTAACGTTCTTGTAAATTAATGCCCACTTATACCGCTGGTATTAACAGTATATACACAATAATAGTGTTTTGGTTCAAAAGGTTGCGGAGTTTTGAAACTTAGCAGAAGTGCAGACTTTGAGGTCCTTAACGTGCACCTAAGTTTGCGACCTCATGCGACCGCCGCTAGCGCCACCATCTTGAAAAAATGGCGGCTAAAATCCGTTTTTGGCATATAACTCGGTTCTTGTAGATTTTAGAAAAAAGATGTCCGATGAAAAGCTAAAGAGGATGAAATTATATACAAAATCTCTTTGATAATTTTTTTTGAGAGACTAATATTTTCCGAGTTACCGGGCCGAACAGTAGGGATTTTTTTTTAAATCTCATAAAAGCGGCATTTGCATGATACCTTTTACCAGTTGTCTCCAAACTAGTCTACCTAAAGTAGTCTAATCTATTATATAATTGTTTATACAGTGATATATGCACTTTGTTTGTTGTCTGTATATGATTGGTGGTACTATTAAAGGTAATTACTTGGTAGTGTAATACCAGGAAGAGTTCTTTATATAAGAATCAATACATGGAAGCATGGAAGCTTTGTTGATCTAAAAAGTAGGAAGGATCAGCCGAATAAAACTGGCTGTCCCGGCAATGTCTTCCAGTGAAATGTAATTATTTGTGTGTTGACAAACTTAGAAAAGCTTAAGTGTGGATGTGCAAAGTTGACATGTTACCGAGCATTTAGTTAATAACAGTGTTTCTATATATTTTGAATCATGGATCAATACGAAAAGTGCCGAAACATATCGACGCTCCAGAGTACATGTGTCCAGTGATATAATTTTCGATGAAACGATGATTCCACATGTTTCGCAAGAAAAATTCTTGTCGAACGATACTAATAAAAGTAATTTAATTTCTATGTTAATTACGAAGTTTGAAGTACAAAATTACACAGCAAGGCAGGCAGTAGAAGATGCGGATGTGCTCATCATTAAGACATCCATCGACACGTCGTCGTCTTTTACTCATGTTTTCGTTGTGGGAGAAAATATAGATTTGTTGGTTGTTCTAACTGCAAAGGCGAGAGATCAGGAAAACATTTTTTGCTAAAACCATCGAGAGCCTGAAATACAAGGAAGCTGTTGCGAAGAACAGTTTGTTTTTACATGCAATCAGTGGGTGTGATCCAAACTCTGCCCTATTTAACCAAGAGAAATTGAAGTTCCTAAGTCTCATGGATACAAACTACTCGTTGTTTGAGACTGTAGCAATCTTCAAAGCACTCGAAGCAAACGTTGATGCTCTCGCTGCAGCTGGTGAAGCATTTTTATTGGCACTGCATGGCGAATCGTTTGAAAAGGACACATTGGATTCGCTTCGCTACCAGCATTTTACGAAGTCTGTGTCCAAGAACAAATTTAATCACGCGTCACTGCCACCTACAAGAGTTGGAGAAGACGGGAGACAAGCAAGATTTGACAGATAGAGTATATTATAATAAACCAGGCACATCCCATAATATAAAACGGCAGAAACCGTGCTTGTAGGTTTGGGGTGTGGATTAGGCCTACTAGGGATACCACGTCAAAAAAACGCATCGCTCAACTCTACCTCCTGGGTGGTGTGGAGATGATAGCCTATGTTTTTATTACTTCACTGCACTAAACTGCTTTAGGTAGGCTAATTTATACATAATTGGTAAAAAGTACCAGATACGAGATTTTTAAAAAGCCATTTTTTCAAGATGGCGGTGCGAGCGGCGGTCCCAAAGGCTGCCCACGCTAGTGATATTCGTCGTGTGAGGTCTGCGTTTAAGTTGTTCTTTGTTATTTTGACTTTCTGGCCGAGGTATATATATGAATCCACTTTTTCTAGCCTTTTGTCGCCTATTCGTAGGTTTCGTTGGTCTTCATTTTCTGTTTCTTCATTGGTCGTATACATTGTTTTGGCGGTATTTATTTGCAGTCCTATTTGACTTGATTTTTGATTCAGTTCCGTTAGCATATCTTGTAGTTTTTCCCCACTTTCTGATATCAGGACGATATCGTCTACGAAGCGCAGGTGATTCAAATTCTCTCAATCGATCGTAATACCTTTGTCGTTCCAGTTGAATTCTTGAAACATGTCTTCTAAAGCTAGTGTAAACAACTTTGGCGAAATCGCGTCGCCCTGTCTCACTCCTCTGTTCATTGTAATTTTATTCGGTTTTTCTTTCATTAGAACTTGGAAGGTAGCGTTTTTGTAAATGTTGTGGATTAGTGTTGTGTATCTGTGGTCCACTCGGCTGTTGCTTAATGCATTTAAAACCGCCCAGTTCTGTATGGAATCGAAAGCTTTTTCATAGTCTACGAAAGCTAACCATAGATTGATATTATATTCGTTAGCTTTTTCGATCAAAGTTCTAACTACTTGAGGATGATCTAATGTATTGAACCCTTTTCTAAACCCGGCTTGTTCACGTGGTTGATAGTTATCCAATTTATTGGTTAGTCGTTCTGTTATTATTTTCGTGAACAGTTTGTATAATACAGATAAAAGACTGATAGGTCGATAATTTTTTAGTTTGTTTTTGTCTCCTTTTTTGAACAGTAAGATTACCAAGGCATTATTCTAATCTTGAGGGATGCTGCATTCATGTAAGCACTTATTGTATAGTTTCTCTAAAATTTTTAAGGTTGGTATCCCTCCACATTTGAGCATTTCAACGGCAATCCCATCCTCTCCAGATGTTCGTTCATTTGACATTTTATTTAATGAGTTACCTATTTCATTTGTTGTAATTTCAGGTATTTCCTTAGATCCAACATTCCTCACTTTTATTCGGTCTTCTTTTGTTTTCCTCGGTGGTGGTTGAAGTTCTCTGTTTCTTTTATTATTTCTTCCATTATAGTTAGTGTTTCATTATTTTCTGTAGCTGAATAAATCCATAATAAATAAACTACAAGTTGACCAAAGAGCCATGGAAAGACGAATGCTGGGCATCACACTTCGAGATCACGTAACTAACACCGAGATCCGAAATAAATCGAAGGTAACAGATGTGATATATCGACTCTGTAAACAACGATGGAATTGGGCAGGCCATATTGCCAGAACGCAGGATAACCGGTGGACTCGCCGTATAATAGAGTGGAGACCAAGAGGTCATAAAAGAAGTATAGGACGGCCGCAAACAAGGTAGACAGATGATATTAAGAAGTATGTGGGATACGAATGGATGAGGAAAGCAACCAACAGACAGGAATGGAACATGTTGGGGGAGGCTTACATCCGACGATGGATGGCATAGCTGCTATCAATTTTGATGGCATATACCAATTCTTTCATAAAACCCCATAAGAAAAATTCCACTGGGTTGAGATCTGGACTGCGTGGGGGGCATGAAATGAATCCACCCCGATCGATCCATCTTTCCGGAAAGATATTGTACACCATGGCTAAAATGTGAAGGACAGCCGACATACATAAACCACATGATACGGTTCACATCCAAAGGAACCTCTTCGAAGAGCTCTGGTAGAACTACATGTAAAAACTACAAATAAAAATGGCCATTAAGGCGTGTTGTTAATTCTTAAGATCATATTAAGGTGCTTTTCAAAATACCAGTCCACAGATTGAACAACCCGTCTATGAGAGTTGTGGAAGTTGAGAACACCATTCTTAGTAAAGCAGCATTCATCGCTCACTAGTACGTGTATTGGAAATTCTGTTTCTCTACTAGTGCGATTTTGCAACCATTCTAAAAGTGCTGCCGCAGCGGATAATCCGTAGGAGTCAGTCCTTGCACCATTCGCAGATGAGAGGGGTACAAACCATTACTGCTCAATCTGCGCCAAACAAAGGATGGAAAAACTCCAACTTGGGGACATTTGGCGTGTACTTGTAGTTGAATCAGTGTCGACCATTTGTAAAAGTTCTTCGTCCACATTCACCCCATGTTGATTTGGTCTGCCACCACCACGACCTTTCTTAGGTTGTAAATTTCCAATCTCTCTTCCGTGTTGGACTACTCGAAGAGAAGTATTTTTGGAAGGCGTTAGACGATCTTGAAATCTTTCCGAATACATACGTCTTGCACGTGCAGCGTTTTCTTCAGCCGCTCCATACATAATAATTATATAGTTAGCCATTTAAGTCGAACTAAACATTTAGTAGCTGATGTATCTTAATTTTGACGTTTAAATGCATTTTTACTGCTACTTGTTTTATAGTTATTATTAAATAGTCAGCGGTTTTCCATCAGTAAACGCCAATTTTTAAGCATTTAAAAGAAAAATGTAAATAGTCGCAACTTTTATGTTATTTATTTTTTATTATTTTTTTAACTCAACGTTGTTCAGTTAACTCTCAACTTTAACTTGCTGTGACTTTCTTGGTGTTGGGTTTTGGTCAAAAGCTTATTAAGAAAATTTTTATATTTTGGTCCATTCTAGCTACCCTTCCAGTCTCCTCCGTACGTTATGAAACACGTTGTACATATTTTTATTGCTAAAATAAATGAGTTTTATTTATTGTTGTATGTCACCTTATTTCTATGTGTGTGTATTTTGATCAGCGAGGCCACGGTAAGTTTTAACTTCAAGGCCTTGGAAGAGAACCGGTAATTTTAATTTTATTTTGTGTATTTAAGAGCAGTCGCGGGTTTAATTTCACGCGTTTATTAATCAATTCGAAGAGTCTCAAACATATTTTCTGTGAGGCTTTTTGTAATTTTAATCAACCCCGGTAAAAAAATTAGTTAAGAGTGCATATTTAATGGAAAGGAACTGTGTATCTGCTATTGCTTTGACGTTTTACAACTGTATGTCCTGAAATATACATTCTTACCGTCGCTCTGAAGCCGTTCACAGATGAAATAATTAGGTGCCGCACAGTCCCTGTCGTTCCACATGAAGGTGTTGGCAAGTCGGGCCGGGGAAGTCGGGAGAGAATAAACCCTCCTGACCTCCACGCAGTCTTGCTCGCTCAGGCCGTCGTCATTAGGCTGCCTGTTGTAGTTTCCGTGCTGGGACCACCCCGGAAACCAGTCTGAAAGATTGAAAAATAATTAGGCCGGAACAGCGCAAAGTTCGCCGACCTGAAAAATATTGAAGAGACCCGCGTGAATATTCATGGAGAGCTATTAAAACTTTGCGAAAGTTCAGGACGGGAGTTTTTATTGCTTAGGTGCGACTTACTCGTGTAGGAGAAGGGCAGTCCGTCTGCCCAGCGAAAGTCTCCTTCCAGGGTCTTGTCGGAGGCCCCTATCCAGTAGGCGTTGTGATCGCGGTATCCAGGACTGCAACAGAAAAAAAATGCTGTGAAATTTATTACTGGCATTGTTGAAAGCCCATTGACGTGCTCAGATCATCGCAATTTAACCCCGTTCGAGCTGAATTAGAATTAATTCCTTTGGTGCAACAAAGGGCAAAGATCGATGAGCTCGCAAGCGTGCACCTTTGTTCCACTAAACTATTCTAAAATTATGTGACTGGGGGCAATTTTGCCAAACGCTCCTGTTTGAACAATCGGTTGTGACGCCAGCACGAAGCTGGTGGCTCCGTATGTAAAATTTTCTAAAGTCTAAAGTGATGTGATTGAATGGAAATATCATTGAATGTTTCTTTCTCCAGAAAGTTGCACCACAGTTTCCGGCGTGGTGCTTGATCAACTTAATGGAGGGGTTGCAGCATCTGCGACATCGTGCAGTCATTTATCTTCGAGGATTGTTTTGACCCTGCGTTTCCTTCGGTGTAATAATAATGATTTAGTATTCTGGTCGGTCTTGAGGGAAGATATTGGAGAGTGCCATATGATGTTAATTCTGTTCACAGTTTCCAGTCGTTTGTCTGTTGTGATGCCATATAAAGTTAGTTCAGTTTTGCATAACCTAATCTACCTTTGATTTGATGGAATATTAATACAAATATTTTTTTGCTGTACATAAAATTGACCAACCATAGAACAGGTTTACAGAAAAAAGCGATGAAAATGAGCCAAAACTATTCTGAACTGTGTCAAAGGAAATAGAACTTTAAACGCTAGACATTGATTTATGTTAAATGAGCGTTTGGTACAACATTTCTGTGAACATCGTTTCCCAATTTATAAATAGCAGAGCTAGAAAAACAAAAGAGAAAATCCTTTTGCCAGTAGCAACTTTCAGGACGCATGTTTCAAAGTTGTACGAGTACGAGGAGAACATTCAAATAATTAAGTTATTGAGACGAATTACATTTGGTTCGGTGATAATGGAAAAACTGATACTAAGGGGAGATATTTTGAATAGCAGTCATTCTGCGGATATTTGACTCTTCTTAACTGACTAGATGAATTAAATTATTTGACAATTTCAAGTTTTGTGAATGAAACGCTTTCGATAACATACTTGCTAGATTGAATTCTCGCAAAACAGAACTTTTTATGTTGCAACTGATTCATAAGAATAAAACTCTTAAGTCTTGTTACAGTTTGGCATGTTAATTTACACTACCTTTTATAGCCTTTGCCTATTTATATGTTTGCAATTAAATGCAACTAAATCGAAAGTATACTGTTTCAGGCTTTCACGGTTACTCGAATTATTCTGATTAACATCGAATTTCGGCTTAGACCGCGTAGCCTTTGTAGATAAACACCTAGCATTACGACCACTGTGCGTCATACGGCAACGCCCCACGGAGTACCCTGCACTTGAACGACCAATCAGTGTTACGTCGTTCCGAGCGGCTAGCACAGAGGACTATAAATATCTCCACACCGACCTTCAGTTCTTAGTGTGACTTTTACTTTGATGATGCAAGTTGCAAGGTCTTGCGAAACGTTAGTCAATATGGGTGCACAAACAGTAACAAGGCGAAATCTGCCTAAGTATCTTCGTTCTTAAGGTACACGAGCCACCAAAGACCATGGCCATCGCGTGGATACTTGTTCGGATTCAAAATGTGCAAGGCACTGTAAGCCAGAGGATGCTGGCTGTTTATCCACAAAGACTAAGCGGTCTAAGCCGAAATTCCATGTTAAAAACATACATCGAAAGTAGATTGCGCTGTTTCCAGTCAAGAACTTTCAACCCTTAAAAAATAAAAAAATTAAATTTAATAAACCGGGCTTCGTCTTTTTGATCGCTGACAGTGCAAGGTTGCTTGAAAAAAACAAAAGAATAGCTTTACATGTATACTTTTATTAATTTCTAAATTGACACCCTGAATTTTGTTAGATCAGTAAATCATAATAAAAAATTTTATGCAGCCTCAATTATCCGTTTTGTTTTTGTCTATAAATGATATTATAGTGATTTATTTAAGCAGGCTGTTCAACTGACATATATTAAGCATTAACATATAACAAAAGCAAAAGATATATTACATAATTGTACTTATAAAAATTATTTAGAAGTGTGCACCATTACTATATAGGCATATTTTAGTTCGCCTTAATAGATTTTGTCTGTTTTTCCATAACATTGAGACATTTAGTTATTCATTTTGACTACATATTCACCTTCCGGTTATAGCACCTGTTTAGCACGACGAGCTAGCGGTTGCAGATTTTGTCCGAAGCAAGGAAATTCGGTTTTGTAGAAAATTTCGGTTTCGTTCTTCCGAGTCGCCCTGAAGAGGTCAGCTGGCCTCATGTTCGAGATGACGTTGTATAAAACCAGGCATCATATTTTTTTTTAATTTTTAATTGTGTAGTCAAGTTCGTTAATGTATTTAATAAGATAATTGCTAAGAGCGCCTTCTGAGATGGGGAATAATTATATACTGTTTAAAGCTACCTTATGTTTAAGCTAAATTATGTCACTGATTGGGTAACTTACTTTTTACACTGGCACCCAAACAGCTTTAGACTTAATATTTACACACTTGTTTGCTGCCATACTGTAGGTATATTATTTTATTTAGTGTGGGGGAACATGCATAGATGAGATACACCCTTTATAAAGAAACTTACGTACCTCTATGAGGTTTATATAATTTTTGGCTTCATTTGAGTGGTTTGTCGTCTCAAAAATGTAAAGGTGAGCATGCCAGATAGAACCACTTGGTGCTCTTTAACTAATCTCTGCTTCCGTCTGTCATAGCTCGGTATCGGCGCCACCTTCTCATCCTGATTCTTTATGTTCGAGCCTGCTCGGTCCGAAAATCCTACTATCGGGAGCTCGGCTAGAAATTTTCGTCGACAACGTTGGCTCGGTTTACGCCGACCCATTTGTTAGCTGTGCCCCGATCCAGCCGGTCTCGCATCTCGGCTCTTGCGCTCGTTGAATTACTGCATTGAGTTAACGGAATCTACTTTAATTGTTTGAATAATGTGGTGAATTATGCAATATTTTAAGAATTGATCGCTTAATGAACTTATTTTGTGCCTAACCCTGCTGGAGGTGTATGAATTGCTATTGGTAATCAATGGCAGACTAGGCAATCAAAATTGACTTCCGTAGCTTATGTATCTCCGTTGCTGGTCAAGATGCTGATTTATTACAGGTCTTAGCATTGGCAACTGTGCGTGGTAAAACATGTATTTATTTTGATGTATTAGCCGTATCAAATGTCATATTCGTTGATTTCTTGTGAAGTAAAATACAATACACGTTTTCATTCAAATGAGATAAGCCCCCTTTCGAGGAAAGCACGATGCAAGTAGAATATGCGAGTTGAATCCGCTCATTCGACCACGAGGGAAGATTTTCTGGTGAAATCCCAACATTGTATCACCGGCTGATGAACACCAGGTGGCGCCCATGACAATAGCAAGAATTTGTCTCAGTATTTATCATGGTTGGAAGTGAGACCCTCTCTTATTTCAGTCTAAGAATCATCGCTCACGCTGAGTTACTGGATCTCTTTTAAACTTGTTGCACGTCGGGATGTCCTTATAACAGACAAATCAGGTGACATAATTGGCCACGAATGAACATCTCTGTTTCCAATCCAATTATTTTAAAATTCCTGGTTTAAAAAGTTTATCACTGAGTGTCCACTATATGGTGACGTTTCGCCGTATTGAATCCATATTTGTATTCGAAGAACTAAAGATAGCTAACAGAAATATCAGTATATTTCATTTTGAAGAAAGTTTGGTGCTCCCTTTTAAAAATATGATTCTAATAAATGATCTCCTACTACCTGTATTCATAGATTTGTAGAAAATAAAATACCGTGCCATGATTTTCACTTGTTTTATGGGTATTCACGGCATCTCAAACATAAATATTTCGTTTATTGAACTCTCCATTTCTATGAAAATTTGATTTGTTCGGCCATACGATGAATGCCAAATCACTGCATACCTGCATGTAATACCCAATCCTAATGTATGCCGTTCTGGAAGTCATACGGCTGAAAATGTCTGTGTTAATTGTATTAGAAACGACTATTTTTGTGTTTTTAACGGTCTATGCACCTGGTAATATCCAATTATTCGGCAGCATTTTGTGTAGATCATCCCTCCTTCTTCAGAGTTTCCGTTTTGTAACACTACCTCATGATTTATGTAAAAGTAAAAAGTTCTGTAACATCATAGAATTCTACTTGCACGTTGATTAGCGTACAATAATAGTTTTGTCTACACTGAATCGGGCATCTGGTCTTCCTTTCCATAGTGTTTGCTTTAATATTTACGTATTCAATGAGAGTTTTTTCAAATCAAACTTAAGGAAAAACTAACAATTGGGTGGCTAAGTAACAACAGTAGTTACCTAGAGATCCCTAACAGTCTCTATGTGTAGCTACGTTTGATTTGGAAAAACTCAATATTTTTGTATTATGTGTGGGTTTGGTATGTTCGGCATAAAAAACTCTTGCTGTATGGCCAGTTTGTATTTGCGTAATTTTTAACTGCTACTTAGGCTTAACTAATTCAATCAGGTTTAGCAAAAGTGCGCGGATACGAGCCTGTTCGGGGAAGCTTGATTTCGTGGATGTAGCGATTAACTTTCAAGCGGGGCTGCGGGGAGCTTAAGAGGCAGTTGCTTGCGGGCTTAGCCCACAGCCGCCCTTATATCAGCAGCTCCCAGTAAATTGCGCCTGTGGCTATTTAAATAGGTGGAAACGGATTAATAAGCTTAGCGGTATTTAAAGTTTGCTGTATAAGTTTGCGTTCAGCAAATAGCGGCTGCATGTCCAACAGACTCCATTTAAATTGTATACAGTGGCGTTCATTCTCGTACCGGAGTAACCACAGCTATTAGCTAGGAACTTTCCAATGCCTTTGTGTGGAATTTACATGCGAGTCATTCAAGAGATGAAGCAATCCAGGGCGAGCCCAATGTTGCAGTTGTACTAATTTAAAGGAATGCGTTTACCTGTGTGAATGCATCGGGTTTTTATACATGCAATCGCGACACGAACATTAATGCAGATGCTTTTAAATGTAGTTATTTGGGAGTAATATTAATATTGTTTAATTGTATGTATATGCACATACAACTATCCTGCCGTTGTGTAAATATAAATGCGAGTAACCCCAGTTATAGCGCGAAAAGTATCCATTCAAATTTAACACGTGTTTAGGAATGGCCATTTATTCTAGTGTTGAATCCTATTTTCTTTTGGTTTCTTTATTTTTTATGTTTACGTGTTGTTTTGGAAGTCAATATATTTGTGTAAGCAAATTGGCTTTTCATGTGCATAAGTTTGAAGTCAGTTTCAGCTCGAGAACACTACAGGTGCAGGCCAGCTTTCTGGTTTTAGTAAAATAGTGATCGTTTGTAACCACAACTCTAGTATTCAAGCGTGCCGTGCATACTGAGTTAGCTCGGTAAACGAATACGGCAATTATAAAAATTAAACGCAATACTGAGTCTACCAAACGTGTTGTTATAACATTTGTAAATTCCCTTCTTCTAATCAAACACTAACGCGTACAAGGTGACATTTCTGTAGTAACAATTTATTTGTTTAGAGGTTTAACTATTTCTTTCGAATGTGGTGCTTTGTCCATACTTAAGTTTACATAGTCTACTCATAGTGATATCTTTTTGTTGTTAGGATATTATTGACTAATAAAAAAGTAAGTATTACATTGTATTTAGAATTTAATGTGCTTTCTAGTGATCCAATAAAATACTAAATGTTCTATTATTAAAAAACTTAATACAGGTTAGAAGCCCCGATTTCTGTGACATCAATGGTTAGAAAGAGCAAATAGCTAATTTAAATTACATTATTTTTTACACTTTAATAAGTGGAACAAAAAAATCAATTACACTGCATATTAAAAGTGTTTATGTTTACTTCAGTGCATGTGCGAGGGTCTCAAAAATCTGTATACATTTATAAACAGGTATTTTGCCTTCCCGGGTGCCCGCTTGCTCGCCTGCGAATGTTACGTTTTCTCGACATCAGGCACAGTTCCTCCGATACCGGTCTTATCGTCACTGTGCCCTTCATAATGCAACGATGAGCAAGTACCTTTACCTAGAAATTCTGATCTAGCGCGTTTGCCTACAAATCAGATACCTTCTAGAAGCGCGGGTTAGAATTTCGACTGTGATGGTTTATTTGCAAATTAATGCGTTACTATTTCATTGTTATTAGAGACATTTAAATATTTGTACCTATTTTGTAGATAATTTGGAACACTTTTCGACCTTTATTCGATCTGGTTTTCCTTCGGATGCTGCCCATATTATCCGTTCGTTTTTCTCTGACTAATTTTTATTATTGTAATTGTCATCTTTAGATAATAGAAGTGGTAGTTAGAATATTTATAAAGAAACTATGAAACGGGACTTGACCCAGCTCCACCTGAGTTCATGTGCAGTAATTAATAATCTGTCGATATACAACCAATTTGTAGGTATCTGTATTGTAATAGGTACTTATACCTGTCATGTGTAAACCGCGTAATTCTTATTGTGTGATTTGTTGAAGTGGCAGGAGGTGAGTTTTTTGAGGATTCATTTGTGGTGCTAAACTTGCAGTTTACAGTTCGCTCATTTACGCTGTCGAATTCAGACAACGCCCAACAAAGTGCAGTCAGTGCGAGGGGCTGAAATAATTTCCCGGTTTCAAGAGTTTTGGGCTTCCAAGTGGTCTCAGCATAATTCGTTGGGCCCTAAAATTGCAGTTCAAATACCAGCTGCAAGCATCGCCGACCCGTTGACACTGCTCAGTAAAGCGCACTACGTCCAGAGTGGACTCCACTCTCTCGACCAACGTTGGGTAGTGTGCCCTAAGTGTAAGACAGCGTGTTCGTGTACCTACATTCAATTATTAAAGGTTGGTGCTCTTCAGCTTTTGAAAGTGGAGAAAATAAGTGGCTTACGACATACTGCGTCATTTTAGTCTCACACCACTTAGCCGATTTGGAGCCTCGCCTATGCCATTGTTGCACCTAGCGGTAATATCATATTACGTATGAAGCGCGGCGCACACGAAGCCGGACTTTCATGCAGCAGAATGTTTGCGAATGAAAGACAGTTATTTTGTCTTTTTAGTGTTGTTTAAATGTAAAAGTATTTCAGAGGCAATTATTTTGCTATTCTTTGACTTGTGAATGCGGATAGACATAAGCTAAATCACGTTGATTAGACATTCTGGCCATTTATTTTAGCGTTAATCCTTATATCATTATTGTTTCCTATCTGTGTCTAAACGCCAATATATACTTGTATTACATTAAATGTAAGCAGATTGGATTTTATTTGAGTAGAAGTTCAGTATTACGAGCTACATTGAGTCAACTTCCGGAGCTTTGCTGCGTTGTTTTCTACGATTGGGAAAGACGTCAGGGGTCTCTGATTGGAAACTAAGCCAGCTAGGTATATACACTGGGCATAAAGTAAAGTCGTATTATAGAAGTTAAACACAACGTCTCTTTCATGTATGATTCAATGATTATCATTTTATTCCGTATATCTTCTGTTGATGTTTCCAAAATATAAATTATTATGGTTTTGTGTCGGTACTATTGTGGAACATATTTACAGGACATCTTGTGACAAAACTGTCTCCGAAGGATGCCTTAAATTAGTACCAAATTCTTTTGCGTACCTTTGGAGAATTCATTCAATCACAACTTCGTCGTCTTCAGAAGTTAAGATCGGATTTCGACAAAACTTGGTTTCTTATTGATTTTTCGAAACTCTAGTTCTTGCCAAATTGGAGCTTCTTCAAGCTTCTTTTATGCCCATAATATGTTTAATAGATTATAGGCGTTCCTGCTTATATATTTTATAAGAATTTATACTTTCCATCACTGTCAACATTTTACTATTAAAAATCGGAGTTTTTAACTATCAGCGTAGACCAGTTAGAGGCTAGAGTGTAAGGGAAAAATTATGAACTGTGAAATAACTGTGAACAACATTCGTGTATTTAAAAATAAATGATGGTATTTGGATTACTTACACCATTCTTATCGATTTCACGAATGAACAATTCTCTAAACTTTCATAACAATTCTATAGTATTTGCCCCGTATTATCAGATTTTAACGTGGCGTTGTGATGCTATTTATAAAAGTTTATGTTGTTTGTGTGCACTTTTACTAAATTGCATTCATTTGTTAGTAAACATACCAATTTATTTGTCTCCTAATACTTTTACTGGTAAAGTTTGTATATGCATAAACTAACTAGTAAGTGCATAATTACTGGTTAAATGTTCTTACTGCAACATAGCTACTACAATATTTGACTGGAACTGCCTCTAATTGCCACAAGTGGTTTTACACGTTATAGGCTTACCAAGCGCACAGTCGTCTATAAAACGAATAAAACGAGACGTTCAACAAGATAGCAGCTTATTTGTCAAAGCTTGTAAAGCTTCTTTACTTTGCCACATCCCTTAGAAAAGACTAGGGAAGTTTGTTTTATCGCCAAATCAAAGTTGAGTCGTTTGCGAATTACGGCAGTTTTTTCGGAAGCAATCTCTTTTGTAAAACGTCTCTAGGGAGCCCTCTGGGCACCTTCGAGTTTAACCGTTCCACTTGTTGAGGTTCTGAAATCGGGCCTAATGTAATTTAAAAACCCATACTAGTTCTTACGTTAGCTAAAATACTGGCCAAGTTTCAATAAATTAATGTCGTATTTGGTTTTTTTTTTTCACATTAGCAAAATGTTGTTTTTACCTATGATTTTTTTCATCTAGTTCATTGTTAAAATTCACATAGGCAGTTTAAAGATTGCACCAACTGTTGGAACACTGCCTACAGCAAAAAAGATTGTAATAAACACGTGCCTGGAACGCTTGGTAGGAAAATTGTACGAGCCCTTAAATAAAAAATTAAACAGGCTGTAAAATTATATGTAGTTTTATACACGGGCAGTTTCTGGATAAAATAATTTTTAGATTCGTTTTAAAACACGCTGGTGAATTAAAATTTAATGCGAGTTTTTAGCAACTAAATCTGCTTTTTTAAATTATGGATTCTGAATACATTTATCTAGAAGAATAGGCAATTGAAAAAAAAACTATAACATATGACCTAATTATAAAAAATGTGTATTTATGTATATACGGATGGGGCCATAATTATATATAACAGCAATGAGATAACATGAATAACAAAATAAAATGCTTGAGTAAGAAAGAGATGGCCATACGAAAAAGTTATTTTAGTAGGCATGTTTAGTTGACAAATGTCATAATTAAATTAAGCGTCAAGCCTTCTAGAATATTTGCTACTATGTTTATCTCTTTCTTACTCAAGCAATACGGGTTATTTTCTTGTTCATGTTATCTCATTGCTGTTATATACCTATAATTGTGGCCCTATCGGTACATATAATCACTAATTTTTTATGATCCATATGTTTTTACTATATAAAATGTGGCATATGTGTTCAAAATAAAATTTAAGTAATTGCTATTATCATTATCTAAGTTTACCAAATGAAACGGCACTTTTTATTCTCAGAATGTCTAGGATGGATAAACAGTTTTATCTAATACTTCCTAGCTGTAAGGTTATTCCTTTATCCACTAGTGAGATAAAAACAATATCATTCACCACTGCATTGTTGGTGGCACTGTAAGTCTATGTCAAATTCGAGATTTGCAAGTTTTCCGTCAGTCTGTGTCAAATAACAAACAAAACCTAACCTATTAACCTCGAATTTGACATAGACTGACAATACACTTCAGTACTGTCAAACGTATAATTATAAATTTATTTGATCTCTCGGTATTTTCCAAATCCTCATTATGACTTTTCACGGCTGTCAATACAAAATTTATGTTTGTAAAGATATTTATTGAGTTGAATAAAATGTTATATTGTATTCGCGTTTCAGTTGCCCCTTATCCACTCAAGAAAATTAAATGCTCGAACTTCGTTTTAGCATTTAAACACTCTTTCGTGGATAAAACGCCTTTTAAACTACTTGTCCAATAAATTACTATTTTTTATCTACAACTGCTTGGATAAGAACCACTAGTTATGTAATGGATTTTTTCTACTCATGGCATTGAAATCAATCATTTGACATTGATTCCGGTGGTTGAAATCGCATTTTAACCACTAATGTTTGAAATGTTCGGACTAATGGGATTTCACACTGTTTGACATTCAATTGACACAGACTGACGCAAAACCTAACCTGCTAACCTCGAATTTGACATAGACTTACAATGGATTATTAACGTTTATTTTAAAAATTCGTAGAAAAAATAGTATATGCAACTCGTGGCTGATAAAATTTCAACGTCTCAACGTTGAAATTGTATTTCAACCACTTGTCCCATAATATACTATATTACCTAACTCAAATAGTGTCAAATGAATGACATGACATTTGCCTACTAAAATATTTTTGAATTGAAAAGATCTGACATTTTCCTTAATGCCCTTTTGTCAATTTTAGGCAGTCGTAGATAAAATGTTGTGCAATGCATGTGTGATAATGCATCATTAATATACTTGTGCGATTACAAAGCTCATGCTACGCACTCGTTTGTAAATTACACACACGTATATTAATGATGCTCTTATCTCACTTGTATAGTAAATAACTATGAGTTATTAGATGTTAACTTTAGGGAAAAATGTTTTTATACTTTTAAGGTGCTCACCCTGTATATTTTGGGTCCAAAATATTTCCTTTTTAGTCTGTGGTAAAAACCTGAGCTATGTGCAAAATATTACTTTCATTTAAGCAATAGTTCTGGAGTTAAAGCAAAATAAGCAGAATTTTATTTTTTTAAGGTGCTCACCCAGTATATATTTTACCGACATTTTCTCGGTTTTACGCCAGAATATATAATTCACATGCAAAGTATCGTCTTCCTCCAACAAATAGTTCTGAGTTTTACCGGCAACAAACAGACAGACAGACCGACGGACGGAATAGAGAAAACCTGTTTTTCTTTATTTAGGGATCCTGAAACGTGAAGATCTGAAGAAATACTAGAAAGTGATTTTTTCGCGATTTCAATATAGTGGACTGAGCACCTGCATACGCAAGAGCAAGAGAAATGTTTTGCTTTAATTTATGTGGTCTTAAATAGTGCGTCAATACTAAAATCTTCAAAATCTTTTGTAGTAAGTGGGCAAAGACAGTATTATGTTCTTAATTCATATTCTTATTTGGGTATTTCGCCACTCTGCAAATTAAAAATATTAAATAACGAAAATATTAAGAACGAACGTTTCGAGGGACAATCTGCCCTCGTTATCAACGAATAACAATTAAAACGAACAAGAACTTAGCTTTTTTTCACTGGAAGAACGACCAACCTCCAATAAATTGTTTGACATTGACGTTTGTTGATATCTATACCTACTTGATCTCATCTTTAAGAATCGATAGCCAACTATTGCCTAAAAATATTGAAAAAGACGACACGCATTTTTCTTCGTTAAGTAAAATATATGCCGTTTCCTTAATTTTTCGCCTAGTTGACATCGATTCTTTAGACAAGATCTTTGTGTTGTGCCATTGTATTTTATGGTTTTCATCCCAAGCATGTTCTGCCAGCTTAGACATATTGAACTGATACATTTTCACCATATTTTTATGTTCTTTAACTCTAACTGCTAAAGGTCTGGATGTTTCACCGATATAATATTTCCCGCATTCACAGGGAATACTATATATACAATTCCTTGAATGTTGTTCTTCGTTGAACGGTTTAGTTTTTGTAAGAACTGACCGCAAAGTATTCATCGTTTTGAATACCGTCCTAACATTGAATCTATTTCCCATTCGTCTAATTTTGTCAGATATGCCTGGAATATATGGTATAGTTAGAGTATTATATTGTTGAGTGTCATTTCTTTGTACGCGTGTGACATTGCTTCGTGTATTGAAAATGGTCCGAACAAGAGTCTCTGGATAGCCATTATTTTGTAAAACATTAATAATAAATTCTTTCTCTTTTTTGAAATTTTATCATTAGAGCAAACAACTTTGGCTCGGTCGTAGAAACTTTTTACAACGCCTGTCTTTATGTTTTGTGATGGTTAGAATTAAAATGTAAGTATCTATTAGTATTGGTTTTCTTACGGGATACTGATGTTTCAAAAGTATTTATTGTATTTATTGTGTATCAAGAAAGGGTAACTGATTGTTTCTCTCTGTTTCTAATGTGAATTTGATGGAGGTTTCTTTACTGTTAATATCTTCAAGAAATTTGTCCACCTCATCCATATCATGAGGCCAAATTGCAAAAACATCATCGACATACCTCCACCAAACTACTGGTTTGTTAGTGTATGTGTAGACATGTTGTTGTTCAAAGTCTTCCATAAAAATGTTACTAACAATGGGAGATAAAGGTGAACCCATTGCCATCCCGAAATCTTGTTGGTAAAATTCATTGTTTAGTTGAAAGTATGTCGTTTTAATGCATAGTGTTAAAAGTTCCATAATGGTACCAACGTTTAATGTTGTTCGTGTATGTAATGTGTTATGGTTTTGTAGCCTATGTTTAATGATGTTGAGTGTTTTGTATACTGGAACATTAGTGAAGAGACTAACTACATGGAAACTAACCATTAAGTGCTGTGTGTTTATGTTTGCTTCTTTAAGTTTTTCAAGGAAATGTGGCGTGTTCTTTATATACGTGTCTGTATTTCCTGTAATAGGAGTCAGTATATTAAGTAGATATTTAGCTATACTGTGACAAGGAGAACCTATAGAACTAACTATTGGCCTAAGTGTTACATTTGGTTTGTGTATCTTTGGTAATCCATAAAAATTTGGTGGTTTACTGTAGTGTGGTGTTAGTGTACGTCTTACAAAATCTGTAAATTGGTCTCTGTGTTTGTAAAGTGTTCTGTATATTTTTGTTTCTATTGTATGTGTTGGATCTTTATTTAGTTTAGTGTATTGTCCCTCACTAATTAGTGTTAAAAGTTTTTTGTTGTATGTGGTTGTGTCAAGTACTACTGTGGCGTTGCCTTTGTCTGTAGGTAGAATTTTAATTGTGTTATCGGTTTTTAGTGTGTGTAGTGAATGTTTTTCTTGTTTGGATATATTTTGTCTGATTGTGTAAGGTCGTTCTAGTATGATTTTGTTTCTAATCCTGTATTCCTGTCTAATGTCTTCTGGAAGTATTCATAATCAGGATAATGAGTTTGTTGTTATTACAAATAATGTTAAATAGGTTTTTCTTGGGACACGAAAGTGATTATCATCGGAATGTAATAGATACCTATACCTATTTTTTTTATTAATAAAGGTTATAATTTGCCTCTCAGGCGGCCGGCCCGGGTTCGATTCCCGGCGGATACTATAGACGGATTTTAAAAAATCGTATGCTCCCCGGCTACCACGCTAACATCTGGGGTAGTCGTTAACCCCTAATAAGGGAACTCTTCCTCAATTTCGACGGGCAAGGCTAGCCACCTACCCGGCCTAAGGGCAAAGAGGGCTCATAAAACAACTTGTGGTAGGGATGGGCGCGTGACGTGAAAACAGTCGTGTCACGTCGTGTCACGGCGTGTCACGTCGTGAACGTGACTAATATTTGAAAATCGTGACGTGAACGTGAGTGAACGTGAGTGAAAATTTCCAAGGCGTGATTCACGTTTCACGTTAATTTCACGTTAAATATTTAGTAACAAATAAAAAACTGCATGGTACAGCAACTTTTAAATTCATTAAATCACAAATTGTGCCAAACAAGTTACATTATGTGGTTTTATTTTTGGACCCTAATTATAAATCCTTAAAGTTCATACCTTCACATAAAAGAGAAGATTATAATGCAAATAAAACTATAGATGATAATGATGAAATACATAGCAAACGAATCAAAACTGGTACATCAGCATCAGATTCTTATCTTTCTACACTTAGAGATAGCTCTGACGATGACACATGTAATTAGGATGATGTCGAAACAGAACTAAATTAGTATGTTAAATTAAAATTCGGAAATGTAGATGACATTTTAGGATTTTGGAAAAACAGTGTAAATATGCCACTGTTAAAAAAACTTGAGAAATTTTAAACATACCGGCAAGTTCCGCTACAAGCGAAAGAGTATTTTCTACAGCTGGGCGAATTTTAGAAGAGCGCAGAATTCGACTTAACGCTGAAAATGTTGATTACATATTAGAGATGGGCGCGTGAGTGATTTTTCGCTCACGTCACGCACGTTTCACGCTGGCTTTAAACAGTCACGTTCACGCACGTTCACGCTCACGTTTACTCACGTTCACGGCGTGACACGCCACTCACGACGTGACATGCAATTTTTATTTCAAAATTTAAATTCAGATAGAACAGAATGTTCAAATTTAAAACCAATGAAAAAACCCTAAAGAGAGCTAAAAATATGTTTTGCACCTCACATAATTTACGTGATATGTTGCAATCAGAATAGTTGACATAAAAAAAAATGAAAATTTACTACAATAACTTCGACAAGGGATAAATACTGATTTCTCGCAAATATATTTCTTGCAGCTGTCTTCAAAGACATTACTTTTAATACTAAAACCTGTCACTGGAATTGACGTTTCTTTTATTGGTATGAGTACAGAAGGTATATGTTGCTAGGCAACACTTTTAATTCGTAGGTTTGAAAGTACTTTTACGTACAAGGAGCAACATTTTCAGCGTTAAGGCGAGTATATAGAAAAAATATTACTTGTATTAGAATAATAAGTTCATCTACTCAAGTACACAATAAATTGGTTTAAAAATAAAACGTAATCAACATTTTCAGTGTTAAGTCGAGTATACAAAACAAAACATTAGGTACTTTTCTAAAAATAGGTTCATCTACACATCTACACAATACATTTTTGGTTTAATAATAAAACGTAATTAACATTTTCAGCGTTAGCCGAGTATTAAAAACAAACCATTAGTTTTATTAGAATAATAAATTCATCTACACATCTAAACATTAAATGTTGATTTTAAAATAATATGTAATCAACATTTTCAGCGTTAAGTCGAATTCTGCGCTCTTCTAAAATTCGCCCAGCTGTAGAAAATACTCTTTCGCTTGTAGCGGAACTTGCCGGTATGTTTAAAATTTCTCAAGTTTTTTTAACAGTGGCATATTTACACTGTTTTTCCAAAATCCTAAAATGTCATCTACATTTCCGAATTTTAATTTAACATACTAATTTAGTTCTGTTTCGACATCATCCTAATTACATGTGTCATCGTCAGAGCTATCTCTAAGTGTAGAAAGATAAGAATCTGATGCTGATGTACCAGTTTTGATTCGTTTGCTATGTATTTCATCATTATCATCTATAGTTTTATTTGCATTATAATCTTCTCTTTTATGTGAAGGTATGAACTTTAAGGATTTATAATTAGGGTCCAAAAATAAAACCACATAATGTAACTTGTTTGGCACAATTTGTGATTTAATGAATTTAAAAGTTGCTGTACCATGCAGTTTTTTATTTGTTACTAAATATTTAACGTGAAATTAACGTGAAACGTGAATCACGCCTTGGAAATTTTCACTCACGTTCACTCACGTTTACGTCACGATTTTCAAATATTAGTCACGTTCACGACGTGACACGCCGTGACACGACGTGACACGACTGTTTTCACGTCACGCGCCATCCCTATTACATATTATTTTAAAATCAACATTTTAATGTTTAGATGTGTAGATGAATTTATTATTCTAATAAAACTAATGGTTTGTTTTTAATACTCGGCTAACGCTGAAAATGTTAATTACGTTTTATTATTAAACCAAAATGTATTGTGTAGATGTGTAGACGAACCTATTTTTAAAAAGTACCTAATGTTTTGTTTTGTATACTCGACTTAACACTGAAAATGTTGATTACGTTTTATTTTTAAACCAATTTATTGTGTACTTGAGTAGATGAACTTATTATTCTAATACAAGTAATATTTTTTCTATATACTCGCCTTAACGCTGAAAATGTTGCTCCTTGTACGTAAAAGTACTTTCAAACCTACGAATTAAAAGTGTTGCCTAGCAACATATACCTTCTGTACTCATACCAATAAAAGAAACGTCAATTCCAATGACAGGTTTTAGTATTAAAAGTAATGTCTTTGAAGACATCTGCAAGAAATATATTTGCGAGAAATCAGTATTTATCCCTTGTCGAAGTTATTGTAGTAAATTTTCATTTTTTTTATGTCAACTATTCTGATTGCAACATATCACGTAAATTATGTGATGTGCAAAACATATTTTTAGCTCTCTTTAGGGTTTTTTCATTGGTTTTAAATTTGAACATTCTGTTCTATCTGAATTTAAATTTTGAAATAAAAATTGCGTGTCACGTCGTGAGTGGCGTGTCACGCCGTGAACGTGAGTAAACGTGAGCGTGAACGTGCGTGAACGTGACTGTTTAAAGCCAGCGTGAAACGTGCGTGACGTGAGCGAAAAATCACTCACGCGCCCATCTCTACTTTGTGGTTATAACAGGCCGCTGGCCTACAAAATAAGAGAAAGAAGAAGAAGAAGATATTAACTCTTAAGTTAAGGTTATTTCACGACTTTATTTTTTCAAGCAACAGATAATCGAGAAATTGCTGTTCGAGAAACTTGCAATTCCAGCAAAGTCACATTCGAGCAATTGACTTTCGAGCAACTGATTTCGAGCAATTCGTTTTCGAGCAATTTACCTAGAACCCCAAGATACTCGTGATCCTCGAATGCTACAGATAATAAACCGGAGAAAACTTGCAGGCGACAGATCCCAGTGGCGAAAAGTCACAGAAGAGGCAAAAATCAAACAAATATTTTAACATCGGATAAGTAAGTAATAGTAGTAATCAAGAATGCCTAGATGTAGGCTACTCATATTTGGCATACGGGGGCATTTATTGTTGAATAATTCATACTCTTAATTGTTTCGTAATTGATGCACAGGGGGCGCTGTTGCAGCTGATCATAGTTATATAACTATGCCGCAATAATTTGCCTTACCAAGTATCATTAAAATTTTGAAAAAATAATAATAAACCAATTTGTTCTACAGATTCTTTGTCTTTTTAGTTTTTTGATTGACGCTTTCGTTTTCAAGATAAACAAGCGTTCAACTTATCCCCAAAGATAAAAATACTCGTAAAATCATAGTATTAATGAATCCAGTGTTTGTTATTAGTGCTATTTAGTTGTCAAATTTCATTGAACATCAAAACATTGCTTAAGAAATGATTTTTTGATTAGTTAGTCTAGTCTAGTTAAAACCATATCAGTGATTAGCAGCAACAACACCCCCTTTGTATTAACTTCTAAACAATTATGACAGTGCATTATTCAACAGTAATATCTCAAGAGCATTAAAATAGCGTCTTAAATGTTGATGTTTTCTGAGAAATTTGCTGAGAAATTTGTCACTTATAATACCATGAGTAGTCAAAGTTATGTCGATTATTTTTGCTGTGGTATCACGAATGTCTATTGCGCTTTGGTACGATTAGGACGAGTGCGCTAGCACGAGTCCTAATCCTAAACGCAATGGACATGAGTAGTGATACCACCGCAAAAATATTCTACTTAACTTTGACTAAGAATGGTATTCGAGGGACTATTCAATGAACCAAACTGCTTTTTCAAATTAGTTTTCAGTAAATCTAGCAACAAACTACGCACTTTTTATAGTAACAGAACACTAATATTGACTTTTTCTAATAAAAATCACATTTTTTTAAAATATTCACTATACCACTAGTGAAAATTGTCGATTATTTTCACTAGTGAAAGTTGTCAATATAGTTCCCGCTAATCCGTGTAAATAACAAAAATACTAAATTATGATTGGTTAATAGTTAACATGAAGAGGGTGAGTTGAATAGTCACGTAGGATAGCACGAGTAGTAAATGTTATGTCGACTATTTTGGCGATGGTATCACGAATGCCAGCCTTCGGATTAGGACTCGTACTAGCGCACTCGTCGTAATTGGATAGAAGGGCAATTGAGATGAGTAGTGATACCACTGCAACAATAATCTACTTAACTTTGACTAAGAATGGTATTCAATGGACTATTCAATAAACAGCAGTAAAAACTACAATTGTTTAAAATAGTCACTTCAATACCTTCTAGGAAGATATATTCGCTGATATTTTTTTGATTGGTCAAGAAACGTCAAATTCTGGATTTTCGTTGGTCACTTGTTGACAGATGAATTGAATAGCTAACAATGTACGTATACTCGATACGCCAAATATGAGTACTCTGCGGCAAAGCATTCTTGATTTAATCTAACCTTATAGGTGCTGTAAGTCGAAAAACTTTATACAAATGATTCAAGGATTCATCAGTATCATTTATGTGTGCTACTTCATTTGAATACACTCTGTAGATACATAAGAAACATTTACGATTTTTCAAAAATAAATTTCACTACACAGAGTCGGTACAGTAATGTCTTCCGAGTCCTATAAGTATAAGGTGCTTGTGTAACAGAAATTTATAACTTTAACTAGCTTGTATCAGAAACAAAAGCTTCCTTTTTCGACTTGTTGCACAACTGCGCAAATTCTTCCAAAAATCACTGTTCGCAAGCAACAGATGACAGCAAAATCTTCAGCTGGTAAGTGGCACTTAGCGTCGATCCTCCCAAACCAAATGAGCTTAATTGTCCAAATTCCCCGACTGTGCTAATTAATTTACAAAAACTGTGATATTTACAGCGGTAGGCGGCGGTAATTCTCTCGGATAAAAACCGCGTTCGCGATGCTTCCGCCGCCGAGCCTCCGGTTCGCTGAATAAATAAAGCGCGAATAAAGCTCTCGTGACCACCCAACTTTGCTAATTAATTTTTGCTAAAATATTCCCGCCAAGTGGATGTGAATTTATGTTTGGCGGTTAAGCTTGCGCTATGCACAAACACATACTCGAAGGGGTTGTGGGTTTAAGAACCGGCCGAAGCTCAAAGCGGATTACAAAGGATTAGCAGAAGGTGTACATTATATTTTTATGGTTTTATATTTGTACTCAAAGCTGTGCGGCTGCTGTGGAACCAGTAAATTGTCTATGTTATTCCGCTAATTGGATGATTTTATACGACTCTAATTTAATTATGTTAGTTCTGATGCGCACCCAAGCGCTTTTTATTTAAATGCGTAATACATTCATTCCTATAGGAATGAATGTATTACGCATTTAAATATATATATTTAGAATTTTAGTGTTTGTTTTGTTAAAATATATGGCAACGCAAATATTTTCCAAAGCCATTTACAATTATGATTCTATGAAAAAAGTAATCTAGGTTTGATGCTCATATTGAGAATAAGATAATCTGCAAAACCATTAAAAATTATTCCATTATTTGACTCTTAATTTCTTGATAAATTTAATAGATTGTTAGTCAAAAAGTTGATTAATTTAACATGATTTTTGTTAATAAATAAAAATAATTTTTCCGTTAATATACTTGAATATTAAAAAAAAATAATTAAGACCTTTCTCTAGTTTTGCTAGTTTCACCAGTTATATAGAACATTATTAAAATAGCAATTTATATATCTTGAAAAAGAGAAAATTAGGACTGCGAAACCCAGTATTTTCCTTGAACTTGCATACACATTTAAAGTGCAATCGAAGTTAAAATTTTTATTAAACAGTTACGACAATTCTTTTTATAATTATTTAGTAATTAATACACAGCATGATTATTTATGTCAATCAGGTAGTTTAGTAAAATCCATAATTCAACATTACAAAGGTGGTTTAAGCATTATGGAAGCAGAACTGTAAAAGAATTATAGATAAGAAAATGCAAGGTTATTCTCATATTTATGCTATCATCAATACGCAACCTGCAGAAAATTTTAAAATTGCATTTAATGTAACCAGGGTAGTATTAACTTAAATTGTGATTTTTAATAAAGTTTAAATATAATTGCAGACACGTAAATAATTGTGAAGAATATAATACTTTCGTGAAATTTGTTTAAATAAATTATGGTAAATTGAACATAGATTATCAAGACTTGTTTTATAATTAAATAATTGCTACAGTCTTTTTCATTATTCTCTTTGTGTAGAATTTTAGGTGTGTTAAACTAAAATTTGTGGTAATTTTTATAGGTGTGGTCAGTTAAAACCGTTTTTTGTTGTTGGAGGGTGATAAATTCTTTTAATAGTTGTTTAGTGTGACCTATGTATGTGGCATTACAGTTAGTACAATTAATTTGATAAACTAGTTTAGATTGCATATTAACTTCGGTCTCACATTTTTAATTGGTAAAACACATCTTACGTAAGGTATTGTGGTTATTAAATGCAATATTAAGGTTGAATTTTTAATTTTTTCAGAAAGCTTAGGCATCTTTTGTATATTTCGAATATAAATGAGAAATTATCGTTTTTTAATCATAATATTATTGCTCTTTTTGATAAGTATGCTCCCTTAAAAACGAAAAAATTGAGTAACTCTCCTGTACCGTGGTTGACGGATAATTTGAAATTACTCGTTTCATTACCGTTTCGATACCGTTAATCATGAGACATTGCTGACAATTTTAAAATTTATCGGTTTTGGTGCAAACGCTATTGCTTTAGTTGCGAGCTACTTAACTGGGCGAACACAGATGGTACAGTTGGTAAAAGTTACTCTGAAACATTACCCATAACGCAAGGGGTTCCCCAAGGTTCCACTTTAGGGCCTTTGTTGTACTCAATATATACATCAACTTTCATGAAGAATATAAAGTTTTGCAAAACACATATATACGCTGATGACACTCAACTATACTACTCCTTTAACATGCCTGATCTTGATGAAGCAATATATAAAATAAATTCATATTTGCAGTATATCTGTGAGGTTTCCAGACAACATTCCCGGATAATTAATCCAGACAAATCATCTGTCTTACTGTTTGGTAATAAAAATATCTGTAGTTTTTTGGCTAATTCTGTAAATGTTTATGTTGATCATGTAAGAATACCTGTGATAGATAAAGTAAAAAGTCTCGGTCTTATTTTAGATAACACTTTCCGTTACAGAGATCAGATAACGAAATACATTTCTCAGGGCTATATGCATCTTAGGGAACTATACCCTCACAGGTCGTACTTAAACATCACAATTAAAAAAATACTTTCTGAAGCGTGTGTGCTTTCCCAATTTAATTACTGTGTTCTAGTCTACCACCCAGCTATTGACAAGGCGACTGCGGACAAAATTCAGAATTCGTTTCATCAACAGCATAAGAAAATTCGAACACATATCTCCTAAACTGACGGATGCCAGCTGGTTAACGATGTATAATCGAAGGCTACTTCAATGTTCAACTTTTTTTTATCAAATTTTAATTAAGAAATGTTCGCCGTATTTATACAACAAAATCACTTTCAGGACAGATGTACATAATCTTAATACTCGATTCCGAGGCCTAATTTCGCCGCCCCAGCACTCTACTGTCCTTTTTGAAAGATCTTTTTCTTATCAAATATATCATATTTACAATAACGTATTAAAGGATTACATATCCCTTAATTTTGTGCAATTTAAATACAAAATGCGTCACGACTTATTCGGCAATCAGTTAGGATGCAATTAGCTTGGACAATTAAGTATTTGAATAATGTGTTTGTCAACTTCCTTTGATTGTACTAGGTTTAATATATCAATAGTTGTTTAAGTTTAATTTTGTCTAAACACTATTGTAGACTTGATCGTTACAAATAGTAGTGTAATTTAATTTAGGCAGTTTTTCAAATCTACTTTCATTTATTTTAATCAGGGTTTGGATGGAAGATCAGAGGGGTGGGATATCCTACTACCAGCTGAATCCCGCCTTGTGGTTACCCGTTTGAGTTGATAGTGCTTCTCCTCTGTCATTTGTCTTTTTTGTGTATTTGCCCAAGGTAATAAAGAAAATTATTATTTGTAAAAATGTGTTAGTTATATTAAACTCATTCTCTAAGCAATTAGGTTGTAATTCTATTGATTGATTAACGTTATTTGTGTATTTAATATTATTAATACGAAAATAATTCGTTTTTTTAATAAATGCATAAATGCATATAGTTATGAAAATATACCAAGCCACAAGACAAAGGAATGTAACTTTTATAGTTTATAATTATTTGTATGTGTGTTCTATTTCATACAATTTTCTGAAGTAGTTATGTAATCATGAGATCGGATATACAGGACGAATTTAAAAGGTTTGCAGAAATTTAAACCTGGCTTAGATGCGGTAACTAGAAGACAATGACAGGTTTGGTTTTCCAAATTCTTAAACATGGTCGTAATAAAATTAGATTTTAATTCCTTTAATTCACTGAGAACCTCTGGAATACTACAAATTATTCGCAAAAATATGTAGCGAATAGGTTTTAAAATCCGTATCGCTTGGCCAGGCGCGCTTATGTGCACAATGCATATGCAGTTGGAGCAGTAGTTCATTGTTTGACGGTACATCTGTTGTTGACTGAAAGAAGGTAAGTGCACTATTTGATAGCAAAAATAAATTTTTCGAAAACTGATAAAAAATGTTGACATTTACATGACCTAAATCGGTTGTCAAAGTGACTGTATTTTGTTCACTTGATGTAATAGTAATTTGCGCTCCAAGTAGAGGTAAGTGAATTTTTCTGTCTGAGGTCGACCGCATTACGTTTTTCTCACTACCAAGAAGTTAATTCTTATTTAATTATTAATATTTATAAACGGGGTTGCGCGCGCTATTGGCGGTCTATCCTATTCAATTTACCACCATTTTTAGGCCTATTACGTTGGGCCACTCCGTTTTGTTACACACCCTGTCCCTGCCTCCCCCTGTCGTCCACCTGACCAAAGGGGGCCCTCGGGGTCTGGACCTCTCCAAGGGAGCCTTCGGGAATCCCCCCTCTCCAAGGAAGCCCTCGGGGATCCGCCCCTTTCCAAGGGGCCTCGGGTCTTTGCCCCTCTCCAAGGGGGCCCTTGGGGATCCGCCCCTCTCCCAGGGGGCTTTAGGGGCTCCACCCCTTTTCAAGGGGGCCCTCGGGTCTTCGCCCCTCTCCAAGGGGGCCCTCGGAAATCCGACCCCTTCCCAGGGGCTTTAGGGGCTCCGCCCCTTTTCAAGGGGGCCCTCGGGGATCCGCCCCTCCCCAAGAGAGTCCTCGGGGCGCCGCCCATCTCCAAGGGGGCCCTTGGGGCTCCCCCCTTTCTTAAGAAAACAAATGATGGTTATATTTTGGAAAAAGCTAAAATTTTTACTAAAGAAGAGTTGGAAAGGTTTCTCATTTCTTAATACTAGTAAATATGTGTATAAACGTCCATCTGAGGAAAGTGACCTTCTACGGAAAATAGTTTTTTCTGTCCTTAGATACGGTTTGTTTGTATTGATTTTATCTGTTGCTAAGGTAGCTGTATATTAGACTTTCCATTATTTTCCATTTTTTGACAATGTAATATCACTTTACGCATTTGGTAGTGAGAAAAAGTCTTTTATGACCTAAATCGGTTGTCAAAGTGACTGTTTTTTGTTCATTGGATCTAAAAGTCTGTTACAATCTAGAACAAAAAGACTTTTACGTTCAGCAATTTTTGATTAAAGAAGAGGTCACAATGTAGACAACATTTTCTTTGAGTTTCCACTAATGTGGAGCTGTGCAGTTTTCAAAAAAACGTTGTTTGATACTCAATTGCGAAATTCTTTTGAATTCTCGAATGTTTTTTGTTCGCGAAAGTAGCAATCTAGAATCAAAATAACTGTTTAATACTGTTTGGCCATGTATTAAATAATTTGGTTTTCTTGAATGTATCGGTTCTCAAACAATACTTACAAGTTTCTAAAATGGAAATGGTTTATATTAGCCAAGTTTGGAAAACTTGCCATTACCGCAATCTATCTCAAGTTTCAATTTTCACAGACCTTTTAAATTCAACCTATATACTGTGACAATTTCAATGTTTGTCTACTGAAAAATTTATATACTCTCCTCTTTTTTGTTTTGCCTTCATGATAATAGGCGAAAATTCGATTAGAAACTCCCTTATTAGAACTTCCTTTAAATTTAAAACCGATCCGATTTAATAAATTATTTGTTGATCCTTTAAGAATAGGACTTTCTTCTAAAAACAGTTGATGGAGATATTTTATTGTTATGACCTTTTTTATAAACATTTTGTGAACAATTCCTTCTAATGTTGATGATTTTTTAAGCGATAAATGTGTAGTCCTCTCGGAAATCTTCATTCTTCAATGCTTCCCACGCCATTATCACATAGTGTGTTCTTTTAACTATATTTAAAATTAAGTTTTTAAATTGGTTGTTAAATCGTTTCCCTATTATAAAGCAGAAGTGGAAACTAACCAACAAAAAATCTAATTTAACAATAATTAAGGAAAATATGACATTTGAATAATTAAAATGTTAATACCTAGTTACGTTCAATTTTCTTGTGATTATCTTTCATATCCAGTTTACTATAGGCCAATAGGGAAGAAATTGTGACCTGATTTCATCCACGACTTTAGATAGCAGTTGGTGTTTGCATGTTTCAATTTTTAATTAGGTTTAATTATTGTAGTATGGCTTAATGAAAAGTACAAGTACGGTGTTGGCACTGTTCTGTTGTGAAGCACTCGATTTTGTATATGAAACGATATACGATAATTCAAAGGCGGTCGCGAGGATTTTATTGTGCATATTGCTGAGTTGATTATAGTATCCTAGTTTCAAGCCGGCGTACTGTTTTAGCAGATCATGACACTTCTTATCCACGAGTTGAAGAAAATTAAGAGTTTTATGTGTACTGAGCTAGCTAAGTAAACAGCAGGGCAACTAATTTGTAAATATTTTAATTTAACCCAACGGAAGAGCTACCGAACAACTAATTTCAAGCTTGTAAATATTCCTGGTCACTAATTGCATCAAATTAATGAGGATAATATTTCAAATAGTTTCATATTAACAACTAATTGTATAATGTTGCTCTTATATTAAAACATACATTTTTCGAAATGTAGATATTCTAATATGAGTTGCTGCACTTGCTAAGAAAAAACAACACATTTAAATTGTGTCATTTAAAATGGATGCAGTTTATTCTAACGAGGGAATGGTATTTATTATTGCAACATATCGGCAATCACTTATGTTCACAGGTAACACGACTTTTTCCTTAGATAGTTATCGACATTTTTAAATGCCCTCAGCTTGGAAACATCACCGCTGCAGTGGCATCTGCCTCTCCTCTTTGTTGTCCAAGCCGAATTGGGAGCCGAGTTCAAGTTAGCATAAAATTTTTGTGGCCGTTTGAGTCACTGGGGTTGAACCGAATGTTTCTAGCTTAGAACAATGGGCTCTACCATCGGTCCATCTGCTGCTGATATGGTTAATAATGATATTTATTTGCAAAATATCCATATATTGATAAATATCAGTATTATTCTTGAAATCGATATTGGATATTAAATTCCTGATATCGAGCAGCACTAACTCAACATAATGGGTAACCATTTTGTTAACGTTTAGCTTGTTGCTTCACTCACACTTAAATCACTTTCGGGAAATTTACAGCTATCCGCTTCGCGTCGCGGTTTAGGCATTTCTTTGCTATAATCTATTGATTACGCCCTTAATACATAAATAACTAGTGTGCTACTATAAACGAAACATTTAAGCAACAGAGATGGAAGCACGCAGAGAGAGACAGAATAACAATGAATCAAATAATTGATGGGCCTAGAAAATTCAAAGATATAAATAACCGAGAACTGATTTGATATAGTCATATTCAATATAGTAGACACAAAATACCCGAAACAAGCTATGGCGTGGCACAGACTTTTTATGGAAAAGATGGCATTTAAGTATTGGACAGCGTTGAACCATGTTTTGTTCAAACACCTATCTTGATATACACTGATATCAACGTATTTTATCCCCTTGTATATAGACTGCGGCTTTGAAAAAACAAAGAATGACTTCAACAATATGGGAAGCCCTTTTGCACGTATTCTAAACATTTCTGTTGGCCTTGCGTTGTAACACAACGTAAACATTCACGCATGGTTGGATATATCGATTTTTAAAGTAGGAATTGTTTTGTTTGGGATTATTTCCTTCATCTCCTGCTTTGTTTTTACGTCGGTGAATATTTCGGAAGCGTTTCCCCAATTTTAAAAAAAGCAGCAGATTTGGGCTCAGAATGTACCCAGACAATCGGCTTTTATCATATCGCGGCGTCAGCATCAGCTTGGATCAACATTCTAACGGCCGGAAATAATTTCTTTACAAACCAAAGCTCGTTGTGGGTAGCATTTATCTAAGTGGTCGTAGTCGTAATGGGATAACGACCAGTGTTAACTTGCTGAAAGCCGAAAATTAAGGATTATGTCAGCGGGCGTTTCGGGGAATGTTTCGTCCCCGAGGACGCCTTCTTGCAACTTTTTCATCTCCTTCCGCTATTAGGCCCGCAACTTTGTCAAGTTTCCTCTGTAGGTTCATTTGGCCAAGCTTTCTTCCTCTGCTAGTTGGTTTAATTACAATCTTGCCTGACAAAGCTTTGCAAGGACTTTTTTTGAAGGGCCGATGGCGAGGGTGCGACGGATTTACGCGACAACGAGAAAGTGTGATCTATTCATTTTTCCGCCCCCTTATCAATTCGGCATGCAAATTTCAATGCTAAACGAGAGCAAACGCTATATAATTCAGAGGGGTGTGGACCATGACAGACGTGATAGGTTTCGTGAGGAAGACTTCATAAAAAATTGGGAGGTATACCGAATGACCTCTCTACGCTCCAATCCTTTGACATTAGAAACGTATACATGACGGGATAGCGATACCTCGTTAGTCTTGACGATTTATGGAAAACCAAAATAATATTTGCTTAGTCTAGCAAATACGGCTGCAGAGCACATATAGTTAAAAAAAACGTTACACTCATTTAAAAAACAGGAATAGCTTTGAATTTTTAATATATTGTTTAAAAAGTTAAACAAGATGATTGCTTAAATTTTAGTTTAAAAGACCCACAAATAAGAGTTATAAAAGCCAACCTTTTCCTGTGGCCAGCTGTGGCTTCAGATATGTCGCTCATTGAACATGTCTGCAACATGATGGAACGAAAGATCATCTCCAGACCATATTCTAACATGTGCCATAAAATATAATAACTATAAAGGGAATATGACCACATGCTGGTTAAAACAGGAGTGAGAGAAAAGAAAGACGATCCGAAAGTAATGATTCCATAGAAGAACCAGATATATGACATGCATAAAGTAAGGAATGAAAATATCTTAAATCTATATCAACAGGTGGTAAGAAGAACAATAACGAGAGACGAATATTCTGAGAAGTTAGAGCCAGTTAAGAACGAATGTATTATTATTTTTTTTAAATTAATTTCATTTTTATAGCTACTCAAATAATTCTTTTATAAATATTAGGTACAAAGTTAATGGAATAGCCACGTATTCTACTTTTTAGTTTAATGGTTAAACCTTCTTCAATTGCAGATCGGTAGAATACGCATAACTCAAATCAGGGTTAGCTTTTAAAATTTAAGTAAAATAATAATTGTATTGAATTGCTATTAGATTCAATCCACACTTAGTTAAATGATATACTCTTATTATTTTTAGTGAAGTTGTAAATATACTTTCAAATAACCTCACTTGCACTCAATACTGAATAAAGCAACCAATTGCAATTTGTTCAATCGGGAAAGCCTTATCTCTTTGTATTTATTAATTTGCATATGATAAAAGAATGTTCATCTCAGATACCTGTATATTCGTTTATCACATCAACTACACAGATGGTCACTTTCTTATGGGCTACTGGAAACCAAGATCCGCAACAAATTCCAAACTCAGGATTACCTGCCGCCTCTAGTTGGCAGCAACGGCAACACCTTTAGTTACACAGCTTCTCTTCCTCGCAGAGCTACTACTACCGATCCAGGATGTAGCGAACGTCGTACTCAGTCACATGTTCTGCGAGCGACACTATATATTCGCAGACAATCTCCACCAATTGCCTTTCGCTTGCATTCAACCACGACCCACTTTTTTTTATTATTATTATTTATGTTTACTGACATTACTTTTACAACCTTTAACTCAATTATAACGCCGTTTAACTTAATTATTGGGTTTTATTTAGCTAATATATCAAACCTAGCCCCAAAATACAAATTTTGCTTGTTGGAAATATTATTTTTAATTCACCCTTATTATCTAGTAACTAAAATGTTATTTGTTTTACATTCACGTAATACTAGATTCTATTTTAATTTTTGTAAATGTCAACAAATTTGACACTTGTTTTTAACCTTGTTTTTAGGTACCTTCTGTTTTATTTCTTATTTACAATTACACATTCTTTATGCAATTCATGTGTAAATATTACTTAAATTGTGCTCATATCAATGTAATTATGATCATGCGTAATGTGACTAATCTTATTTTTTTAAACAATTAGTAATTCAACATTAATTTTAGCATGTTTTAACATTATTTAGCATTGCTTTTAAGGTCATTTCACAAGAAATTTCATCTTAACTGCATTGTATTATCATAACCATCCTTATTAAATGTGACACCGTCTTCTACTGATCTAAAAGCAGTTATTAACATTCTAGTTACTAGTTTTTCAAATGAAAACCTGATTGCACGTTATAGTCAGTCCTGTCTACCTAAACCCATTTAACTTTTATATTAACATATGATGTATTATATTATTACACAACTTTTATTTTCTGCAATATCAACATTTTAACAATTAAAACAGAACCAATTTTGTTATTTTTGTTTAATTGTTTAAACATACAATAATCAACTGAACATAGCAGCATCAAAGGGATTGCAAAAGAATCAATTAAATACACAAAAGTAATAAAAGAATGCATGATGAGATGATAAATGTACACCAATAATTGATAAGAAAAATAAGGAAAGAAGGAAAATGATGCAAGGCCAACTAAGATGAAATGAAAAGGACACGAAGAACTTAGAAGCTAAACCTATGTACACAATGGTACAGATTGGTAAAAAGACAAATGCCACAAGTGCGTGTGTGTAATGCAGTTTCCTTAATAACAGTTTATCTTCATCGGTGTTGTTATAGACTATTAACCTAATTAATTTTAGTATCGTTATGAGCTTCATTACCGCACTCTTTTTACATAAAAAGATACATTGCACCAGAATGTATTGATGAAGATAAAATATTGAACAATACACGTTTGCTTATGACACTTAACGAGACTCGTTTCGTTAAGATGCTCATAATCAAACTTGTATCGTTAATATCTATTAAAGCGGGAAGATCAGTAATACGAAACCATGGGACCCGATGAAATTAAAGCCATTGAAGATAATTTCCTTTCGAGAATTTAATCTCGACATTAAAAAATAAAAAACGGCGGTTGAAAGCTGGTAACGAGTACTGGAGAGATGGTCCTAAGCCGATTAAGACGGGTCTATCAAAACCCAGTAAACGCTTGAAGAACCAAGTCAGATTTACCAGCAAACCCGACTTCCAACGTTTACGGCAAGTTTTGCAGCATAACCTCCGGGTGTATGTATGGCGGTATATGGAATGCCCTTATAAGTAGAATGGAAGAGGGTGAAAGGCAAATTCTGCCGCCTAAAAACTGGAACATGTCGGCTAATGGTGGGTCACCCTTACAGAAAAACCCTGGTTCTCCAGGTTGGGGGTTTAGCGGACTACATTACATGTCAAACTATTTATTTTTGCTGAAAATCTTCATGAAAGCCTCGGAACCAGTACAACTTGGTATAGACGAATAATTCAAAATCGCAGTCTGGAAGCTCGAGAGTTGGAACACTATATACTTCTGTATGGTGGAGTACTACAAGCAACTTATTACTTGGTGAAAGAGAAGGTAGAATTGTGGTGAGAAGAGAAGGAGTGTATAATTATCCCGCTTATAGGGAGCAAGAACTGCAACATCAACACATCACTGATTCGGTTAAGTTTAACTTTCTCAGTTCTCATTTTTAAACAAACAAAAATATTCGAACCTTTTTAGATCATTACGCCGCTTCTCAATTAATTTACTAGGACCGAATGCACTTGTCCATACGGAATAAACGGATCGGTTAAGTACCAAGTGCAGCTATCCTATGTTGTTAGGAATTTTTACCTGCCCCAGGCATGAGAACACCTACTGACATTGGCGCATTCCTCAAGACGCCTTCCATCATTGGGGGTCGTAACACCTCAGACAGCCTTCTATTCGACCCTTAAGCTAATAGGTATTTGATGTTTGTACTTACTTACTTACTTACTTAGTCCTAGGCCTTTCTACCTCTAGGTGTGATGCTGGCGGAGTTGTCTTGTATTCTTGTCTCCACTGTTTTCTATCTTGCGTTAGATTTTGTATTCCATCCCAAGTGATTCATTTTTTCTCTACTTCTTCTCTGATTTTGCCGATCCATTTTGTTCTCGGTCTTACTTTTTTATTTTTTCCCGGCACCTTCGTTTAGACCACTCTTTTTGTAAGTCTGTCGTCCGGCATTCTACACACATGTCCAAACCATCTGAGTTACCCTTCTACGATTTTTTCATTGATATATTCTATTTGCAAGTTTTGTCTGAATGTGTCATTTCTTCTTTTGCCCTTCTTGGTTTTATTTTCTATTTTTCTCAGAAACCTCATTTCCATTGCATTAATTCGTGATTTTTGTATGTCTATTAGTATCCAAGTCTCATTGCTATATGTGATTGTTGGCCTGATCACTTTTTTACGACTTCGGTTTTAATTTTTTCGGCATTTCTCTTCTTCCTAGAAAAGTTGTCTTCATGAGATCGAATATATTTCCCGCTTTTCCCATTCTATCGTTTAATTCCTTATCCAATTACTCATTTTATTCTATTATTGCGCCTAAATATTTAAAATGTTCTACTTGTTCGATTTGCTTTCCGTCCAAACTTGGGCTTTCTTTGTGTTTGAGATTATCATTGTTTTTGTTTGTCCCATATTGATTTTCATGTTTATTTTTTTTTTTAGTTTTGCCTCGATTACTTTAAGATTATACTGTAAGTTCTCCTTCGTATCTGCTGTCAAGGCCATGTCATCTGCAAACATCAGTTCTGTCAGCTGTGTTTGTCTCATTTGCCATTATCCCAATGTTAGTTTCTTCATCTTTTTCTTGGTTTTCTTTATTGCCTCATCTAATACCGTTGAGAATAGCAGTGGGATTAATACACATCCCTGCTTCACTCCTTGTCCAGTTTCGAATTCCTAGGATTCTTCGTTATTTGTTCTTACTATGTTTGTGATTCCTTTGTACATGTCTTTTATAATTCCTATGATATTTTTATTCACTCCCCTTATCTGTAGCCCTTACCATATGTCTACCCTTCATATTCTGTCGAACGCCTTTTCCAGATCGATAAAGCATATGTGTATGTTTCTATTCTTATTTATTCATTTTTTACTTGCTTGTCGAATTATGAATATGAGATCTTGTGTGCTTCTGCTTTTCCTGAAGCCAATTTGCGTGTCTTCCAGCGTTGGCTCTACTTTGTTTCGTACTTTTTTATATTATTCTTCCAAATACTTTCCATGGAATACTGGAGAGTGTTATTCCTCGGTAGTTATTACAGTTTCTCTTGTCTCCTTTCTTATATATAGGTAAGATAATGTCGGTTTTCCAATGCGTTCTTTAATGCATCGTTCATTATTTCCATTCGTTTATTTATTCCTTTTATTCCCATGTATTTTATCGTTTCCTTGGTGATTTTGTCTTTACCGGGTGCTTTGCCTAGCTTTATAATTCTTATTGCATCTTATACTTTCTATTTCTTGTTCTTCATTTTCTTCTTCTTTCTCCGCGTATGTTAGCTCTTCAAAATATTCCCTCCATAGATCCATTATTTCATATTCTTTAGTTATTATATTTCCAACCTTATCTTTTATATTCCTTTTTTTCCTGAGTTGTTTTAATGTGCCATAAAATAGTTTTTGATTCTCTCTATAGTTGTCTGTCATTTTATGTCCAAATTTCTCCCATGATTTCTTTTTAGCCTCTTTGTTTAATCTTGTCTTTAACAGATTAACCAGATATAAATTTATAATTATTCATTTAAATTTTACGAAACATTCTAAAAGTTAAAAGCCACCAAAAACGCAATATTGCATTATGCAAGCGCGGCGACCTACTCACAGTCAAGTTTAAACACCTCGCAGTCGCCGCTCAGCATTTTTACACGGCTTCGCGTACACAATTACGCAAGGCCGTGACAAGGTTTAAATGCCTACAATCGCAGCTCAGCATAAAAGACGCTCGAGTTCATGGAGTCCATATCATATCACGGAAGCAAAACCGCTGAGTATTGTTTTGCAAGACTAGTAAATTAACCTACTGAATATAATACATTGCACCTGTTATTAGAAATGAACTTTGTATATTACTATGATCTAAGCAAATTTGTTTGTATATATAGAACAATTATTTTTGTAATAAACCAGTCTGCATTTACTTGTTAGATTCACTTACTGCGTCGCTGTGGGTCCAAGCCTATAAATAATTAAGGGATGTGAGGCTGCATCTCACACAGTGACGAATTATCATCCCGTTAAGTGGCATGACTAAGCTGTCTTAAAGCGGAAACTGCTGTCTCAGTTCTGCGCTTAACATAAGGGATGGAACCAGCAAAATAACGTAACGGACGCCTGATTTCTACAGCCTCCAGGCGAATCTGTTCATGGTCCTTCGAGCCGGATCTGTCTACAACTAAGAAGAGGTACATCCCGAGAAGAAAACAACATCTACCAACCCACCCGGTTCCCCGAAAATGGCAAACAATATGGAGGAATTCAATCAGCTAGCTGTCGCCCAAGAAGAACTCGGCCAGAAGATCACGCAGGTATTTTCCAACCGCAAAAAGGACCCTGCCAGCCGAAAAACAGAAGCTTACATCGCCAGCCGAAACAAGACGCTGGACGAAACTTGGAACGCCGTGACCAAAAATCACGCCAAAATGGTGCAGCTAAGTATTCCTACACATAATTATTTTACCACAGGGTATTACGAACAAATTAAAGCCATCTACTGCGAAGCAAAAAGTTATTTGCAGAGCTGTTTAAAGGCAACTGAAAATCCCGACCCCTCTGAAACTAGGAGGCGAGAGGAAACAGTTGTAAATCCCGAGCAAAAGGTTCGTATCCGAAAACTGCAGATTCGGATGCAGAATTTTAAGCAATCTTTGGACGACGCCGAACTGGAACAAGCACTCGGAAGGCCCGCCATCACAAAGAGGGAATTAAAGGAAGAATGGGACCGGGTGATCGAGATGGACGAAGAAGTCATGTCTAACGAGATGGATTCAAACCAGACGCACTTCAGTCCTGAATTTACTACGTTGAAAGACAGGTACCGAAATTTAATTAATTTGTTACAAGCACCAACAAGGAACGAGCAAGCATCAGCCATCTCGCTTCCTCAAGTTAAAATCCCCATATACGAGGGAAATTATGAGGAATGGGCCACTTTTAAGGACCTATTCACCAAATTAGTAGATGACAACCAAAACATGGATGATGTCATCAAAATGCAGTATTTAAAAACGCATGTCAAGGGAGAGCCCAGCCGACTAATCCAGCATCTCGCAGTGACTCAAGCCAACTACAACACCGCTTGGAATTTGCTGCAACAAAGGTATCAAAATAATCGCCTTATTCTAACCAAATTGCTAGACACCATCTTCGATCAGCCGGTCCTCTCCAAGGAATCAGCCCAAGGGTTGAAAAGATTGCATGACTCCACTAAGGAATGTGTGGAAGCAATCAAAAATTTGGGCATTTCCACCGACAGCTGGGGTCCGTGGATTAACCGAGTTATTACTCGAAAATGGGATCCTGAAACTAACAAATTATATGAGCAATCGCTTCAGTGCCCAAATGAAGTTCAGGATCACCAAACTCTAATGGCCTTCTTACAAATGCGGTTCCAATCCTTGGAATCCATTGATGGAGCTCGAAAACCAACTCAGGACAAGCCACAGAAAAATTACGCTGCCGGATATCTCAACTGCAAGATGTGCAATGGGGACCATTACATCGATAACTGTGGTCAATTCCAGAGGCTCTCCACCCACGAAAAGCAAGAAGTGGTAAGAACCTACCGATTGTGCTTTCGATGTTTGCGACACGATTCTAATATACAATGTCGTTCGTATTATAACTGCAAAATCTGCCGCTTTCCACACCATACTCTGCTTCACAAGGCACAGCCGCCATCAAAGCCGATACCTGCTCCGAAGATGAAGACGTTTTCTCACGCAGCAGCCATGCAGACCTCCAACGCTCCAGAGAAGAAGCCAAAACCCACAATCATTGCCGCCAACCTAGGCGCAAAGAAGAGCCAAGTGCTACTGGCCACAGCAACGGTTCAAGTTAAGGCAGCATCCGGGATGACTCATCTCTTGAGGGTCTTGATAGATCCAGGGTCTCAAGGTTCCTTCATCACCGAAGCCGCAGCCGAATTATTAGCGTTACCCAGGACCAAGGTTCGAGCAGAAATCTCCGGAATTGGGAACAGCGAAACAAAAGTCGCAAAATGGAAAATCACAGGTTTGATTACGCCAAGATTTCCAAGTAAATTTTCCTTACCTGTTACTTTACTGGTACTTCCCAAACTTACAAAAACCATGCCTTCATCACCCATTCCGAACATAAAAATGGATGCCTGGAAACATGTCTTCATCGCCGATCCAACCTTCAACCGACCTGGCCCCATAGATATACTTCTAGGCGCTGAAGAATATTCCCAAATAATTCTCGAAGGAATCAAGAAATCCAAAGATGGCATCCTAGGACAGAATACCGAATTGGGATGGATCTTATCAGGAACCATGGGAAGACGACCTCCCACCAGCCTTAAGGTCAACACCATGGTTGCCAAAATTGAAGAGGATGAGCAGTTGCAGAAATTCTGGAACATTGAAGAGGCTTCTCCTCAAAGGAAACTTTCCCCAGATGATCAAGTATGTGAAAATAAATTCACAGACACAGTCCAGCGAGACGTAGATGGAAGATACGTAGTAAGGATTCCATTCAAACAAACTCCAGTACACATGGGAAGGTCCAAACCCTCAGCATTGGCACGATGCATACATCTGGAGAAGAAATTAGGACAAGATCAAGATCTAGCAGTCCAATACAAGAAATTCATGCAAGAATACTTGGATTTAGGACATATGGAAAAGGTGGCAAGGGAAGATGAGAATAACGGCAAGTATTACATTCCCCACCATGGCGTCATCCGAGAAGCAAGTTCATCAACCAGGCTTCGTGTCGTTTTCGATGCCTCTAGCAAGGCCTCTCACGGAAAATCCTTAAATGAGATGATGTACGCTGGACCTAAACTTCAGCAAGAACTGGTCGACATTCTACTTCGATGGAGGACACACAGGATTGTTTTTTCTGCAGACATTGAAAAAATGTACCGACAAATCAGAATGAACAACCAAGACCAGGAGTACCAAAGAGTCCTATGGAGATTCGACAAATCACAGCCAATCAGGGAATATAAGCTGTGCACCGTCACTTATGGAACCGCATCAGCTCCCTATCTTGCCATTCGAACCTTGCATCAACTCGCACAGGACGAAAAGGTCTCATTTCCATTAGCTTCAGAAGCAGTGAAGAAAGATTTCTACGTGGACGACGTGCTTTCTGGGGCCGACACTGTGGAAGAAGCGATCCAACAACAAGGTCAGCTCATTTCCTTACTAAAGCGTGGAGGCTTTACTCTACATAAATGGTGCAGTAATGAGTCAGCCATCATTCAAGAACTCCCAGAAGAGTTAAAGGAACAAACATACCTCGAAATAAATGAAGACGGCGTAAAAAAGTCCTTGGGCATTCACTGGTCTCCATATGAAGATGTTTTCTGTTTTAAGGTAGACGTTAAGCAACAGGAATCCACCAAACGCACCATACTATCCGAAGTTGCCAAAATTTTCGACCCATTGGGATGGTTAGCACCCGTCATCATCACTGCCAAGCTACTCATCCAAGAACTCTGGCTCGAAAATATCAAATGGGATGACCCAGTGTCTGAAAATATCCAAGGCAAATGGGAGACGCTCAGGTCTCAACTCAAGGCAGTGGAAGAAATTACCTTACCAAGGTGGTTGTTTATCAAAAGGGAATCTCTAGTAGAGCTGCATGGATTCTGTGACGCCTCCGAAAGGGCTTTCGGGGCCGCGATTTATACCAGAGTCACCACATCATCCGGCCAAGTCAAGGTATCCTTATTAATAGCCAAATCCAAGGTGGCACCAGCCCGAGCCAAGACGACATTACCAAGACTGGAACTCTGCGCAGCAGTACTCCTTTCCAATCTACTTCAAAGGGTAATTGCAGCATTAGACCTTCCTAAGGTGTCTATCTTCGCCTGGACTGACTCCATGGTTACATTAGGATGGATAAAAGGAGACCCGGTACGATGGAAGACGTTCGTCGCGAATCGAGTAGCCGAAATCAACAATCTAATTCCGGCTCAACATTGGAACCACGTCAAATCCGAAGAGAATCCTGCAGACGTCATCTCCCGAGGCACTAGTCCAGAAAAACTAAAGAATCATCTCCTATGGTGGGACGGACCGAGCTGGCTAGTTAACAAGAGTTCATGGCCGTGTCAACCAGACACCGCAACCACCGAGGAAGAAGCAAGAAGTTACACTGTGCATCAAACTACCATTCATCAAGACGAGAACGAAGTCGTTCATCGTTTTTCTTCTCTAACAAGAATGGTACGAGTCATGTCACATTGCCGAAGATTCATCAACAAGTGTAAGCGACTTCCCACTCAATCAGGATGCCTATCAGTGAAGGAAATGGACGACACCATCCTCCTACTCGTTAAGGTCATCCAAGGAAGTGATCCTATTTTGAGGGCAACAGGATCTCAACTCCGGCAGAACAAATATGTGAGTTCCAGTAACAAGCTTGCCAACCTCAATCCCTTCATCGATCAGCATGGAATAATCCGTGTTGGAGGAAGATTAGAAAATTCCACCTTGTCCTTCAATGAAAAACACCCAATCATACTCCCGTACTCCAGTCATATTTCCAAACTAATAATCCCAGAGGCGCATCTACGCACGCTGCACGGTGGCACCCAACTCACTCTCTCATATATCCGAAGAAAATATTGGATCATCAACGCGAAGAAAGCAGTCAGCTCCAGCATCCAGAAGTGTTTCCGATGTCTACGATACAAAGCAGAGGCAGCACAGCAACTGATGGGAAATCTTCCATCAACCAGAGTGAATTCAACTCCTCCATTCTTCCATTCCGGAGTGGACTACGCCGGCCCAATACAGATCCGAACATCCAAGGGAAGAGGGCATTCTTCGCACAAAGGGTACATTGCTGTTTTTGTCTGTCTATCAACCAAGGCAATCCACCTAGAGGCCGTCAGCGACATGACAACCAACAGCTTCCTAGCAGTCTTCAGGAGGTTTACTGCCCGAAGAGGACGCTGTGCACACCTATACAGCGACAACGGAACAAACTTCGTTGGCGCAAGAAAAGTGTTGGACAAGGAAACCCGCCAAACAATTGAAGGCCCAGTTGTCCAAGAAACCTTAGCAACCGGTGGTACCCAATGGCACTTCATCCCTCCAATAGCCCCTCACTTCGGAGGGATATGGGAAGCAGGGGTAAAATCAATGAAGCATCATCTGAAGAGAACTATTGGCCACGCTACTCTCACCTTTGAAGAGTTAACAACTCTTCTCTGCCAAATTGAGGCCTGCCTAAACTCACGTCCTCTATGTCCACAAGGCAACGATATTGAGGACACAACTGCTCTGACGCCAGGCCATTTCCTAATAGGGAGGGAAATCATATCGCCACCAGACCCAATCAACACTCCAATATCTTCAAATCTATCGAATCGTTGGAGGATAATCCAAAAGATCAAGCAAGATTTTTGGAAATCATGGAGCTCGGACTACCTTCATGGATTACAGCAACGAAACAAATGGAAGAAACCATTGGAGAACACTAAAGTTGGAGATTTAGTGTTAATCAAAGAAGATAGTATCAATCCTAGTAAGTGGCCTTTAGCAAGAGTCACTGCAACTCATCCAGCAGCCGATGGATCAGTACGAGTAGTGACGCTCCAGAAATCAGGAGGACATCAGCTAAAACGATCCATAGGCAGCGTCATTCCATTACCAGCAACTACCGAGGAATCGCAGGAACCAGAGGCAGAAGATAAAATTTCAACTAACATTATCCAGACACGATCATCCCCAGCACCAAGGAAATCTGTCGCGTCCAAATGGAAACTGCTGTTACTCATCTTTACCCTTCTTACCACCAATACATTAAGTAAAGCAGAATTTAATATCCAAAAACCAGACAGCGGGTACTATGTAGAACACATTGGACACGGGAAGATTGAGAGAGGAACATTCCGGATCGAAATCCAGTTCGAGAGGGGGAAGATCGAAGAAGACTTCGAAACAGTCACAGACATGGTAGACAAATTCGACAATCTCTGCGACTCTGCAAAAGAACTGTCCGAAGACACATTATGCAAGACACTGGTGCATCATCTTCTGGAACAGAAAAAGCAAATGGAATGGATTAGAGATGGTATGGAAGAAATAATAACAAGACGAGAAAAAAGAGGAGTCCTTGGCACAGTATTAACATCAATTTTTGGAGTCAACGATGAAGTCTATCAAGATATAGACAGGCTAGACAAGAATCAACAGGAACTAATAAAAATGGACAGTCAACAATCCAAATTCTTGCTATCAGCACTTTCCAGGTTTAATGAAACCGAAGAACGAATCGACAAGAAGCTGGAACATTTCCAAGAAAAATTAAACCAAGGAATCCGGGCCATTAACAACATGGACAAATGGTATAAAGCAACCGACTCCAACCGACTAAATATTCACATCATCAGTGTGTACCAAGTCGCCACAAATGTAATTAGTGAACTGTGCAACTACCATATTCACATCTTAAACGTTCACTTTCAGCAAGGTAATCTGTACGAGCTAATAACACCTGCTCAAATTAAACAGATCCTCGCTAATGCAACCAGTAAACTTTCACCAAATTTGGAGATATTACCAACGCCAATTCTAAAGGTTGACATTGGGCATGACGACATCTACATCAACGTCCAAGGGTATTTCATCATAGTGGAAAAAACGGAATACTCCTTAATTAAAGTGACACCAATTCCTCTCCAAATCAGCAATGGATCCTACTGGATGATCGATGTGCCGAAAGGAATCTTCGCTGTGGATTACAACCTACAAATGTACTTCCACGAAACAGATGAAGAATTCAAAGAAGAGCTACAAATTTCTCCCACTACCTATGTTTGCAGTCCAACGGTAGTTAAAGGAATTGAAAACAACCCAAACTGCATCATTGACGATATATATCACCGAGTAGAAACCAGTCAATGTCTCCTACGAAGACATCGCATCCAGTCCATTATTTGGAAACAATTGTACATGGAAAACACCTGGCTATTTGTAGTCAGTAAACCAACCCGCATAGCAATCACTTGTAGTGGAAACAGGGAAGAAGTCACCGTCAACACTACAGGTGTCATTCAAATTTCATCGGATTGCATCATCCAAACTGCGAGGAATACATTAACCCCAAGGCACAACAGAAAATACAAGATCCTGGCTGGATACTCCAAGGCTATCAGTATCAATATTACCAACCCAATCACAACAACCTCATTTTCAGAAATCGCAGAGGAACCTGTACTAACTCAGTCAGACCACTTCGAAGACCTACAAGCATCGCAGTTAGATTTCCAGGAGCATATAAAAAACTTCACCTGGAAAGCCATCCGACATCATTCTCACCTGTCTATTGGGGTCACAGGCAGCCTTTTTGGAACCGCTGCCCTACTAGGAGCTATCTACTACATTCGGCAACGAATAACACGAAGGAAGCCACCACCCGCACAACCCCAGGCAGAAGAATATCCTCTCAAAACGCTCAATCTCGAAGAAACAATATAATTTATCGGTTTGCTTTTTTGTGGCTTAAAATTGGCAATATGTTTAATCTTGTCTTTAACAGATTAACCAGATATAAATTTATAATTATTCATTTAAATTTTACGAAACATTCTAAAAGTTAAAAGCCACCAAAAACGCAATATTGCATTATGCAAGCGCGGCGACCTACTCACAGTCAAGTTTAAACACCTCGCAGTCGCCGCTCAGCATTTTTACACGGCTTCGCGTACACAATTACGCAAGGCCGCGACAAGGTTTAAATGCCTACAATCGCAGCTCAGCATAAAAGACGCTCGAGTTCATGGAGTCCATATCATATCACGGAAGCAAAACCGCTGAGTATTGTTTTGCAAGACTAGTAAATTAACCTACTGAATATAATACATTGCACCTGTTATTAGAAATGAACTTTGTATATTACTATGATCTAAGCAAATTTGTTTGTATATATAGAACAATTATTTTTGTAATAAACCAGTCTGCATTTACTTGTTAGATTCACTTACTGCGTCGCTGTGGGTCCAAGCCTATAAATAATTAAGGGATGTGAGGCTGCATCTCACACAGTGACGAATTATCATCCCGTTAAGTGGCATGACTAAGCTGTCTTAAAGCGGAAACTGCTGTCTCAGTTCTGCGCTTAACATAAGGGATGGAACCAGCAAAATAACGTAACGGACGCCTGATTTCTACAGCCTCCAGGCGAATCTGTTCACTCTTGGATTGTTGTTTTAACTTCTTTCCCTTTTTCTTTGTAAATCTCGTAATCTTTGGCTATTCTGAGATTAAATATTTATTCTCATGTTGTTTCGTTTTGTCACAGCTCTCTTCCGCTGCTGTCAAAATGCTGTTCTTGAGGTATTCCAATTTTTCTTCTATGGTTGTGTTTTTTTCTTTACCTTTTGATGTATGTAACGTTGTGTATAATTGCTTTTCGAGGTGTTATTGTGCCAAAAGAACGCGCCTTTAATTACTAAGTGTGTATATGTTTCTTCTTGCGCTCCGTTAACTTGTCAAGCTTGAGCTGAAGTCTTGCGCCTAAAGCGCTCTTTGACTGCGCCATTGAGCCACACCCAAAATTTAATTTTACGATGTCGCATGACTAATTTCAGGAATAAGTGTTATTTTATGTAATTTGATTTTGTTATTTGTGGTGAAAGTCGAGGTAGTAAGCATCGTCAACTGTGACACCTTTCCTAGAAGTCCCCATATTGTTTTTTAATAGCTGTATTTTGAACTGACGAATATCTAACTGTTGTGATTGTTTGGAAAATTGCAGTTTACTTGTGTTAACATTCATACCTGTGTTTTAAACTGGCTGACAGCTGATCATTATTATCGTTGGATAAATTTCCACATGCTTGATTTAGATTAACTTACTCTTTTTTCTTTTATTATTCAGTACTTGAGTTTCATTGACCGGTGATATAAAGGTTACTTGAGCGGTTGAGTTGAGTGAGAGAAAAGAGTATTCTTCAAACAAACTATTTTAGATCAGTGTACTTTTGTGGAGAAAGCTTCATGTCAGTGTGTCTTTTATATAGGTATTTGTTGTTTAAACCGAGAGCCGTTTTTCGTGAACTCCAGATGCTGTAGATACTGAAAACCTAGCTGACCGTCTGCAGTGGCGCCCACCCAATTATTAAAGGTAATACAGATATGTATAGACCGGCTTTATCATAGCTGAATTATCGAGCTTTGGTGAACCCCACCGGAACGCTTGTTGGCCTTATAACTCTTGCTGCCCGTTCTAACAATTTTAGACAGTAACAAGGCTCTTCTTATATTCCAGGTTGCAATATTTATTAATCTATTTTCCTGTTCCTTGTTTTTTAGGTTTTACCAAATTCCATTTGCCTTGTTGCATTTGGTAGTCGTTTATTTGAGTGTTCTTTGTTCGTCATACTCAGTTTTAGGAATTTGTATTTTCCGTTCCATTTTGTATTTCTTTCCCTTTCCTAACAACCTTTTGTATTTAATTGTCTCTGTTTTTTCTTTCTTCTCAGTTGCTATTTGTTTTATCTGCTCTTGGATTTTTATTTATACTTTTTATAATTCCCGATAAATATGGTCTCTCTTCAGTTCTAACGATTCTGCTTCAACCATAACTAGTGATGGGAACGAATGAATGAAAACTATCGAATAGTTCGATAGTCACCGATTATTCGAATTATTCGATAGGTAAAACGAATGAATGGTTTTGAATGAATGGTTTTATTCATTTGTCATTTACGCTATCGAGAAACAATCGAAATGGCAAATGAGCGAACTGGTAACGCGATAGGTGGCGCGATAGCACAAAGCCGAACGGAACGAATGAATATTATTTATTCATTCGGTTTTCGCCGGTTGCCAGCTATCGAATTGCGATGTACAGCGCTTTTGCAGTAACTGCAGATTATTTGATTGCCAAAACGAAAACCCAAAATATTAAATGAATCGACGGCCACCCATACATGCCCCATTGTCTATTCTAAAACACATGGAGTGCACCGCTAAAGCGAATTAGATATCCTTTACACTAACTAACCTATTATACAGGAAAGCAAATTAGATATTGGATCTACTATTTCACATATCGCAAGAAGTATTATCAATTATTGTCTTATTATTTTATTGGTAGGTATACACCTTTAAAAATATTTTGAATTCTAAAGCAAATATGATATTCGAATAAATACATTCAATAGTTAGGAGCATTCATTTAATAAATATTCTTAAGCAAATGCCACAAATAGGGAAAACGAATAAAAATATTCGAATAAATTCATTCGATAGTTGGTACTATTCATTTAGTAAGTATTCGATAGTAGAAATCATTCGATAGTGCCCATCACTAACCATAACGATCTTTCTGTTTTGTTCTTATTTTATCCTGCATGCTTCTTTAATTGTAGGCTGAACATCTACTTCTTCTTTCACAATGTTGAAAACATAATACTAATAATCCAGTTTTAATCCAATTACAATTACCTGTAGACTTCTCTAATTAGATTTATTTGTGACCTCGCGCCGTTGCACATACAAATTTCATGTGCAGCAAATAGCTTCTCAAAATGCTGAACCTGAATAAGCCAAACAGCTGAAGCTTGTAATTACTCGGCGATGACGATTAAGTGTTTTCGACAAGCTTAGTGAACTGTGCCCCCGCATTCGCTGAATAATAACCAATAATCTTTAGGCCATCAATTCTTATTAATTGCAGAGCGAGAGGCTTTCCTCAGGCTCCACATGCTTCACATTCGCAGAATGGAACATTTCCACTATTTAAACTGCCTTAGCAGAAACTGCGGCGATGGAATCTAATTTGAATATATTTTTAATTCCAACTGCCAAGAGGCAAATTTAAATATTAATTTCTGGTTTTAGTATAAGCAAATCGCTGGCATAATAAATTCACAAAATGTAAATCTGAGTAAAAATAGTGAGCTTACTGTTCGGTAGTATGTAGAATGTTGAAAGCGCCCTTGACACATTTTTTAAGAATAATTGTTGCTGGTTGGAATGTTTTGATAAAAGGGGGCGTGAAGTTCACAAAGTTAAAAATCATTAGAGCTAATCTGATGCTAAAGCCGGTGGTGTGTTGCTCTTAGTGCAATATATATTAATGTTAATCCGACATTTAATCTTTAATTCCTCTGCGGATTTAACTTGTAATGGAAAACATATTGTCTTGAATTTATTACAGTGTTTTGTAAATTTAATGATTCCTGGTGAATGGATTTTGACGAGGGTTTCTAAACTGAATGATTATATTACACATTTAAACCTTTCAAGGGCCCTGTTTTCAATGAGGATTAATCTGACAGATCGCAAATTAGAAAATTTCGATGTTTTTGTTTAGACATCTTGTGAAAATCAAGTAGAAAATCGTGATCATATCAGTAAAAACACAATTATGAGATTCTATACAGTAAAATCAAATGTGATGCTTTCATATTAACATTAGCAATAGTACCTTTCGTAGTTTTTTTTTGGGTATCTGTATTTCATTTTATATTTTTAGACTTTACCATTTTTATTCAGAGTTTTTACCTTCACCTGCACAATAAAATTTAAAAAAAATGGTATCGTATACATATTGAAAAGTAATTAATAGTAAAATTAAAAATATATTTAGTAAATTGGAACTGAATACTATTCTAGTGAATAATGACATTGTGAGTACCTTATTAGTGAACAACACACAAAAGAGAAGAGGTGCATGAAAGTTCGTATGCAAGAACATACACTGGCAGTAATAAATAACAAGAAAAGTACAGATTTTGCGTATCTGTATACATCATATAGATGCAAGCCACTTGTTTAACCCATAGAGGTGAAGTTGTTACACAAAATTAACAACAGAAGAAATTAATTTTATGGAGATATTGGAAATAAAGGAGGCCATATTTGAGAATAAACCTACTACCAATACTCAAACAGACTTTTTGACTACCCCTATTATAGACACAGTAGCAGTAAGTAAACTGATGTAATTATAAGATGATATTTTAACTTTAATTTAGTTTCGACAAGAAACTCGTTAAGAATAGTCGAAAGATCGAAACCTATATCAGAGTTTTGACGCATTTTATGAAAGAAACAGTATTCTAATTAACTACAAAAATTAATTAACAAATAATGTTTTATCAAGTGCCAGCAGCACAATCAATTTAATTTATTATAAATATTTAATATTTCAAGATTTTTTTTTAAATTTGATTATTTTAGATTTAAATATTTAGAAAGTGTGCTCTGGAATGCGTAGGTTGTTAAGACCAGTTTAAAATCCCCCACTTGCATTTCCAATATCTGCGCTTTCCCGCATCTTCTATTTCAAATATTGGCAATTTTGCGTTCCCTTTTAAGCCGACGCTCCCCGCTCGTTCTAGTATAGTGCAGTTTTGATCGCTTTCCCGTGTGCGACGCCGCCTAGATGGCATCTGACGTCACGCTGTAAAAACTAGTCTGGTGATTTAAATTCTACTACTTCAGCTGCATGAATCAGCAATTTTGCCGGACCCTTATTCAGGTACTGTAATCTACTGTTTTTATTGCCTGGGTGCTTTAGAGCGTCTGTGCGATGATATGTTGTCTTGAAAGTTACGTAATCTTATGCGTGGCAACAACCATATTTTGGAGCCGCCGCGAGTGATTTACTTTCAGAGTAAATAGTCATCATTGTTGCATCATAAAATACAGAGCTTTTGTGCGGCTTGTTTAACACTGTCGTCTCAATGTAACCAATGTATTTTTGTATCACACCTATCATTGTTAAGTAGATTTTAGAGTTACTAACCATCCTTTACAACTGTTCATGTCGGAAATTTGTCGGCAAATCTAAATTTTAATAGATTTTCATTCGTTTTTAACGTCCTGGACTTTTATTTATGATACTTACAGGTGGTAATGTATATGTGTTATGCTTTTTTATGTTTATTGTTTATGAGATCACCGGCGAAGCTAACAGACCAGCAAAGGTAGGTTCCAAGCAGCCGGACGTCCCACCGGTCCGTCGAAGTGGAGCTTCGGTCTCCTGACTTAGAATTTCTACGAGGGTCGGACAAAAATTTTCTCCCCCATTCTATCAATGAAATTTGTGGCGCTCAATTCCTCTCTTATTTTTATTACAACCAACCTCTATTGTGACAGCAGCTCGCTCTAAATTACGTAGTGTTGATCAGAATCACCCTTCTCCCTGAGCAAATAGCCGTCTGTTAAGTTGTGGCGTGATTAGAGTGAGCTTTGTTTTGTTTAAGATTAACGTATCCTGGTGACCCATCTAAAACTATCCCCGAAGTGTTTTAAGGTCGTAAAACATCTTTCGTGCTGTCACAAGGTGTCTTAGTATTTAAAATCTGTTGGAAAATTGACTTTGCTCTAAAGAATGTGACCCCCAAAAATTGACTCAGCTCTAGAGCACTTGACTCACGTTATACCCTCATGCTGCTGCCGGAAAGTGAACGACAAAGTCACTTGATGTATTACGAAATTATCGAATAGAAATAATTACAGGGCCAAAAACCGGAGGATAACTAGGAACAGTAGACTAGTTTGGCTGATGTGTAGAGAAATTTACTAAGCTGTAGAGAACTTGGTCTGAACTATGCATGTTGCCTGGAAGTCAATTAAGGTATTGCGATACCATTAATGAGAGCTTACGAAAATCTCACAAAAACAGTCGAGAAACTGATTCCTCTAAAGAACAACAACAGTGTCGCGTGATGTATTACGAAATTATCGAAGAGAATTAATTACAGGATTATAATTAAATCGGTCGACTAGATTGATTTAGCTGCAAAGAACCGAAACTATTGATTCAGCTACCTCGTGGGAATTAATTACGAGTATAAGGCCAACAACAGGATTATAAGTAGAAGCAGTCGACTAGATTGACTAGGCTGTAGAGAACGTTGCCTAAACTATGCATGTTGCTGCCTGGAAGTCAATTAAGGTATTACGAAATCGTTGAAGAGAGATTACAATCACCAAGTGCACTCGGAAAATTGACTCAGCAGCAGGGAACGTGAACTGAAAATCGATTCAGTTTTAGAGAATTTAACTCACTATATTCCCATATGCTGCTGCTCGAAAGTCAACGACGGATTCAACTAAGGTATTATGAAATCATTACAGCTGATTGAAGAAAGTAATACTTGCGAAAAGAAAACTTAAGCGAATTTGGATGAGAAAAGGGGTACCCTAGAATAAATCAAAGCTAAATGCATAGAAGGTAGCTGAAAGAACTCCTAGCAAGTGAAAAACAATTAAGAATATTTCGAAAACCTAGACTATAAATTCTCCTTTCTAGCCAGAATCCGAATAGGAGTTTAGCGAAAGTACACAAATAAATACAGATATTTTTTCTGAATCCTTCGCAAAAATATTTTAGCCCTTTTCCTCAAAATCGACTTTAGAGCAAGATGAATAAATCAGATATCCTTGAAAATCTAAACAGCTTAAAATAGTAATTTACGACACAAGTGCGTAAAGCTACTCTTTAGTCACGAGTGGGGTAGAGTTAACCCGCGAGTGAGCGAGCGTTTTAAGCCCCGCGAGTGACTAGAGATGCTTTACGCATGTGTATCGTACAATATATTATCTACGATAGAATCTAGAAAACACGGTATATATGTATATATAAATATAAAGATAGTCCCTCTCACAGCTTGTGTGGTTACATACACAGTAAAATGTTATTTCTTGACTGGGATAGGGTTTGGAAAAACTCCAATCTCAGTGCTACGCACAGGTACCAAGCTTTAATGGTTAGATTGAATTAAAACCACTTGTATGTTTCGCCTGACGTTTCGTTTTTATTCAAAACATTATCAAAAGCTAACACCTTGTGGACCAAAACACATGTTTTATTAAAAGCATGTGAAGATATTCAAATTTGAACAAATTCATAAACAGGGGCAGTAGGCCACCAAGATTACAGACCTGGGCTGCACATGATATAAATACACTTAGTCATACATCTAGTCAGTTACACATTAAAAATTACTAGCACATTTAAAATTTGATTTACAATAATTTTATTAGCTATTTGGCCAACATGGCCGTCAAATTTAGATAAAATCGTGGTATTGACGGCCATGTTGGCCAAATAGCTAATAAAATTATTGTAAATCAAATTTTAAATGTGCTAGTAATTTTTAATGTGTAACTGACTAGATGTATGACTAAGTGTATTTATATCATGTGCAGCCCAGGTCTGTAATCTTGGTGGCCTACTGCCCCTGTTTATGAATTTGTTCAAATTTGAATATCTTCACATGCTTTTAATAAAACATGTGTTTTGGTCCACAAGGTGTTAGCTTTTGATAATGTTTTGAATAAAAACGAAACGTCAGGCGAAACATACAAGTGGTTTTAATTCAATCTAACCATTAAAGCTTGGTACCTGTGCGTAGCACTGAGATTGGAGTTTTTCCAAACCCTATCCCAGTCAAGAAATAATATATAAATATATATATATATATATATTTTTAATGTAAATTAGGATTACTAGCAACTGGTCGTAATTTTGGGTGTTTTAAAAATTTTAAAACACGTTGCTACTGACAACGTGTCTAATGAAATCTTTTAAACACGTTACTAGTAACGACGTAAACTAATGAAAACATGTTATTAAACAGTTGTTTTACAAACTTAAAACTGCTAACTAAAAGGCAATTTTACACACTGTTGTAGATAAATATATTTTTGAGGCTAAACCTCCTTCTAAAAGAAGAAGTGACAACCTTATATTCCAACTAATCTGCTGTTCCTGGATGTAGTCTTCATGGACTAGTTCAATAGCAAATATACATGCTTGTACCTCATATCCAGACATCAATGATAATGACCATTAGTACTGCTTAGTTGATTTAACAACATTACTGCCCACCACTAGATTGTTCAGAAGTAATTAATCCAACCCCACACCTTACTGATAAAATGAAGTCAATAGGAACAGTTGTACACGCTCCGTAGAGATATTGGTCTCTCTAGTGTTGAATAATGACGAGGTACCACAAGAACATACTGCAAAATATTTGAATATACAGGGTGCTTCTAATTCGAAGTCAACCGTGGGGATCTCAGTTATTTTAAATGATAGAGGGTAAGTTTAGATTTGGCAAAGTTGAGCTTTTTTAAGCTGAACAAGATGCCGTTAAGAACATCTTATTTTGTTTTTGGGATTTTTGAAAAAACTGAATTCTTAAATTTCCATTTTTATTTTTTTATTCAATTTTGACAGTTTAAAGTGACATTATTAACTCCATAACAACCTTCATAAACACTCTATGATTTACAAGAGAAATAAAAGCGTTTTAATTCACTATAGAATTAAAAAAATTTAATTCACTAGAGATTTAAAACGTTTAAATGAAGAACAACATATTTTTATGATTTCTACAAATACTTACATTGAATTATTCTTTCTCTTTGTGTTGTGTAATATATAATTATCTTAATTTGAATATTTTTAATGTCATTTATTTCCAATTTTGTGTATAGCTGTAAGCAGGTGACAAACGTCACTTTGACGTTTGGCACACAGTAAGTGTGCTGTTTTATTTGTTGTTTGATAAGTGATTTAAGAGCAGCAGGAGCTATAAATTTGAATATTTTTAAATTTTTTATTCAAAATTTCATCAAAATTGAATAAAAACATATATACGCCGCGTGAATTAAACATTTATTAACTCAAAAAATCTTTTCGTGAAGAAACATATGTTTAATTCACTTGATGTATAATATTTATTATTGCTTATTTGGCAAGCTAGAAAAAAACTGAAACCACTTTACCACAGTCATTTTTTCTTCACAATATGACGACGTTTATAAATGTTAAATACAACGTTTCGTTTCTTCCCAACGATCATCAACTTTTATAGTTCTTATAGGCGCCGTTTGGGATTTTTACATGAATAGAAGGGAAGTATTCTCCTGATTTCAAAAATGAATAATCTATGTTTCACTCATTAATAAAGGTGGAATTGTCAATTCAGGATTTTTTTACAAGCAAGATACCATAGGAAAATTAACAAGCGAACCATTTTAAACCGTCAAACCCTATAAAATACATATCAGCCAAACGTTACATACAGGTGATACCGAGAGACGTTTAAATTTCTGCAATTGGTTATTGGAAAGAAGCAATCAGAACATAAATGTTTTAAATCAATTAATCTGGACCGATGAATGTTGTTTCTCAAATTGAGGAACGTTTAACCGAAATAATGAACATTTTTGGTCAGTTGATAATCCTAGACAGAACACACAAATCAGAAACCAACACCGATTTGGATTTAACGTGTGGGTTGCTTTATGGAATAATACAATTTTTGGACCCTACATTTACTAGGAAACACTAAATGCACAGAGATATCTTCAATTTTTAAGAGGTACATTGCCAGACTATCTTGATGGTATTTCATTAAATGAGTTGCAAGGTTTATGGTGGCATCAAGATGGCGTTCCACCACACAACTCTATAATAAATAAATCACGTAACCCTTTTTAAACCAATTGGAAGCATAAAAACCCTTGGATACATGTGTACCACAGCGATGCTACAAAAGAAAGATTCGTATGACGTTATTGTGGTATGTTGCTATGCAAAAGTATGGTTAGCAGGTTAGGTTTTGCGTCAGTTTGTGTCAAAACTGGTTAGCAGGTTAGGTTTTTCGTCAGTTTTGACACAAACTGACGCAAAACCTAACCTGCTAACCTCGAATTTGACATAGACTTACAGTGCCACCAACATAACTCATTGTATTCTCTCACTAAATACAATTCGCGGTATGATTAGTAATCGGTGATATTCATACCACTTGAAGTATTATGGCTGAGAATATCTCAACCAGATTTTTTTAAATAAATGGATTGGAAATTGTGGTGTAGTTGAATGATCTGTTCGCTCGTCCGATTTGAATCCATTGGAGTATTTTCTGTACGGGACGCTTAAAAATGTGATTTATAAGGACCAATATGCAAATGTTGATGAGCTGCAAAACAGATTAATAGCCGTTTGCGCACGAATTCTTGCAAGAAGTATTAATGGGGCCATAAATACTTTAACAAAAAGGGCTTGCGTATGTGTCAATCAAAACGGATTCATATTTGAGCATTTACTATAATTTATTTGTAGCCCTGTATTTTTGTTTCTTGTTGTTTTCGTTTAGTGAAATAGTTTATAAATAAAAAGTGATTGTTCGTTTGTTTTGACATTTTGATTTTTCCAATGGTATCTTATTGTAAAAACCTTAAATTGAAAATTTCATATTTATTAATTAGTGAAAGATAGTCAGATTATACATTTTTGAAATCAAGAGAATATTTCCCTTCTATTGGTGTAAATATCCAAAATGGCGCCCATAAGAACTATAAAAGTTGATGATCGTTGAAAAGAACGGAAAAGTCGTATTTAAAATTTATGACCGTAGTCATATGGTGAAGAAAAAATGGCTGTGGAAAAATGGTTTCAGTTTTTTCATAGCTTGCCAAATAAGAGCAATAAAAAATAAAAATGAAAATTTAAGAATTCAGTCTTTTTAAAAAATCTCAAAAACGAAATAAGATTTTTTTAATTTTTCAACGGCATCTTAAAAAAGCTCAACTTTGCCAAATTTAAACTTACCCTCTATCATTTATAATAACTGAGATCCCCATGGTTGCCTTTGAATTAGAAGCACCCTGTATACCTGTACAGGCATTTATCATGGAGAAATAAGAGTCAGCTTGGGTTACACTACTTTACACTATTAGTTTATTGGTTATGATTTCCAGAATAAAGGCAAGGTTATTATTTACAAAGCGATTATCAAGTCGATTTGGAGTAGTAATGGAGATTAGATTTGGGATTTTTTTTTCATTTGTTACAACATTTCTGGACCTCTCTGTATATAACAATTTAAAAATTCTCTCTTATTTGCTGCATATCAAAACTTTCTCATCACTCATGTATTTACTTTCCTGGGGGGTTGCAAATTGCATTTTTGCAATTAGTAAAACTGCTAATTAGAGGAGTGTCACTTCAAAGAGATTTCAATTTCCAAGCGTACCAGTGGCGGTTTTAAATGAACATGTATATTATCTCCCAACCAGAAATGTACCTACTCCATTTCGTATCCTGTGTTGTCGGTGTAGACAAGTGTTTCTTTGTTTTATATTTTTTCTTAATGGCTCTACAGAGTCAATCAATAGAGTAAACAAGCCCATGAACGGTTTTGTTTTGAAGATTTTATTAGGGCAGAGGTAGCTGCAATGAAAGCGGATTTAAAAATAATTCCACTAACATAGACACTTAAAATTATTTGCTGCAATATAAATTTGAACTTCAATAAAAAAAATCTCCTTGCCAACTAATGCAACTATTAATAATGCTAGTTATGGGTTTATTTTATAGTAAATATCGCCTAGAAATCTAAAAATAACGTTGTATGTAACACAAATTTAGCACGCATAGTATGCGCCCCAAAATCTTCCATGTAAAGGCCTCAAGGATTTAAAAAAATCCTCCGGTCTAATGGGCATGTCCGAAAGTTGAACTTTTCTCAGAAAAAAGCTACAAAGAAGATAAGATAGCGAACCGAGTTTAGTCGGTAGAAGACTAAGTAGTTACGAGGTCTACAGTTGCATATGTTTAAAATGCAATCGGTTAAAAAAATAATAAAGCCAAAGATCATAAGATATTGCTTATGTGTTTACTACTTGAAAGTTGCCAACAAGAGGTATCATCGCGAGAGAACAACTATGTAAAATTCCATAAAAAAGCTTGAACATCGTTAAATAGTTCGTCAAGGAGTAGTAGAAATGATACTAGAATAGTTTTGTTGTGTAATTAAGGGGCGAGGGACAATGAGCTGTTAATGGCGTGATAACTTGTTCAAATCTGCATCTGTAAACAAAGGTGCCTATAGACCGTTTGCTTGCTTTACTCGAACAGTTGAGTTGAGAACATTGAGCTAATATGTTGCAGAGGATAACAAATAATACCTTACTAGTTTTATGTTCAGAGAAAATAAATCCTGTACTAGAATTTGATTATAGGCGTCGCAGTTTCATATTTAAGTGTTATCGACAGTTCTATGACAGAAATTTCAGTCTTAAAAACGACTTGACCCCAAGATGACAAACACATTGCAATAGTCAGGAAGAGACTGTTGACATATTAAAAGATTGTGGAGACTTCGAGTATTCCTTCACATTCAATTCTTTATAAATTAGAAATGTTTATTCTCTCTGGGTCCTTCATTCATTACATAAAGATCAAATGAAACACCACGTTGTTTGGTGCTGGGAAATGTGGAAGAAGTTTGAGAATGGAGCTTTTTGTAACGTCAATAGCGTCTTGATAGACCATAATGCATCGTAAAACAAGGTGTGGAGTTAAAAAATAAACAACCCCAGCTACAATCATATCAAGTGTTACATTTCGATTTTAGCAACTTTTGGGCGCCTGGAATTAGGCAATTCAAAGTGCGTTATTAGCGTAGTTCTTCACCGGCGTCAGTAGTTTGCGATCATTCACGCTTTGACATCTGAGGTTTAGGTGGCGCACGCTGACGCGCGTTGCAATTTCGATATCGAACGCTTCTTGGGCGATCTTTATGTCATCGATTTAACAAGTGATTTTACTTCCTTTGGTCGTTGGCGTCCATTTTGACTGCTTCCTGAATTCGTTAGTTTTGGTGGAAAATCTCCAGGTATAATGCAGTTTCCCTGTTTAGTGGCAAATGCAAACGAGCTTCGTTAACGCCTTGTGTCTGGTAGGTAATTTTTGGCCTTCTTAATGTATTTCTAAGCTGTGAACTTCTTCACAGGAGATTTTGGAGTTGCAATTTCAAATTGCGATCTTTGAAGTTCCGCCTCTCGATGCGCCGAAATCTTGTGGGCCGGTGACCTGCGTGCCGGTTTCCCATGGCCGAATTGCACGTGCAAATTTCTGAGGGATCGATGGATGTTATGGGAACTTCCATGACCGGGGTTAAATAGTCCACGACCTAGTTTCCACCCTTGTCGAAGTCTTGGTTCATGCTGGAATTCACTTGCCAGGTTGCTGCTCGTTGAAGAGGCTACCGGCTGCTTTCAAAGAGCTTTGTTACCGCATCATGGTACAGTCGAATTAAGGCGCTGTAAAATTATTATGTACTTTTTTGTGCTGCCCCTTGGCGTCGAATTCAAGAGTGCAGATGAATTTCTTGGCATCTCACACCTCGTCCAAGGATAGCGTAATTCAAGGGATTTACTTGGGAATTTATCTTCGATTATAATGTTCCATTATACATTTAATTGTAGCGTCGAGACATCGACTGCAACACTGTTGCTCGTAAATTGAATTTAACTGTGTAGTTGGTAAAAATTTGATGTTTATTGACAACTTTAATTTACTTTGAAGTATCCATGCTGCCAGTTAATTGTAAGTTGATAATTTAAATTTTATGGTTTATATTGTAAACTAGATTTGGCTTTATGGAAGGACCCATTCTTACTTATTTGGACGGTCAACTGTGTTTAAACATTTTGATTTTTTATGGTTCTTATTGTGACTTGAACGTAGTTAATACTGTCACACGTTCGGCTTAATAACAAGCCTATTGGCTACTGGAAGCGCCGCTTTTATACAGATCTGTCTAATAAGGTACTCCCCCAGGTATAGAACGCGGTTAACAAAAGAGCAGCGAATTCGATTGCTTATTTACTTGGCGTGTGCCCTAACACGGGGTTTGAGAATTTAATTAGCTGTCCTATATTTACATATGTACTTATGTTATTTTTTGCTTAACTATATTAATTAAAATTTGGGTCCTTATTAAAATAAAATCATAACTATATTTTCTCATGTATTTATATTAAATGGGGTTGTATTTGTTCTTAATACTTATGTACAGACTGCATCACATTTTATGGAACCACTGTTGTCATTATATGTGAAGTAATGTCCTCTGGGTCTTTATTTACTGCTGCATCGAGTCTTTGTTTTTATTGAACTATTTAGGTTCGCCGTTACGAGTTTCATCAGGGAGTAATATTACCGAAGCTGGAAAACGGCGTGGCGCCTTTCCGGAACCTGCAATATTAGGTCATTTGTTCTTTGAATCCCCCCATCTACGGTTTGAGCTGTCGCGAGCGTATACTCCCAAGCTACTCCTTTCAGTGACAGAGATTCATTTAGTATGTATTAGCACTGGGGACATTGTGTTACTGCATCGGTTAATTATTGTTGTATTGAATAAGGGGTTACACAACGTCAGTGAAGAAGAAGGTAATAGCAATTTTCTTTAGAGAGGGGAGCATTTTAAAGCATCCTGCAGGAGTTCAAACGTTTTCGTCAAAAGTCACGGCCTAGCACATTAGGCCAATGCGTGTGTTGTTTGGTGACGATCGGTATGGATGTGCTGATACACTTTCACTATAGACCAACTTCTTTCTGCAGGTAAAGTAGTAACTTAAGTTAAGGCGATTTTGAACTGACGACGAGTTGCTGAAGGTAAGTAATGTAAATGTATCCAGCTTCCAGAGGAAACGTGGATGTGCTGATTAGTGATCGTGTTGCAACACCTTCTTAATTTAGGACTCCTTGTATCGATTTGACGCTGTTCACGGCGTCTCTAAAAATGATATGGAATGTCTACTAATACTGCTGTATAGTTGATATCAATAATAGAGAACGGCATAATAACAGCTGGTTGATTAAAACATATTTATCTTCATGGGTGTTGTTATAGACATAGACTATTAAGCAAATTAATTTTAGTATCGTGAAGAGCACACAATGCGGTAATGAATATTACCGCACTCTTTTTATATAAAAAAATACATCGAACCAGAATTTATTGATAAACATAAAATATTGAACAATAAACGTTTGCATATGGCACATAACGAAACTCGTTTGATTGCCTGAAAACTCGTTTCGTTAAGATGCTCATAATCGAACTTGTATCGTTAATATCTATAAAAGCAAAACAATGATTTTATATAACTTTTGTAGAACCCATTATTGTTTGCTCAAATTTAAATCGTTACATTGAAATTTAATTGCTTTATGAAATGAACCTGACAAAGATTAACAATAATTGTAAAAAGGTATACTCTTAAGACCTTATTTTTTATGATACATATTGCACTAGTTTTAATGAAAACTTTCAGATATCGTTTGGATATCCAAGTAGAGGTGTTAGAGGAAATAAAGAGATAAACAAAACCAAAAGCAACATCCTTTAACTAAAAATGAATGCTTGATCATCGTTGTAAGCGAATTTGTTCCGGCTGTAGGAAGTATACATTCTTCTTCCAAACTTGTTCGTCTTCATTTGTTTTCTACCTATTGCTATCAGTTTGTTTCCATACTTTTTAAGTCGCCATCTCATTTAGCCAGAGGTTTTCCAGATATTTTAGATGTCTATGGTTTACGGAGTGGTATGGGGTGATGGTGTGCAATGCACGCACACCAACCTCACCTTCTCGTGGTACATCCTGTCTAACAAATGACGCACTGGCGATCGAACTTGGCGGTATAACCACAATATGTAGACGCGAAGAAAATGTCGTTAAATCGGCCAATCGAGGCTAGTTTGGACGCTAAAGTTGGCAATCCTACCACCGGAATCAGGTATGCTAGCTCAATCACCTTCCCATCTTAAACACTAAGAAGTCGGAGGAGAAAGAATCTGGAGGAGAAAACCCACAAGATTCTGGAACGTGGGCTTATGGAAAACTATACAAGAAAAGAGGTCCAGAATAGAGATAGATGTCGTTTAGTGACGAGAAGAAAGCGTTTGGGGCTTTCACCCAGACCCCTTGGTCTCATTCGTGCTATGATTTTACTTTTCCATATTTTAACTAATAGAGGGTGAAATATGTTTACATGTTTGGAGGTGTTTTTGTACCAAGATAGCACCCATAATGTCTGCAAACTAATAGATCAAGTGCACCATGATAATTAAACTTGGCATGAAACAAATATTTGTTGTTTTCTAGTATGACAGTTCCAATTTAGTTTTGATCACTGCAACAGTTATTACACAAGTTAATTTTGAAATAAGTGTGGGACAGCAAACATAAATTTATTGAGACAAAATGTTAGAGCTATGATTTAGTATGAATTTCTTTATTTCTCTATCTCCGAAAGAAAACTTTGCACGGCTTTGTGCTGCGTTTGGTGAACAAGATTTTTCATTTGGGTGTAGGAAAAGTCTGTTGACGGGAGATACCACACAGTTTAATAGAAGCACAAAAACAACAGCGCATGGAATAGTATAAGAAAAGTCTTAATAAATAAGATGACGGTGGGTTTAAAGCACTTTACAACATCATAACTGGTGACAAAAGCTGGATCTAAGCGATCTCAAAGTGTTGGTAAGAAAATGACTGTTTGCTTCTTTTCAAAATCAGAACCTATCACAACTGCCGTGTTTGAAAATAAACGTACAGTTACTGCAGAATGGTACAAAACCGTGTGCCTGCCAGACGTTCTTTAAAAAGCTCGTTTACAACGCCCATGAAGTAAAATCGTTCTACACCATGACAATGCTTCAAGTCATGGGCAACCAACACGATGACTTTTGGCACGCGCAAAATTATTTGTAAGTAGGTAAGTCACCCGAGTTGATATTTTGAAAATTATTTCACAAAACCCGTAACCAATTATGATTTAAAATTGATCTAATATGGCCACAAAAACTTAAATTGCTTGTTTCTTGCATTTTATCTTCTAATTATGACACCATCCACGGGGTCGATAATCGTCCCAAATATTAAACCCCGTAAAAAATTACTACAATAAAGAAGTCAATATAAACCGCAACGAGGAAATTCAATAAGAAAACATCAAATTAAGAATAGACAAAAACCATCCTAGTGAAGCACAAACAAAGAAAAGTAGAAAAGCTATAAAAAATGGCAAATCTCCATGTATTGCTAATATTCCAATTGAGGTACTATGAGGGTAGCACAGTAACTTTCTGCAATCCAATAAAACAAAGTTATGTAGTAAAAAAATATTTTTATTATTGTTTTTTTTAAATATTCGCACTTAAACTTTATACGTTTACGCATTCGATAAAACCAATTTGCGAAACATAAATACCACTCTTCTTGAGATACTTTAGAAACAAGGTTTTTGAAGTTTTCCACGGTATCTTTGGGAGTTCTAAATCGCACACCACGCATTTTATCCTTTAATCAAGAAAATAAAAAGTAATCGGAAGGTGTTAGATCGGGACTGTATGGGGAATGATTTAGCAATTTTGACCCGAAAGCCTCTAAAAATTCGTTTTTTTATGTGCGGCATGACTTGAAGCATTGTCATGGTGCAGAACGATCTCACTTCTTCGGCGCTGTAAACAAGTTTTTTGAATAACGTCTGGCAGGAATACAAACTGTTGTGTACCATTCTGCAGTAACCGTACGTTTATTTTCAAAGCACGGCAGTTGTGATAGGTTTTGATTTTGAAAAGAAGCAAACAATCATTTTCTTACCAACACTTCGAGACCGCGTCAATTTAATTGAATTAGAAGCTGTTGGAAACACCCATTGTAGAGACTGCCTCTTAGATCCGGGTTCAACTGCATATATCCAGCTTTCGTTATCAGTTTTGATCTTGTAAACTGTTTTAGACCTACTTTGGTAATATGTATTAAAACTTTTTTACACCATACGCTGTTGTTTTGTGCTTCTGTTAAACTGTGTGGTATCCACCGACAACAGACTTTTCGTAAACCCAAATGAAACACTTTGTTTGTTTCGATAACTGCTGGAACTGGTCTATTTTAGCGAAAATCGTCGCTGAGTGAAACTCGCTCAACAGGTCTCTGCGAAGGCGCTTGATGACCAAATGCAGCACGAAGTCACTTTCTTTCGGAAATAGAGAAATTTTAAAATCATAGTAAATAATAATAATAATAATAATAATAATAAATGTCTCTATTTCTTGCAACTAAAATAAAGTACATAACTAGTAATTACAAAAATAATTGCAGTGTAATAGTTGCAGAAACCCCAAGGCGCAGTTCGGTCTAAAAGACCGCTCTTCCACTGAAACCTTGACATAATTGTGAAGTAATAAAAAATAATCAAAATTCAACACTCGAAATCTACATAAATTCGATGCGGTGGTAAAGTTCACTACAGACTCAGAAGGCCATGTAAATCACAGCGCTAACATTTTTACTCGTTAAATTAATTTTTGCTGCACAACACTTATTTAAAAATTAACTTGTGTAATAGCTGCTGCAGTGATGAAAACTAAACTGGAACTGTCAAACCAGAAACAACAAACATTTGTTTCATGGCAAGTTTAATTTCTATAGTGCACTTGGTCTATTAGTTTGTAGATATTATGGGTGCCACCTTCGTACAAGAACACCTTCAAACATCTTAACATATTTAACCCTCTAGTACAGTGGTCGCCAACCTCTTCAATGTGATGAGCTACTTGTTAATTTTGGAATAAACAGCGAGCTACCCACACGGAAGCCACGTAACGCAACGTAAATGAAATAATCCACAGTTAATTTATCATTATATGTATTTATTTTACTATTTATTTAACTGGTAATACATAATACATAGGTACTAATAATAACTACATTCCTACCTACCAAACGAAGTTGTTTGAAAAATAAACACAAACTTTTATCCAGCCACAACGGCATGTCACGTAAGATTTAAAAATAGTTAATAATAACAACAAAAAAGTAACGCACTATCATGAACATAAACATTGAAAAATAAAAAAGCACGTTCAATGAGAAGGCTGACACTCAGACTCATCGATAATTTTTTTAATGTTTGCAGTATAATTTGATACAGCCATTCGAATACAATTATCCAAATGTTCATCTGTAAGTCGATTGCGATATTTGTTCTTAATAAACTTCATATTGGAAAAAGAAGATTCACACAAATAGGTTGAACTGAATAATGCTTTCACTTTCAAGGCAACACGGCATAGAACTGAATATTTGTCTTTACTTACAATAGGCCAGATACATTTGGTACTTGAGACTAACGATTTTAAGGCTAAATCATTTTGAAAATCAATTACTTCCATTTCTGTTGCAGCGATGTCTTCGCCAAAGTTCTGCATAACACAAGTTGCAAACTGTTGGATATCAATTTCCATAAAGGGTGAAACAACAAACTGCGCTACTAAAGCCATTTCGTTGAAATCCTTAAAACGATTTTTGAAGTTATTCTTCAGGGTAGAAACTATTTCTACATGATATTTGCTGTCATAGAGTTCTAATGGATTTTGAGATATTTTTTCTGAAAGAATAGGAAAATGCTTGGCATCGCTGTTAATTAGGTTTTGTTCCCAAAACTCCAGCTTTTTGATAAATGCTTTTATATCAGAAATCATTTCTGCTAGTTCTTTGTCTCTCCCCTGAAGCTGCAAATTAAGTTCGTTTAATTTCTCGGTAATGTCCACGAGAAAACCAAAATCTCTAAGCCAGATTGAATTTTCTAGTTCCGGAGTCGGTTCATCGCGTTTTTTGAAAACTTGAACTATGCCAGATAGGACATCATTAAAACGTTTCAGCACCCGTCCTCTACTTAACCATCGGACTTCAGAGTGAAGGAGTAGGTCCCCGTATTGACAGTCAACTTCATCGGCCAAGGTTTTGAATAATCTTCTTTGTAACGCTTGAGCTCTAATCTTGTTCACAATTTTTACCACCAGTTTCATAACGTTGTTTAGTTTCAGGAAATTTCCACATAATGCTTCCTGATGGATAATGCAGTGGTAAGAGAGAAATTGCGGAAAAGTTTCATCTTTACGACATAACGCCACCAGACCCTTATCAAAACCCACCATAGCTGGAGCGCCATCGGTTGTCAAGCCTACCATTTTCGATATTGGAATTTTCTCGGAAGAAATAATATTTTTTAAATGAGAAAACAACTCCTGTCCAGTAGTGTGTCCTTTCAGTGGAATAAACTTCAAAAGATCTTCTTTAATCGTAAAATCACTAAAAACCATCCTGACGAACACGGCCATCTGGACAGTGTCAACGACATCTGTTGATTCATCCAGTTGAAGTGAAAAATAAACACAGTTATCTAAGTCAGTTCTTAACTGTAAAAAAATATCATTGCTCATTACTTCTACACGTCTCATCACTGTATTAGCAGAAAGTTGCATAGATTTTATAGCTGAAACTATCTCGTCTTTGTTTCTAAAGTTGGCAAATAACGAGTCAGCAGCTTCTAAAAACGCCTGTTTTATCATTTCCCCGTCTTCATAAGGTTTCTTTTTTTGTGCAATTATCTGGGACACACGGTACGATGCTTCAGTTGCAGCCTTATTTTTGTCGATTGTTCTTAAAAATATTGATTGTTGTCCAATTAACTGCTTTTTTAACTGTTTCAGTTTCTCCTTTCTGGCGGCAGAATGTAGTGGGAATGATTTTTCAAAATTAGAATGTACAGTTTTATGATGTCTCTCAATATTTCCTTTTTTAGCAACGGAGACCGAAGTATTACATAACAAACACACATTTTTATCTTTAACTTCTGTAAAAAAGTATTGTTCTTCCCATTCCGAATGAAAGTGGTATGTCTTTACCTTCTTACAACTGCTTGCCATAATATTATTTTTTGTTGTTCACTACTAACCCAACCGCTGGACGTTGGTTACGCGTTCAGTTTTAAACTAAGCGCAATGTCGCCGCGCCGTGCGTATTTATCCCGTTCAAAGCAATCCAGATCGTTCTCGAACACTAACGCACTGGTCCGGCTGGTCGGTTCTAGCCGATTCTAGCCGATTCTAGCTTGATGGCGTCAGCGGCAGATCGCTCGCCGCAACGTTGCCGCTGTTTATGTTTAATATTATGACAATTAGATTTTTTTGTGGAATTTTAGGAAGCTTCTCTGATTTTGTATTTTCGTTGTGAGAGCTACCAGAATTGCCCCCGCGAGCTACCGGTAGCTCGCGATCGACAGGTTGGCGACCACTGCTCTAGTAGATAAAATATGGGAAAGTAAAATTATACCACACGAATGAGACCAAGGAGTCTGTGTGAAACTGCCAAACGCTGTCTTCTCGTCAATAAACAACATCTATCTCTATTCTCGCCCTCTAGTTCTTCGAACCTCTTTTCTTGTATAGTTTTCCCTAAGCCCACGTTCCAGGAGCTTGCGAGTTTTCTCCTCTCGATTCTATCTATTATTGTATGTTGAGCTTTCATTCTTCTTCTTATTTTCTCATTTCGTATTGTATCCATCCTAGATATTCCAGCACCACGTCTAAGGTAGTGCATTTTGACGCTATTTATTCTTCTTTTGAATTCGGCATTCACTGCCTATATCTCACTTTCATATTAATACAGACATTTTTAATACGAATGTAAAATTGGCACTCCTTTATGGATACGAATCAAAGTTTGTCACTAAGGTTTTAACATAGAATATAATTAAGTATTCATACTAATCATCGATTCCAAACTAACTTGGAACTCCCACTTAGACAAAACAATCACCAGGTGCATACAAACATTAGTTATTGGGAAAAGAGCCATGGGTAGTACGTGGGGGCTCAAACCGGAACTGACCTTCTGGCTGTACAAAACCATGGTTCTACCAATAATTTCATCTGGAATAACAGCCTGGTGGCCCAAAATAAAACAAGCAACTGCGATCCACAAAATCAGCAGAATACAATATCTAGCTAATCTAGCTAATCGGTGCATCACTGGAGCCTTTAAAGGCACCTCAGGACAAGCACTGAATGATATTTTAAATCTGCCACCTCTGCACATCTTCTTGGAAGGTGAAGCCAGAATGGCAGCCTACAGAACAAAGTACTGGTCACTGGATGACCACAGCTAATAATCTAGGACATGGCAAGATCATGTCACACATCAACAACCCAATATTAGAAATGGGTTCTGATCTTATAATCAAAGCCTATGACTTTGAAAGCACTTTACTGTACACACAAGTTGGAATCCCGACCAACTACCAACTCCAACAAATAAGAACATCATTTTTTACACTGATGGATCTAAGTTTGAAGGGGGTACAGGCTCCGGTGTGTACAGTACCAATCCTAGAACCAACGAAAAAGTCAGTCTAGGAAAGTTTTGTAACATCTTTCAGGCTGAAGTACAAGCTATTAACGTATGCGCAAACATCAGCATAGAAAAGAAGCTGCTCAATCGAGACATACACATTCTCTCAGACAGTCAGGCAGCACTGAAAGCGCTAAACGCTTTCAGTACTTTATCGAGACTGGTCAAGGAATGCAAATCCAAACTTCAAACCTTAAGCCAGGGAAATACAGTAAAATTATGCTGGATCCCAGGTCACCAAGGTATTGAAGGAAACGAAAAGGCGGACAAGCTCGCAAAAGAAGCAGCCCGTAATACAATGACCGGTCGAGAACCTGGTCTAAGCATTCAGAAAAACCAAGCCCGCTCAGCCATTAATGAATGGGTCAACACCGCACTCCAACTAAGGTGGAGAAACTACAATCAAGCAACACACTACAAAAGATTGCTAAAAACTCCGAATGCACAAACCACCAAAACCCTGTTGAGACTGAACAGAACTCGAATCAAGTAGTCAGTCTACTAACAGACACTGGAGCATTCAGAGAATTTATGCACAGGATCAATATCTATAAAGATGAACCTGTTTGCAGACTATGCCAAGAGGATGATGAAACAGCCTATCATATCCTCTTTGAATGCCCAGCATTAGAGCGTAAAAGACACCAACTCGATTGGAGCCTTAACTCTATTGACAACCGCAAGCTAGTAGGGGGCATTGCAAATCTAGTAAAAGATACGGATGTCGGCCTGCTAACTTGAAAACTCCCGAAAGTACAAAAAGCCCAAAGGGCTGACGTGCGCATGCCAGCAAAAGGCAGCCGTGGAATCTAAATCTAATCTAATTCATACGTCGATGCCTGATATGCATTTTTAACGATAAGTGACTCCAAACTATCTCAAACTATGGAATATTGCAAAGGAACAACCAATGGAAAAGCAACTAAAATGTAAGAAATGAAATTAATTGGATTATCCACACGCCCTGAAGAGAAAACAACAACCCAACAAAAATGGCTTGGGATTCGAACCCGAACGGACCACGAAGAATAGGGCGTCCTAAAACAACATGTTGCAGAAGCATGCTAAACGAAGCCAAAATAAGGAGCAAAGAATGAAGGGAGCTGAAAATGATAGCTCGAAACAGGACCGATTAGAAAAGTGCCTATATAACGATTTATTACATAGCCTACACTTTTTTTATTCATTCGCTTGCTGGCATGCGACATTCTCTTGTTTACTTAATGGAAGTAATTGTAATCACAGCTCCCTCTATATCGCTTTGTATTAATGTAAGTCGAGTTACATTTTTTGGTGTTAAAAATATGGTCGCAGCTTCGTAACTGAGAACAAGAAGCTGAGAAAACTCGTCTCTATGAATATATAAAGTTTGCACTTTTAATTACACGTAGGTACATTCGTCCATTTTTTTGAGACGCCGATTCATTAATTCTTGAGGACCTGCCCGCCAGAGATTCACCATCCGAGGCTTGGATGACGCAATCTAAGACGTGCTATATTTAAAGGCATCGAGAAAGTTTGCGGACCCACGTTCAGGTAAAATGTTTGCAGTTGACGCTATTACGAATTGCTTTCAGCTGCGAGAAGCTATTGCGAGCGTAGGCATTAAGCCAGGACCGTGTTAAAGACATTTTGACATTTGTGCTTTTTTAAGATAATTATTTCAACGTTTTTATTGATGTTTGCACATACATGCGAGTAGACTTAGCTATCTCTCACGTATGTTTTTCTAAGGGCTCATGCTAATTTTCTTCTGTTTGCTCGTTATGTGTTTTAAAGTCAACAGACTGTGTAAATAAATTGGCTTTCCTTGTGCATTGTCAGTCAGTTTCAGCCCGACAACACTAGAAGGGAAAATCATAATCCTGTTTTAGCAGATAATGAGCTTTTATAACCACGAATGGGGCATTAAGAGAGTTTTATATACAGGGTGCTCAACTTAAATGTACGCAGCTTTAAGCAGGTGAGTATGTAACACATACACCATTCGCCATTGAAATGTAATGTGTGTTGCATAATTACCTGCGTAAAGCTGCCTGCATTTAATTTGGGCACCCTGTATATAATAAGCTAACAAACCAGACAAAAAGGGCAAATAATTATTTAAATATTAAGGCGTACGAGACGTGTTGTACAAATTTAACGTAACCAGGGAGGGGTGAGTAAACACCTCAATTTAACCTATGTAGTGGGTTGAAGAGCTACCTTGTTTTGCTTTTATGTTGTTGCTGGCTCAGCGCCTATCTCGTTGTTTTCAAATTTTCAGTTAGAAAAAAGTTTGCTATGGTTTCACTACCTTCTCAGATCCTTTTTTCATATCTTACAGTATTGGTTTCATTAACTTGCTGGAAAATATCTTTTAAGCAATGTTTGAGCAAGGGGTTTTCTGTTTTAATGTGCGACTGAATAACCAAGAAGCAAATGTAGAAGTCACAGCAGCTTAACTAAAGCCTAATTACTGCGAAGGAATAATGGTTGAGCAAGAAATTATTAGTAGTGAAATATACTTATTTGTAATTTTGTTAGCGAATTGAGTTTAGTTGTTGGTGTTTGTTAATTTCGTTATAGACAATTAGGTAGTTTCAATTCTTTGTTTTTAATTGTCAATGGGCTTTATATAAGTAAATGTGTTAAACGTAAAGGGGTGTATTGTATAGTGCACAGTAGCGTATTAACCATGCTTGCAGCCAGAAACCCGTTAAAATTTTCCCTCAAAAGTTTACTTATTATTTTACAACTTCAGAAATTATTGGCTGTGATTATTTTAGATTGCTATTTTCGGTAGATAATTTCCTGGCAATTAATAGTTTATGATAAATATGAAATAATTTTTTTCCCAACTATTTCACTTTGTGGCCCCCTGAAACTTTGCGCCGGAAGCCTCTGTTTTTCGGGCTTCTGCCATAATACACTACTGGTGCTAAATATAGGTCTGCCAAGTTAAATGTGTAGAATACGAGGGGACACCCCAGATATGAAATATGAATATGACGCGGGAAGGGGAAATAGCGGCGCGATGCGCGGAAGTGTCGTAAGTAAAAGCTATTCTGACTCAGTCTATCAAGTGGGCTGTTCTGGGTTGACTGGTTTGTTCTCCGTTGCTTTTTTCTAGTGTCTGGAAGCAAGTTTGGCGATTTTCGTGATCGCTGATAATATCGTAGAGAACAAAGAGTGTATAAAGTTTGTTTTTAGAATATGGCCGTTGAAATTGTTTTACTGCCTCGAAAAGCTTTTAAGGAAGACGCCTTAGGTAGAACGCAACGCCACTACTGGTATTCAAACGAGATCTTATTTGTCCTATCAATGTATACACGTTCTTGGAATATTTTAACATTTACAAGCTATAAAAGAAAATGACAACTTACCTATTGAGTAACAAATTGTCTACAACGTTTTGAGCATATTCGTTCCTAATGCTTATTAGATGTCCTCCTTTCCTCGTGCACTCCATTTCGGCCTGCGCCCACGGAAGCTTGGAAGCTTCGAGGGCAGCCACACAGAACTGTCTAAGAGCCACCCACCCGAATCCGCACCGCCCCACAATCTCCTCCACCGCCTCCGCCTTGTACAACATCCTTAACCCCAGCGCACTGCCACTAGAACTCCTCACAGAAACTCGCAGTACCACTTTGTTCCCCCTAGAAAGTATCTGTATCTGCCTCTCGGCGTCCCCCGGCCGGGTACAATGCCACCACGAGCTCTCCCCATCTAGCAGCTGCGTCAGCAGCCCCTCGCACTTCACGTCGCCGCTCTTGTGCTCCTGGAAGTTGACACTGGTGTCCGGCACCCCCGTGGAGGTACTATCGCCGATCTGCAGCGTGAGGGCCACTCGGTTGCCGTAGGGGAGGTTGATCTTGAAGGTGCACTCCAGCTCCCCAGTCGGCTTCAGCTCGAATGAGCCGTTCTTCGCCAAGAAGGTCATGTTGTAGCAGTAGTCCACTAGCCGGTAGGAGAAGGCAAACATGGGGATGCCGTGGAAGTGGAGGAAAGGTGGCGTGTGCGATGAGGGAAAGTAAATGTGGCGGTCGGAGTCGGACAGCTCCTCTAGCTTGCCGCAGAGACGGGCTTGCTTGTGGCTTTTGACGAACTGGTGCTGCGACGTGTTGAGCCCCGAAAAGTGAAGGTAACCTCTCGCGCACGGTACGTTCAGCCGCACCAGCTCAACCACCAGGCCTCTGCGTTCGTCGTGGCCTGGAAACCAAGTCTGACAGTCGCTCGTGCGCGGGAAATCCTTCCAAGATACGGACGATTCCTCTCGTCGTAACCACAGATGGCATTCTGAAACAAATAAAATTAGAAAATAACATTTTCTTTCATTTTTAAAATGTTCACGTTTAATATTTATAGGATTGAAGTTTTAGATCTTGGACATATCAGTATTCATACCCAACACTACCTAAATAAGAGGCTTCAGCTTTGTGACGTCACAGGCTCGTGACGTTAGCTAAAGAAGACCACCATGGTCGACGTGAGGTGTGTGTACATATTGTAGTTTATCATTTTTTAAATCGATAAATTACCTTGTCCCTTCGTCAGCGTTTGGTGGTGTGCGTGTGAGTGATTTACTATCAGTATTCCATAAATAAACACGTAAATAATAGATGGTTGTGAAATTAATTCATTGTAACCGCATGGCGATTTGCTACTGTTTCAGAAGGGTTGTTGGTGAATACTAAAATTACAATTATATACCATATTTGTGCAAGTGTTTAATTTCTATCATTATGCCAACTAAGTGTTAAATTTTTGCGTGTCGAGAAAACTACACAAACTTGAACAAGATGCAGGTGTTTAGTTTCCAGAACGATAAAGCCTTATGCCAAAAATGGATTACTGCCATACCAAGGGGAGATTTTACTTTAACTAAGTACAATTACATGTCCGCAAAATTATGCGAGTGGACCCAAGATACTACTATACCTACACAACCATTATAAAATAATCCCAAACTAGGGCAAAATTCGGTACGAGAGACGTTAGCAAAGGAGGACGCACTTTAGAATAAACGGCGTGCAGATTTGAACAAAAAACGACAACTAAAAGGCCTAGTTATCAGCCTAAGGACGAATTGATAATTCGCTGTAGATCGCCAAGCGAGGTCAGTTACTTCAAAGTGTAGACAAAAAGGCGCTAAAATGAGATAAACTAGAATAGCGCCCGATTAACAGCAAAAATTCTTTATCTAATAGACTTGTCTGTCCGGGACGCTGTTTCAGCAGCCAAACCGTAAGAGATAGAGAAAAAAGTTATTAAAGTTATATGTTTGGAATGGTCATGCCAGGTCAGGAACCGAATTTCAGTCTCTAACACTAATTATTATCTTAATTATCCTAATCCTAACTTTTTAGGTTAGATTCTAGGCAAATTTTATCAAGGCGAATGCGACTGGTAGTTTGCTACCAACAATGACGTCATATACGTACGTGTGGTGAATACGCGTTCTATTTGCAAAACGGTCTTTTTTGTTTTTTTAAATGAGACATTTGTCTCACTGGGTTGCTAGTAATATAGAATAAAAAAGTGGAATTTTCTTGAGTGCCATGATTACAGCGAGCAAGGAATACAAATATTATAATTAACAAGCAAATTGCGCGCTACGCGCACGTGAAATAGGATACGCGAAAGGTCAAGGTCCGAGCCGAGCGCTAAGATAAGAAAAACAAAACCTAAACAAATATAAACATCTGCGAAGCCGGAACGTGAGATTTGATTTTGTGCCACAGACAGACAAACACACATTAAGGAAAATTATATTATAGATTATACAATTAACACTTTGATTAAGAATTATCCTGTTAAAATGAATAATAATCAATTGAGAAGAAAATAAGGGTAGAAAACTGCGTTAAAAAATACAAAAACAATAATCGGGTTTCATATTATTACGTAGTTTACAAAGTGACTTCTCATATTTTGGGATTAATTGCACTATCTGTACTACAGTTTAGTATTACAAATTATGGTTTTTGCTTTAAATCTTTGTTTTCCATTACAAAAAAACCGAATATGGTACGACTAAGCGCTTAGTTCACGACTGGTAACTTTGTTTCCACAGGAACCCCTTATTTTTTGAAGTTGTAAACTCATGTAAACACTCTGCGTCTATACGATTTAACCGATCTTCGCTCTTCCAGTGCTGACACACCGGCGCGCCGGAGAGTTTTGGCCTTGCGGTGTAACGGTTGGTGCTTTATGCGCTTGCATCTGGTGGTACAATGCTCAGCTTGCCCCGGATTTAGTATACAAAGTTGGAGCGCACCTTTAATATTATATATTTCTATAACTGTGTACTATTTGAATGATAGCGGATAGCCGAGAGGTAGAACACTTGGGATTGTACTCGTTAGGTAGTAAGTTTGAATCTCCCACCCACACAGTTACTTTGCGGTTATCATACTAACATCGTTGGTGGTTATGACTCTTTCGGAAAAGGCATTCTTCTAAAATTTAATGTGTTACGGTAGCCACCTGATTGGAAAAAGAAGAATATTCAGAAATGGAGTTTTATCGTCATTGCGTTCGTAACCTATTGCTTCATTTAAATTCTTCAAATCCATCAAACTCTAGTTTTAAAATATCAAATCGAGAGGTTAGTGAATTATAAATAAAGCCATTTCCAAATCAATCAATGAACATCGGTAGCCTACAAATGTACAGCATGATTGAGTTCAACATAAATGTGGTATGGCGGTGGTTGTGTGACTAGAGTATTCTCCTGTATTTATAATATATCTTAGATAATGGAGGGTGGAAACGTCATATAACAAGAAATAGGGCTAGTAAGGTAACTGTGTCGACGCAAGCTAAGGAAATGCAGAAAGGGCATGTTAGACAATACATAATTTGCACCATGCCGGTAATGAGAATAATGAAAAGACTCAGTATGGAGGGGGAATAATAGTTAATAAAGAGCTGTCGTTAATTTTATACTGTCGGGAGATTGTTATGACTCGAATATGTGCTCCCGTATGCGATAAAGACGATCATGAAGTAGAATTTCTTTGCATTAAGGAATGAACACATAAATTAACCAGACAATGTAAATATAATTCCAAGGGATTTTTAATGTCAAGATTGAAAAAGCAAGCGAGTTGGTTACGGATTGGGAATAAAAAATGATAGAGGCCCTATATTACTACATTTCTATCAAGAAAAAATTTGGTAAATGTTAACACTTAATTTAAGTTTCCAAAAAGTAGGCTTTATAGCTTTTCAGAATGAAGAAGTTGGAATAGTAAACAATCACTGTATGCATATAAGAGATTCAAAAACAGTGTCCTCAGCACTGGAACAAGCCCAGGTACCGATATTTGTTCCGACCATAATCCAGTTGTAATAAGGGTCAGGGTTAAGCCAAATAAAATACGAAAAGTGAATAAAAAGTATATGCTGAATTGGGAAAACTGAAGATGCAGTTACGCAAATAATATTTACTTAGGAAACAGATACAAAATGTTCACTCTTTAACCATTGCACCTACAATAATAAGAAAAAAGAATAAATTGTTGAAAAAAATACAATAACGTTGAATGAAAGTAAGTGTGTAGTTGGAAAGAATATTTTCAGAAAAAATACATGTAACACGAAGAAAATCTCAGATTGTAGTTCATGGAGTGAAAAAACTATAGAAACAGAAAACAGAAAAATAGAAACGATCATAAACCACTAGATGGATCAATACAAGCAAACATAAAAGATGCCAAATGAGAATGGCTAGAAAGAAGATGCAAATCTACAGATGACCCACAACAGAAGCAGAAAGAAATGATTAAAACATTTAAAAAAAGAACACAGTCAAAATTCAAAAGTTCTAAGTATTGAAAAAAAAGAAAATTTATGGGAAAAATACAGAGACGAGTTATTCAAATACACTAGGGAACAAGAAATACCTTCTGAAGAGTGATCACATATTTTGAGCACAGAGATAATAAATTCCATAAACCATACAACATACAAACATAGAAAAAAAGCGATGCTACAAGAGATAACGTCATTTTAACGGAATTTCTCAAATGTTTGGGACGAGCTGAATGATGTTAAACTTACAGAACAATTAGCTTAATGTCACACACCTTAAAAGTATTTTTACGCTTGAAACATCACAGGCTGTACTAGCTCTAGTGGTGTGAGTAGAGCAATGTCTAAACAACAAGTATACGAATGCTACGTGGATTATGAAAAGGCATTCGACAAGGCGCATCACGAAAAAGTGATGGAACAACTAAAAAAAGTGAGTCTTCATGGAAAAAGTTGACGATAATTATGATTGCGTCTTGGGATGAAATGCTAGTGCCATCACATGTGGAAGAGAGGTGTGCGTTCTCCCTTATTGTTCAACGTGTATACCGAACAAATTATTGAAAATGCACTTACTGATAGACCCGAGTATTCAATATTAGGTATCTATTATGTAGATTACACGATCACAATAGCAGACGCGATGAAGCTACAACAACTCATGCATATATTAAATAACGAAAGTAAACGCATAGAAGTAGAGATAAACACGAACACTACACAGAACGTGCTCTTTAATAAAGGGCACAACACAAACATACATTTGGCACTAGAAGGCCACTTAATTGAGAACATAACTTAAGATACGTAAACTTAAGACTTGATACTAATTATACAATAAACAATTTTGAAGATATTAAGGAACTTATTGAAATACCTAACAAGGGTAGATTTTTCTAAAATGAAAAATATATTGTGTGTATATTTGAAGCCACAAGGCTTTCCTCTTTATTCAAGAAAGAAGAGAAAAAAATACCATTTCAAGATTGGAACTATTAGGATGCCTCATTGGAGCTCGACTGTTGAAGGATGTTATCAAGTCATTGCATTATACTGAAGTTGTCTTTTGCCGTGGTGACCTCTCCACAACTTTAGTATGGATCCGAAGAGATGAGAACTCCGCCTACAGTGGTCACTGGCTCGATTGAGTAGCCCAGTGACTGTTGTTGCCGGTCCCAAGTCTGGAAAAAGGAGTAGGCTTGGGCATAGACTACCCCGTAAAACAAGAATTGTTATGAAAGCAATACAGAGGTCTCGGCAAGAACTGATAAACTGTAGAGAACCCACGCATCAAAATTTGGATAGTGTTCAAAGACTCAAACTAAGCATTGGTACATAGAATGTTTGTGCCATGTTGTAACCTGGTAAAATGTACGAAATCGCAGAGGAACTGGACATATACAAGATGGATATAACGGCCCTGCATGAAATTAGCTGGGAAGGAGAAGAGCGGATTAACAAACCGGAGATCACGCTTCTTTACAGCGAATGCGATAGACAGGGAGAACAGAGAACCGGATGTATAATAAATAAAAGGGCCAGGAACGCTCTAATAAACTTTGGGGCATTCTATGGCAGAATCTCAAAACTTCCAATAAAAGGAAGGTTTTTCAATACTCAACTCGACTGCTAAAGGAAGTCATCAGGTCTTTGAATTATACCGATGTTTTCCTCATTTGGTGGAGCGACTCCTCCGCAGTTTTGGCATGGATCAGAAGAGATCAGAATTGAGGCGCATTAATTGGGAATCGGATACTAGAAATCAATTCCTTGGTTGCAAAATATCTACAACGTGATATTCCTGGCCCCAGACGACCCTTCCAGAGGATGTTTGACGTTAATCTCTCGAACACCGGCCACTAAGTTTTTACAAAGTAATGAAAAAATGTTCAGCCCGCTATATGGGTAAAAAGATTCATGAACAATTACAGACAGCAAGTGCAGAAAGGAGTTCATGATCCTTTGGCCATCGTCGAAATAAAAAAATGGGAATTGGACATCCTCAGGATAATGCAGCAGATCAATTTCTCTTCTCAACCCTAAATTAAAAAATTGATGTAGAAATGGAACAAGATAAATTGCAACGTGTAAAGACTATACACATCCATGGAAAAAATTATTTGTTGTTCAGAATACCAAGTCATAATTCCATTGTGAAACAATTAATTGAGTTTGTTCACACGTTATTCTGTCATGCAGGAACTCAACTTGTTATTGAAAAACTAAGAGAACTTGTTGCATCATACAAGAACAGAATCTCTGACAAAGCCCCCTGCCCTTCTGCTTTTGGGATGAATTGAAATTTGAATCTTTTCCACATATTCACATATCGTATCGGTAGACCTGCTCTGATGTTCAGTGAGAATACTACTAATTTCGTGGAAGATCGACTTTTATGAAGGCTGGAAGCAATTAGAAGATGAGTTCCGCATCAAGTAGATAAAGTCGACCTTCACTTCGCCCATTGCATCCTGGTCGGTAAGATTCTAGGAACTGCTTAAAAGAATTATGGGCACACCTAAATTAATGAGGAAAGAACTGAAAGCTTGTATAGCTGAAATTACCTACGTCATCAATGAAATACCATTAACTCTGTATATGTTCGTGAAAGATCTGCACATCCTTGGCCTCCCTGAATTGAGCTAGAGTCAATCAAACATTCCCAGGAAGCCCATTGCAAATGAATAGCAATCATGAGAAGATTCTGGAAACAATGCCTTGCAAACATTGCCCACACAAGCCATTAAAGTCAATGCAGTTTGTTTGGTCAAAATCTGAACAAAGAATGGAATATTCATTCGTCCTATTCAACTAATTCTTCAACTAAGAGAAACTACTCTAGTAACAACGGAAGAATTGCCAGATCAACATCAAGATGTGTTCGTTACCGGCACGGTAAATGATGGAGAGGATATGAATAATCTACTGACGAAATCAATTTATGTTAATTCAATTGAATATTAAGTTTACTCGTTGACTAGGTTTATCTGAAAATTTGAATTTGCCATCACGGCAATGGTTTTGTTATTTGCCAAAGTTGTTTTTGTTATTTCTAAATAAATATTGGTCTTAAACGGCGGCTTGTAAATGTAAATTCGGATTTCTGTGGTCGCATCAACCTCTTGGCTTTTACTTATTGAGTTAGAGCTGCTATTTTCGGGTAGATTGTAGAACCGGTTCTCATAAACATATTACTTAAAATGTAGTGTTTGTTAATATTTGTACACTAGAACATAACACATTAGATAACATTTATTAATGAGTAAATTAATTGTACGTTGTACTTGCGTTACATGGGGTGGAGTACATGATTGGTACTTATCTTGCCTACGTGTAAGGGGCACTCAATTACCACAAAAATAATTTATTTTTCGTCATATCCGCTTATATTCCCTTATTCGTTTATAATTTTGGTACTTTCTCAAAATTGGTATTATCGATTAAGAAAAAATATAGTTATCAAAGGAGCCAAATAAAAGCTATGTAATCTTACTAATAAGTATATGATCGATGAAAAGAAGTAGCTGCTGTGAAGACGACAAAGACTAGGTAACTAATTAGACTGATAAATCTTTTTACCCATAATTTATGTGCGTACTTTTTTCATTAATGACACGCGAGCCAAACAAGTTATTAATAAGCTTTATAGACTATTTAGTGACCGCCTTTAGCAGCTACTTAGTTAGAAGTGCCACAGCAACAAACATATCCAGGTTTATATCAGTTGTAAAATATTTAATTAGAAAATTTTAATATAGCAGTTTAAAATGAGTCACATTAAAACGATTTACACAGTTAAATTTCTTAGAAACTTCGTGGGCGCTGTGTAAACTTGAATTTTGATCAAAAGTTCGTAGAAATTTCCTTTGTTAATTTTGTGCTGTAGTAAACTGACGTGCACTTCAACTGACGTGCACTTCAGACAAACATATCATAACACTGCTATTAATTAAAGTTTAGTATTGAACTGTTTTAATTTTGGAATAGTGTAGGGTGAATATAAATTTAGCACTGGCTGATTTGTACATATTTTATAGCCAGGGAATGCTAAACTGCAGTTGAATGCACAAAATATTTAATTAACTTTAGTAGCACAATCCTGTGAAGAATGTTAACCATTATATTCTACTTATAAAGAATGTCCCTTGAAATATTACTAATAGTATGCAACTACTATATAGGCGGTGAAGCCCCAACACATTACTTCATATCATGAAAAGTATTTTAAGTAGGTACACCAATCAAAGACAGATATATTGCTACGAAACGGTTATCGTAAACCCTTTCGAAAATTTAAAATATAAGAAAAGTATTGTTATGATTATAGACCTTTGAAATAATCAACAGCTTAAATCTACTACGCTCTAAACATTTCTATCGAACCGAACCGAAAGTGAATTCAAAGGGCCGGGGGTAGTTCTTAAAATGTCGGAGCTAAGCGACCAGTCAGCGTCAGTACATCTGTGCATTTGGATGTGAACTGTGATACCACAGAGGGTGGTAGTCTGCTGCGAGAGATCTTATGTGATTGTTGAAGTGTTACTTGTTGTAATTACGTGGATTAATCGAAGGAATGGCATAATAAGGTCTGTAATAGATATTATTGTCTAAGTAGCTTTGCAATGGACGTTGTATGCAGTTTGATGGTGCAACTGAGTTGGACAGTGTTTCATTGTTGATATTGATTCTAGAGAGCTTTGTTGTTTCGGTTTTTGCTAATTGTTTTGGTTGGTTCACAATCAGTACCGCTTTAGTGTACTATTGTACCTGGGAATAGCGCAAATCTGGCGAGATGACCGCTAACCCTGGACGTGATAAACACATAAAGCGCACTTGGATAGCCATGGTATGCCCATTTCCTACAAAAACCTTGTGATTTTGGTCTCCTGCGAAGGCGGCAATCGTAGATGCAAATCACATTGGCATGAGTTGGAACTCCTTGGTCTACTTAGCATTTGACTAATGGGAGCTAGATGAGGTTAGCATCCGTATTGCAGGTGTTTCACAGGTACATCCTCGGCGATGTACTTGAAGATTATTTCTGCTCAAGATATTCTATTAGATGCTACGTGCAAGCGCCGCGGTGCCCGCAAAACCCCCTGTACGTGCTATCATCCTGAATACGTACTGCTAAATGTCTTAATGTTTGTTTACTCTTGTTTAAATGCCTGTTTGTGGAATTGGGCTGTTTCGTGCTTTTGAACGAGTATGATAGACCACATGGAATATTTGGGTGGGTCGCCAGCCTGCATAATGACCAATTTAAATCCAGAAAGAAATAAATTAGCCCGAATTTAAATCAATGTGCCTACACTATAAAGTATAGTTAATTATACACTATTCTCATGCCCGGACGACCTACATATTTGACTGTATTTCCTCGAAATAGCAACTTCCTTTGTATTTTTTGCGCGATATTAAATTCTGTTCGTTCGTTTGTTTACAAAGCGAGTTTAATTTCCTCAGATCACTTTCCGGTCACAGCATCGAAGTTATAATTTTTTCATGATTGCTCTTTTTACCATGCGGAATACGTGCGCCAGCCATTTCGTTTGAAATGTTACGACTACACAAGTAGATTTCAGGTGCACACAATTTGCAGCACAATGCAAACGCCCCGTTGCTTTAATTCCAAAGAAGGCGATCTGTTTCTTCGAGCTAACGTAAGCAATGAGACCTTGCAAAACATAAAATATGCGATGGCCCTTTCCTTCGCTACTATACAATATCCCCCGATTTATTAGCTTTTATCGTCGTAAAAATCGAACACAAAGAAGTCAGCACGTAATCACAACGCAGCTAAAGCAACGTGCGTGAATGGGGATTATAAAGTAACCTTGTTAATGAGCTACAAAAAATTCTGATCGCATCGAAATTTGTATTTATTTCCCCGATCGATTTCGCGCAATCTGACACCTTTGATTTATAGGACACCTCGTGGAAGCTATTGGATTTATTATGAAGCTTCTCTGATGTAATCGAATGCAAATTTGATTCGATAGGGTGTATGGATGGATGCATGATTATTTTCTCTGTCATGATTTATCAATTACTAATCTAGTAGAATGCCTTTGTAAATAAAATCAGTATGGAAATTTTATAAGACTACATTATAGCTAATGGAAGGTTTCTACAGAATTCAATTCGGTTAAATGGCACATAAAACTTTGATAGCTGACAGAAATTGAAAAGAAACGTTAAAAATAGGGGCTGATGATTGTTTTCGCCCGTCAGGTTTCCAATCAATAACACACGGTGCATCGGGTCTCGCGAGTTGACAAGATGGAAGATTTTTCGTTTTGCTGTATTTGGTCAACTGGCGGCCGGCGTGGTCAAAGTGTGTGATTTGGGGGCATTTAAGAAAGTCGCAACGCAACTCGAAGGGTAATATGCCCGTGCAGATTAGAAAAGTTACCCAGAGGGTAGCTTTTTGTGGCAGCATGGCAGCGTCAGGTTTTTCGGTTTGATCTGTGTTCAATTCGATGGTAAACCACATGTGGCGTGGACGGTAAATTCTAACTTTTGGGTCTAAATGGGCAGAGCTCTGGTAAGCGATTATGTCCCTTGTGGAATTGTAGTCAAATTAAGTTTGTCGTGAGCCTCTAACTTGGAGGACATAATCTCAAAGTCAGTTTTGGAGGTTAGTTGTCCAAGTTGATTGCTGTGAGGAGTCCTAAGTGCAATTTGGCTATTTCTAAGTGAAGGTCCAGCGTCGAGGACTGGGTCGGTAGGAGGAATCTTGAACACAATCCTTTGGGGCATTTTCCGAAAGCGGCCTGGTGCAATTTCGGCCAGTACGCAACTTTCAAGTTCATTATATGTTCGTTTAGAAGTATTCCCTTAGGTATTCGATTCAAACGTAGTACCATTTATTTGCATTTGAAAGTTCATTGTGGCTATCGTTACGACCTGGAAACTAGTCCACTTCACCCTCTTTGGTACTTGAATCATTTGTATTAAGGAATCTAGGCGTCACCTTGTATTGTAAATATATCGATATTAATTAAGCTTATTAGTTCAAATTCATTACATTGTATCAATCTGGAAGTCACCCTATTATTTAGTTGGTTAATTAACGTAGGAGTCATTTCTGAGTTGAAAAAAAACCGTAAAATGTTTAAAGTTCGCGCTTGTAGATAAAACTGGGTCGCTAATTGGCTAACCTAATTTTTACATTGTATCCAAACCACTTAGGTACTTAATGTAGTATCGAATTAACTGAATCAGATGTTGGTATGATTTCTAATGAGTTTGGGAAAACTATACAGGTACCTGGATGAATTAAAAACTCTTTGTAAAGGTATTACGCAGACAGTGAAAGTGTACCCTACATTGTCGTGTAGGTAAAATTAATTGTGCAGTATGGTGTTAACTTTTTAGTTTCGTTTCAGTCCCAATTACAGTGGTTATTTACTAATTAAGCGTTTAGGCAATTTATTACGTAATGTCTTACACTTTAGGCCCACAAGTATATAGATAGTTTTGTAATTATTTGTTAAATTTTATTCGTCGGCCGGCCAGTTCAGGAAGATGACGTGCAGCTCTTTAAGTACTAACAAATGATTAAAAACCAAAACACTTGTCAACGGTCTACTATTCACCGTGTGTTCTGCTTCACAGAATAAAGTGTGTAGAACTTCCTCCTTGGGTGAACGAGATTTCAAAGTCGTAGACAGTGCAATCTTGATCGACCGCACTCCCATATGTGGTGATCCTGGAGGGATAAAATGCCAAGTTATACCATTGGACGCCAAAGTTGAAGTCAATAGGTCTTGATTCAAAGCCATAAGTGCCTCCCTTAACTCTCTCGAAGCTCCTCTAAAGTTAGTACCATTGTCAGAGTAAATGTCAGCTAGAAGACCTCGTCTTGCAATCATTCTCCGCAAAGCCAGAATAGCTGAATCTGTAGTCAGTGACCCAGCTAACTCCAAATGTATTGCCCTTGTACTAAGGCAAGTGAAGAGGACTCCGTATTTCTTCTCTGTACGTCTTCCAATGGTCACGCTATAGGGCCCAAAATAATCAATTCCAACTTTCATAAATGGTCTCACCTGACGTGTGACTCTGAAATCTGGAAGAGGAGCCATCTCAGGAATCTTCGGCATGATTCTTGAATTTTTACAAAATTGACAATTTGACCATGAACGTCTAACTGCACTTCGAGCATTCAAAATCCAGAACTTCCGGCGAAGTTCATTGAGTACTAACTCACATCCATGATGTCCAGCTCTGTTGTGGTATTCTTGAATAAGAAGCACGGTCAAAGGGTGCTTCGGGTCCAAAATAATTGGTTTTTTAGTAGAATCCTCCAAGTCAGGTGTTAGTTCGATTCTACCCTTCAATCTGATTAAACCATCATCATCAAGCACAGGAGAAAGTTGACTTAACCTGCTGCCTTTTGGAATTGACTTCCCTCGTAACATCCGTTCAATCTCTTCTGGAAAGCTGTCGCTCTGAGCTGTCTTAAGACCGATTAACTCTGCTTGTTTCAATTCTAGTGCTGCGAGGACACTCGATTTGTAATTGGACTTCTCTCTTGCCTGAGTGATAAATCGAAGGACTCTGGCCATTACACGAATAAATCGATTCCATGAAGAAAATCGATTTGGATCCAATAAGCCATCATTGTGGGTCATGGTTAAACATATGACTTCATCCATGAAGCCTACCAACTCCGTCTCTTCTTTAATTGTCAGTTCAGGTTGTTTTGGCCAAAATAAAGGTTCATTTTTCAAAAACTTTGGACCGTTAAACCATCTGCTCTTGGGGCTCAAATCGTGATCTTTTGAGTCTCGAGTGGCGTCATCTGCCACGTTAAGTTCCGTTGGTAGCCATCTCCACTTGTCACCATCAGTGAGCTCTAGAATTTCTCCAAGACGATGGGAGACAAATGGCTTGAAACGTCGAGTATCATTTCTTAACCAATGCATAACTGTCATTGAGTCGGTCCAAAAGATTGTCTCTGCAATGCCTAACTCCAATTCTCCATGAAGACTACTAGCGAGTCTTGACCCAAGAACCCCTGCTTGCAGTTCTAGTCGAGGAATGGATAAGGTTTTTATTGGAGCTACTCTTGACTTGGCGGTGATAAATGCCACATCAACTTGTCCTCGTGCCACGACTCTCAGGTAAGCAACTGAACAAAATGCTTGCTGACTTGCATCACAGAAAACGTAAAGTTGAATGCTGCCGGCTATTGGAATCGACAGGGAGTAGCATCTTGAAACTTTCACCTCAGTGATGCCCTTCAAGTTTTGAAGCCAGTTGTTCCACTTATGCCACTCGTCTTCTTGGAGCTCATCATCCCATCCGATTCCAGTCCTCCAAATGTCCTGAACCAAAATCTTCGCTTTCACAATGAACGGCAAAAGAAAACCCAAAGGATCGAAAAGTGACATGACAAGCCGGAGGACATCTCTCTTTGTCGGACGTCTCTGTCCAACAAGAAGCTTGTCGTCAACCTTTGGAAACTTAAGTCTGAAGGTGAACTCGTCGGATCTAGGGTTCCAATTTAACCCAAGAGCTCTTTCAAAGTTATCTCCTTGTGTTAAGTTTAGTTCTTTTGTCGAATTGGCTCTAAGTTCCTCAGGAATTGAGTCCATGACATCTTGGTAGTTTGAAACAAATTTGCAAATAATGAATCCTCCTCTTTGGTGAATTGTCCTCACCTCTTCAATCATCTTGATGGCCCCCTTAACAGTATCATCAGAATCAAGCCAGTCATCCATGTAGTGGTGGTTTATAATGGCTGCTACTGCTTTTGGGTAAGAATCCTTAAACTCCAAAGCGTTGATGTTCTTCACAAATTGAGCTGAAGAGGGAGAAGAGGTGGCACCAAAAATCATTACTTTCATGACCATTACATCTGGTTCTCTGTTTCTGTATTTTCCTCTCCATAAAAATTTTTGAGCAGGAAGGTCTTCATCGCGAATAAAAACACGGTGAAACATAGCAGTGATGTCAGCACAGATTGCCACCCTCTTCCGCCTGGACTTCCAAAGAATACCAGGTAGAGAATTGAGGTAGTCTGGTCCTTGGAGTAGCATGTCATTTAGGGTAACACCATGAGACTTCGCTGCTGCATCACAAATCCATCTGAGCTTTCCGGGTTTGTTTGGGTTCGTCACAGTGAAGTGAGGAAGGTACCACTCCTTGGCGCTTACCACTTGAAGTTCCTCATCAGTGACCTTGCAAGCAAACCCCTTCTTAATGTAATCTTGGATCTTCGACTCGTAGGCTTGCGCAAAGGCTGGGTTACGATCTATCTTCTTTTCTATGCTCTTGAGTCGTCGAAGAGCATTTGACATGCTCTCAGGTAGGACAGAATTCTCGTCTCTCCAAAGCAATCCTGTTTCAAATCGGTCTCCCTTTCTTTTGGTAGTTTTCTCCATGATGCTTTTGGCTCTGAGATCTTCTCTAGATCTCGACTTTTCATCTGTTACTTTGACTCCAAATGACTCAGTCTTAAAAGAATCAAGTACAAGCCGATGGAGATCTTCATCACGCTCCTTGTTACTGTAGACATGGCAGATAAATTGGCATTCCTCTCCACGAGAAATTGTATGTGTTCCATGAACAAGCCATCCCAGTTTGGTGAGTGAAGCCATTGGACTACCCTCTGGACCCTCGCGAAGTTCCCTTGACTCAATGAGGTGCGATTGGTCTTGTCCTACCAAGAGCTTGGGTTTTGCTTTCTTTACGGCTTCCAGATCCAAAACTTGCAAATGATGCATTTCACTTAAGCTGCGAATGTTCAATGTACGAGTAGGTAAATCAAATTTTGAGACTGTCCTTACATTTGAAATAACAAACGAGTCTGTCATTCCAGCACCTCGCACCTTTACTTTCACGTTGCGTGACTCGTAGTCCACCTTTGTTGAGCTGTCATACCACTTGATTCGCAGAGGACGAATAGGACCAGAAAGTCCAAGCTCTGCTGCTAGACCACCATCCATCAATGTTGCAGTTGAGCCTTGGTCGAGCATAGCAAATGTTGAGACTTCACATTTAGGTCCTTTTAACACAACAGGAAGCACCTTAAGGAGAACTTGAGTTGACTCTACTTGAATCTGAGAGACCAAGTCCATATTTTCAGTCAATGTGACTGTCTCAGCTGAATATTCAGTCGAAGACTCAGGAACGCTCTGCTGTGACACTTGCTTTGAGTGCAGAAGGGGATTGTGGTTCCTCTTACAGCCATCGACACCACACTCTTTTTTCTTCTTGCATTGAGATGAGTGATGCATTTCTTTTAAGCATCCAAAACACAACTTCTTCTCTCGCACCAATGTCCACCTGTCGTCTATTGCCTTTGACTTAAATTTGCGACAAACTTCGATGGAATGGGACTTTCCAGCACAACAAGCACATTTGGCTTCATTTGGCTCTGTTGAAACTGGATCGGTATTTGAAGTTGTAGCCACAAACAGTGTATGCTTTCTTGTACCCCTGTCATTGCGTTTGACTTCTGACTTTCCCTTTCCATCATCAGTAGGAAAGTTAATTTTTGTCACAAACGAAGCAGCTCGAGCCTCTCCCTCAATCCAGTTGGAAAAGTCTTTGAGGGTAGCTATGGCTGGATATTTCTTGGCTACTTTCTTTCCCCAACTCATCCTCAAAACGGCAGGAAGTTTCTGGGTCAATTCTGTCAAAAGCTAAGGGTTGATCAGGTACTCTGGACGTTGAAGTGTTTCTACGGTTGAGACCAAATTCCGGATTACAATTGAGAAGTCAACAATAGACTCACCTTTGTCAATAGAAGGAGATGTCGCCTTCCGAGCTTTCTGTACTATAGTTTCTATTATAAGCTCAGGCCTGCCATATTTCTCTTCCAAGACGTTTATTGCCACCTCAACGTTGTCAGGAAGAACAAGCATCGACTTGACGCACTCTTTAGCTGCTTCTTTTAAGCACCTTTGAAGACGGCAGAGGTTCTCATCCTCAGAGAAACCACATAATCTTGTTGAACGTCGGAACTGAGTGATGAATCCGGGCCACTCTTCTGGATCACCAGAAAAGTTAGGTAAGTCTTTACCCAATGACTGCCTTGCCATCATCCTCGTTGTCTGTTCTTCCGTTCTTGCCTGGGTTGGAGCTGCTGCAACCGTCTGAACTGCTGCAAGAAGAGCTTGTGCCAATTGACTGACTGCAGGATCGGATTGAGGAACTGGAAACGGTAATCTTCGGCTTTGATCCTGCCCACCACTGCTTTGTAGCCACTGAGCCACTCTATGCATTGGTGCTGGTGACTCTAATGTTAAGCCTTGTAGACTATCACCAACATTTGACAAAGAGTGGTTAGATCTTCTGCTTCCGCCTTCTTCATCTTCACATATTTGAAACTCTTCCTTGAGTTCCTCTTCTCTGATAGACAGCTTGAGTTGAAAGAGCTCTTTTGCTTTCGCTTTTTCCTTAGCATCAAGAGCGGCAATCTCCTCAGCAACTTTTAGCTTTTCTTTAAGTACAGCAACTCGATAAGCACTGACTTTTGATGTATCACTAACTCTTGAAATATGACTGGTGTTAGATCTGTGATTAGTCTTTGATCTGAGACTGACCTTTGACATCTGACCCATTGACTCCGGGAATGACCCATTGTTGAACTTCTGGTCTTGAGCTGCCTTTCCTTGTTTGGAAGTAGGTTGGGTGTTGGCTTGTCCTGCCGTCTGTTCCCAGTCCCCGTACCTCTCTGGAGGAATACCAGCGTTTGACCTTTCAGTCCGTCGCAACCTGTCACCAGACTCTTCTCCTGCCTTACTCATATTCAAATAAAAAGTCAAATGCTGTCACTGTCACTTCACAGACAGTCAAAAAATGTAACTGTATATTCACGAACTGTTCTTCGGCTCGAATGGACCAATGTTCTCGCGGTCTAACTATTTATGCCTATTATTCAGAAGGACCAGCACAATCAAAGTGCAACTTGTATTTATTTTCAAAATTACAGCGTTTTCATATCACAACCCAATAACAAGTATCTAACTAACAACACTACCATGGCTACAAAAAATATATAAGCACTCTTTCACCAATTTATAATTTACTGCTGTTGCTCGGCGGGCACAGTAATCGTTATTGGTAAACTGAATACTTGCTTCTAAAAACTAGTAATGAAGTGAAAATCCCGTTATATGGGTTTATAAAATGATTTGAGGTATCGAAAACTTTGTCCTATCGAAATTCGAATTATCCAGAGATTTTTATATGGGAAACTATAGGAATTAGGTCGGGAATTTGACGTAAATTTGAATAATCAAGATATTCGATTAATTGAAGTTCGGAATATGGAAGTTCGATTATATTTGCAGTTTAAAAGAACATTAAGAAAAACATGGGCATGCCAGATAAAGCAGGTTTAGACTCCGAGACTCCCGCCCGTTTATAATCCATACTTGTCTATAGTGGATGTAAAATTTGAATTATGGTATTTTTCTCCACGGGGGAGTTGCAGCACCTTAGTACATTGTTTAGATCGGCGTTTCTTAACTTGGGATACGTGACCCCTGAGAACTTTCCAAAAGGTCCAAGAGCGGCATACACAAGGTACACATACCTACCAGAATTGCATACCGTTCCACTATAAAATCAAAACTACTGATATAATTTAGAAAATGTATTTACTACTTTTCAACATAATCTCTTTAGGTATATTTGATTCTCAACGCTTTATCCAGCTTCCATAGCGATTCATGAATTTTTATTCGGGAGTCCTTTTGAAATACTGATAAATAGCACTCCCTAATGCAGAACGTGATGATTCATTACTGATGAAAGAGTGACCTCTCGGAGTAAATCCTTGAGATTCGAAAACAACGAAAAAGCACTGGGAGCAAGATCTAGCGAATATGGAGAGTGAATGAGAGTTTCGATTCTGCTGTTTGCCTTTTTAAGGCACGCTCAAAAGCATGTCAACTTCAACATTCGGTAACTTCTACGGTAACAGTTTACTGTAGCTTGAAATACGAAAAACTCTTTTTTTTTCATCTCTAGAAAAAGTAGAACAAAAATTAAGTACTGTGTTCAGGGTGGAGGTTATAGTGGACTGTATGATTTTAATTTGGAAATTACAGGATACGTATTAGGGGTGCAGGAATTAAAAAGGGTTGTGAACCAACGGTCTCGTGCCGTCTCACACGAGATGAATTTAATAAGACTTAATTTCCGTTGGCTAGAGGTTGGGTGAATACACACCAGATGTTAAAACTGTATTATTTTGACTAGAATATTTCCTATTTATATACATTAACTATGACGTAAATTACAAGGTTCATGTTATTTTGCCCCAGTTTCAGCTCGCATATGCACTTGCGTGTTCAATTTCATAACAAATAGATAGCAAGTTTGCAAAATTGCAGTTTGTCGACCGGGTCATAAGACCAGTGCTGATAAGAATCGCTGACAGCTTGTTTGTAATTTCCGCTAGTAACAGTTCGCTTACGAAATGTATGCATATTTAATTTTAAAAGTTAAAATTATGGTTTGGTTCCTAAACATTCTGCCGAGCGACAATGGGCCGGGATGGTGTGGCTGAGGCTGTCTCTCCATATTCTTCGTCAGGTGGCAGTGGTTGTAACCTGAAACTCTCTGACGGGTCTGAATTTGGGCGTGGCTGCCGTTTCCTGTTCTTTCTCCAGTACTTCCATAATGTCCAGATGATACAAACTGATACCAACACACCGATTGTAGTACCAGTGTTTACCATGATGGTATGTTGATGGTGCCACAATGGATAGTCCTGATGTAGCTGCAACTCGTCTTCTTCTTCTTGTAGGCGTTGAAAACGGTCGGACGGTAGCAACACAGGTTCCTCCATTTGCAGTTGAGGGTGGGTGCTTGTATTCTGCAAAGTAGTGTTAATAATTACTTGCATTGGTTTGTTGAACCCAGCTACGACAGGAATAGTAGTGAATAGCTGAGTATGCAAGGTAGTCCGTTTGGTGTATATAGTACAATCTGAGGATATTTGGATTATGCCAACATCTTGAATCTTCACATCTTCTCGATTCCCGCTGCATTGTACTGCTGCTGTTGTGAGTTGATTGGGAATAAACAACCATGTATTCGCTGTGTACAGTTTCTTCCATACCAGTGTCTTAACTGTAAACTGATGGACCAAACATTTGACCTTGTTCAATCGCTGGTAGATCTCATCAATGATGCAGTTCGGATTGTCTTCAATACTTCGGACTGCGGATGGCCTGCATAGGTAAAGATGTTTCCCTATTGGCTCGATCTCCTTCAACTTGTCTTTTTGAATTTCAAAATAGGTTTGTTCGTTGTAGTTGATAGCTAAGAATTCCATTGCCAAGTTCAGCGATGCGTAGGTTCCATTTCCCTTCTTCATTGGAATTGGAGTTGGTTTGATTAAGTTGTATTCCCGCTTCTCAGTTATGTGAAAATAACTAAACATCTGGATGGTTTCATTATTGATGCTAACTTCCATTTTGTGTATTGGTGTGGTAAGTATCTCCAGGTTTGATGGAAGATTGGCCATTGCATTTGATACTATTCTGTAAAATTGTGATAATGGAATAAATTGCAGGATGTTTGCCTTTTTGAATTTTACATTTAAAAGTTGTACTTCTCACCCATCTCTTGTAAGTATTTGGTAGCCATCTGATATGATGTTAACACATGTATGTTTAACTTGTTGTCGTCTGTCTTTTTGTACCAAGGTTCCATCTCATTGATTGCTAGCAACTCCTGGTTGAGCTTTCTCCGAAAATTATCCAACTTCTGGGATATTCTGGCTTCAGTCTCATTTAGAGTTGCTGCAGTTGACAACATTATCCTTGTCTGATGATTAGATGTATGTATCAATTTTAGTTAACTCCGAACACTGAGGTTAGTAGCTGCCCTAGTACTCCTCGCTTGGTCCTGACATCTTGACTATACATGCTTTCCATATTCCAGATAATCTGCCGTTTCTGATCTCTCAGGTGATGATTTAATTCCTTGCAATGGGATTCTGCCGATAAGACAAGTGCCTTGCTGCATAAGGTATTCATTTGTTGGATTGTCTTGTTTATATCTTCTTCATCTACTTGGATGCTGGAGATGTTCACTGTTACTTCGATCCTGAAGTCTCCCCTCGAGAGTTTTGCGTGGCCAAGTTCTTCAACAAATAGGCCATGTAATGGATACTTTACTATGTACGACCCCGTGGTTGCTGAAATTATGTTGCACAACGCCAGTAAGAGTGTTATTGTTCTTGTGACTGTTGACACTCCACTACCCCTGCTTTGCTTTCTTTTTTCTTCTCCTTCTTCCTATCTGGGTACCGGACCGAGTTTGGTAATAGGACGCTTGAGAATTGTAGCTTCCTTTTTCTTAACAGCTGCAACTCTGACAACACCATAAGTGCCTGGATGCACTTCTGCCGGTTGTCTTCTGAATGCAAAACATTTCATGCAGTTGTGAATTTCCTTGCGTATTATTTTCTTCACATTGACAATCCAACATTTTCTACGGATGTATACCGCTGTAGCTTAACTTCCGCCATGTAGCAGTTTCCGATGGACATCTCTCACTATGAGTTGGGCTAGATGACTGTTATGGGGAACGAGAATGGGATGTATTTCATTATATGGCAAACTCGAATTTTGAAGTCGTCCTCCCACTCTAAGAGTTCCTACATCATCGACGAATGGTCGTAATGGTGCCAAGGAACTTTTTGTTTCAACCCAGATGTTTATGTTCAAGGTTTGAATCTCTGTCGACTAGCTGCTTGCTTGCACTATACGGATGATTTGAATGAGACACTTGTTGAGTTCTGCTGCCACAGTATATTCGGATGGACACGGTTGTCTTCTACATTTTTGAACAAACCTGTTACAGTATGCAGTGACTCGCAGTATCTTCTGTAATGACGAGTATTTGGATAAGATGTCCAAATCTTCTTTTGCGGCGATGAGCGCTTGGACTTAGTGAATTTTTGCTTCTTCTGTAACTGTCATGGGAGTTTTTGTTTCCGTAAGTGGCAAAGGATTAGCTTGTAACCATTTCGGGCCGTTCCACCACAATATATGATACTGTAATTTGGCAGGAGCGAGCCCTCGGGATACGGCATCTGCTGGATTGTCCTCTGAACGCACATGATGCCAATTTCCACTGGGGGTTACTTCCAATATTTCTGTTACCCTATTTGCAACAAATGATTTCCATTTCTCCGGGCCTGCTCTTATCCAGGATAAGGTTATCATGGAATCTGACCACGCAAAGATGGAGATGCTGGGGATGTCCAGAGCACTAATAGCTTCCTTCAACATTTTTGTTGCTAACGTTGCTGCACATAATTCCAGTCTTGGCAACGTTTTCTTCATATTTATAGGTGCAACCTTTGACTTGGCTGTCAATAGAGTTATGTGAATGCTTCCATCTTGAGATATTACCCTGCTGTAGATTACAGTCCCGTCATCTTTTTTCGACGCATCACAGAAAGCATGCAGCTTTCACACGTTCATTATTTCTGTGGCCACTGGCTGATCCATGATTGCTGTTGTAACCAAAGTTGTTGAATTAGTATTTTGGCCTTTATTACAATTGGAGCTAACCGTCCTAATTGGTCAAACAAGTGGGATATTTCTGATAAGATTATCCTCTTTGTAGGATTTGTATCAGCTCGAAGACTGACCCGAAACTTAAATTCATCTGCCTTCGGACTCCAATTTACTCCCAAGGTTTTCCTTGTTTCCCCTTCGTCGATCTCTAGTAAGTTCTTGTCCTGTAAGTTATCTGGCAATTTTTCAAGTAGCGCTGCGCTGTTGCTTGCCCATTTTCTAAGGGTAAACCCTCCATTTTTTAACATATTGATTAGACTTACTTGGAGATGCGTTGCTTCTTCTATGGAGTCGGTTCCCGACATTAAATTATCCACGTAGAAGTCCTTGGTTACTACTTCCGCAGCTATTGGGTGTATTTGTCTTTCATCTTCAGCTAGCTGCAACAAGGTACGGATTGCCAGGTACGGTGCTGCTGTTGTTCCATAAGTTACAGCGGTAAGTTTAAACTCTTGAATAGGTTCGTCTGGTGAAAACCGCCATACTATCCTTTGGAGGTCCTGATCTCCTTCGGTTATCTTGATCTGACGATACATCTTTTCAATATATGCTGAAAATACAAACTTGTGTTTCCTCCACCTTAGGAGAATTTGCTTCAAGTCTTGTTGCAATCTTGGTCCAGCAGTCATTAGCTGGTTTGAGCTGAGTCCAGTAGTGGTCTTCGCACTAGCATCAAAGACTACCCTTAACTTGGTGGTTGTGCTGTCTTCCTTTACTACCGCTTGATGAGCGATGAAGTAAGATTGTCGTATATTGGCTCCTGGTTGAACTCGTTTTATATGTCCCAGTTCTAAGTATTTCTTCATCAATGTTTTGTATTCTTTACCTAGAACTTTATTTTCTTCTAACCGCTTCTCTAGTTGAAGAAACCGTGCGATTGCCTTTTTTCTCGAATCCCCAAGCTTTTCTATTGGTTCCTTGGGCGGAATTTTCACAGCATATGTACCGTCAGCATTTCTCTGGTGGTTGCAACTGTAAAATTCTTCGCATTCTTTGTCTTCATTGGACATCACCTTTTCTGGTACTACTTCTTCAATTTCCCAAAATTTTGTGAGTTGTTCATCTTCTGCAGCACATGCGACCATGCTAAGAATTTTCCTTTCTTCTGATGGTGCTGTTGCATTCCCCGTGATGGTCCATCCAAGTTTCATGCTTTGAGCTAACGGGCCTCCGTTGAATTTTTGTACTCCTTCTAGAATTATTTCCTTGTAGATGTCTGCTCCTAGGATAACGTCTATTGGTCCAGGTTTATGGAATAGTGAATCAGCCAACACCATATTCTTACGGTCCTGAAGTTGATAGTTTCCAAATGGTTCTTCTGGAAGTGACTTGGTTAACTGTGGCAGTATCAGCATCTCGCATGTAGTTGTGTAGTTTCTTGGAAATCGTGGACGTAGATTTACAGTTATTCGTCCTCGGGCTGTACCTGCTCCTTTCTTGCCTAAACCAGAAATTTGCAACCTTACCTTTTCTTGTGGTAGACCAAGCGTTTCAGCTGCATATCTTGTAATAAATGATGCCTGGGATTCGGAGTTTACTAGGGCTCTGAGGTACTCCAAACTCCTCGCCGATGTCTTGACTCTAATTAGGGCAGTTGCCAGCAAAACGTTGTGATGCTGTCTTCCTACTAGGCTTGCAGCAATGTTTTTTTTCTCATTGGTTGCTGTGGCACTGAAAGTCACCGCCGTGGTCTTGGGAAGCTGCTGCTCCTGCTTACTAACATCTTCGTGCAGAAGCTAATGATGCTTTTTGTTACATACCTTGCATTTCCCTGGGCAAAAGTGTCTGGAGTTATATTTTCCTGTAGGCTTGAGGCAGTTAGAAAAAAGTTTTTTATTCTTTATAACGTCCCAACGTTCGGATACTTTTAGGTTGTTGAATTTTGGTCAGGATTGGATGCTGTGTGATCCTCCGCAGTGGAAGCACGATACGTCAGCCGTGTGATACGTCTTTACTGCCCACCGGTTCTGGCGACTTTCCCATGGTTTCCCAATTCCATTTTTTCTGGGTTCGAGTTTGTTCCGTCTCTGCACAGCTTCCAGCGACTGAAATCTTGTTTCCAAAAAATTCATTAGCTGCTCGAATACAATCTGTTGGTTTCCTTGTCCAACTTCCGTGTCACTATATGACACATGATAGGCCCCCATGTGGCCGTTTTAATTCCTAAGTTCTCAATTGCTCTTAGGCATTCTGCAGTTGTGTCATGGAGTTTCTTGACCCCCTCTGCAGATTCGTTCGACAGGGTTGCCTGGTTGACTATGTCATCCACTTCGCAAGTAGCAGCCTGGTGTTGTCGTATCTGTTCCTTATAATGAACCATGCAGACTCGTAATTGGCTTCAGTTGCCTCCAGGTGTTGTACTAACTTGCTGGCTTTCCCTCGTAACTGTGACTTCAAGTAATGCATTTTTTCCGCCTTACTTAGTCGTGAATTTTCATGAACAATTCTTCGGAAAATATCATGAAAGCTGGGCCATGCTTCGTAGGTCCCTTCAAAAACTGGAATTTTGAAAGTAGGCAACACTATATTCGCATGGCGGTGTTCCTTGACACTTTAAACCTCTTGATCCTGGATGTGTTGGTACAAGGCCACAATTATTTCGTTGACCATCTTCTTGGTCTCACGGAACTCCTTGTCGTCGTAGCTACCGTGGGATAGTATCTCCTCGTTTAGAGCTCTGATGTCATCCCAATCATCCTTAAAATTCTTAATGTTGTATTCACAATACCTTGTACTGCATTCCTCATTCAACCTATTCCAGACTTCCTGAATGTCGCTCTGGAGTGAATTGATCTTGATCTGTAGCCTTCTTATTCGAAACTGTCCCTCCTTGTCAGCAACTGTGGTCGTGTCTTCTTTTAGCGCTACTGGCTGCTGTGAAATTTCTCCTAGTGAGGCTAGATTTTCTTCGTACTTGTCGAGCAGGGCAACCCCTTCATTGTAAACATCTTTGGTTTGCTGAAAAAAAATTGTTTTTAAAATAAGGGTGTTCTTCCTCGACTTCCTTCGCCAGGTCTGAGTGGTTGGCCTCAAATTCTTCCCAAAGTTGTTTTAGGGTGGATCTGCGGGCGGTGATATATGCTGCATTTTTTCTTGATGGGCCATCCTTTTTCACGTTGATAATCTGCCTTCGAATGGATTCTGCTAAATCTTTTTGGGCTTTGAAAATCTCCCGTCGCTGCGTCATCGTAACGGTCTTGTTCGAAGAGGGCTGGTACGTTTAAGGGATTACTGGACCAAATGCTAGGGGCAGGAACGTTGAAAGGCTCGAAATATCAGATACTAGGGGCAGGAACGTTTTAATGGATCGAAGGACCAAATGTGCAGGGTGGAGGTTATAGTGGACTGTATGATTTTAATTTGGAAATTACAGGATACGTCTTAGGGGTGCAGGAATTAAAAAGGGTTGTGAACCAACGGTTTCGTGCAGTCTCACACTAGATGAATTTAATAAGACTTAATTTCCGTTGGCCAGAGGTTGGGTGAATACAGAACAGATGTTAAAACTGTATTGTTTATTGACTAGAATATTTCCTATTTATATACATTAACTATGACGTAATTTACAAGGTTCATGTTATTTTGCGCCAGTCTCGCATATGCACTTGCGTGTTCAATTTCATAATAAATAGATAAGCAAGTTTGCAAAATTGCAGTTTGTCGACCTGGTCATTCTACCAGTGCTGGTAAGAATCGCTGACAGCTTGTTTGTAATTTCCGCTAGTAACAGTTCGCTTACGAAATGTATGTGTTTAATTTTGAATTAAACAGGTATAAATTTCAGTCAAAATTTACGAAATATTGTTCACAATTTAAAAGCCAGTTTTGCTTTCATAATCAGTCAGTTTAAAGACCGTTATCACAACAGTAAGCATATTATATCAGACCTAGAACTTCAAGTTCATTGCACGAACTCGCAGACAACGCGGAACTATAATTGCTTACTACTTATTTTGCAGTTTTAGAATCGTTCTAGTGAACTATACCTTTGCACTTGGAAATGTTTTATTTAGTATCTAAGCAGTTATTTTGTATAAATAGAACGTTTATTTTCGTAATAAAACAATCGACATTTACTGTTTGATTCAATTACATCGATACTATCTTTCTAAGCCTAAAAATTTGAAGTGTGAGGCTGCACTTCGGGTAGTTATCTAATTATCATCCCTTTAAGTGCCATTGACTACATTGGCTTGAAATGTGAATGTAGTCTCATTCATGTGCTTAAAAATTAGGGATAAAGAACCAGTGCAACCAACAGAAACCTGATACAGCTTCCAGGCATTTCTGTTTCATATGCATATTTAATTTTAAAGGTTAAAATTATGTTTTGGTTCCTAAACATACTGCGAAGTCCCCGGAAACGCTTTTTTAAATACAAAAATACATCACCGGCGAAATGACATAACGGCGTCATTTGATTTTGGTGCGCATACAATGCAGACTGTAGCTCGAATATGTTACTAAAGCTAGAGAAACACCAGGGGCGGCACACATTCATTTAAAATAAATAGATGGAATGTGGAAATACTACAGTACAGTACACCACAACCTTTTATTCCCTTTTTACTTCCTTTTACAATAAAGGAAGTATTGGATTCACCCCAAAAATTCGAAATTGAGTTTTTAACAGATCTTCACGTTTCAGAGTCCCCTGAACCCAAAAAAACATATTTTTTTCATTGGTCTCTGTGTGTGTGTGTGTGTGTGTGTGTGTCTGTGTGCCTGTGAACAGAATATCTCAAAAACGAAAAGAGCTATGAGGTTGAAACTCTATATATAAGTTTTGTATACTATGTACATGAGACAGCAAGCTTTTGAAGAAAATCGCATAACCGGAAGTAGGTGTTTACTCTTGTGATATTTCAGTTTCTTTTTCGATTTTTTCAAAAACGGCTCTGACGATTTTTTTCAAACTCTTATTTTTATTACATTTTTTAATGTGTATTGATGTGAAATAGGTGATTTTCCAATTGAATACTTCTAAAATAGGTTTCTTCTACATTTTTGAATTCAGCTTAAAAATCTAGAGAAAATTTGTCTCTCCACCTAACGCTCTATTTTGTGTTTTTGTAGAATTTTTAATTTTTGAAAATTTTTGACAAATGCTTAAAAATTTAAATCAAATTTTGGCCAATTATAAGATCACTGTAAAAGAAAGTTGTGTGCGTGTATCACACCAGATTTTTTATATACATATCTTGATCCAACAACTAACTTAGACAGGATGTACACCACTTTCGGCACAAGGTGTGGAAGAATTTTTAAAACGCTTGGACGAGCTGTTCGGTTCCGTGCTGGCGCTTAAAAAGATACTCCGCCAAAGACCCCACGAAGTGGTTTTTCTTCCGGCCGTAATTGGGAATTCCGCCACGAACGTTTTTTTCAAGTCTTCTCGATGTTCTGCTTATGTATGGAGGCATAATCATAGGTAAAGAACTCTACCGAATGGTTAACTTTTAGGTGGCGAAATCCCTCGTTCTTCAGAATGTCGTATGCCTTCCAACAGTCGGATGTAATTGATCCGTGTAAAATCCAGCGCTCGATTACATCTAACAGAGTGGCAGTGTCGTGCGCGTACGGGCACAGGAACACCTTATATCCTCTCTTAAAACCTCTTAAAATTCACTGGCTTTCTGTACGCCTACCCGTATTATATTTGCGCTTCTAAAATTTTTCCTCGTTAATCTCAACAGTTATACCGGTCCCCCCCCCCCCCCAACTTCTCGTATTTCTTCATGACCGACTCCACACACACTTCGTGGCAGAAGGACGACCAGTCGACGATGATTGTAGAAGACCATTTCAACTCATTTACTATGTACTCTTGGTGTTGATATGGATGCTTATACCACATCACTACGAAGTATGCAAATTCTTCAATAGGTGCACGACTTGCCGCAAAAAATGTGTCCACCCTCGCAATTTTCACAAATTTTGCACTGCACTTTTCGCTTTTTCTCTTTTTAAGCGATCCGATCCTCCTCTGTCTCACCCGACGGCAGTAGTGGTACACACCGTTGATGTTCAGTTTGCACCATCTCTACAAGTAGAACACGTCCTCTCCCTCCGGAAGACACCGTGATCTATCAGAAAATCAATCGCTTCTTCTTGTCAGAAAACGTTAATACCTCTCTCCATGTGGTAATTTGACATGAACCGCAGCCAGAGGCCATAATGTTAAAACCACTGTAAACCGCTAACAAATATTTTGAAAATTTGGCAGTTACTGTGGAAAATATTACCAAATTAAAGCATTTACTAGAGGCCGCTATACTTTTATACTCGTTTGGGCTGCTTCACCCCGTTGACGGTACTTTAACGACAGTTGGCAACGACATTGTTGTAGCTGGCACTTGAAGTGTCAATTGTGATAGTTGAGGTGCACTTTAATTTGGTATTTACTTGGTGAAAATATACATTTTTTGCCTCTTCCGGGAAATGATTCGAGTTCAACAGGCCGTAAACCATAGGAATAGTGCAAAATTGCGTTTAAAAGTTGCAATTTAAGCATTTCAAGCTAAAGTAAATAATTACCACTTCCACTACCAACAAGCTATGACTTCTGTAAGGACAAAATGTAGTCGTTTTACCTGATCTGAGATGCATATACCGAGCCTAATTTATGAAGTACTACACTAAAATGGTATGCAGATGCAATGGTATGGACGTTGTAGGGGAAGTTGGGGGAATCGCGGTCCCCAAGCCATATTCTCAAGTACTCGCTTAATTCAAGGTATTTGGTACCTGGTTTGAGACAGGAGGTTGCACAAGTAGTAACTGAACATATCTTTATTAATAAAACATCAAATAATAGAACGACAGTCTTCTTATAAAATAAAAAAAATCTGGTGTAATACACGCACACAATTTCATTTTATAATGATCTTATAATTAGTAAAAAAATTGATTTTTAATTTTTAAGCATTTGTCAAACATTTTCAAAAATTACAAATTCTACAAAAAACAGTACAAATTTTAAGCTGAATTAAAAAATGTAGTAATATACCGGGTGTTCTATTTAAATAGGAGTTAATAAAAGAATAGAACAAAGAAGAAACTCATTTTAGAGGTATTCAACTGGAAAATCACCTATCTCACATCAATACATTATAAAAATGTAATAAAAACGTAGAGTTTGAAAAAAAATCATTATAGCCGTTTTTGGAAAAATCGAAAAAAATAACTGAAAAATCACAAGAGACACTCACTTCCGGTTATGTGATTTTCTTCAAAAGCTTGCTGTCGCATCTAGATAGTACACAAAACTTATATATGTTGTTTGAACGCCATACCTCTTTTCGTTTTTGAGATAACCTGTTCACAGACAGACACCTAGACACACAAACAGACAGACAGACACACAGACGGACAGACCAATGAACAAAAGCATGTTTTTTGGGTTCAGGGGACTCTAAAACGTGAAGATCTGTTGAAAACTCAATTTCGAATTTTTGGGGTAAATTCAATACTTACTTCCTTTATTGTAAAAGGCCGTCATTACCCCAGGCCTATGGGGTTATTGCGGCCGTGGCATTAATTTTCCCCCAATGAAATTTATGCAAAAACCTCAGGCACAGATCTCGCAAATGAATTAACTTCTCAGTGTCAGTACAGTCTATGCGCCCAACTAGAACACATGATACATCGCAACCATATCTCCAGGATCTTACTAAATTCCCCACACACCAAACACAAGTCTTTATCAATTAATTTTCATTTTTACCATCATCAGCACTGCAATCTCCAGAACTAGATGAGGAGTAATTTTTTCTAGGCTTTGTTTTACAAGTTCTAACAAGCTGCAATTTCTTTTCATGGTTTTCTTGATTATTGCATTTAGCGAAAACTTTTCTTTTTAATTTCTGCTCATCTGCCCTTTGTTTATTTTTCATTCTAAGCTTCTTTTTATTTTCTTTATCTCTTAAAACAGTTTTGTTGGCAGTGTCTGTTACTATTTCTGAATGTTTCTTTACTTTTCGCTTTGGAGCTCCGGTAGATTTTGATGGTCCCGGCAAAAGTAAAATATCTTGAAAAGAGGTATTAGCTTGGGCCATGGGATTAGGGGTTACAATGTTTGGAAATCAAAACGTAAACCAGACGTAAACAAACCCACACCCTGCCGCTAACTAACCCGACCCGGAACATTTGCACCGCGAGTGGCAAACTACGGTACTACTAAAGAGCCGCAAATATCAAAGCAGGTTTTGGCGAGCGGCCTGCATGGGGATCGGTCTTCTTACCTCTTACTTCATGTCCATAAGCAAGAGGACTGGATCTGCTATAGATGCTTTTATAAATTTTTGAATGTGCTAAAGCCAGTATCAAAATAGGGTCTCAGTTATCCAACCTTTATCGGAACAAGAGAAGACAGATCCTGATGGACCTCCCTTTTTTAGTTGTAGGTTTATCCTCTTCCGATTGAAGATAAATATAGGTGGTATGTAGATACCGGATGGTGTAAACGCACAAATGACTTATGTATTTGTCTCGTTCCCAGCAGATGACAAAGCCAACTTACTTTTGCTTTTTGTCTTCGACAAGTATTGGTTTTCTTTTTCCTGTTGAATAATCTTTTGCACCTGATTACTATTACGATGTAAGTGTGCTGTGAAGTTTTCGTAAGTGTTAATGTGCTAGTTAATATATTTATACGCTAGCTCGAACACTTTTGTACGGAAGACGATTGGAAAGGTCCTGGAAATCGTGGTTGGCCATACTTATTTAGTAAAGTTATTACAACTTGTCTTCGAAATCTGAGATTATCCAATTTGCTACCACACACTTTTGATAGTAGCCAAACATTGTTCATGCAAACATCCTACGTAAAGTCGGCATATCAACTGCCCAGAATAATATTACTCCTCTTGAGCAAATTTTGCAGAAGCAGAAAAAAATTTACAGCTTTGCAACTTTTAAGGATTTAGGCCAACTAGCATCATCTAGACGGATGCTCTTTGAGAAACATTGAATGTAATGCATTATGAAACAGTTTTCTACTATTTTGCGAGCAGTTAGTTTTCTACTAAGTGGCGAGTTTCTAATATT